>OX438652.1:23267122-24470584 GCA_949316385.1 Globia sparganii
GCCCGAAAGTCTGACAACCAGTCTTACCACAGGGCCTCTTATAACCTAGTAACTGGTCGGATAGGCAGTCGCTTCATGTAAAATACAGCTGTATCTGGTTAGACTGGAAGCCGACTCCAAAATAGTTAGGAAAGGCAATGATGATGAGTCAAATTGATAAATCAATAAATTTGCTTGACTTAACACTACAGTAATTGATTGCAACACCTTTAATAAGGTAGATATTTTTACAAGAAAGCAATTAATACATTCATAACCCTAGTTTATTTCTACAATTTATTCTATAACTCGTCGAGGCATGAAAAGTGGGAAGTAAATATTGTATCTATGCACACGTGCCTCGTACTTTAACGAAGACTAATAATAGTGTCGTCTCTATTTTTATAGTGAATTTTTTTTGTCCATTATATGCGTTAAAAACTCACACTGACTTTGTCTGATGGTAATAATTCTTGTTATTAACTAGATTAACATGATTGTTTAGTATATCTCGGTGTTTGCAATCAAGCTACTCCTCTAGGAACACGATTAGTTCCGTGGAATCAGCAAACATAGCGAAGCACGTACAAATATAACATTTTTAATTAAATTTACAGTATCGCACGCAGAGTTTCAACTCCACGCTTTGCATTAGGTACTCGTAGTGACCCTAACTAAAACTATTTTAACGACGATTACACTACTTGTTTTTATTTCATATAATCACCCATTTAAATTGTTGTAGTGTTAAATAAATTCTACAGCTTTAGCGTCAATACCTTATACAGGGTGACTTTTAATAGCATAATCAACCTATGATGTTCCCACTGTCCTTTCTTTGGTGTTGTTTGTCGAATCGTTGAGCTCCTAAGTTTTGAGCTGAGCTGCACGATTTCTGACAAATGCGTGCACTGACTGGACACGTCCAATCTATCTGTGTGGTTCTTTCCCCAAAAGACCATCTTAGATATCGATCTACATGGTCTTCACATGATCTGACCAAGATTACCTATGTCTGGATTTTAAAAGTGACTGACTTCTGAGTTTTTTTCGGCTTTTCTTCTCAGAGTAGTCAGATAGGAAACGCCGACCTCACGGAGTTTTTAAATATGATCGACGTATAAAAGTATTTGTGCAAACCCACTTACAGAAATGAAATCATTTATTACTGCTGGAACACAGGCCTTCTCTCTTTGAGAGGGTCGAGTTGGCCGTAATCCACCACGCGGGCCCAGTGCGGATTTGTAAAAGTCACATGTCTTTGAATTTTGGTTCTAGGCCAGTTTCCTCACGATGTTTGCCTTCACCGTTTTGAGAGTAGTAGTAATGAAATTATTTACAAAAAGTAAAGCTTGCACGAAAGGAAGAACAGAGTGCATAGAAATATTATATGGAAAGTTTTCGTGAACATTCATGAAAGCTTTTTTTTATCTTTGCCGAATGAAAATTAAAAAAAAAAACTTTTTCATACTGTCAAAACAACCCACGGAGAACAAAAATGTTTGCAAAAAATGGGTATGAGTTTTAAATGCCGGTTTACGAGTTTCTGGTTGGAATATTTCCAACTAAAATGCTGTTATTTTAAGCAATATAACCATTTTTTTCCTTATGTTACTTGGACTATACAGTAAACTTTCTTAATTATTTTCAGTTAGCTTTGCCCGCGACTTCGTTCGCGTGGATGTCGGAAAACAATTACGTGTGAAAATCTTTTTCGAAACATCAGCTACTTATCTGCCAGTGAAAGTCCAGCTCGAATCAGTCCAGCTGTTTCGGAGGTTATCCAGAACAAACAGACAGACAGACGAAAACTTTAAAATTATTTTTTTGTTATAAGGACCATATACTTTCATAAGCATTTAGTAAAAATCTGTTATTTTGATCTTACAAACAGATACTTCAATTTTATTCGACTGTGACATAGTTTATACTAGTATAGTCGTCAACGTAATCTCTTTTATATATGTATTCTTTGCCATGATTTTGTGCTTAGATTAAGAGAAATTTGTAATTTTAGGAGTTATAAATAAACTATTATTATTATTTATTTGTATGTCTAATAGACGTATCACTCGCTCCATTAGCTAAAGATGTTAGCTCACATGTAATTTTAAAACATTTCATAACTTAATGTAATAAAACAAGTTGGACAATGGGCCTGTTCTTTTTTATAACGGAACATCCTTGATCAACGCTAACTGATGATGCGAGCTGCGATGCGCAATCATTTGCATTCCATGATTATCTCAGCGGCTGTCAATGACAGGTGACTCACAGACTCTGCGAGTGTTGCAATTTGATACATAAGTATAAGTAGTTATCACACTGCACCGGACACCACTCCGGTGTGTGATGCTGCGGTTTTTAAATGACTTCAAAATCTTGATTTGCATATAAAAACCGCAGGGTATAGCAAACTAGCACTGCATCTCCGTGCAGTCTTCAGTTTCATTACAAAACGCAGCACTACGCATTGGAGCGGTGTCCGGTGAAGTGTACTGACTACCCACCACGGTTTCTTAAGTTTTTTAATCCGTTAAAAATGACAATTTTATTGTAGTTTCAATTGCCAGCAACAATATATTATTTCACTTCATGTTATCATATGGAATATGGAAATAACTGACGATAATTCAATTTCTCAAGCTAATATTTGCTCAGAAAATTCACTTTGGCAAACAGAACGTTGTTTTAGTGAAGACTGAGCATGTGATTGCCGAACAAGCTCGACGAAGCCACATTTTTCTTCATATTTGCTTTCTTAAACTTTTTCTTAGTGAAAATCTATTTTCTTGTTGTAATTTTTTGCCACAGGACATTTTTTGAATTTAACGCTTGTGGTCTTCCTGCAATCATGTCAGCCGAAAGAATCCACTGCTAGACAAAGGCCTCCTCAAGCGCCGTCACTTCGACTGATTATAAAATAATAAAAATAATAAAAATCTTTATTGATACAAGAACCTTTGACATTGTTTAAGACTGATACATGAAATGGTTAACTAAAGGTCATACAGATAAGGTAAACCCTGACTCCTAAACTAGGTGATCCTGTGACTTAGGAGTCAGTGTTCTGCTGTCACTGTGATACCAGAAAGCTTTTAAGTAAGATTCTATGCTTTTTGCATCCAGCGGTTTCCAGCGGCCTTCGCCAAGTCATCGGTTTACCTTGTGGAAGCCTTCCAACGCTACGTCTTTCGATACGCCGTCGTCATTACTGAAACTTTCGGCTATCTGTTCTGCGAATCATAAGCCCTACTCACTGCCACTTAAGTTTGGCAATTCTTCGGACTGTTTCGGTTACACCCAGGTAACCGAAGTAGCCTCCTACGGATCTGCACATATCTACCTGGTATACTAATCAATTAGTAATTCTCGCCGGGACAATCATTCATTAATTCTCCTTGCTTTGATTTTCAACACGCCAACAAACCCGTTTAATTACGTAATATATTTCAAATTCAAACAGCGTTCATTCATGTTCATAGACTCGATAACTATTCGTGAGATTCACATTATTTACAAAACTAACTCCAAATGCAAAACAACAATTAAATTGGGTATATCTCAAGTTTATGTCAAAAGGCAGTCTTTGAGGCGAATAGATAGGTACATAAATGTTAAGCGATTATTTACTGGCTGAATTGACATTAGATAAGGACTACTCCCACAATTAGCTGATAATATGGCTGTTCATTTAATTCAAGAACAATTATAAGAATAATCATTGTAATCAACATCCAGGCCTCCTCTCTTCGAGAAGGAGTGGGCTATAATCTACCACGCGGGCCCAGTGCGTGTTGGTAGATGTCACATGTGTTCGAATTTTTGGTTCTAGGACATGCCGATTTCCTCATATTTTCCTTCACCGTTTTGAGAGCAGTGGTGATGAAATTATTTACGGAAAGTAATGCGCCTGGGTTCGAACCCACGACCTACAACTTGTAAGTCAGGGCCGATAACAATGCTCTTCAATAAAAAAGTAAGTTATATAAAGTACCTAAGTCATATCTCATCGTACTAAAATGAAAATCAACAGCTATAAGGCCCAGTTAAAATCACAAGTTGACCTGTAAATCTAGAAACTCTGTCTAAAAACCATCTTTCAAACAAACCGAAAATACCTTCTGAAGCCTTGTTTACAAAAAGAAGTATACCTAACCTACAAGCAACTTTAGTGTATGTTGTGAAGTATATTGTTGACAAATGCGTGCAGACTGGACAAGTCCACTCAAATCTGTGTGTTTCTTTCCTCAAAAGACCATTTCACATGGTCCTCAGAATGATCTAACCAAGACTATTTCCGGATTTTTATATACACATTGACATTGATAAATACATATACAGTGACATGAATATTTACTTTGTTAAGTATTATATTATTATTTTAATGATTATGAATGTGAAGACTATGTGGGTTAATATTCTTTTGTCTTTATTTTTTCTCAGTTAGTTTTACTCATGGTCTGGCAGTTTGAGTATTTATGCGGCCTACCCAAATGTCCTTTCTTTGGTATTGTTCGTCGAATCGTTGTGGTCCTTAAATCTTGAGTTGAGCTGCATGATTATAACAAATGCGTGCACTTCCATTCAATCTGTGTGGTTACACAGAATCTGTGTTGTTGTCTAAAATAGTATTTTGAGGAAAGTCTCAAAAGGCCATTTTAGACACCAATCTACATGGTCTTCACATTATCTGACCAAGATTATGTCCGGACTTTAAAAGAGACTGTGACCTTTGAGTTTGTTTCGGCCTTTCTTCTTAGACAATTAGGAAAAGCCGACCTCATCTAGTTTTCAACAGATTTCTTTAAAGATATATAGGTAATTGACGTGTAAAAGATTTGTACAAATCTACTTACAGAAATAAAATTATTTATCATTTATCATAACAGCTACTGTATGCTTTCTGGAGTTTTCAAACCACTTAACGACTTTGGGCAGTGAAATAAATTCTCCGCATCCAATACAAAGTTACGACTCACATTAACAAGTTAGCAACATAAAACTTTTTCTCATTGTTATGTCCAGAAACCTTCATTTTTATAGTGATTGGAAATAAGAATACTTTCTCCCAGTCCACTAAAATACAGGATGTATAAAATTAAAAAAAATCGGTTTTCACCATTATGACGCTATTTATTTCCATGTGTCAGGACATTCCACATTTACAACGTACTATAATCGGCTTTCAGCAAACTGTGGAACGACTCCAGATGCCCTAAAGACCCAGTGCTTTATGTTAGAAAAATTTTGTGATTTATGCGCGACCGAACTGCGGCCCTTTCCTAATAATTTTTACAACTTTCCTCTTTGAGTAGAAAATGACCAGTCTGAACGGAACCCGCATAATATGTACCCGGAACCAGTCTGTTAGGGCCTCAGTTCTTTACGTCGAATTGTTTCCACGAAACTAAGTTTGTAAAACAAACCTTTTACATCGGCGTAAATTGTGAGGAATATTTGATAGTTTTCCTGTAATGAGGACTTGTTGTATTTGTTCCTAACACATATACCTATTATTATTTTGTTTTCTTTCTTGTACTTTTTTACTGAAAGTAAGGTAATGCAAAGCTGGGTACACTGTACAGCCAACAAGTTTAAATTAACATCGTCGCGACGATAAACAATTGCGGACTTTCTCATCGTGACACGTAACTTATCCCGAAAGTTATTCAACTCTTCGGGATTAAAGGGGATGGGGGAGATGGCTCATTATTCTGGAATTAGACTAGCTTTTAACAAGATTACGACCACATAAGACTGTTCGATGCACTAATTATCGACAGACCTCGTCCCCATAATGAAGAAAACACGATCAGTGTAAGTTCAGACAGTATACTCGAAGGGCGGTCACAAATCATGCTCAGACTTATTAACTTTACTTAGTTTAAAACATAATAAACGTTTGTTGTGTAATTACAGTTACAATTTATATCGTGTGACTTAACTTAGTCGTACCTACATTTTTTTCCAAAAAAATCCACTTGGAACTGCCTCCAACCACACGTTAGACTAAAAATTGTTCTTGTCAGTGTTTTATGTACACGGGTTAAAAATTACTCCAAGGGCTATCCTTCCTTGCTAGACTTAATTAAAAAACTCGTGACATGGATTTCCTAAAAATAGATTTGTTCTGCATGCGATTAAATAAGAGATTTTACTTTAACAGGTTAGATTTACTTAGGTAGGTACCTAAAGAATAAACATAGCAGCATAATCAGCTTATAATGTTCCTGGGATATGCTGGTGGACGTCTTTTGGCTGAATGAATGAATAATCACCCAAGCAAAGCTAGATTCTAAAAAAATATAATTCTAAAAAAAACTAGAATACCTATAGGTAGAGATGTTTTATATTGTCACTGTAGGAAATCAATTTTACGTATAAGTACTTGTTTAATTAATTGATTGCATTACTTGAATTCGTTTAATCATATAACATTAACCTACAAACCTAGTTCATAAGACACTGCTACTATATACATTATATGTACATCGTTGAGTTTGATTTGATTTCGTCTACAATAAGTGGCCACTTTCAGATTATGTTCAAAATTTATGTCATATTCTAGTGTTCGAGCGGCGCAAATGCTGAGTCTACTATATCGCAAAAAACTTCCTACACGTGCTAACAATTAAAATTGTTTTTTTTTTTTTTTATTTCGTGACAGCACCTGTGTCTCAGCAGTGGCAACATTATAGGCTGATTAGGCTATTTTGTGCCGCATGCTTGCCTTTGACATTTTAAGCGCGTCACAGGTATTTGCTCATCAATCACTTGGACCATACGTTACACTTCACCTTGAAACTAACTGCGAAACTAGATATAAAACTAGAACAATCTTTTTACATTTACTAAGGCTTTGCCCGACATAATAACTGTCGAGGCATTTTAGCATTTAACGTCTTGTGAACTCGGGGCGAGTACGAGACGAGCATAGCCCGTAATGGATTTAGAAACATTTTCCTAAGTCGATTTGCATTTGGAGATGATTTTCGTAAATTACTTTTCAAATTATTTTCTTTCGTTTCAGTAACCTTTAAGTCATTCCAACCTTTTTATTGAGTGCCGTAGTTTTATGATACTTTTAAAAATAATTCTAGAACGAAATTGTTAATCTTGACAGCTTTCAACTTTGAGATTCACTTGATGTTTATTTTAACGCAGATATTAAAACAGTGTTTGAACTTGGAAAGCTAAAATGTTAGAATGTTAAAATTAATCTGAAACCGTCATATAACATGAATTTTACCGTAATAAAATTAAATGAGAGCTGTCTGTTTTGACTGTTTAATTGTCTTTATTTATGTGTAGGTATAATATTCTGTAAACAATGACCTACTGGGGCAATCGGTCTTTTTATATATGTTACGGTAAATCTGATTAATTGAAAATTATTAATATTTTTACAAAATTATTAATAATAACCACATGTTTTGGTAAATGTGAATAAACGATCGAAATTTATTACTTTTAGTAGTAATTATTAATAATTCACGACACATATTGGTGAAAGTTAATAAGTAATAAGTCAGTGTTTGAGATAGCTTGAATTTATCACAAACGACGTCAGGGGCACCCCGAGGTTCGGTTTGGTTAGGTTCCTTTAAACCCTGCAGACAGAAATAGGAGCCCCGCGCAGCGGGGCTCCGTCGACCTGACGTAAAAATCGCTGTACGCTGCGAAAATAAATTGTAGTGTGTTTAGTGATATTTTGAGTTGAGTATTTTGGGTTTAAAGGAACCTAACCAAACCGAACCTCGTGGTGCCCCTGACGTCGTTTGTGATAAATTCAAGCTACCTCAAACACTGACTTATTACATGGATCACGGGCTGTCGGGAATTATTAATAATGGCCGGTCAAAGTGATAAATTAATCACTTTGCCCATCGCTCTTGGGCAAATTATTAATAATAACCAAAACATGTGGTTATTATTAATAATTTTGTAAAAATATTAATAATTTTCAATTAATCAGATTTACCGTAACATATCAACAACAACAACATCCAACACAAAATAAAATACTTAAGTATTTTTTTTTTTTACTTAATCGGTTTTAATGAAAATAATGATGTAGATAATGTACTAAAAGCTAAAAAATAAATCCTAGGTACCAGTCATCACACCACTTTCCTCATCGATCAGATTGATTGATCGCATTGATCAGACAAAAAAATAAAAACGTTTTTGGGATGCATGAAGAAGCCTCCTTGTGTAGCGCAGTTTGTTCCGCCAGTTACTCAACTGAACCGAGCGCTCGGCGCATCCTGGACAGTATCACCCAACACCTTATTTGACTGACCAATTATTGCCTTGCGGTGAAAAAAAAACTGAAGGTGTGTACCAAATATCAGGTCAATCGGCTAACAGGAAGGGGGTAAAATTTCAAGTACTAAATATTACCCAAATAAATAAATAAACAACAAACAGGGCAAGCTAAATAAAACCGTTTAAAAAACAGATTCTTTGTAATTCTCAGAACTCTAAAACTTTTAATTTAAAATCTGATTACTCACAAAGAAGATTACGTTTACGAATACGTCCCAAATATTGTCGTCACTTTAAATTGGTGACGTTATTACACCTCACACATTGTATGGTAATACAGTGAGGCACGGAGCTCGCCTAGCAATGGATCTTAAGAGCTTATGAATATACTATTATGTAATAAGATGGCAATGTGTCATTTAACAGGCCGATAGGTGTTCTGTATGCACATATAAAACGGCTTCTGAGCCTCGGGAGCCAGCGCTGACCTTCAACTTGTCTAGTTTAGATTCAACGGGCGGAAACGCGGCCTTATTGCCTCTAGATATATAAATTTATAAATTGCTCGTGTCAATTTGCTATTTTTGGATTTTACTTATATAAATTCGTTTCACGTGTAAATTTTTATAATTATTTATTTATTTAATACTTCAAGCACGTAAATGTACAGAGGCAGACTTAATGCCATAGGCATTTTCTACCAGTCAACCTTTGGGTGATGCAGAGACAAACAGTGGTAGGTGCAATCATTAAAATTGAGGAATAATAATAACAGCCGCACAGGTCGATCGATCAGGTTAAGGAAAGCTATCAGAGCAGGTTTTTATGGCTATCAAGTCCTTATTTACTTTGTCGATAGCGTCAGGTAATTCATAAACCTTCCTTTGACAGTACAACTGCAAGTCATCTTCATACAGATGATACGCACACTGAAGTTCGGAAGTTATAAGATTAATAAAAATAGAGAACAGAAGAGGTGAAAGTATGCCGCCTTGAGGAACGCCAGTTCCCAAATAACACCAGCTAGAAGAAGAATGCCCAACATGAACAGACTGCTGAATTATTCTCCCTGACACAACCTGAAGACATGGAAAACGGTGAAACAAGCTGGACAAAACCAATAATCCATGAGAGCTCTTACCTCCATGGAATGCAGCGCTGACAGTAACTTAAAGTAAGTTACTTTTGAAGCAAGAAAGGAGCATTATTTATTTTATTTAAATTTAAGGGATTAAATTTCATCTACCGACGAGCAATGTAAAGTTAGGAAATTAATAGTTTAGCAAATTCACTACCAACTTAAATTGCCTGTGTAATTAAATCACAAAAGTAAATGTAGTTTTTTTGTATAGTTGTATTAAATTTCAATAAGACGGCCAACTGAGGCAGTGTGTCAATTTGATACACAATATCCCTGACTGTACCTACGATTATCACAAATTCACAACAACAATAAAACACAGCAACTGTGCCACGAATTGGATTTGCTTGTTTTAAGAACTTTTATTAACTTTTTTAACAAAAGATTGCTTTTGGGTTTAACGTGTTATGCCGAATTTTTGTGCTTACATGTCGCTAATGAAAAATAAGCTTAACTTTTTTTTAATTTAATTACAAAACAAAGGTGCATAGTAACATTATTTAAATCAGGGAAACATACAGATACGAGAAATTGGCTAATTTGTTACGCTATAATCATTTGAAGCAATGTGAGCACGCGTTCAAGAGTTTCATTATGTATTCTTACAATAACGTATCAGCCTGTGTTTGACTTCTAAATGAGTAACAATGTGGGCTTTGTTAGTACGTCAGTGTACGCAGTTGTGCAAGTACCGGGCAGTGGCCACCGGCGGGCGGCGCACGCGCAAAGAATCGCCCACAAAATTACACAAACTACCCGTTTTCACCGCGTATGAGCAATTATTTCAGCTACGTGTTAAATGAATGTTGTTTAAATATATGCTCATTTGCATACACTTAAGACAAGACTAGAAAAGTAATTTTGCCGTGTTTCCGTAAGGAGCCGAAACCACGTTCCACCCTCGCACAACACCTCATTGACGGGCGCTAATTTTTATAAAAATGAATAGTCTACCATCACATGGGCGTAAGGTGAAAAATTTATTCACTGCTCATTACTTTTCTGTTAGACAATAGCTCTCGTAGTAACGAAACGGCCAAGCCTCATATTTTGATTAAGGTGTAGAGTTTGTGAAGTTAGGGCTTGTAGAGTTAGGGCGTGTAGAGTTAGAAGCTTGGCTCTACATGAGATCTGATTACTTTTTGACAGTGCGAGCTATATGATCTCGTCTTGGCAACATTTTACATGAAAATGTTTTTGCTGGGATTTCACTTCTTTTTGTAAGTTGCTTTAGAGAGAAATTTGTTTTTAAATCCTATGTATGTTATGTATTTTATTATTTGTACCAAGGAATGGGATTATATCAACTTTTAGACCTCTAGCATCAAAATTTTCGGAAGTCTCATACAAACTTCCATCCCCTAGTTTAAGGGGTTGGGGGGTAAAAGTTCCAAGTTTTTTCATTGTTTTTGTTGTTTGTGTAGCGTGCGTACCAAATTTCAGCTGTCTAGGACTTCAGGAAGTACCCTAAGAATTTTTATGATCATCAGTGAGTCAGTGACGAAATCGGGGTTAGATATCAATAAAATCTAAAGTATAAGAGCTATGCAATTGAAACTTTACGTGTTTAATAAGTCTACGATTGACATCAAATTCCGAGAATTTTGTTTATCTAGCATAATCCAAACCCAAGTTATGAGGGTTCAAAAAAACAACGAAGCGCTTCGAGAAATGGTAGGTAGTGCCCTTGCGCTTTGCTTGGCCCGTCTTGGTGGGGGCACTAACGTGCCACCAGATTCACACGGACCACATTTGTCCGTCATAATCAACCGTGTGAGCGATACCGAACACATCAAGGCGACGTCGCAGCCACAATGCAACCACAACGCGGCGACACTGTCACAGCGGCAGTCGATCTGTCTGCAAACATTATACCACAACGTAACCACATCGCAACTACTAGCGACGCAACCACAACGCAGCTGCAAAAATTTGCAGCAAAACCTTTCACAAGTAACCACTGCTTAGGTACCCACATTTTATGATGTGGTGTGGTTGTGGTACGTGTGAATCCTTACAATTCACACAAAAAGCCTAAACAAGGAAATAATCTTAATTTTGTGGAGAAATTGATTTTATTGCCAGTTTCCTTGAGAGCGTCATAAATCATTTTGTGGAATGATTGAAAAAACTTTAAAATAAAACAAAGATTTCATCCATAAAGTCGAGAAGCTTTAAAAAATGCATTTCGCTTTGCCATCATTACGAAAAATTAGCTCCGTAATAACATCCGATGAGCTATGTCAAAAAAGCTCAAGATTTTTTGTTAAAAAGGAGACAGAGCGAAGATAGCAGGTGTCTGCGTTCGTAAGTTCATTCACCTTAGACATCGAAGGTCAAACATGAAAGTGCGCTACGATGCTGCACCATTCAAGAATTGACATCTTAGTGTTATTACTGGCACATCGCTTTACACACACATACATGCTCATAAATTACGAGTATATCCTATCATAGTGTGTGTCTCTATTTGCGTTGCTAACTTTTTTCATAAAGACTAACCTAGTTTTGAACGTACCTATATGTTAGTTTTAGAGCAGATTTTTCAATCGACAGATAATTTATATTCGTAAATAAAAAAAAAAACTGACGACTGACAGACTTTGTATGGAAAAACTGTCAAAAATTCAAAACTATTCCTCGGATAAAATTATCTGACGTTAGAAAAATCTCTCAAACGTCAATTTTATACAACGAATAAAAATGTCGATTGAAAAATCAGCCGTTAGTATATAGTCATTTCAGTAAATTTAGTGCATAGAGCTGTTTACACAGTTATGATATCCTCCGTTTAAGGTAAGGAAGTTCAAATAATAACTATCTGGCTAAGAAAAGAGACGTTGACACTTGAAGTAATGTATGGAAATATATCAAAGCCCACCTTATGCTCGGTAACGTTCTTACCCAATATCATGGAAATCTTTAGGTGATTCATATATTTAATGCATAAAACTAAACTTTCTGAGTCCATTACGTGATTCGAGATATTTTGATGTTATCTCATACCGTTGCGGATGTAGATATCATAATCAACCTATAATGTTCCTACTGCTGGGACACAAATCTCCTCTATTTGTGAGAATGTGGGATATAATCACATGATGTAGTCAAAAGCTGTTATAAAATACTTATATCAGACTTTTAGAGTGCTACAGCCTGATATTTTTTAGTGAATAAAACATCATTTTATTTTAGAAAAATGAAACTACAGTTTACAAAAAAAAAACTTGTAAAGAAAGTTTTTCCAAGAAAGCACTTGGCCCTTGAATATAATTATACTTATTTTAAATTTTAACGCGATAAAGTACTAAAAAGCCAGTCACGATAATCAATTATAGCCATTCACTGGGCTGCGAATATCGCGTTTTAATAGGGTTTCAATGAATAATTGAAAACTAACCTATTGTTTATTCTGAACAAAATAAATAAATAGTTTTATTTGCAGCGAAGCCTGCGAGCTAGGCGGGAGTAAAAATAAACCAGACGACCTATATTTATCTCGAATATAATATAACATATAGGCATTTTAGGTCTGCTCTCAAAACGGTGAAGGAAAACATCGTGAGGAAACCGGCATGTTGTAGAAACAAAAATTCAAAGACATGTGAAGTCCTACAACACGCACTGGGCCTCGTTGTGGCCCACTCCATTTCACCAAGAGGCCTGTTTCTGAGCAATGGGAACATAATAGGCTGATTATGCTTATGTATGCAAGGTTATAAGATAATAATTGTAACTATGGTTCATTAAAGTTATTAGGTTAAAGTTATCAGGGATCCAGCAGAATATCAGCGTCAGGTACATTTGCCTGACACATGCTGATCTGGACTCCCATTTGGTGCAACCTTGAGACGCACCCCGCACTGTGTATGTTTCGTTATTAATTTTATTTTAAGTATTAGTCATAGTGTCACTTTTATTTCTATATGCATGTTTTTAATTTTCTTTTTATATCGTCACCTTGTTTTTTATATTATATACATGTAGGTAATTGATTATCTTATCACCTAGTGTTGAACTTTTGTGTGTTGTGCTGACTTTTGTGTGCGCCAAATAAGTGGTTTATCTATCTATCTATCTCTATCTACATATTATTATACAATTCAGTTCTGCATCGAGTATTTTATCAAAGGAAATAAATATAAAGTTACTAAGTATTCGAAGCCTTTATCAATCATGATCAGAATTTTGCGATCAGCTAAAAGAAATTCAGCAAAAATTCTGTACAATTGACTGACCGTCAGTCAGACAAATATTTAATAGGTAAATATGTTAACTATGTAGACTAGGCCGACTGTCCTCGACGCTACTCAAAGGTAAATAACGCTTTAGTCAACCGCATCGTGTCCAGATTACCATTGAAATACTAGTGCTGTGACATCCTGGCTACTCATTTGTGATTTGAGTTTGTAACAAATTACTTTGAAGTAGCATCACGGACGATGCCTTCAGGGCCGGTGGGACAAATTTATCAGCAGTGGCTGTTAAAACCCTTTCGGCTTCAACTCAGTATTGACCGCCTTCAATGATTACCAATTCAAAACTAAATTAACTCGATAAACATTATAAAATAGGATGAAGTCCACTTGGCAACGGGACTCTGTGGGGAATTCTGACTCAAAGGAATGCTACTGCATGCGATGCATGTAACATTCTTTTCGTATAAATCTCATATCAATAGCCCTTTAGTAACTAAAAATTAAACGTTGATTTACAATTAGATCCATTGGATTCCATTGGGCAATTTACAAAAACCAACCCAATTAATTGTTACGGTTTTCGATTCGCCATTTAAGTGGGCACCTAAACGATCCTATTATTATATTCGTGTGAGGAAACCGTAAACATTTCAGTTCAATTCACCAAGTAATTTCTTGTTGAATGAAGCAATACAAACGTTATCTTTTCTCTTTCCAATGCTTAGCACTATTTACTGTCCGATTAGGCACTCTACTCCAATAAAGAATTGCATTTAACCTTAAATACTATTATAATAATAGTCCTCCAGACCGAATTTCGGCCATAGCAGCCAATCTCAACTGAGACTAGAGGATCTACGCAGGAGAAATTATAATGCACAATTAGGTAATGTGTGCGCAGAGACAGGTGCGTTCTCCTTTCCCTCACTCTCATAGTCCGATGGGACAGCAATCCGATACGACCGGAGAGAGATCAGGCGCAGGACCAACGGCTTAACGTGCTTTCCGAGGCACGGGGTATCACACCGCTAACTATGCTATGTGGGTTAAATTTTTTTTTTGCCTTTATTTTTTTTTTTCTCAGATAGTTTTAGTCGTGGTCTGGCAGTTTGAGTAATTTATGCGATCCACCCAAATGTCCTTTCTTTGGTATTGTTCGTCGAATCGTTGAGCTACTTAAGTTTGAGTTGAGCTGCATGATTACTGATAAATGCGTGCACTAACTGGACAGGTCTACTCAATCTGTGTGGTTCTTTCCTCAAAAGACCATTTCAGACACCAATCTACATAGTCTCCAGATGATCTGACCAAGATTATGTCTGGACTTTAAAAGAGACTGTGACCTCTAATTTTGTTTCGGCCTTTCTTCTCAGAGTAGTCAGATAAGAAACGCCGACCTCATCTCGTTTCTAAAAATATGATTGACGAGTAAAAGTGTTTGTACAAACCTACTTACAGAAATAAAATCATTTATCATTTATTTATCATTTAACTTCCAAACTCTGGGCTGTTACAAAAATTCGTAATGGAAAAAACCTGATCGGGGCATCGAACCGAGGACCCCACGCTTAGCAGTCGCGCTTACTACTACGAAACCAACGGGCAGTTAAATACTATTAAGAGTAGGTATCGAAGACACAATATTCCGCGAAAGTTATGTTGAAAATAAATGCTATTAATAATTAATGCTCCAATATTGTTGTGACTTGTTTACTCTAATAAGTAACCTTTCGTTAATTTAATCTCTTAGCATAAATAATACAGCATTAAAAAATGTATCTTACATCGTAACTACAGCGCTTTCTCGTTAATTACGTCTAGCTCGAATATTTTCATTAAATTAACTTTTCATAAGTTTGATTAGCGGAGTGGAATCACTTAAAATACAGAAAGGCGAATCAACTTAGCTGAAAGCGGCTGGTACACTGTATAAGTTAATTTGTAATTTAATAGATTTAAAGACCGAAATATTTCATTGACGAGGAATTTACAAAACTAGTAAAGTATATAGTATACATAATTTTATGATGATTTCATAGTGACGAAGTGAGCTAAGTTGATAAACGGCAGACGGCAGCTGCCTGGCTCTGTAGAAAAACCGCTTTACAGGAAAAGGAAATGAATCGATAGAACAACGGACGTGCCATCAACTTTTCGTGCAGATTACGTAGTTAGTTTTGCAGATTAGGTATGGATGACCCATATACTTCGGATACTGAATTAATTTTAGAATTCAGCCTCGCAAAATGTTCTAAATTATTGTTAAAGTGCTACATTCAACAGTTAAGTGTGTTTATTAAATAAACTTCTATTAGTTAACACATTTATTTGTGACCCAAAATATTCGTTCCCAGACAAGCCAAACAAGTAACGGAAGCTAAGGCGCTATGTAGACAAGTACCTGCCTGAAGTCCATAAACTTATAGGTACGTTACTCTGGTGAAATTCCAAACTCAAACTCAAAGCATTTATTTCAATTAAACCATTTCCAGGCACTTTTGAATTGTCAAAATTAACTAGTCGGTCAGTTAGTCAGAAAGTTGAAGCTAGTTGCCCATTCCAAAACGTAGATCTCTTGGAGAAGAACGGGCAAGAAACTCCAAGGACACTCTTTTAAATTAAGATATTACAAAATCCTGAGTACAGTATTCTTGTTGCTTCTATATGTGAGAACAATGTTATGAAAAAACAATTCAAAATAGGTATAAGATTAAAAAGAAGCCCTGGCAGCTAAGAGATGACCAGTCTCAACTGACAGCGCCCGTTCACGAACATGACGCATGGATCAGCACCATCCAGCTCAACCATTTTGAAGGGAACCGAATGATCCAACACACGCGCCACCATCAGTGTGACATTTAAGTGAGCATGACACATTCTCAACTGCCATACTCTTTCAAGTCAATATAAAAAAAATCTAATAAACGGATCCATGGTTCTTACATTTACAAAATTTAAAAAAAAATGCTTCTAAATTATACAAAACTATAGTTTTCAATTTATTTACGAGATGAATAAAATTTTACTAGAAAGAGGTATATGATATTAAAGTAACAATTAAAACTTGATTGAATTAAAAATACACCTTCTTAGACACAAGCACGAGACACCTGTAAACATTTTCAAAATAATCCAGAATCCCAAGGAAGAAGGCGGTACCCAGGAACGAGGCTAAGGTAGCCCACAACCCAGTACATAAAAAATGTCGAGATATCTTAAGATTTCTCGGGTGCGAGCCTCGCTTCCTTGTCAACTAAGCCTGTCGTTCCAAAACAGAACAATCAATAAATAAGTCATCACTGTCAGGGCGAGCATTAAGTGAAATTATTTTTGAAACGGCTATTTCAAACCGGATAAATGTTTAGAATACCTGCCATGAAAAGGAAATGTAAACGTTATGAAAATCAAATGCTTTGTTATTTGTTCCGTGAGCTTTTATTTCCCTTTGAACATTATACAAATTGTGCCGGGAAGATAGAATACAGCGGAAACGATTGTTATTTTTTGAAGAAGATAAAACTATCTCCTTCACCCGTTTGTAAGAGGGACTGCAATATTGTTATAAATGTCTCTTGCCATTATTTTTTCACTTAACGTAACTTTTTGAAAATGTCGATTAGATTGGCTGAAGTCTCTAATAACTGAAGGAAATGAAACCATTCGCCTTCAATAATGACTCCGTATAAATGCCGTAGTACTCGTATGGAAGCCAACGTAGTGCAACGCTCTTTAGTACTCGAATACGTCCGTCAAGACGTGCTTAATATCGGTCACATGATAAAGCGTGTTCACTTCCTCAATGCCAAGAATGGACGCACCATTCGTTCGCGTTATTTAAGCGCGTGGTAAGCGCCGCACCGACGCGACGACCGAACGCGATACGGCACGTGGGACCTTTATGGGCACAAGCACTCACTCTCCAATACAATGGTCTGTCAATGAACCTACACTACATTAATGGCTCCTGTGTTTCTATTATTCGGTATACCTTTAATTATTTACTAGCTATGTTTAAGTATGTACCTGCTAAATTATTATTGTTTTAAGCTCATTTGTATGCATAGCCAACATAGTTTGATTTTAATTCAGTTTTGGTTAGTGTTAAAATAACTATGAGCTCGTATGTTTATTTGATTTTAGTTGTTTAGTTTGTTCCTATCTTCGGTACTTTGGGGAGAACCACTATACGTTAGGTAAGAGCTCCCAGCGTGCGATATTGTCTTAGACCCTTGATGTAAATGGAAAATTCTTGCTACAAATAAATTAAGTGTTTGGAAAGAGCTCAGTATGGGCCCCTACAGCCTACAGTGAACTGACTAAAGACAGTTTACGAGTTTTAATGTAATAAATGTAAAAAAATTTGTACATTAGCACGCAGTTGACTGTACAAATGTAAGAAACTTTTTACCGATATCGTGAAGCTTTATGACATTGAGCTCACGGTATTACCACGAGAAGGCAAGTCTACATAACTCTGACTTAACATTTTAGAATCTCATTATAGATGGAACGCAAGCCCAATAAATTATTTATAATTTATGAATCTACGAAGATGCTTCGGCTGCGTTTATACACCTTCCTTGCTTACTGATAAGCCTATTATAATTACAAAAGGGTGCCAACTTGTGCCTGTTTTAAGGTACTACAATTAGAATATTTTAACTTCTAATTTAAGCACCACTCACCACAAAAGGTCGTAACATATTTGTTCAACAAAAAATGTTTATTATGACCACAGCTTGAAAATTACACTTCAATTGTAAAACTTTCTTTATTTTTACATAGATTTTTTTGCAGTTTTGTACCAAAAATGTATTTATTCGTAACATCTTGCAAAGTATTAAACAAAGCTTATTTCTCCTTATAAGTGCTTATTATAGCATCTGTTTTTCGATAACCCACGTAACGGGATTAACAAACTAAGACCACCAATTTCACTTTCAAAATACAACTTCGCTAACAAAATCTGAAACAAACACTAAACTTGTTTCATTCTTGTTCAAAACAAAATTACACATAAAGAAAACATTTATTTAAGAAGAATTCCCTTTCAGAAAGTGGTAACATTCTCGAAGTAGACGGAGAAAATTGCGCTAACAAGGTTCTAATCCTATTAATCCCCGAGGAATGCGCGCGGGAAATGATGTTTTGTGGGACGGAATAAAATATGAAAAGCAGTTCACAAAGACAGATTACGTACATGAAACTGAGCAAGTCTGCTAACTAACCCTGTGTATAATTGTGTCATGTGTGCCTCGTATAAAAAACCCCAGCTATAAAAAACCCATTTTGTCCCCTGTCCCCTGGTAACCCTGGCTTACCACTTCATCTGCCAGAAATAACGCTACGTTCACTTCTCCCAAAGCGAACTTTATTGCCACAAGCGTGTGTGTGGACTCTGTTCAAATAATCTTTTGTAAATAAAATTAGTAAACCTCGTGTTGAATTGTGTGGTTTAAGACCCGAATTTATATTGCTGAAAATATGAGAAATAGGCTAAAAAACTTTTTCGGAGTAGGTAAATATTTGGGTTTTTGCGTAACACAAGGTGGCATAACATCATCGACCTGGATCCAGTACATTATTCAGAACCGCGTTAAAATTGCTGTGCCATACATATTGACCACGTAGGAATTGCACTTTTCTATCAAACAGCTGTTTTTTTCTTTGATAACCGACAAACATTTCTAAGCTATCTAGAAACAAGTGCTGAATTTTCGCAGAACAGTTTTCGCTTCGATGTCCCTGTAACTTGTACCTACACCTACCTATAAAATAGATACGTATTTGCGCTAAATACGCGCAAATAATACATACAGGTATATTTCCAATCAGACAGAGCTTTATCTGGCAGATTTCACCACAGCTCTATAAAACATAATCACCAATTAATTTTCACTGCATACAAATACAAAGCCGTAATTTTTTTTTTTTTTGTATATTAATATCGCCACGCTCCATCCAGCCAATCGATACATAAGTATTGCTCTCGCAACAGTTCAGAGGCCGTAACAATAGTTTATGTACCAGCCATTCGCTCTAAACCATTATTTCCTTTAATAAATGAATACTTTACACCTGCACAAGGTGTAAGGTTTCGCATTCTTTCAGTTTCCTGGAAAATACGTGGCGTTACTGCAAACAAAGACATTTCAAGCTTTTAACATTTCTCACTTCGCCGACACTAATAGTACGAATCAAGATAGAGTGGATACAACACTACTCTTGCATTTAACTAAATGATTCGCTCTTCTCCACTGACTCGATCGTAATTGATGACAAATTGCTTAGTTAAGTTATAAGTGAAAATCGAAGACGATTGAGTTTTATATTTAAGCTTAGATAGAAGATGGCGTCACGTAGTGTATAAGCTTCCCAGCTTATACTCTATGTTAAACGCTTCGCCATATCGAGTGCTGTCTCAGGCTCCGGCCTGAGACAGCACTCGATATGGCGAAGCGTGGCGGATTTGCGCTGCCAGCGATAAATGATCGGTTACTTGCGAACCTGAATGGCAAGGCTACACTACAACACTTACAAGATCGCATAACATAATTCTGGGCTTCCTTGGAAATATTTCTGCTTTAAAATGAACTGGATTTAAATCAGCGGTAAGCGCCGCAGTATTCAGTGCAATTTTAAAAACGTAATTTCTGTCTTTAAATGTGGCTCACATCAGTAACGTAACCGCAGCCGGTAAACATAATAGATTGTGAAGCGTGTACGCATTTATTTAAGGTTTAAAATAGATTAATTTATGTACAAGATAAGTATAAGAGAAGCCTTGAATAAAAGCCAGCATAATTTCAAATCGGAAAACGTAATCAATGCTATCAAAATTAAAGCCTCATTAATTTCTAAAACTGATTAATGATAAATGATAAATGATAAATGATTTTTATTTCTGTAAGTAGGTTTGTACAAACACTTTTACATGTCAATATTGAAAAACGCCGGGAATAAGGTAATAAATACCAAGTGTGATTATCAAGCAACCTGGGTGATTGAAACATGAAAACCAGCAAGTAGGTACCTAATGCTATTTTAACAAGCCGCCGTCATCGTTAGCATGAATGAAATAATTAATTTCAACATAATCCCACTGAAAGGGCCTACAGGGTACTTCGGTCTTTTAATACAGTCATGCGTAACGTGCACTTTGTAAACAGGCTATATTAAATTTTGGTGAATGCGCAGTGGTAGACCGCGGAATTCTAATTTTCTTACGTTTTTTGCAATTCAGTGTCAGGTTGTGTCTTCATCAAATATGATTCGCAACTATAATAGATATGTATTTACAGAATTATAGTCATTAGAATCATTAATATGTCTCTTTAAGTTAAATTTGTTCCATAGTACTTTTCCTTATGAGATTTGTTTTTATGGTACAAATCTAACTTAGAAAGATGTATTGTAGTTTATTCACCTTAATGGCTTTTTCATAAGTTGTAATTTAGGAAATCTATGAGTATTGAATAAGCGTGTCAACTAATATTACTTCTTTATTTCTCTCTTAATTTTAACAAGCATCTAGTTTGTAATTTTTCAGACTGTTAATCTACTAGTAATTAAACTCTAGTTAAAAAAGGTTTGTTTAACTAGTTATTTAGGTAATGCTCTTTAATTAAATTGCGTCACTTTTCTACAGCTGCAATCCAAGTAGCGAATCTTAAACCTTGTTTATTGAATTATAATCTATACATACCTACAATAAAATAGTAACGAAGTGAAAACTTTACCGTATTTTTTACCTGGATTAACATATTGCATATTTTGAATCCCGGTAGTACGTTCCCGTGAGATATTTTCCGACATCCACACAGGCGAAGCCGCGAGCAAAAGCTAGTAAATACATGATAAAAAAACGCTTACTCGTGAACACAAAAAAGCTTAATTTGAACTATTTATTTTAGCTATTATGTATACATTACCGTTTAGTATCATATTTCGGACTGACCGAATCCTTGACAATAATTGTGTCTAAAGTGTCTGTGAATTGTTTAATTAAAATGAATGATTTGAGTTTGAGTTATAAGTTACTACTTAATTATTTTCCGACGAATGTTCACGTTAGTGATGGCTCTGATATCTAATATAAGGTTATGGCTAAAGATACAATGTTCATTTCCTTTTTGTTCGTAGGCATTTCTCTCGTGTGCCGTAAAACGCCGGGAATAAGGTAATAAATACCAAGTGTGATTATCAAGCAACCTGGGTGATAAATGTGATAATCACATCTTTAAAAATTCTCTCATTCATTAAAAAGTTATCTTCTATGTCCTTTCATAAAACTAATTTTATTAAGAATGTTTCAGTAGATAATTCATTATTATCTATTTAACTTTTCCCTGCTAAATAATTGTCTCTTCTGTGACAGTTACTGTGGCAAGACATGTCTCGTGGGACAAGATTATGTCAATCTTAACGTGTGAGATTCGACAAAATCCATGACTCAGTTGTAATCAAGTACAGGAATTACATATTACAAAATATAATAGACAGCGTTATTTATTATAGTAAACAGGCATGTCCTAGAACCAAAAATCGAAGACACGTGTCATCTACAGATCTGCACTGGGCTCGCGTGGTGGATTACGGCCCACTCCCGCTCACCGATAGGTCTGTGTCCAAACAGTAGGAACATTAATAGGCTGATTATGTTATGTAAATATTAAGAAAATGTAAACAAGAAGAAATAAACTTTTATATTTACAATTATCAACAATAATTGTGCTAAGGACAAACCAATTTAATAAAAACTTCTTTTCATCCATAATAAAAGTCATCATCTTCCTAGCCTTTTCCCAACTATGTTGGGGTCGGCTTCTAGTCTAATCAGATGCAGCTGAATATCAGTATTTTACATAGAGCGACTGCGTATCTGACCTTCACAACCCAGTTACTGAGTAATACGATACCCCTTGGTAAGACTGGTAGTCAGATTTTCGGGATTCTGACTACTCCGTAATGACTGTCAAAGATTCACGAATGACAGCTGGGACCAACGGCTTAACGTGCTTTCCGAGGCACGGCCCTCCGTGCCTCGGAAAGCACGTTAAGCCGTTGCTAAGCGTAAGCTCGGTATGTAAACATGGTCACCCATCCACAGACCAACCGCGGCAAGCGTAGCTTAACCTGATCGATCGACCTGTGCGACTGTTATTATTTATAATGAATGCATTTTGTAGTGTATTTTTTTAAATAGAAATTCCGTTATATTTTTTCAACGAACCTTTTTAATGCAAGAACTTTTCAAACCACTGGTAAGTACAACATTTTAAAATAAAAGGAATGTGTCATAGAAAACGTCTAACGATAATGTCACTCTGATATGTCAATAAAAGTTCTTGATAATGCTTCAAATTATGAAATATTTAACTCGAAAACGTAATATACTTATTCCCATGGTCTTAAAACATTCCAAAGCGAGGACAATCTGTGAAACTGAGATACCGAAGGTCCTCTCTGCACCAAAAGGGGCGAAAGACAAAAGTACCTTAGGCATTAGTCACGGTCCAGTATACCCAAATCTAACGGGCCTAACGAGTGGAGGTAGCAAAGACGACGACGGAGGAAAAGTTTTGAAAAGAGCTAAAAGATCTGGAAAATGTCGCATGGGTTTCATTCCAGAAGAATGGTTTCTCTTCCTCAAACCCATGACTGGCGTATCTGGCCCTTACATATTGATGATAGGCCTCGGCAATTATTTAATTAGCAAAGAAATCTTTGTAATGGAACATGAATACTATATTGGCTTATCACATTTTACAGTGGCATATTTTGTTACAACTAGATTTGGACCATCAATTGGCGTTGCTCTAGATAAGGGAGTAGATGCAATAGCTAATGAGTTAGAAGAAGATAGACAGGCGCAAGTGACTGCTATGACAACACAGATAAAAAATGCTCAAACCACGATCTGGAGAGCGGAAGGACAAAAAGAATTGATTGATGCTAAAAAAGAAAATGTTGCGATTCAGTTAGAAGCTGTGTACAGGGAGCGACAGATGACGGTGTATAGAGATGTCCTACGACAAATGGAATATCACGTAAAGCGGCACTGGGTGTCAAGACGTATAAAACACAAATGGATGGTACAGTGGATTTTGCAAAACGTTCACAAAGGGATTACTCCAGAATTTAAAAAGCACGTGATGGAAATTGCTATTAGAGACTTGACAGCTTTAGCAGACAAATATGAAGCTAGTCAAGCCAAGAAATAACTGACTGTAACTTAGCTAACTCTGTCTTATGATTTTCGCCGACGAAAATATAGCAGTTTTATGTCTCATAGTAATTAATATATTAGTTTTTACGACACTGTATTATTAAAATTTCACGGTATGGTTACCGTATCAGTTTCGATATTGTGGGCATAATGCATAGCATCGTGTTAAGACGCAACATGGAATAACGGTTGTGGTCTAAATATGTATTCAAAACTTCATTTGATTTATGTCTTATTGTTTGTGGGTATGTTAGAGCTGCCCGCTGTGGTGAGGGCCTTAGTTGAAGAAGTTGATTCGTGTAAGTTTAATTAGGATTTTGTTTATGACTACAATAGTGTCAATTTTTATTATCAATATAATTATCTTAATATATACAATTCTTCAGTACGTGTCTTTGTCACTTAACTCCTCCTAAACGGCTGGACCGATTTGGATGAAATTTTGTGTGTAAATTTCAATGGGTTCCAAGAGGGTTTGAAAACACACTATTCCTTGGATAAAAATATCTGGCGTTGGAAAAATCAGCCATAAGTAAACTACTTGCACAAATACTACTTTAATCTACTAAATATATATTTTAGCTGAATTCCGCCAGGTAGGCTATGAAGTTCGCTGTAAAGTTCAGCCAAACAGTTGGGATTGTATTCGCAACCGGACAGTTTTACACAGGTATGGTATTATGTAAATAAATATTATATATCACACCAGCAGCCGACCTGCGGTGCTCTTCTGTAAAAAGATCACCGTGATAACTTATGTGAAGTGAGCTGTCATTCTTAGGGATTGACACATTGACAGCTGACTTTAAACTCACTTCACCTAAGTTTTTACGGTGAGATTTTTACAGAATAGCATGAAGTACTGTTCTGTAAAAGCTACACCATGAATACTTAGGAGAAGTGAGCTGACATTCCACTAGGAATTGACATCAGTTCACCTAAGTTTTCACTGTGAGACATTACAGATTATGTCGGTAGTTATGAAAATTTTGTAGTCAATAGGATGGTACAATCAGCAAGGGTTCTTTAGTTGTTAAAATTTAAAACAAAAGTATTACTTTAAATCTCATGCCCACACACAGATTTTTTTACATTGCTAGCGACAAATTGGCTGTAAAAGTCTGTGTGTGGTCGTGAGATTTTGAAATCACCAGCGAGTTTTACAAAAAGAATTTATTTCGAACAAGATTTCTTTTTGTTTTTCTAGATTTTATTACGACATTACCATGCAATCCTGCAAAACGTACCAATATGGCGGCTGCGACTTAAATTTAAATAGTTTTGCTACACTGGAGGACTGCAGTTCTATATGTCATAGTAAGTACCTACTTAAGGTCGCACTCATATCAACTCGGAAAGGGACCGTAACCTTATGAACTCGAGCCATTCAGTATTCTTTGTATGAAACTACCTACTGCAACGCAAACAATTTAATCATTCAAACGTTTTCTCAAATTCTAAAATGACAACCTCTAATTATTTTCGGAAAGTACCTAGTAGAAGTAGTGATTAATATTTTATATCAAAATTAACTAATAGGTCGGGGCAAAAATATTTTCGTATTTTGAATCTGTTGTTAGTAATCAAACCTCTTTGGCAGTACTGAATGTAACTGGCTGGTTTTAATACTATTAAATGTTGACATTCTAAAGATGCAATAAATGAAAAAAAAAACTAGTTCGCGCCATTTCTCAATTGTTTTTCAAGCAAGCAACATGAACGTATGTGACGAAGAAATTCGGTACATTTTCAAATTTTATTACAAAAAAGGTAAAAATGCGACGAACGCCGCGAATAAAATTTGTGTGGTTTGCGGACCTAATGCGGTATCGATACAAGTAGCACAAATGTGGTTCAAGCGTTTCAAGTCAGGAAATTTTAGTGTGAAGGATGAAGCTCGCTCTGGACGCCCTGTCACGGATAAAATCAGTGCCATTTTTGAAAAAGTGGAGCAAGATCGACATATTATTAGTTATGATATTGCTGAAGAACTGGATGTTGATCACAAAACAGTTTTACGGCATTTACAAAAGTCTGGGTACAAGAAAAAACTTGATATTTGGGTACCACATGATCTCACTGAGAGAAACTTAAAGCAACGTGTTTCCATTTGCGATTCTTTGTTGAAACGTAATTATTCCGACCCATTTCTTAAAGGTTGATTACGGGTGATGAAAAATGGATCACTTACGATAAGAATGTCCGAAAAAGATCGTGTTCGAAGCATGGACAAGCCCCACAAACCGTGGCAAAGCCCGGCCTGACTCGGAACAAAGTGATGCTGTGCGTTTGGTGAGATTGGAAAGGAATCGTCCACTATGAGCTTTTGCCGCCGGGTAAAACTATCGATTCTGACCACTACTGCCAACAACTGATGAGGTTAAAAGAAGCTATTGAGAAAAACCGGCCGGAGCTGGTGAATAGGAAGGGCGTGGCGTTTTATCACGACAACGCCAAACCGCACTCATCTATAGCCACTCAGCAAAAATTGAGAGAGCTTGGCTGGGATGTGTTGATGCATCCTCCATATAGCCCTGATCTTGCTCCATCAGATTTTCACCTGTTTCGGTCACTTCAGAACTCTTTAGGAAGCATAAAGTTAACCTCAAAAGAACACTGTGAAAACTACCTGTCAGATTTTTTTGATAAAATATCTCAAAAATTCTACAGCAATGGGATCATGGCATTGCCCACAAGATGGCAACAAGTCATCGATCAAAACGGCACGTACATATTATAAATAAATAAAAAATTAAACTTATAAGAATTTTTTTTTTTTGTATGAAAAATACGAAAATACTTTTGCCCCGACCTAATATAAACTCGCGAAAAACATTAACGGCAACTTTTGAATGAATTTGAAGCGGTGTGAGTTAATTAAAAGAGTATTTTTAATTTATAATTACATCCTCAGTTAGGGAAAATAAGTAATTGTAAAGTCGATTTCATTAATGTTCTACCATTTTTGATAACAACTTATCAAAAATATGGTGCAAAAGAGAGTAGGTAGGTACTATTTAAAGTGTAAATAAAAGTGTACATCTATTGTATCTTTGTTGAATACAAAGATACAATAGGTACCCTTTTTTCATCAGGTAATTTATGCATGACCAACTTGAGGTGAGATGCTCAAACTAAACTAAGTTCATTATTTAGTAGGTGATGGTGCTCAAGCATTGACTAATGAGAAAATGAAAGAATTAGCAACGGGTGTTGCGTGTAGTCTTCAACACGACTTCGGAACGTGCTATAACTATTATCGAATGTAAGTTTTGTAAGAAATATATTTAAGAGGAAAATAATGCGGGTGGTCATTTCTCCTTAAAAACGCTCTCGCCTGTTTTCTTGCTGGTTAATGACCATAAAGCAATGATTTTTTACAGAATAATAAATACGGTTTGTTCCCACTAGTTCTACTGAACAGTTCTACGGTAGAACTAATGGGATTTTTTTTTCCCACTAGTACTACGATATTAGGTATAACAAAATAGTAGAACTAGTGGGATTCTCTATTCCCACTTCTTCTACTGAATAGTTCCACGGTAGAACTAATGGGAATTTTTTTTCTCACTAGTACTACGATATTAGGTATAACAAAATAGTAGAACTAGTGGGAGTCTCTATTTCCCACTTGTTCTACCTGTTCCATCGGTAGAACTAATGGGATATTTTGTTCTCACTAGTACTACGTTTTGATAGGTTCTAGAAATGGAAGTAAAGTACCAATTAAGCTAGTCATATCTCAATATTAGGCTTAAAAGACACTTAGATATTACTGGAAACATTACAACACTATTAATTAAAGACGCATTGTTTATATAATGATAAATATTGTAATAATATTTATTTAAGACACATCTCACAATAATATCTATTTAATCACATGGGCTCGGCTTTTTCAACAAGGAAGAGAGAGCTGTCAAGACGACCACTGCCCGGGCTGCCCTGTGACTGTAGTGACCGAAGAAAATGTGCAAAAAGTTGAAAAATTAGTATTGGCCTATAGAAGAATAAAATTGTGGCAGATAGCTGAAGAGTTACAGATTAGTAAAGAACGAATCAGAGAAATTTTACACCAAAATTAACACATGAAAAAAATTTGTAAATTAATAATAATTTAATTAATTAATGAATTATTAAATTAGTTGGGTACCGCGAATGCTCACACCACGGACTATGCTTGGACTCTTTCTGAGGGATCGACCCTCAGAAAGAGTCCAAGCATAGTCCGTTCCATAGCTCGCTGAGCAACCTTGAGTTTATGGACCAGCGTACCGTGAGTGTCGTTCGGCATACGTTTGCTTAATCATGTTCTGACCGGCACGGCACAATTTGAGTTTGCCAAACTGTTTTTTCCCGACCATAATATATCTAGTTACCTAGATATAATGTTCGGGAAGAAGCCCTATAAATCGAATTTATATACTTACCTATATATCGTCGATTTTGCCGGCTTTCCCGAATCATGCTGACCCAAACATGCGTCTAGCATCCCTTACTCCCTAACCATTAAAACAACTGACGCGCGCAGTCGTGTTCAGCGTCCCGCACGGAATTTACCGCAGTGTGACCAGGGGTTAAAAGAAAAAATCAAAGGAAATGGAAAGCACTACTATGAAAAGCGAGTGAATTATCAAATACGATCAACAATGATTGGCCACTACGAGCCGGTTGGCTGGTCTTCATAGTACCGCGTCACGATTCAATGAAAGTATTGGGGCCCACACGACTTCATCTCCTTCAACTTCCTCTAAAATTATTATGGTTTTTTTTCGCAACTGCGACGGAACTTTTGGAATCACTTTATAGGTGAAGAAACTACCGACCTATTCTGTCAACATCTCACTGTGAATACAGTGAAATAAGCAATTTATAATATCAATCCATAACATCACCTATTATATAAAATAAATTAAATATTTGTTTATTTATGGCAACTAGGCCCAATTGTTAGTAACATTGTGTAAACAAACACAAAAACAAAAACAAAATTGTAAGGTTAGCCGTGGGGTCTTCTGACCGGCACGTTCACAGTGCCATAACCAAGGTGCCTCGTACTTCTCTCTCAACATACTTAGGATGTTGATAGAGAAATACGACGCACCTGTCTTTCTTTAACCTATATTTTCACGGTAGTTTTTTACAGAATAGACCTGCTGTCTACAGTCCAAATGTTTTAAGTAGTAGTCGTCCTTGTGCCATGACTTACTAAAACACTAAAAGATCAGCAAATTCTTGGTTGAGTTCAAAAGAGATTAAATGAACATACAATTTCCCTTCATAATCTTAACAAACCACCACGCCTCAGCCACACTTACAACTTACATTAAATTCTTATCATCGTCATCTTACTTTCCGAGCTGTCATTAAAGAATAGCGTTAAGGTCACGCTCACGACTGAAGGGTGGGCTGAACGCGAGAACGCAGGAGGTTTGTGAGCAAGGTCGAAGGATCGCGAAACGACGCGCGGACGCAAGAAGCGATGACTGTCGCTCACCTGCGGCTGCTCGCCGGCTTCCTACTCGTACTATAATTACATTGGGCCATCGCCCTCGATTAGAGACGCTCACGATCGAATGACTAGCTCCGAGCGTTCCAGCGAAGCAACTGAGTTCGCTCGCACTTTTAACACTAGTGTTATACGTACACGTGCACTCAGGGAACCGGTCCTGCGGGCGAGCCGGTCGGAATCCTGAGAAGAGGCGCACTCGGACCTAATAAGTATGTGGACTTGCCTTTGATGACTAAGCGTGCTGCTATATCCGATTGAATGCAGCCACAGATCCCAGTCTCGGCATTTTTCATTGAAGAAAAGATAAAAAGCAGTCAGAGGTACGCCCGTGCGCATGGCAGATCTCTGCTTTAAGATAAGTACTGGAAGTAAACACGCAAAGGGCAGTGAAATTATAGTCACTTTAAAAGTGACAATTACAATTCTAGAGATATTATTGTGTTGAAGATCCGTAGCAGATACTTAATGTACTGTCAGGGAACTTGGTTGTTGAACCGATTGACACACTGCGTCATATGCGTGTTACATAAAGTAATCTAAAAGGATTGACAAAGAACGTCAGTTATTACTACATTGAATTCAAGTACTTATAGAAAGTTTTTTTTTTTTTGAGGCACACCTTTTTTATCCGTGCGTGCAGAAGTTTTAATACTTAAACTACCTAGTGAACATGATTTGGACATTTTCAATACCAGTGTTTCTCGGCTTAAGTATTTGTTGGTGAAAAGCTTTTTTACGTAAAAGTAATTGTTTATGTCCTTTAATCGATCGTGTTAATTTATTTCCTAATTTATGTTATAGGTAAGTATTTTGTATCGACCTTTTTTTTGTTATTTTTATTTTGATTCGTGTGTTTATCAGTGGAAACTTGTAAATTGCCTTAAAATGCATATTGTTTAAGAACACTGTTTATATTAGCTGTAAGTTTCCCGAATAAAATTAAATTAAATTTAAAAAATAATTTTTGAAATTGATTTACAATTTCCGGAGATATCGCGTAACAAACATACAAAAAATACAAACAGTCGAATTGAGAACCTCCTCCTCTTGAAGTCGGTTAAAAATCAACAACAAACAACCCAAATTTCATGAACTATCCTAAGGAAATATTGATTCTTACCTGTTTTAAGATATTACCTAACTTCCTAGTTAATTCGGTCAGACAAATCTGTTCATCTTAACCTTAGAAATCGACATTCCATGTATTGTTTTGAATTAACAAAAATATTAAAGTTAAACTTTGCCGAAAGTGGATTAATAGAATACTCCAGATTCTGAACACAATGAATAGGTATCCAAGTCTGTTATCATGGAGACCCTTCCTGCATCTAATTATCTGTGTCATTACAACTGGGCTTGGTAACAAAGATCTTTCTATGGTAATGAAAGATGAGTGGACCGTAATTATATACGTTTTCATGAGTCAGGAGTGCTAAGTAATCGGGTTAGGGGTAATCTGAGAGCGAGAAAAAAGCCTGACATAGCGGCTATCCCAAAATAAATTAAATTAATGCGGCCCCTTTCTGTTTGTCGCTAAGTCTGCGAATGTTGGCTGCTTATCTTAAAGGATTTTTTTCGTAAAAAGGCACATTCTGAATACTTCTCATCTGAAATTAAACCGCCGAAAAAACTGAAAATAAAAAATAATTAAACTTTTTATTTAGCCTTAATAACTAAGTTTTTAAACTAATATAAGTATACCTAAGTAATTTTATGTCGGCGCCAATCAATCATTGATCAAAGATCACTTAATTACCTTAAATTTAAAGAAATAACCAAATCAAATTAACAATGCAACGTGAAATCTCCAGAGATAAAATATATTAACATTCCAAAAAATGCGCTCTGCGCACGACCACTAGCAACGACGTGTGCCCTCATGTGTGTGCCCATTCTGGTTGCTGTCTCGCTTACATTAACTTCGTGAACGCTCGGCATTTTCCGGCGAAGGGACGTGTCACGCCTTGCAGCCATTGTGCATCACGCTTTACGTAATTAATTGCTTGTTTGGCGTCACCGACTCAAAATTACTTACATTAGTTTACTTACATTAGTTTACGAACTTAGTTATTACTTACATTAGTTTACTTACATTAGTTTACGAACTTAGTTATTAAGGTGAAATAAAAAAGGTTAATATTTTTTGCTTTTCAGTTTTTTCGGCGGTTTAATTTTTTTGTTCAAAAGTTTTTATTTAATATTTTTTTGTGGCTATAATCTACTAATTACTGCATGCTTATTTTAGTTGTAATACACAACACAAAATTAAAATCTGTGAGTGAACAATAAATCACCCCTATTTTCCCATCCTCAGGGTAGGATTTTTTTCCCAAATTTCTAAGGGATCAACTTCAGGGTTATACTCTATCCAATAAAAAAATTATTATCAAAAGCGGACTACTCTGTAACAAGTTATGCGTCGTAAATACATTAAAACAATTTTATAAGCAATATACTCGTCAGTAGGTACTTATACAGGGTTATTTGAAAAACACCAGCAACCTCTTAAGAGGTCATTGTACTCATCATTATGAACAACTTTTACTGTGGGACCAAACCTGAAATCGTGAAAAAAAATCAGCGGTTCCCTACATTTTGACGAGATAGACGAAGATAAATGTAGGGAATAGCTGATTTTTATTTCGCGATTTCAGGTTTGGTCCCATAGTAAAAGTTGTTCATAATGATGAGTACAATTTACAAATAACCCTGTATAGCTTATAGCTCGTCGGAATTCAGATCATAACGTGGTAATCATAAAATATAATTATCATTACTCTCTTCTCTTTTACTACACTAGCGGCCCGTCCCGGCTTCGTACGGGTGGACATTTATTTTTTAAACATTTGATTTTTTCTTGCAATTCAAAAAGTCTATATTAATCAGTGATAATGATAATGTAGCATACAAATGGTGAAAGAATTTTTAAAATCGGTCCACTACTTTTTGAGCCAATTCGTTACAAACATACATACAAATCTTTCCTCTTTATAATATTATATATAGAATATAGTATAATAGTATAGATCGATACCTCTATCCTTAGACGTATAAAAAAAGTCGGACGTATTCTCACTAACTCGAAGTCGGTTAAAAAACTGGGTCAGTGTATTCACGCTTCAAAGTCAGTGAATTTCAAAACCCGACGAGTATTGGTACATTTACCTTGTATTGTCGTAAAGTTCTAGTAATGGAGAAGTTTCATGATGTTGTTAAGTATTAAACTTATAAATTGCCGATTTTTTTTTGAAATCCATCATTATCATTTTTTTTTCGGTGGGAAATTATCAAATAACTTCTGCTCTGGGCGAAGCGGGAGGGCGTGTTAGACTTTTACTGATTAAACCCACTCGTTTTCCTTCAGTTGCCTATGCCAGGGGCCACGGTAACTCTTTCGAACAACCCGCGTCCCTGGCAGATCAATAATTTACTTAGAAATAGATTAATGAAGTCTGATTCGCCTGTGATGTCTTTTGACCTATCCGAGATAGTCGCAATTAGTTTCTTAGGTTATTTGAGTACAGTTGTTTGTTTTTTTTTTTTTATTTATAAGTGTGTAGTTTTTATTTCACGACGAATATTGGAAGAAAGAAAAATGTAAGAAAAAAATTGGGGTTTTTAACTGTCGTGATAAACACATCATAGGGACAATACAATATTTGTTGTAACGAAATTATTATGCAAGCGCAACTTCAAAGTCCCATAACTTTTCCATTTCTAGAGATATTTTATTGATTCTTCCACAGTTTTGTTTCATTTTACTTAAATATTGATAATATATCCATAAAAAAATGGAAACTTCTAATGAAAAAATCTCGAGAAATGGTTCCTTTAATCATCGGTATCGCACTTGCCAAAGAGCATGGCGGTCGTAAAATGATTGATGATACATATTGAGATTTTTATGATTGTGAAAAAGTTTATTTCGAATTCATGGAAAATTACAGGTGGCTAAAACCTCATTGGTGTACCGTTAAGTAATCTGTTTGGCGTAGTCCGGGCTCTTGAGAAAACTACCTGTGTAGCCGTGAGGGCAATTACAAGTCCAGCAGCCAGTAGATACACTTTAACTCGTTATAATCTTAATAGCCATAACATAACTTATCGCTTTATTGAAGGAAGTAGGTACTTCGCTTTTAGTCCAGGATGAAATGTGAGTTCAGCCGCCGAAGTTTAATATGTTTAGTGTTAAAGCAACTTAAGGGACCGAGAAGGACTTGGGGGTTAAGGGACTTTGGTCACTCCCATGGCCTCTTTGTGTTTTTCACAATTATTGATTACTAGCAGTGCCAGTTTCATCCGCATAAATGTTGATCCCGTGGGAATATCGGGATAAAAAGTATCCTATGTGTTAATCCTGGTTATAAACTATCTCTGTGTGCCAAATTTTATCCAAATCGTTTGATAGTTTTTTCGTGAAGTAGTAACAAACATACAACCACACTCACAAACTTTCGCCTTTAAAATATTAGGATGATAGGTAGCTTAATTTGATTGATTAATTAACAGATTAATTATTATAATGACATCGTCATCATCATCTACCTAGACTTTTCTCAACTAAGTTGTGGTAGACTTCCAGCCTGCGGAGCATGGCCCTGTACGGGGCCCCCATCTGGGCGGACTCCCTCCACAGGAGGGAGAATGCGACCGCCATCCGCAGGCCCCAAAGAGCCATTGCACAGCGGGTGGCGAGGGCCTACCGCTCGGTGGGCTTTTCGGCGGCGTGCGCTCTGGCCGGCACCCCTCCTTGGGAGTTGGAGGCTTGGGTGCTCGCCAGAGTGTACGGCGCGTCGGAAGGCGCTCGGGGAGCACCCCGTCGCGGAAGAGCGGGAGGCCGTGCGGCGGGAGGCGAAGGACGCCATCGTCCTCCATTGGACGGAGGACCTCGCTGCCGCCGCCTTTGGCCGCCGGACGTTGGACGCGCTCGGTCCGGTCCTGCGGGACTGGCTCGAGCGGTCCCACGGTTTCCTCTCCTTCCGTCTGGTGCAGGTGTTGTCCAGCCATGGCTGTTTCGGATCGCACCTGCACCGGATCGGGAGGGAAGAGTCCCCGGCGTGCCACGACTGCGGCGCGGCGGAGGACACGGCGCAGCACACCCTCGAGGTGTGCCCGGCTTGGTCCGAGCAGCGCCGCGGTCTGACCGCGGTGATTGCTCAGGACCTCTCGCTTCCCGGCGTGATAAACGCCATGCTGGGGAGCGAGGGGGCCTGGACAGCGGTTGCCTCCTTTTGCGAGGACGTGATGTCGCGAAAGGAGGAGGCGGAGCGCGCGCGGGAGGACGATCCTCTCGCTGCGCCGCTCCGCAGACGAAGAAGGGGTCGGAGAGGGCGCCGTCCTCCCCCTCCTCGTGGTGGCGACGGGCGGGCGACAGGCGCGGGGGCGCCTCCGCCCGCATTGCACCCGTCACCACCTTCGTCGGTCACTCCCGGGCCCGTCCCCCTCCCCACGGGGGGGGTGTGAGGGGCTCGCGTTGCGGGCAATCGTCGGCGGTGGACTGGACGTAAAGGCTGTGCCGGATTCCCAGTCCTCCACCACTAAGACGAAGCGGGAGTGCCGCTGGGTTATTTTAGTGGGTATACCAGGTCCCAGACCCAGGGAGTCCCACATAGCCCCCCATCCCCCGATGGGAGGGTATGCGTAACGCATTTTTTCCCAGCACAAACAAAAAAAAAAAAAAAAAAGGCTTCCAGCCTACCCCCCCGGTGGGTTCCCGCATTGTCGAGGCGGGGGGGCTCAGTAGCCGTAGCTTGGTCGCCCACGGTGAAGCGAAGAGGAATCCGAGGAGGGGCCGCTCATCAGGGCTTTTGCCTGTAAGCCGACGACGTAGCGGCCAACAAGTAGGTTGCGGTGCCGCTTAGGCGACATCGCAACTGCGGCGGGCCACGATGTCGTATGGGAGGCATCGCGGCTGAGGGTTGGAGACCGCGGTGGGAGAGGAGTGCCGGTATTGCGGTGCGCCGCTCTCCCTACCTTTCGCGGCCTTGACGGGGTCGCCACCGTCTGATGGCGGACGCGGTGAGGCCGCAGGGGAGGAGTGTTAGTATTACGTTGGCCACTCTCCCTATCCTCTGCGGCCAATAATTGGCAGGCGGCGGGGCCAACGACCTGACCCACCGCAAGGGGACCAAGGGTGCCCAGACACGGGGTCGTCTGGTAACCATGTGCTGGTGTGGTTCCTAGGGTGGTCACGACGTGCGGCGCACCAGAACACATATGTTCTGGTGCGCCGGTAATGGGGAGTGCTCTCCAGAGGAGGGTCCGGTGACGGACAGCCGCGGCGGGTTCACGGATGAGTGCTAACGCGTGCCCAAGTTCCCACCGTAAGCGGCAAAGCGGCGAAGGGGGTTTTAGTGGGTTAGAGTCCCACATAACTGCACTATCTCCCCGTGGTAGTGCAGAATGCATGAGCATTTATCAACGTTAAAAAAAGGCTTCCAGCCTAATCTGCAGCTGAATACCAGTATTTTACATGCAGCGACTGCTTATCTGACCCCCATAATCCAGTTACTAGGTAATCATTTATAGCATCAAAACCAAAACAAATACGAGTATAGTTTATCAACACCGTTTCCCCAAGACTAATATTAAAAAAATGTTACCTTACAAAGTTTTCGTAGTGAAGTAGCCAAGACATGCGAACAAGACCCAAGAGCATACCAAGAAATTAACCTAACAACATTTATTAAGTTTCTACTTTAACAACTAAGTAATGTAGCAAAATACCTTTGTGCTCACTAGTTCCTTTGAAGGAACTACTGAGAATTTTTGGATCAATATTTTGTTTACAAAAGCTAAAGGATCTACTGAGACTAGTACCTATAGTTCTTTTGAAGGAAACAAGCATATATGTATAATGCTACCTGTTGCTGCCTCATGCTAATTCGTAGATTCGCTCGATGTACTAAGGAAGTAAAGATAACTCTTTTTAGGGCACATATTGCATATTATAAATGCAACCAGAACCAACGATGTTAAGGGAGACCGTATGTGAAAAAGTGATCTAAATAGAAATTTAGTAATTTAAAAAAGATAGACCAAATGAAATAGTGAAGTAAGTGGATAAACTAAGAAGTGGACTAATTGTGAAAGATTAGTCAGTCGTAGTAATTCCTTTAGCTTTTGTAAAGGAACTACTGATCCAAAAATGTTCATTAGTGCCTTCAAGAGAACTGCTAAAGGAACTAGTGAGCACAAAGGGAAAAATAAACCACCAAGATTTTTTTCTTTGGCCTGTCTTTATAATAGAAAACGATAGTAGAGAAAACTGGAACATTAAACTGAAAACTGAAATAGAAAATGAAATTCAAATCCAGACTATGCTAATATTATAAATGCGAAAGTAACTCGTGTCTGTGTGCCTGGGGGCCTACCACCAGCTCTTTAGCAGTATTATTTTAATCTTACTTCAGTGTGGAAAAGAGATGGAGCTACATGTCCTGTATTGCTCCATCTCTTTCCCACACTGAAGTAAGATTAAAATAATACTGCTAAAGAGGTGGTGGTAGGCCCCCTGATGTTTCTATCACCTTTGTTGATGAAAGGACATCATTCAATTCGTACCCAAAAATTAAAGTGCGCCAGAAAAAAAAGTAATATTTCATAAGGGAAATAACATCTTGAGCAATTTTTGCTATTACAGCGAAAGTCTATAATTAACCCCCTGCCCGCTATTTGAGATTGAAAATGCCAAAAATCACTTTTTATAACAAATTTTTTAAGCATAACATTTAAAATATACCAACTTTTAATGGAATATGAAAACCTGAACATGTTTTAACTATTACAACATAAAACAATCACAATTAACCCCCTGGCTGCTATTTGGGTTTGAAAGTACCAAAAATCATGTTTTCGCCAACAATATTTTGGACATTTGTTTAAAGACGCAAACAGTTATCGATTCGCTGGTTTTCAGTCCTAAGCCTGTTACTCCAGGGTAGAAATGGATATGAGTTTTAGCTACATAATAAGTATTACTGATTGATGAAAATTAAACTGAACATGAAATTCAAATCCAGACTATGCTAATGTTATAAATGCAAAAGTACTTAACTCGAGTCTGTCTGCCTGCCTGTGTTTCTATTACTTTTTTAGATGATATTTGGCACATAGTTATGGACAAAATATACTCTTGATCCCGATATTTCCGACCTCCAAGCAGGCGAAGCCACGAGCAAAAGTAAGTTAACCATAGGCGAACAAACAAAACTACCAAAAACATTCCATACAGGCATAAACTAAAGTCAAGACATTACACGCCCACAGCGCGGCAGCGAGAGGTCAACGTAATTGTCGCTTGACGCTACTGATCAGCTGGCGTGACGTTGAATGAACGATAACCGTTCAGAGATACCTGCAGTAGTTTCCGCCGTAGATAAGCAAGCACTCAGAATCTTAGAAGAAGTTTTATAAAGCATCGTCTCTGTTACACATTAATTGCGTAATTGCGTAATTCACTAAATGGCTTTCATTTCGACAGTTCAACAACACTCATTGTCTTATTTATTTGCGTTGTTGAGGAGAAAATATTTCGAGCATATTTCAGATTGCGATTATTAGAATGTTACGCGATTAGGGTGTCGTGTGATAGTCTCTTTCTAAAACTTTATTTACACCGAGCGAGTTTATTGCCTGCGACATACAACATTAAAAGTTGCACTGTCTAAACAGTGTTTATATGACGCAAGTCAGTTGTTGCCACAGGCAAGACACTACCATCATGTTAATAGTGCTTCAAGCTCGATGTATCATTGTTAGATAAAGCTGGGTACTGTACAGAATATAAACCGACTTCGATTAGTCGCAACAACGCAGTTCGGTCAAAATTTAACGAGTTTGTTCAATTGACAATAAGTAGTTATATTTGAGATGAAGATAAAGCTCACAACCAAATTCAGCCTATCGATTCTGTAAAAATCTCACCGTGATAACATAGGTGAAGTGAGCGTGAAGTGAAATATCAATGGAGGCAATCCCTAACATCAAATGGAATGATAGCTCACTTCACCTTAGTTTTCACGATGAGATTTTTACAGAATAGCACTGCAGGTTAGAGTTATTTGATGAATGTGACCTCGTCAATGTTTCAGAAGCACTATGGGTAGCCATGAACACAATGGGGTTGGTGTACGATGTTTTCTTTGCACGTTGCTATTAGGAGGAACGACTTCTAAAGATTGGACTAAAAGGCGTAAGATCATTCATGCGTTGAGGAAATAATTTGCTAATTAAACACTCAGTTTTGTCTCCCACAATATAAATTATTGCGAACACCAGAAACAGATTCCAATGATTGGATATTAATTAAAATTTAATTAGATTTGTTGCATGTATTAAGGGCCTATAATACCTCAAATGGCTTAGTATAATCCTCCGTTATGTCGAAAATACTGAAGCATTAATTTAGAAATAAATATATGGTAAAGTTGAGGATTAATGTTAGGTCTTATGTTGGACGAAAACACGATTCCATAAAATTTTCACGATAGAAACAAATTCCAAAGTTACCTCCAAACCGAACAATAAACCGCTGGTATTCAAAAATACTTCAAATTATATAATGACACTTTGTATACTAACCGAACTAAGTATAAAGCAGGTCTTATGTTTTTTTTTATTTTGAAGTGAAACTTCTTTACGCACGCTTGACTGGGGGAGTAAGCTGGCGAACGCGTGACGTAAGCGTTACGAAAAGTGTGATCGGGCAAGGCGAACGGAAGTTAAGTGGGGGATATAAGCAAGAGACAGCAGTGCGCGCGCACATTTTCTTTCTCTCTTCCTCTCATAGACGTTCCGTATATCTAAGCAATAGAAGATCTATGCAAAAATATTAATTTACCAATGAAACCATGAAATAAATTTAAATATTTGTAGAAAATTAATATATGTATAAGTGTATACATGTATATATTGTACACACATATATATATATATACATACAGATGCACAGTGTACCGCGTAGAACATGCTAGGTGGACAATATTATTTTATGATATTTAACGATGCTTTTATATATAAGTAGTCATATTGAGGCATTATTAATAGTTTTTGGTATGATTTTGTAATAAAAAACAAACAAAATATATCTAAACAGAAAATTTTATTTAAAATAATAAACAAACAACAAAATTGCATTAAATAAATAAATACCTACAATTCAAATTAACTTAACCTAAACCTAATCATCAGAATCATCATCAAAATCTTCTGGTGAATCGTCATCATTTTGCGGCAATGTGCGACAATATGATGACGTTTCGGGTCTTGATGCTACTATGGTCGGGCTTACAATTAAGTTTAATACCTCTGCACATATTTTTTCCGGCTTTTTTTGGGGAATCTCACGAAGGCTATTAATCAAAGGGTCAGATGTTATTATTAACATGGACAGCAAGTCTCTATTCGTGGCAACACGTGAGCACTTGCGGGTGTTGTACTCCCTAAATCTGCGGCAATCTTTGTTACGTGCTTCTTGAGCCTCTTCGGAAAGCTGCCCAATTGGAAGCAATGCCGCTTTGATGACCTCAGTACTGTGTACTAATATTTTATGTACAGTAGCAGGCATATAGTACCACGAATAGAGACTAAGGTAATGTCTTCTAGTTTCAAGACAAAATTTATTAAATTCAACTAAGTTTATTTCGAACCCAGAAGACAATGTCCTCAAAATAACATCAAATTGTTTGATAATAGTAACATCCAACCCTGTGATTTGAGCGCTCATCTCAGCATTCTTAAAAAAGCGACGGGCTGTGTTTCCATCATTGGAAGAACCAAATCCTGGCTTTGGTTTATCTACAATGAGTCCCATTTCGTTCTTGAATTTCAACTTGATTTCTTCGGAACGAACCTTGATATCAGCTTTATCTTCGTCGCTTCTAGCCTGCCATTTCTTAATATTCAACTTATAGCTGATATGTAAAAGGCATTCAAAGCAACGAATCCAAGCATGAAGTGTAGATAAACCAAAGCCAAAATGTTCCTGATTGCTGTTAAACTTCGCGGGGTCATCGTTCATCGTCTTGGGGGTGGCACCACAGATGAAACACTTTTGAGATGAACGAGTTTCCGTTAAGGCGTTACATACCTTTCCGTCTGTCATTGTCAGAAGAAGTTCGTGTTTCACAGAGATTTGAGAATCACCAAAGTTGATAAGTGTTGGAAGAAGAGCATTAATTTCTTCCAACAATCTATTTGTCTCCGCTAACGTGAAGTCGTTCGTTTCCTTAGCAAATATAAATTTGATTGGGCGACAATACATAGTTGATGAAGACCGAGGATTTTGCCAAATAATTTTGGACCCATCATATAACTTAAGGGGAACGAAAGAAAATACGAAAAGAAATTCGTCCGTATCTTCAGTGTTCTCAAATTTCTGTTTGTATGTGCTGTGCCCAGAACTTCCATCACATCCCCATTTACTAACAAGTGTAAACGTTGAACTTGTTGGGAGGACACTGCTGATAACTTGATTCTGTGCTAATACTAGACGTTCCGCTGTTTTATTTAATAAGGCTTGCAAATTTATTTCAGCACGAGTTTCTGTTATAGCAATGTGCTCCTCTGCAGGGTAACAGGCCTGTTTGGATTTTACTACACTAAAATATGACGGAAACACATTATGTCCTGCCATTATGGACCACTTCCTAGTTTGTTTGTAAGCATGTGTTGTTGACTTAGAATCTATATAGTATGCTAAGGCTTCGTCACTACTTAACTGCCTAGGATCACAACTGGTATTTTTTGACTTAATAATATTATCTGGGCTCTCACTAATGTCTCTAATCACATGGGCAACTTTTCTTTGCCCTGCTGAACGCATAGCAATTTCGGCAGCAGTCACTAATTCACTGGCACTTCGAGATTCTACGAGATCCACGACTCGACGTTTCTTCGTCTTAAACGACGTTTCCTCAAAATCTTTGCGAGGTCTTCCTGCAGATGTCACAGCCTCACTCGATGTCGAAGGTTGTGGGGCTAAAGAACTCACAGTAAACTGTATGTCTCCTTCATCCAGCCATGTCTTATTTGTTATTAAAAAACGCTCCTTCGATTTTCCCGAAGCCAACCATTTGGCTCCAATCTTAGTAGAAAAGTTAGATATTTTCAGCTTTATTTCTCTTTGGCTGCTTTCAGTAATGTCACCAAAGTGAAATTTAGAAGAAAGATAGTCATAAATACGCGACCGTTTATCATTCTTTGCGTGTTTCAACCACTCTTCAAAAAAGGCTACCCTTGAAATAGAGTAAACGTGTTCTGAAAAAAAAAGAAAAAAATATGTTGTACTGAAGTGTGCTGAACAATATGTGTAATTTTACAAACTACACAGTTATACCTACAATATATCTAAAAACTAGCCCGAATAGAGGCGAATCAATGTATTTCCTGAACGTTCTAAGTTTTCTTTATGAAAAAAATTACGCTAAAATTTATGCATCAAGTTAAAAAAATGCTAAAAATTCATTTAAATAGATTCTGATAAAAATAATATATTAAGTAATAGTACATACCCTCAGTATTAATATCCATCACAAAAAACTTTCACAATATCACTATAAACCACTATGAGATGTGCACAAATGTGTCGCTAAATTGCAACTGATTGCCGGAACGCTTGCATTAAACTCATTACCTGACTTCTGGACTCTATGACTCATCAGTTAAGTATTTGAAAAACAACTTTTTCTCGGAATTTGGAGTTTGGGGGTGTTGATTGTGTTATGCAATTAAGATTTCCTGGAAATGAAAACTTGAATTTTGTCCACCTAGCATGTTCTAGGCGAAATACCGTGAGATGGAGCGAAAGAAGATTCACTTCAGTCGTGTGGTCATAAGCACACTCGTTTTTTTTATTATCATTATTTTTACCGTAAAAAGCAAATACCTAAACTATTGGCGCTGCCTGCCGCCTAGCACCGCACTTTGTCTCGCTCTCAAATTATTTGGTGGGACCAATAGGACTAAAAAAATAATTAATAAATTATTCCCGTTCGTCCCATCAACAAAATTAGTGGGACGATCGGGAAAAAAAATAACGAATTCCCGTTCGTCCCACGAAGGAGACGAAGTCGATGGGACGAACGGGAATACACGCAATCAGTCCGCGAGCAGTATCGTGCGAGCGAGATAAAGAGTGAATTTTAGCTGAGGTAGTATAAGCTCTTAATAACTAGCTGCGCCCCTCGGTTTCACCCGCATGTCTCACTCCCGTGGGAATATCTGGATGAAAAGTAGCCTTTGTCTTTTGTCAAGTCATATCATATCCCATGTGCCAAATGTCATCCAATTCCATTCAGTCGTTGTAGCGTGAAACAAACAAACTCACTTTCGCATTTATTACATGAGTTAAGAAGCTAGCTACTAGGAAGCCCATAACATGCTTAACAAACTACATTGTGTAATCAAACAAGGGTAGAGTAATAATATCGGGAGTATCCTCGCTGATAGAAATAAAACGTCAATTCTATAGAACTGCAGTCTATTCAGGATTCTAGTTTCATTATAAGGTACTAAGAAGGATGTACAATTTTCTCACTGACAAAAGACATTCACTGCTGGACATAGGCCTCCAAGCAAAGTTAACAAGTTAAAACGTACTTGTGTTTATTTTCAAGAAAGTTTTCCTTGGTTCGTTTAAAGATCGTTCTTAAAATAAACCAAGGATAACTTTTTTCTATTCTTTATGATAAATGGGATTTAAATAATTATTCAAAAATTCTTAATACGCCCAGAAAGAAAAACAATTCATTTAAATGAGGTTCAAATGGAATTGGGCTGTACAGCCGATCGATTCTGGAAAAATCTCACCGTGAATAGTTAGGTGAAGTGAGCTTAGAGTGAGTTGTCAAGAGTATCAATCCCTAGCATAAAGATGACACTGACAGCTCACTCCACGCTCACTTCACCTAAGCTTTCCCCGAAAGCAAGATGGCCGCTAGGCAAAAGTTTCTACGCAATGTGGTACCTGAAGAAGGACGGCACCGCGCCGCGTGCCGCTGAGGCCGGCCCAAAAAGAGATGGCGAAGTGAGCTGGACACATGGAGGTGGTGTGGGAAAAAAGTTCCTGGAAGCCGAAAGAGTTGCTGGGGCCAGCAATGGAACAGTATAGGCTAGATAAAAAAAAATGTTGGGTTTAAGTATCTCTGTTTATGCCCCTCTTAAACAAAGCTTTCTAAAATGATTTTATGATATTGCAAAGTCATACTAGAACAAAAAAACGGAGATTTACAAACGTTTTGAAAGCCTTTACGTCCAACCCACCATAAATTCACATTTAGGTACATTTCTATTCCAATAATTTAGTTTTAGTACCTCCAGAAACCTTCCCTGCCCTCCGGTTTCTTAATTGAATGGATTCCTATTCCGAATGGTTTCTTATTGGTGTATTATTGTTTAATAACCCGAAGTGGTTGACTGCGTTTATTTCCTCAATTTACGGTTACGACTTCTAATTGTTCCTTGGTTATATTTAAATGGTTATCATCTGTTTTTATTTTGTTGGTAACCTTGTAATGCTGGGTTTAATAGATGCGAATCACTTTGATAACAGCTATGATTACTATATATGCTACATAATTATGAACACTGCATAATCAGTCTATATTGTTCCCAATTCTGGGACATAGGCTAACTCTTTTCGAAAGTGATTGGGCTATAATATACCACACGAGCCTCAGTGCGGGTTGGTAGATGTTACATATCTTCGCATTTTTAAATCTAGAACTTGCCGGTTTCCTCATAATGTTTTCCTTCACGGTTTTGAGAGCAATGGTGATGATTTTTTTTTTATTCTATTCTGGCCCACAGCTGGGCAAAGGCTGGAAGGACTTGGGGGAGCCCAAGTCCTTACCTAAACCCTAGCCCCTAACTATACTAGATAATTTGGGGTGAGATAATCTGGAATGTCGGCACAGTGGTTAAGGCTTCACCTCTCATGCACGAGGTTGTGGGTTCAAATCCAGGAAAGTAGCAATGTGACTTTTTAAATTTATATATTCGTACTTTCTGAGGTTTATCTTGGACATTACCTACTAGCAACGGTGAAAGAAACCTCATGAAGAAACCTGGATTTAAATACAAGTCTGATATCGCCAATCCGTCGCACAAAAAAAAACGTGAAAAAGATCGCTGTTAGCGATAAGACCGCCCATTGTGTCACCCTTTGCAAAATTTCTATATTTATGTCTGTAATTTATATGGTGTACAGAGGCCAGCACATGAAGCTACCCCCATCTGTCAAATTTCTTTGATAGATTTTCAACTTTACTGCAAGGGAATAAGTCTTGAGCAAGCTTGATGATTAACGTCAGAGCCTTCCCGGTTTTGGAAGAGCCCTTTGCTCAATTAGTAACAGGCTGATATGATACTGTAGCTGTAAGCGCTTTGCAAGGCTAGCTAGATAGCGATGATATTGAGAAACCCATCTAAGAAACAAAGAGCTCTTAAAATGAAAGAAGACCCAAGTAAATAAAAATATGTAAGCTTCATATCAAATGTTCATTGGTAGCTAGCAATTTATTACATAAGTAGAGTTATTCTAAGAATATAGTAAAAACCACCCCACGCTTTAATTGCGCGCTTTATTATTTTGCTAAATATTTTCTACTTTTTAGTTTGGCTTACTACTTAATAAAAGCGTGTTTTTTTTAGCTATAAGTATTTTATTTTCTTATTTTTAGTCTCAAAATAACATCAAAAGAATTATAATCATGAGACTCGATTTCTTAGTATATCGTATGTGTGTCGATATTTTTGTTATCCTGGTGAGGATATAAGGCCAAAGTTATGAAATGATTCTAGGTATTGTCATCGATCCTTGATACGTGTGCAAATTTTCAAGTTAATCGGTCGTCTTGAAGTTGGTAAAAATTACGTTGAAAGATTCCATTACATCGATAGATAGATACAGGTCAGGCTAATAAAAGCGTGTTAAAAATGGAAAAATCAGGTGGTCAAGCTTAGTAAGTTCTTCCTCAGATCGTTAAATAAAAAAACCGTAGAATATTCCTTGGTAATACAATGTGAGATGAGTCATTCGAGATAGTTCTGTCAAAGAATGTATTGTTCCTACAAGTTTCTATTGAAACTATGAAGGATGCAATAAAAATACATTTTATTGCAAGAGATGTGTTTGATAGATGTAGCATAAGAATTATTATTGGATTTCTAGTAGGTAAAAGTTGCACAGATTAAATGTCACAACACAACTCATCTGTTTGAAATGGCTTGTTAGACACGAATGTACACTGAAATTCTGAATACCAAATATCCTCCAGATTTGCTCCACTCAACGATTACCAAATCAAACAGTTCGATTGACAATCACAATATTGGCAAACTGATCTCTTGTCGGCGTTTGCCAGTTTATTGGCAAAGGCACCTAATTTATTTCCAACGAAAGTGCTCGTTGGAAAAGTGATCTCGATCCTCGATCACACTCCTAACGAAATTGATTTTTATTGAACCGTAAGGAAAATTCATGAGGCTAACGACTGTTAATCGAATTTTTTATTTTCACGTTGATTAGAACGAGCTCTTTGCTTTAGATTTCAACGATTTGGAAGGTGCAATTTGCAGTTCTGCAACTGGAAACGTATCTTAAATCAACGGGAATATATATTTAAATTCGAGTTCTGTTTTTTTATGTTCACAAGATCTGTGCCCGCTGGTATTAGGAAAAAAATCATCGTGCCCAGGGATATATTTTTATACTTTAAAAAACGTTATTTTTCTAGTATCTGACTTTTTAATCAACAATCAAATGGTATTATTATTATCACATTAGCATAATTTTCTATTCCATCCTATGACCTGATTGCCTTGGACTTTGTAGTTAAATAAACTAGCTAGCATACTAGCTAGTTTATTATATCTAAATAATCAGCATTTTTTTGTTTTAAGACAAGGATTAGCGGGTAAGATTAACTTTTGACTCAAGTATTGTTCACGCGTTAAAACCGGTTCCATAAAAATACTAGTCGATACGCTGTACCACATACCTAGTCATAAGTTTTAAGAACATAGCATTTAAAAATCTATTTATAGATCTATGCTATGATCTATCTATCATAAAGTTACTTCGTGTGATTTTCGGAGGTATAACCGTTTTGGCTACGATCTCGAAGTCCGCAATTGCGGGGCGGCGGCGGCGGTGGCGGCGCGGCGAGCGGCGCGGCAACGCAGACCCGGTCTCGAAGCCAGCGGGCAGATCGCGCGGCGCTAGAGCGGCGTTAGTGTTGTGTTATGAGAAATAATTGTCTTTGTTCGCGAACGTAATGTCTAAACAGCGACAACATCTTTTTGATACATTTTAAAACGTTGGTCATTAAAAAGCAAAAAATAAAATAGGTACACAACTGCAGACGCGCGGGCACAGCTAGACTAGTGCGTATCACTTGTACGCCGCCGCGCTGGCCGCGTCGCTGCCTTCGAGGCCAGTTTCATAAACATGCGACAAATCGAAACGGAAGATTGTACTCATCATCAAGAATAACTTTTATTAAGGGACCGAACCTGAAATAGCGAAAAACAAAATCAGCTGTTCCCTTCATTTATGTTCGCATGTTTTCAATTTCAATCTGTATAAATCTATGCATTGAAACGCGCCGCTCCCCGCGCCGCCGACGCCGCTGCGCTGCGCCCGCTTACTTCGTGTCCGTAGCCTTAGAGTTTGGTCAATTGTTGGCATAGTATGTTAATGAGGTTTTCATTTCATAGAAAATAGTCTTGACTCTCTTGTAACCTTAAAATCTCCCAAATAATTTGTTTACTCTGATATCTTCAAGCAAAAACCTCAGCCTAAAGAAAAAGGAAGAAAAACAATTACTTTAGAAATTACCCATTTATTTACTAATTATAAAAGCACTTCAAAGAAATAATGCCTACACTCTTTGAGAATCACAGCTGATTTGTTTTTATAAGATGAAGCCAAACAATTTGTAATTTAAACGAATTCCTTTTGATTTGATCTAGTTCTAGAGAAACAAAATACCGAAGCGAAGATACGTCTATCAAAAAAAAGACTATGAGATTCTAAGCAGATAAAACTATAGCAAAAAAACGTAAAGTTTTATTTCAGTGCCATTTCCAGGAGTCCTTTTGAATAATCGATTTTTGTGAGGTGAGTTATGTGTGGGCCGATGTCATCATTTATGCCGCGAGCGCAGTCATGGCTAAACACCATAAATAATGACGACAATCGATTCTACGTCAGCCCGGAAGTCCACGATTGAATAGATTCCCCAGTAACCGCTGCACCGAGCAACCCTAAACAATATTGTCACCTAGATAGTTGATTGCATAGTAATTTAATCAACACGGAATACACTAAATTCAATTAAGCCGATCTACTCCGGAATATTATATCTTGGAGTAAACCGTGATATAATAACTTGTCCGACACAATAACACCTCAATAATTCCAATATTAGAATATTAGATATTCCATCATTAATCTGCTCGTCACGCTTATTAATTACGTCAATAAAGGAGGGTATTAATTACGGCAGCAAAGGAACGCGTTCAATATAATCCGTCAAAGGAAAAGGGGAGGTAAAAAGAAGGGAACCAAAGTTCATTTGCCTTTTCGTTGTAACGTGTGGTAACGGTACCCTTCCGCTCATTACGTATTCACAACCCACACGTAAAAATGCATATGACGGAACTGCAGGTCAACCTTCATTAATAGTGTATTAAAAAAACGAGCATTAAAAAGAATATATAAAACAGTGAAATAATGGCCCCGATTCTGTTGTTCACAAACTAAACTAAATTTAAGTTCAGTGCATCATTATCTTTCTATTTCAATATGAAAAGGACAGAAGATAAATATTAGTTTAGTCCTATCAAACTAGATAATCCATAGACAAGTTTAGACGTGATTAAAAAATTTGCTACTAAAAATACGTCAATTTACATCAGGCGCTGACTAGTTTGACAGGACTAAACTAATATTTATCTTCTGTCCTTTTCTTAATTAAATAGAATGAAAAAGATGCACTGAACTTTAGTTTAGTTTGTGAACAACAGAATCGGGGCCAATGATTGAAAACTTTATCTACATACAAAGTTTGAGTAACGTTTGTATAGTAAATTGAATTTAGGGTTACTTTGTCCAATTAAGCAAAGGTATGTTTGCTTAACTCTACTTCAATAATTTGCAAACAGACTGAAGAATAACACAAATCTATAGCAACTCTATAAAAAGTTCAAGTTCGGTCAGTGTGGAATAAATTCTGAGATTCGATTCTTGAGGCCCAAGAATCAACGAATTTTATCCATGTAAACTGACAGCCGGAACGGAGGAACGGAATTGTATCAGATTTCGCATTTAAAAAGGGCACGCGCCTTTGGACTTTTTGTAGAAATCAACGTGACAAGTTTCTTTCAGTTTTTTTTTTTATTTCTATAGAAATTTATGAAGCCATACAGTCATTGTTATTCGTAATCGAGTTTTTGTGTGTTCTACGTGCTATATTGATCAAGTGCGTAACTTGGTTTAAGGTTTCCTTTAATATTTGCTATAGGTAGGTACTATACTTCAACTCTTAATATCATATTATTTTTGTCAATTGCCACTTACTCAACTTTCTACTTTATGGTTAAAATTGATTTTTGAGTGATCATTTGTAATAAAAAAAGTCCTAAATATATGGAATTTCAACTTTGTTTTGTTTCACATCGAGTTTATTAATTCAAAACTTAATTAATCTGAGACTTTTAATACAAATATAACTTAATTTTTTGGGTTCCCTTCCCTCCAGGTTCTCTCTGTACAAGCTAGATATTTCAGAATGGATGCAGTAAAAAAAACAAAGCTGATTCATTGCCACTATCTCTTTTTCGCACGTTTACTTTGTTTCTAGATAGTTAGAGAGGCAAAAGTGTGATTTTGCATGCACATGTGTTTAGGTCATTATTAAGTGTGTCGAGAAAGTTTGCAAGAGAATGCAAGTTTGTTTGCAAATGTGTGCCAGAATATCTGTCCAAATTATAAGTGTTATTTATTTTATTATGTTTATTTTTTACATCTGTTACAGCCGCAGTGTTTATATACGCTTTGTTTCGAACACAATCTTGACTAATCTACGAGTTGCAATTTATACAGGTTATCTAGTGGAACCGATACAATTGCGCACCTAACCGTAGGCCGTTATTATTATACTAAGTATTGGCGTTGGTAGGAAACGGTTTCCTGGTGCTATGCCTTTATCTAATTTTAGTACCGATACAAAATTTATTTCCACAAATGCAGCCGATGCATTAAGTTAGAGAAAGCTCTTTATACTAAGATGAGAATAGGTAAACGGCAACTATTTAGATTTCGCGAGCATATCGTGGAGGTATGTGAGGTGGAGCGTAATAATTTATTTGGAGTAGTAAATACTACGCCCACAGTAATAGTAATCAGACGCGAAGTTAATGTAACTTACAACTAACATCAACAGAGGGATTTAAAATACACCGGTAGCACGCGAACGCGTGTATATTCTGCTTTATAGATTACATCTAAAGATGTAATTGGTTTGCTATTACGTAATTACGTAAACAGCACTCATACTTTTAAAGAAATTGCATAATTATGCAATTTCTTTAAAAATTTTAGTGCTGTTTGTTCGAGCTTGTAAATGCTCTTTGAGAAATAATGTCTGACTTGGTCACACAGCGGGAGGGTGAAGCAAGGAAAAATGTCGGGTCAGATATCACATTTGCATATTATTTTACAGCAAATTGCATGCAGGAGTCTTTACGAACAACGGTCAACAAAGTTAAGGTCAATTCACCTTTAATCATTGCGAGATATATTTTTACTTTAAAAAAGTAATCAACTCGGATAACAGTAACTACCGAAGAGCAATACTGCCCAGATACCAAGCTATCTTGCGACAAACTGCTCTTATCACCGCGCCTGAAAGAGCTCTTGGAAACAACAAATACATTGCTATTTCTAAGGACCAAACTACTGCTACCCTCTCATTCCTTACTCAAGTGTCTCCAACACATGTGGCTGACATTTTTCCTTTACGTCACTCGACGAGAGCGATATTATTATTATTCATCATATTCATGACCGAATAAAGGGTGAGCAAGCAATCAGTAAACTATTATAAACTTCCATAGTTTAAACTCCCATTAATTGCTTATCCGAAGTAGCTACGGTATATCAAAATGAACTTAGGGTCCTGCTCGTGACGAGGGATGACAGCTCACCGAAAATTCTGGATCATCAAAGTAACTTTATTTATGTTAATATTCAAAAACTCAGATTAAAAACAACGAAGTTTTATGACATAGTACAGAAATGTTTAAACATTTATAATTCTCTAAAAGCGAAGTTCAAAGAATGGCCTACAATGGGGTCGATGCTACTGTTTTCTTGCTTCTAGTTTACCTGGTCATCAAAGAAGGAAATAAGCGATTTTTTTTCAACTCGATTGCGCTTGGTAGCGACCTCTAACAAAGCCAACGAAAATAAAAGCATTCCATTACATTGTACTCTGAGTACACACGGCTCAAGTTTAAGGTCAACAGAACGAAACGAAAAGTTAATAAAAGTTATGTAAGACGATACAGTAATCTACTAGACAGGACAAATAATCTGCAAATTGCAGTTGTAAATACTCTCTATAGTTTTCGGCTTCCTGTCATAAGTTGAAGTTGTTTGTAGTAGGCAGGGGAGTATGCATCTTTCCAGAATTCAAACCGGTGCTGACATTTAGCCCGTTTGTCCACGTATGCCATCCATTATACACATTTAAAGTCTGCTCACATTCGGAAAGAGCATGACAGTTTTCCGGATTCATGCAAACGGGAAGCGCCGTGTCGAGAGAGGCAAAATAGCCAGCAAAATGAGGCTGCTCTGAGACAAAAGGCCTATTCAAAATCTCAAAGCGACGGAAAAGCATTTTTGCGAAGCAGTTTTAAGCTTCTTCTTGGCATTTAGACGGAACCACTGACAGACTCTTAAACAAGATTTTGCATACTGTTTTGAAGATAACGCAAACCAAAAATTTAAGGCAAACCGTAGTTTTTACCAGATGAATGTGGAAACAAAATATAATGCGAGTAGCTACGAAATAATAGAAGTCTGTTTATAAAAGTTTGATTTATTAAAACCCTTTGATCCCGCACAAAGGTTCCATAAATTGTGGTTTATAGCCTTTTTCAATCAGTAATACCAAGGTTTATGACAAATACCTCTATTTTAAATAATATTTTTATTTTTTTAAATAAAGTCAGATTTTTAATCAGCTGCAGTAAAATGACAGCTTATGTATTACCAGTTTACCACTTTTTAACGAAATTTAAAAAGTGATGTGACAAAATAATCGATTTATTCAATTAAAATTCAGTTCAAAATCGATTTATGTTAAATTGATTTGTTGAAAGGATAGTATGAGTATTAATAAAGTCCACATATGAAATTGGCGAAAATGGAAAAAAACCAGAACGATTTTTTAAAATGAAATGATTTATTTAATCAATCAAAGTACATATCTGTTATCTTTGCACTACAAATTGTAGGAGCGTGAATCAATAAAATCTTAGGGCGGTTTTGACTGCTACATCGGAATTTATTTTTTTTCCTTGCAAGAAACTGTCCAAATTCCGGTAAAAGAAGTAATCTGTTGGAATAAGGTCCGGGAAGTATGGTGCGAGTCGGAGATATTCCAATCGCTGGATTTTTATAAGTTGTAAAAAAATAAACAAAAATATATTTTTTTTGTTTCAATCTTTCTGGGGTGGTAAGGCGCATTCTCCTTATCTACTAAGTAGATATTGCGTTCGGCTTGAGTTTAGATAGAATTCCAGCGAACTACTCCTCAAAGGTCTTATTTTATTTCGACATGATTTTTGGGAGTAAGAGGTTGACAACTTTTTACTACGACTTAAACGATCAAAATCGGCCTATCTACATATTTTTTTACGATCGAGAAAAGTTGTAAATACCATGTTTTGTACTATAAATAATAATCTAGACTGTAAATGAAACCACAATATATGTTTTTATCCGATCAATACAAAGAATATTTTAATTGTTTACTGTTAAATCAAAATTTGTATATTTCGAATACCCAGGCTTAAAACGATGTTTCATAGCGTTTTAATCACATCACTAGTCTACTAGTGATAGTGTGGTATAATTTTTTTACGAAATGACAGTAAGAAATGCCATTTTATAGCAGCTAATTAAAAATCCAGTCAACAATATAGGTTAAGTTTGAAATATATAGCCTTTTTTAAGAATCGTGTTGAGGTAGTATTGAAATGAGGTTTTCAATTCCAATTGAAATTATTCCTAAAACTGCTTAGGTATCTCTTTGTTGGAATTCAAAATATGGTTTACTGAGCTTACTCTTTCTACATAACACATAATCAGCCTATAATGTCTCCACTGCTGGAACACAGGTCTCCTCATTTCGAGGAGTGGGCTGCAATCGTCCAGATGGGCACTGTGCGGGTTGGTAGATGTCACATGTCTTTGAATTTTTGGTTCCAGGACATGCCGGTTTCCTCACGATGTTTACCTTTTAGCGTTGAAAAATTCTTGTATACCTTTTATTCTTATTTCTGACCATTTTTTTTTACCATTCCTCAGGGCTCCAGGAAAGACATTCAGACTTTTACATAATAATACTTAGTTTATGTTAATCATCTGCCAATTTGTTTGGTAAAAATCGGAGCTAGGGGAACTTTTACGAGAAAATAAATCGGTGTAAAGGAAATTAACATTTTACCGAAGTTTGTTGAAGGTTGCCGTTGAGACGGATCAAAAATATCGGAGTAATCTCCAATATTGATTCCCTTATAAAAATATCCGCACAGGCAAATATCGGTGAGCTTATACATAGATTGTGAGTGGAAGAAGCTAGCGTGTGGAAGAAAATGTTATTTATTGTCCTATTGGATGTAATATGGTATTGATAGTGATCCATCACAATATTGTTGGAAGGGAAAAAACTTAGTTATCCACTCATGGTAGTGCAAGTAATTGTGGAAGTTCTGTACATTGCTGGTCGACTAACAAATATCCCATGAATCCCATAAATAGTAGCCATGTCTTTAATTGGATTCCTGTTTTATATTGGATTATAATGTTGGTGTGTAGGAATTGCGGTTGGGTGAACTCGAATCGTTCGTCGATTTCGGCCCGTTCGGTCCAATACAGCCGATCGATTCTTTAAAAATCTCACCGTGATAACTTAGGTAAAGTGAGCGTGAGGTGAGCTATCAATAGTGGCGATCCCTAATATCTGCAGTGGTATTCTGTAAAAATCTCACCGTGAAAACTTAGGTGAAGCGAGTGTTAAGTGAGCTGTCATTCCGACTGATGCTAGGAATTGACAATATTGACTCACTTAAGTTTTCACGGTGACTTTTTTACAGAATACCACTGCTGGAGGGTTTCTTTCACAAAAGTAATAATAATACCTGAAGTAAGGATTCTAGGAATTTAGGCAAGTGAATTACCTTAGTGGGGTTAGTTGAAAATAGTGTGTTAGCAGAAATTTATATGTATTTTTCTAATTAATATTTGATTCTATGCGGTGTGGCTCCATTGATTTCTTGAAACCTTAAAAAGTTTATGCCAATGAGATCGAGTCTCTGTGGTATTATAATTTGAGCGTCCAAGGGATTGTAGCATATCCGTTGTTCATCATTGTTCTGAATCTATTTTTGAGCCTATTTTTAGCGGACCTAAGGCGTACAGCTCAAAGCTTATTTTCAACGTTAATTTTGGGCACCAACATAACTTATTCTTGAATGTACACCGCGGAATCTACAGAACAAATGGAATTTTGACGATGAAATGCCCAGGTGGCATTAATTGCCAAATTTATTCACCGACTTGTTTTCATCAAATTAATAATTAACATTTTAGTTTTGGTTTATACCAAAACTTGGAAGGATTATCAATGATTTAAAATTAATACTTTCTGTTCCAGACTAAAAATATTTTTAGTCTTTAATTTAGTTTCTCAGATGTTTCTTCATGTAGTTTCTGCCTCACCACATCTCAAAGTGCCAGGGGATTAGTAAAATCGTAATGATGGCTTATCTTGACTAAGATGGACAAACTGGTTTATCTTTAAAGCTTAGTGTGGTACTTACCAAGAAGTTCTTAAATGCTTGTACCATTTAATAAACATCGCTTCCAGAATCGCATCTCCATTCTCTTAAAGTCACTTGTTGAGTGTCGGATAAATGTAATGACTCCAAATGATTAAGCAACTCATGCATAGCTGCAATTATTTACAATAATTCAAATAGGTACCTAATTAGAAGTCGAGTCAATTAATCATTGTTTGCTCTCAATATCTGATTGGCACTAACAGAAAAGTTGACTCTTTGTTTAAACTGGTGGAGAATTAGAACTTGTTGTTACTTGTTTCCAATTGATGACTAATCTCGTTGATATTAGCTGCTGGATGTCTCATATTTTATATTAGGAGAAATACAACAAAGTGACGTAATGATTACCTGTAATTCCATTCTGTTTGACTCTTCTTACAAGACAATTGTCAGCAATTCAACACTGAGAAAACAGCGGAGGACAATAAGCGGTGATGATAATCGAACAGTGAAACACTTCGTGGAAATTATGAGATGTAAACAAAACCTTTGTGGACGACATGGCACCGAGTCTTATGGAGCCATCGGGAATGCAGCTTGACTGCCTCACATGTCGGCATGACACCCACATCATAGTAGTTCCCCGTCGTACACCGGACACTGATTAGCATGTTGGTACCTACCACACAATCCAAACAGACAAACCCTAACGACACGCTTTGGACAAACGCATTGCATACGCGCGATATCATACTTTGCTCGATGCGTTCAAATTCAAATACATGTTTCCAGTAAAGTTCGTTTTACTTACCGGTTTAGTGAGAACTACGTCCAGCCATTACTTTGCAGCTTACACATGCACACCGCGGCCAATCGCCAGCTTCAAAACAAACTTTATAAAGTTTTTCAAAGTTGCCGCACGTAAATGCGTTAAAGTTCACTTAAAAGTATGATGGAATTTATTAATGGAGTCGGGAGTGTGGTGGTTATGCTGTAACAAGAGGTTTTTGTAGACGAAACAGGTTTCCGGCCGCGGAAAGTGAGTTTGTAAGTTTGTTTGAGAAGGCGACGCGGAGCGCGCGCGGCTCGGACACGGACGCTCGGTCGGAGGTACCACGCGGTATGACAGGCATCGCGCGCGAGGCAGCGCTGCAAGCCGCCGCGGTCGGAGCGGCAACGTCGCGCAGACCTACCCCGCGCGGGGGGTTTGATGCCTCCATCCATGGCCCACCTAACATGATGGCGTCATTGTTTCATCATTTGTTATCTCACAGCTCCCGAAGGCATAAGAATTTTCTTGTAGCAGGCTCCTCCGTAATTCGAACAGGTGCTGGACTTATACCGAAACTTGCCGCGACTTGCAAAGTTTCAAAAGCTGTGCCTTTCTAAATCGTTTGCTGGCAAGTAGAAGGACTAATTTGAACTATTTCAAAACCAGCTATAATCTTACTATGTGTTGGGATTTGAATATTGAATAGAAAAACTACGGAATATACAATAAAAATTCCAACATGCATGAATAACTTTTTAGAGGTAAAACGCGCCAAATATGCAATTAAGCACAAACTATGGTGCAGTATATTCTCCACGGCAACAAAAGATTCAAAATGGATAGTTAAGTGCTTTGGTCGTTAAACTGGGAAGCCAGAACACGGTACACTATAATATTCATGAATGCATTCACAGTTCCGGTGACTCACTCGCAGATAATGCACGCGTGTTGGTCAGCCAATAGATCGAGTCAGCAGGTGACAAATCTAATAATCACTACCTCTGACCTATTCTGTGGCCCTACTCCAACATTCCATGGATCCGTGTGAACTACTTTATTAATAGATAGATTCACCAAAGATTATTATTACTTACTTAGGGAACTTTTACGATAATTATTTTACACAACGAATTATTTACACTAGGTACCAAATTAAATGACTAAGGTCTGATTTTTCAGTAGTCAGATAACATTTATCTGAGGAATAAAATATATTGCGATTTGACAACTTTTGAGAGTATGTCAAACTGCCAGATTTATTCTTCAGATAAAAGTTATTTGACTATTGGACAATCTGCCCTTATTAACTAATCAACACAAAAACAAAAGTACACTAAAGTGCTCGTACGCATCGATGACATCACACAACGACTCCAGAAGACGAGGAGAATTGCCACGTTGAATGGCAATGCTAAAGCCAGAGAATAACCCAGCCCTCTGGTGGTTACCCTATGGTGATTTTTACGAAGAATTTCTAACTGGAAATCTTTAAAAGTATGCAAAAAGGAACTTAACCCGATGTGTTATTTAGTTGCCTGTTTCAAATCCTACTCATCCCAAATCGGAGAAATAGAGAATCGACAGACCAAAGAAAAGATGGATGATTAGTGTGAATGATGATATACATAATTAGAAAACAAGTGAAGATATTGTACGAAGGCTTATAGAGATGTATGAAAGATAAATACACACAAATAAACATACTTAATTGTACGGTTTTCCTTTCATACATCTTTATTTTATGTTCCAGATGTATGAACGTAAACGAGGCAAAAGCAGTAGGTATGTAAAGATCTTAGCAGGTGGCGTTCTGTAGTTTCTACCTATCCCTTGGAAAGAAGTCGTGAGTTTAAGTATGTATTTATGTACAGACGCCAGCACATCAAACTACTACATTCTGTCAAATTTCTTTAATAGAGTTTCAACTTTATCGCTAAAGCATTAGGTTTAAGGTTGATTGGGAAAATTTGACAGTTTCGGGTAGCTTGATGTGCTGCCGTCTGTACATTTTTTTTTTTGAGGATGGGAAATCATCAAATGACCCCTCCCGCTCTGGGTGGACCAGAAGGGAGTGTCAGACTCTTACTGACTAAAACCCACCCGTATTCCTTCCTTAGCCCTTTGTGTTCCGGGGTAGCGGTAACCCTTTCGGACAATCCCGCTGCCCCGGCAGGCTTCGGCCTGTTCGAGCCCCTTCCTTAAGCTGACATCTCTTTAAGGCGCGCGCGGAACACGTACGCGCCGTCCAGCACGGGCCTGGTCCTGATCAGACGGAGAGTTACCCATTACTCTCCGCCCGCAGGCCCGCGCCTACGGTGGCCGGGAGTCGTCACGCCGCTCCCGACGCCCGGAGCGTCTCCCGCGGTGGCTGGGACGTGTCTCTCCCTCAGCCGTCCCGCCACTTCCTTTGCTAGCATGACTGCTTCGCAGAAGGAGGTGACTGCCTCCCACTCCCTCTCGCCCCGGACCATGGCTTGAAGTAGGGCCGGGCGCGAGAGGTCGCCGCCGCTGCCGATCGCCTCTACGAGAACACGGCGGTGCTCCGCCCAAGTGGGGCAGACCTCCACCGTGTCCTCTGGGCGATCCTCACAGTGGTGACACCCGGGCGTTTCCTCCCGCTCGATGGTGTGCAGGAACCTCCCGAAACATCCGTGTCCGGTGAGGACCTGCGTCAGGCGGTAGGTGAGGGCGCCGTGGCGCCTCTCTAGCCACTCCTCAAAGAGGGGTCTTATCGCCACTATCATGGCGTGCCCTGCGCTGAGCTGCGACAGTCGCTTTTTCCATGCCGCCATGAGATCGCGCCGGAGGTCGGTCCGCTCCGCCGCAATTTGCCGCGGAAGCGGAGTTTCCCCCGGGCGTAGTGCCTCCGCGCGCCACTCGTACAGGCGCGCGAGGACTATCGCCTCCAGATCCCATGGCGGCAGTCCGGCAAGGAGGCTTGCCACCTCGCCCGAGATTGTGCGGTACCCCCGGATCAGCCTTACGGCTACCACCTTCTGGGGCGCGTTCTAATAGTGGGCGGCTCGCCGCCGCAGTGAACGCGCCCACACCGGGGCCCCATACAGGGCCATGGACCGCACGACCCCCGCGTAAAGCCTCCGGCAGGAGGCGTTTGGCCCCCTCAGGTTGGGCAAGAGCCGCTTGAGGTCGGCCCCGGCCCGTTCCAGCTTGGGAGCCGCCGTCTGTACATTACAAATTAAATAATAGGAAGGACGATGATGATGATGTTCAATCAACGGAATCTGTTCATCATGAGTTTTCCAAATTAGACACAAAACCGACATTTTGTGTTGCTGGGGCGTCACTTCGCACTTACGCACTACAAAGCGGTGAAGGGCGGTCGTCTCGGGCCTAATTTGAATAAATTACTTTTGCTTTTGACCTAATTTGAGTTTGTTTGTAAGTTTAGTTAAGTTAGGATATTTCATTGACATTTTTAAGGTTCCGTAAAAAAAAAAATGGAACCCTTAAAGTAATAGTAGTCCGTCTGTGTGTCTGTCAGTCTGTTGAGAGCATTATTTCAGGAACGAGGGAGGTGCAGGAAGTATAAAGTTGAAATTAATATCAAATACGTATGTCAAGCCCGGTTAAGCAATCGACAACCTCATGCAGATTGAACTGCGAGATGCCATTTAAAAAAAAATACGTATGTCTTCGGTCCCTTGGAGCTCTAAAAATCAAGCCACTAGGTCAATGCAATAAAAATTACGGCAATATATGCAACAATGTTGGTATTCATATTTTGATACATATTTTAAAACAAGGTCTCGCAGCACAAGTAAAGGAAACAGTTCGAAAATCGATCACTCGTAGTTTTGTCACATAATAATTATTTTTTTGCGATTTCAAACTTACATTTCAAATCGGAAAATTGACTATGACGTATATCGACAATCGACATATGAGAGAACATGATTTTGTTATGTTTATTTTTCGGATAAATTCATCACAACTACGGAACCCTTCATTGCGTGGTCCGACACGCACTTGGCGGTTTTTTTGTTTTTTAATTAATTAATTAATATTTTTTTAAATAATTTAGTACTTAGAGGTATGATGTTTTTATCGTATTGTATTCACCAAATTATACCTAATTTTTGATGTTGCGTGTCAGTCGCAATGGAACTTTAGAAAAATATTAAACAAAATACCTACAATGTAAGAGAGCCATTCGAGCAAAGATGCCAAGCTCCTATAAAATAAACCATTTGCCATCAGAATGGTGATTGGTATAGTTGCTAGTCTCGAAAATAGGCTGACCTGCCCTAAAAATTCTAAGCCGAAGAACTCAATTTTCTCTTACAACTTCACAAAGTGACCTGAATGAATACACAAAAATATAATTTAATATCTAGGGAGTCTTTAAATTGTTGCCAGATCAGCTAAAAAACCGACCGCGACTTCGAAGGGTTCCGTACCACAAGGCAAAAAATGCCGCAAAAAACACGTTTCTTGTGTGGATACTCTCTTTAATTTTTAGCTATACATACACTGGCCTTCAAAACAAAGTATCACACTTTTAAAATTGGAATAACTTTTTAAGCACACAAGATATACTTTCGAAATAAAAAGTACTCGAAAAAGAGTTTAATTTTGTATATAAAAACTTCATCGTCGAGAACCTTCATAAAAGAAATGGCTGAAAAGAGCTTTAAAAACAAAAACAATCCTTTTCGATTTACAATTTTACCATTCATTTTTTTGTTTCTGTTTTCAAATTTTTCTTGATCGATGAGTCTTGTTATAAAAGCTAAGTTAGACAACAGCACATAAATTTTATTTATCGTGCCTCACCTGAAGAATGTGTTAAACTCATGACTTTTCTGGACCTAGGCATCAGTATGCGTCGTACTGTAACAATGGTGAGTGTGACGTTACGAACGGTCCAGAAGGTGAAGCGAAGGTACGAAGATTCTGGAAACCATCTGAGAAGACCTTGTAATGGCAGACCCAGGTGTACTAGTGCCTGAGAAAACCGTTATATTGTTTCCACTGTATTGAAAAATCGCCACCTTAATGCAGTTGAAATCCAGCAACAGCTTCTTCAGACCCGAAGGGACTACATTAGTGACAGTACAGTGAAAAGAGGACTTGCTGAAGCAAATCTAAAACCCCGAAGACCAGCGAGTGGCCCCAAACTCGAGAGAGAGCATCGAGTAGCGAGACTGCGATACGCCCGTGAACACATACAGTGGGATGAAGAAGAGTGGTCAAGAATTTTGTTCACAGATGAGTCTCGATTCTCACTTTACACTTCTGATGGAAGGCGAAGTGTCTACAGGCGGCCTGGTGAGCGATACCTTCAAGACTGCTTCTCAGAAAGAGTCCAGTACGGTGGAGGCAGTGTAGATGAATGGGCTGGTATATCTTCAGAAAGTCGCACAGAGTTAGTGGCCATAGAAAATGGCACTCTGACTGGGGAAAGATATGCCCAAGAGATTCTCAACGAGTATGCAGGGCCGTATTTAGCAACTGGGTTGCGACAGTCGCACTCTCCATGTCGTCATGAGACCACCTACCACCCTCAGGGCACTAAAACAGGCCCTGATTGAAGAATGGGAGTAGGTGTGTAAAAATCGGCTCCGAAACCTTGTGTTCAGTATGCCAAACCGGCTCGAAGCTGTAGTCAGAGCTCGAGGAGGCAACACCAGTTATTAAAAATTAAATAAAATGATTGTAAAACATACTTAAAAATGTTAATTATGTTTTTTGACACTAAGCTAAAAATGGCTATTTATTGTTTTATCTTTTTTAAAGTTAAAAATGTTACTAATGTATAGTTTACTAGTTTCAAAGAAAGCTGATAAAATTTGCTATAAAACGTTTTTTTTTTTTAATTTTAGATCTCTAACTTCTTTAATATAAGTAGTTTAGAAAAAATTAAGTTTTAAAAGTGCAGTTTTGCAGGCCAGTGTATTTTATTGTTATTATTTGTTGTTAAAGCGCCAATAGAAATACATACACTGTGAAAATTTCAATTGTCTACCTATTACGGTTTATGAGATGCACTCCGCTGACAGACAGACGGACGAACGGATGGACAGCGGAGTCTTAGTAATAGGGTCCCGTTGGGGTACGGAACCCCAAAAATAACAAAAGCACTATTTGCGGCGAATCTCAATATACAGTTTTGTAATAGGCTTGTTACGTGGCGTTGGATTGTCCCATTCAAATTTATTGGATGCGACGCCACTTGATTGGTAAAGAATTGACGAATGCAATGTATGATATAATTGCGTATATAATGGCTTACCTATAAAATTGTCGTTTTACATAGAAAAATTAAAGATTATTTTTAAAGAAGAGCACATAAATAGTTTTAATAAATCGAAGTATTGGCCATTGTTCTCTATGCACTTTTGCCATTTTAATCGAAGTTGATGCCTCTATTAGATAAATCCTAGGGACGGGAATCTAGGATTTGAAATTTTTTCCATGTAAAAAGTTATCCAAAGACCGAAAGAAATGAATAGAAATATGGCGGGCAGTCGTAACTCCTATAGTTTTGAGACGGTCCGTTGTGCGATGTGTGGACGAGGGTTGTCGTGAAGAAAGAGTGGACTGGATCAAGTGACAAGTCTCGATTGTTTGACAGCTAGCTTATCCATTATCATGTGCAATTCTTCACAGTACACCTCCGCAGTCATTGTTTTACCAGGTCTCAAGAAGCTGTATTGAACGCCGGCACAAGTCCACCATACGCTTACTAGTCTAATCAGTGCATCGGACATTTTCGATTTTCATACAGGATCTACTTATCATTACAAGTGACAATCTATACCTTATTTAACTTGGCTTGAGACAAAGTATAAACAATCATACTGTATCTTTTTGTGGTGAAATACGAAACTAGGTAATGAAAAATTCGAAACACACACACACAAAACTTCTTTTTGTTACACAAGAAGATCACACAATTTTTTTTTTGTTAGAAATTAATGTTATATGTAATTATATTTTCAAATTAATGTTGTTTACGCTTTGTCTTAAGCCAAACTAAATAGGGTCTAATTCAGAATCGCTTCATTTGTGTGCCTATTTAACAACCAAAGACAAGCTTCGACGCGATTTTGTTGTTGTTGTTCCGTGAGTTGGTGAGATTGTTTATCTTTCCAATTTGAAATAAATGAATCATATCGCTTCATCACTTAGGTACGTTTTTTATTGTTTATTAATTAAGGAACAAAACAAAATATAAACATCACAAAACTTCAATAGGTTTGTCCGGATGTTGACACACTTTAGGCAATCTTAAAACTAACATACCTATAATAATTATTGTTATTATGTGTATAAAACTAATTTTTATACACATAACAGATAGTTTATATAAAAATCGTGAGGTAGTTAGTTATTAAATAATAACATTAATGTATAAAAACGACGAAGATGCTAATCGCTTATTGAATGAAATTTAAAGAGCATGATGTATTTTCAAAGACAAAATCGTTCGTTTCCCGTAATAGCTCTTGTATCTCGGTACTACTCGTACCAGTTTTGATTGGGCTGCCATTCTTGTTGCTATGCTATGATTAAATTCAATTTGCAGTTCTTTGTTGGTAAATTGTTCGATTAATAGAAACGTTGAAGGCTGCTGCAAGTTCCGACGTGGTTTGAGATGAATCTGCTTCCACAATGGCTTTCAAATCATCGTTATCGTCTTACGTCTCCGGTCGGCCGGGGTTTATAGTTGAGATCAAAATTTCCAGAAACAAATGAACAACTGATTTTGAAAACCAACATGTCATGCTTTATAGTTAGGGAGGCGAGGTAGCTAAATGGCGTAATTCAACGGCGCCGTCGAGACCTATCAAAATCGAAAGATAAAATGATTTCGAAAAGAAAAGCTCTGATGGTAAAAACCGTTTTAGCGGTGGGTTTGGCGTGTACGGTTTTTCAAAAATGTTAAAAAAAACAGTTACTTGGGCATTCTCGAGCGCGTCAGATATTCATACTACGTATGCCCCAAGTGCCTCTGATAACAACGGTATACTAATCTGCCGGTTTGCGTGGTGGGGGTAGGCATATAAATTAGTCAAAAATGCAAAAAAAAAAAATTTGCTCGAGCGCGTCAGATTTTCGGAAGGGGTGTTAAGTAGGCCCCAAGGAAGCTCCCTTTAAAAAAACTGACGATTTCGGCGTGACGATAAGTTGCGATGAATTTTTGAAAATGCAAAAAAAAAAAAGTTTTTTTGAAATACTCGAGCGCGTCAGATTTTCATAGGGGAGGTTTATCTCGGTATCCTGAAAGCATATTTCCTTAATCTGACAAAAATGTTGGTGGGTTCTCTTAATCTGATCGAAAAAGGTTTTTTGGTTTCTTTTTTTCCTTTCTTTCTCCTTGATAAAACGGGGAATTTAATAATGACAATAAAGCGATAGATACAACCAACGTAAATGTAGATGAAATGTAGTACGAATTTTATTATTTATTGTATAAAAAAATGAAATGAAATACAAATTGTATTATAATTGTATTGTTATGTATGACCTTTACATTGTGACCGAGTGCGGGGCGGGGCTACAGGGGAGAAAGTTTCCAGCACATTCGAGAAATATACCGTCGGGTCTTTTCTCTCTCTTCAGTCGTCGTTATACTGAGGGCACATGGGTGTACCGAAAATTCCCTTCTACCGCTTCTTTCCCCACCATCAATGTTGCGAAATAAAGGAAAAATACTGGTAGGACGGCATATTTCCGCGAAGCGCTCAGTCTGTATTACATGTTTATGGCAAATTCCTCTTTTTTGCTTCAATTCTTCACTTCGTTTTGCTTACGGTATGTCCAAAAAACAATTTGAGGATCAACAGGCTATTGAATAATATATATGTACATGTTAATAATACTTTTTTATACAGATACGCGTAGCTTTTTCCGAGTCCACGAAAATTGTCGAGAAGCTTTAGAAAAAAAAAAATTAGTGAGATATAATAAAAGTCACATAATTTAATTATCGTTATTTCATATCAATTTTTTTTAACACCCTCAGTTTTCGAGATATACTCAAAAAACCGGGAGTTTGAGTTTTTATGATGCTTCAAGTCAAAAAGTTTTAACTTTGGACAAAAATGTAAAGAGACCTTTTTTGTGTAAAATAAAATTACCTTTTTTGTTTATTTAAACTTTTTTTTTGTAAGATGAATCATTCGCGACTTATATGCCGCAACGCGTTTTTCGGAAGACGAAATGACTCCTCCACACTTCCGGTCATGCGGAAACCGGCAGATTTTGTATTTTTAGTGAGTTTTAGATTATATTCTTCAAAATAAAAAAAAAATAAATCGCGCTCGAGAATGCCGGATTAACGTTTTTTTTTTACAAGTTCGCGACCCTATAACTCGGCGACGTCAAGGACTTATCGTCAGATTAGTTAAATTTAGTCTTAAAACACTAAAATCAACCCCCAATATCTTAATCTGACGCGCTTGAGTATTTCAGACTATCGATTTTTTTTTACTAATCTGATCGTCTATCCTAGGCGCGCGTCACTACATATAGAGCTAAATACTTTACAAGGTTGTTCTATTAGGTCTAAGGTATCTCTCATATCTCAAACTGCCACGCTCGAGTATTACCGAAAATTCCCCTATTCGCCTCCCTAACTATTATAAAAAAATGGGAAATTATGAGCGCAGCAACAAAAGTTTTCTTTAGCACCTGCAACCGGACATCTTTTTTTTAAAAGACTTCAAATAAGGAGGAGGTTCTCAATTTGATGTTTAATTTTTTTTAAATGTATGTTCGGGCATTACTCCGTCATTTATAGACGGATTTGCAAAATTATTTTTTAATTCGAAAGAGGTTTATTCCGAAATGTTTATTCTAAAATCTGTTGATGAATTTCGGAGACAGACAATATTAAAATTATAGTATGAGGTGAGGTTATCTCAGGGGAAACCACCTTTCAGTATTACAGTTTATTTAAATGAACATTACAGTTACTTAACACTTTTTCTTAATCTAGTTTTATGTTGGGACGAAGACCCATAATAATAATTTTCGCGTAACAATGGCGGCACGAGGGAGGCACGTGGCGACTGGCGCGGTATGATACGTACGCGTCTACGCAGTGTGCGTGTGGGCAGCGGACTGGCGCGAGTGGCGCGCATATCGCATACCACGCGGCTTCCTCGCAACGGCCCGGTGAGGGAAAGAGAGAGCTTACTAAAGTCTATATCGTGCCGGCACGCGACCGCGGGAGGCTCGCATTGAAAGACGTTGTGTCCCGTGGGTTGCTACATACTCCCCCTCCAGTCCTGGAGAACGCCCTCGTTCCTGGACTGGTACACTGACAGCAGCATTAGCTGGACGTCCGCGATTTCGTTTTGGAATAACGGGTTTTGGTAAGGAGTCGTCGCTACCTCGGTAACGCGTAAGGTCTTCGGAATGATATTTCCCTACATCTACATTTGGTTGTTCTGTACTCGCGATGGTGTACGTTGTCGGACTAACCTTTTTAGTGATCTGGTAAGGGCCATCTCGGCGAGGGTAGAACTTAGAAGTGAGGTCTTTTGAACCTTTGCTCAATAAATGAGATTTAAGCAAGACTAAATCACCTACCTCGAAGGTGTCAGATGGTCGTCGCGAAGCGTCGGCGTACTGCTTTGTCTTGTCCTGCTGGATCTCGACGCGTTCTCGAACAGCTGACAGTGAATGTAGGAAGTTTTCGAGGTAAGGAGTCACTTGTGGGACAAAGTTTTCTTTGACCTTGATGTCACGAAGGTCATGAACGACCTCTGTGGGCGACCGCATCTCTCTGCCAAAGGTCAAATAAGCCGGTGACTTGCCTGTTGTGCGGCATTTTGCACTATTCAGGGCAAAGCGGATCACTGGCAACTTCTTCGGCCAGGAGGTGTGGTCATCTGACACGAGGTGGGCTAGCATAGCTTTAAGGTCGCGGTTTTTTCGCTCTGCAGGATTAGCTTGTGGATGATACAGAGGGACAAAATTTTGTTTTATATCTAAGACCGACATACATTGTCTCATCACTGCGGAAACGAACTGGACACCGTTGTCCGAAATAATCCTGCGAGGCAAACCGAACCGCATGAAATATTCCTCGATGAGGACATGAGCGCAGGCTTCTGCCGTTGCTTCTTTTAAAGCAAACAGCTCTATCCATCGCGTAGCAGTGTCTTCTATGAGAAAGACCCATCGCTCCCCCTGGTTTCCTTCCGGAAGTGGGCCGAACAGGTCCATGGCCAACACCTCGTTCCGCTGGCTCATCACCGGTGTCTGGAGTAGGCCTGGCGGTTTGGAGTTGTTCGCCTTATATCGCTGGCAGTGGATGCAGGCTAAGACATAATCGGTGATTATTCTCCGCATCCCTGTGAAATAATATAACTGTGCTACCTTCTGGTAGGTTCTATCGATACCTGGATGGCCAGCTATTTGAGAGTCATGTAACTCCTTCAGAACAGCTGCAACTTGACCGCCAGGAACAACTAATTGAGGGGATTCACTCTCCGAGTCCGGATTGAACCGGTACAGGACTCCTTGATCCATGAGGTATCCCCTTTCTAACCATCTTTTAGAAGCAACATCATCAGGTCCTTCCAGTTCCTTAACAATCTTGTCCACTTCAGGATCCGAAGTCTGTTCCAGGCGAAGCTGACTTGGTGTCTTCGCGGGAAGATCACAAATTACTGTACAAATACCGCAACTGTCGCTTGTGTCGCTGGAACAAATCGGTCTACTCAGCGTGTCTGCTACGACATTCGCCTTCCCTGGAGTGTATTCAAATTGGATATCAAAAGATTGGAGCTTCAGAGCCCAACGGACTAATCTGCCTGCTGGTGATTTAAGTGATAGCAACCAGCGTAGAGGCTGATGATCACTGCCAATCACGACTGGTTGACCGTCTAGGTAAGCCCGAAAACGCTCCACCGCCCACACTACAGCGAGTGCTTCACGCTCCGTGGTGGAGTAGTTGCGCTCCGCTGCGTTGAGGAGTCGGCTGGCATATTCAATTGGCCTTTCCTGATTGCCGTCACCCTGCAATAAAACTGCGCCCAAGGCGTAGTTACTTGCGTCTGTACGCAGAATGAAAGGACGACTGAAATCGGCTTGCACCAGTATTGGAGCTGTGGTCAGTAGACTCTTCAGCTCATCAAATGCTTGGGTCTGTTCTGAGCCCCAAGACCATACTTGACTTTTCCTAGTCAAGCGTGTCAATGGTTCGGCAACTTTTGAGAAGTTGGGTATGAATTTTCTGAACCACGAACAAGTTTGTAGAAAGGTTCTCAGGTGCTTTAAGTTTCCTGGTACCTTCATCTCGAGTACAGCACTCACCTTCCCTGGGTCGGTGGAAACACCCTCTTGTGTAATAACGTGACCGAGATATTTAACGCTTTCCCGAGCAAAAACGCACTTCTCCCTATTCACATGGAGGTTAAACTCGGCCAGACGTTTAAAAACTGCCTCGAGGTCTTGCAGATGCTGTTGATATCCCTCAGATATCACCAACAGATCGTCTAAATAAGTTAATAAAGTTACATCTTGTAAAACAGAGCAGGATCGGAGACGGTCGATGAGACGTTGAAAGGTGGCTGGCGCGTTGCGGAGACCAAACGGCATTCTTTTAAAACGGTAAGTACCTAAAGGACAGACAAAAGCAGTTTTGTCTCTATCAGCTTCTTTTACCTTAACCTGCCAATATGAAGATCGAAGGTCTAGCGTACTCATGTAGCAGTCCCGTTTTGTGCTCTGAAGTAACTCGTCAATGCGTGGCATCGGATATGTATCGGCTTTGGTGACTGCATTCAAACGCCTGTAGTCGACGCAGAAGCGGATACCACCGTTGGACTTCGGCACCATTAGTGCCGGTGAACACCAAGCCGATTCACACTCTTCTATTATGTCATCTTGTAACATCTTACCTATTTCAGCTTTCATTAGCTCTTTCTTTGAAGGGTTTAGGCGGTAAGGAGGAACAGCAATTGGAGAATGCTCACCTGTATCAATGCGGTGTTCCGCATACGGTGTTGGACCTCCCCCTGTTATAAAGACGCGTGCGTGCCTGGTGAGGACGTCAGCGAGCGCCTGACGCTCAGCTGGTTTAAGGTGAGCACCTTCATCATCCCTAAGTATATCTGTAGCGGCGCAGGACACGTCACGCGAGGTAGGTTCGAAGCACATGTTATATTTTACCCTACCACATTTACTAAAATACCAAACCTTTTTGGAAAAATCAATAACTACTCCCGCGGCGGTTATAAAATCGATCCCTAATAACGTCTCATTATTTGTTGAATCGGGAAAAACTAAGAACGGAATCGTAATAACTGCCGTTTCTAAACACACTTCTAACGTGGTGGTAAGTACATCCATCGTACGGATTACACCGTCGGCAAGCTTAACTTCGCGTGTCGAAGAGCTGAGGGGATGACCTTGACGTAGAAGGAGAGTATATAGCGTATAACCCGCAATGCAATGTTTGGCGGCCGTATCAATCAACGCGGTGCCGGAAAAACCCAAAATTTTAACATTAAAAATAGGTCGTAACTCGTGACCAATAGAGGGTCCCGTCCGGTCTTTACACAAACATAAGTCGGTTGAACATAATTGGTCATTATCCTTTTGATAATTTAAATCATTACATAAAATATCTGTATAACATGAATGTACATTGTCCTTTTGATTCCTTAAATTACTACACAAAACATCATTATAACATGCATGTACATTGTCCTTAGTTTTACAATAATTGTTACAGAACTTATGGCATTGACATAGATGGACATTCTCCTTTTGATTTTTACTACAGCTGTTACACAAAATATCGTTATGACGTGAATGGACATTCTCCTTTTGAATTTTAAAATTGTTAAAAATATCATTATTAGAATTACACTTATTATTATTAGTTATACGTTGTGGGATAACATCCTTTCGTTTATCAGAAAAGTTACGCACGTTTTCTCGTGGAATAAAATCGTTTTCATCACAAACATAGTCTGATGCGAAATTTTTAGTAATTGAATGAGATAGCACGGAATAAAAACTTTGACCACTACTTTTACTTTGTTCACTCTCACCTTGATTCTGCAACTTACGGCAATGTTCTTTGGTATGGCCGAACCGCCTGCAGTATGTGCAGGAGGGCCGCGGCCTCTTAGCTGTGTCCTGCTTCGGTGGAATAGGCGCGGCCGGCGCGGCTGGAACAGGCACGGGAGGCGCGGGCGGAGCGGGCGATTGCTGCGCCGCGGCGGCGGTAGGCGCGCCGTAGGCCTGCGCACGTGCGGAGGCGAGATCGCGCGCGGGAACGCGGGCGCTCTCGCGAGCGGCGGGTTGCGTGGACGTCGGTAATGTTGCCGGCGATTGTGTTCGACGCTCACTCGCCGTCGTCGTCGGCGTAATGTTATTTACCTCACCGAATGAATCCTCGATATTCCGTGCTAGGCGTAGTAATTCATAGAAATTACGGCACTCCTCTCTTCGTAGCCTTTTTCTTATTCTGCTGTGCAGGAGGCCGTAGGTCATGTCTATTTGAGCCGATTCCGTATTATCGTCTTTAGGTAAGCGTGCAAAAAGGGCGCGGATGCGCGCTACGAAAATATCTGTGTTTTCATTGCCCTGCGGTGTCGCAAATATTTCCAAGTAGATCCGATGAGGCGGCCGGCGATCACCATAGGCACTTATTAAGTTTTCTTTGGCTTCGCGCCATGATGACACGGAGTATTTTATTCCTTGCCACCACGTGGCTGCTTCATCCTTGAATAGGTAGGCTAAGCCGCGCAGGATGTTTGAGTCCGCCACCTGCGCGCAATCGCTATAGGCCTCTATAGCGTCAATAAATGCTTCTACCGACTCCTTCGGTCGGCCGGAGAACGTGGCTTTGCAGCGGGCTAGGGTGTTATTCCCTAGCAGCGCAAGTGATTCCGGGGTCGATGCACTCGCCCGCGACATCGAGTTGAGCAACTCCCTAAATGCTTCTGTTTGAGAGCGTTGGAGAGAGGCGATAATCGTCGCCACGTTTTCGTTAGAGAACGTAGCGTTAGCATCGATGCGAGGCGAGGAAGAAAACGCGTCGTCGCCATCTTGGGTGGCGGACGCCGCGGTCGGCGTATTTGGTCGTGAGGGGACGGGTAATGCGTCGTTTGCATCTTCCCTCCGAGTCAAACTAGCCGCTCTACTCCTGGTCACTGGCATTTTAGTTCGTCACTGCAAAACTTTCACAACTATGCACTTTAATGTCACACGAAAAAAAAACGTTGGAGCGCCACATATGAGGTGAGGTTATCTCAGGGGAAACCACCTTTCAGTATTACAGTTTATTTAAATGAACATTACAGTTACTTAACACTTTTTCTTAATCTAGTTTTATGTTGGGACGAAGACCCATAATAATAATTTTCGCGTAACAATGGCGGCACGAGGGAGGCACGTGGCGACTGGCGCGGTATGATACGTACGCGTCTACGCAGTGTGCGTGTGGGCAGCGGACTGGCGCGAGTGGCGCGCATATCGCATACCACGCGGCTTCCTCGCAACGGCCCGGTGAGGGAAAGAGAGAGCTTACTAAAGTCTATATCGTGCCGGCACGCGACCGCGGGAGGCTCGCATTGAAAGACGTTGTGTCCCGTGGGTTGCTACAATAGGTATTTATTGATAGCAAATCACTAGCTGTAAAGGGGTAGACAGGTATGTAGTTTTATTTATTAACCGACTTCAAAAAGGTGGAAGAGGATCTCAATTCTGTTGAATATTTTTTTTATATTTGTTACCTACCTCAGAACTCCTTTAAAAGCCGATATGCAAAATTATTTTTTTAATGGATAAGGTATGCCGCAGGTGTGGTCCCATATAAATTTTATTAACTTAACTTTGGTAGTTTTTGAATTAGCTTCAATAATAAGATTTATGAACATCTACGGCCAGGAATGGTAGGTACATGCAAAAATAATCTTACATTGAGTATCTCTACTATGTAAAAGTTTTATAAGTTACTATTTTGTTGCATGTGTCCTTTTTTCTTTGTTCTTATTGCATGAAATAGATATTTAAGCAATGTTATAAAAAGTGTAATAGGTTAAATTTTGCGAATAAAGGGCTTTATTATTATTATTATTTTCTTTATTTAATTAAATACATATAAATTATATTTTTTAATATTAGAATATAAAAAATATAAAAACATTTAAAAATATATAAAATAGTAGCCCACTGATATTGGGAACAGGGTCCAAGCTACCGGCGGTCAGGGCTCCAGAGAGAGGAACCTCCTGACAATGCGGGCCGTGTCCAGAAGTACTGCTTTCTGAATCAATCTTTATTATTATTATTAATACGATTTTATTCAACTTGGTTTACTTTTTTTTTTACTTTTATATTGATGATGTTTTAATAACTTCCTGTCATTGATATTTACATAGCAAATAGCATTAAGTACTTACCTATAAGAATTTGTGCGGGGTAGGAACAACTACAAAGTGAAAAATAACTTTAATTTCAGAAGTCGGTGTCAAAAAACGAAAATGCGAAACCAACCACACCGACTTTGGAAGCCGGTGTTTTTTTTTTTTGTAAATAAGTTTTTTTGTAAGTAGGCAACGAGTTAATAGAACAGTTTCTATTATATTAATTCATCATCTGTACTATTCCAACATCATCTGTAAATTAATATGACTCAGAGCTGCCGATACATAATATTTACTTCTGAATAAAATTGATAACTCGGCGGCTAATGTGGAATAATAATAGTGGGCTACTCTAGATATGTTAGACCAAACCGTGTTGACAGCGAAACAACTTTTTAAAAATATTCTCGTTGTCCACCACGGGGGGGACACTTCGTGGTTCGAATAGGTCGAATCTGTTCCGAAACCGAATCTGGGCACCCCCGTCTTCACGTAGTCTTTTGACTGCTACCCCTGGACATAGAGTGTATATAAAAACCGGAGCCGCAAAGGGAGAGCAACCCCCGTCCGCTGTAACAAAGCATAGGCACCTATCCTACCCTTTGTTAAATGCCTATCCTTTGTTAAGTAAGCGCGGAGGGGTTGCACTTCCCGCAGCGCCGTAGATGACGCATAAGAAATTTTAAAGTGTTTTGAGATTAGGTTACAATAAATAGATAGGTGACTACATGAAATTAGAGCTTTTATTGACCATTATTTGATGACAATAACAAGGTAATTTTATGTTCAATTATAGTAGATTCACTCATCAATTACTTATGCTAACATCATCAGCCTAGTCGGCTTCCTATATAACCGGAATATTGGATGCAGCTGAGTACCAGTATTTTACATGGAGCGACTGCCTATCAGTAGGCCAATTCTGCTAATATAAAACGTTCAAAATCTAGTCGCAGTCTCATCTCGGCGACAAACAAATGTCAAAAACTTGTCAAAATGTAGGGAGATTTGAAGTATTTTTGACAGATTGAGACTGAGATCAGAGGGGCAATTCTCGTAATTTTTAAGAACGTTCACAGTCTGATCTCAGTCTCAATCTGTCAAAAATACTTAAAATTTCCCTACATTTTGACAAGTTTTTGACATTTGTTTGTCGCCGAAATGAGACTGCGACTAGATTTTGAACGTTTTAAATTAGCAGAATTGGCCTACAGACTGTGAACGTTCTTAAAAATTACCGGAATTGCCCCTCTGATCTCCACAACCCAGTTACTGGGCATTACGAAACCCCTTGGTAAGAATGGTTGTCAGTCTTTCGGGCTTCTGATGACCCATAACAACTTTCAAAGATCAACGAATGACAGCCGGGACAAACGGCTTAACGTGCTTTCCGACGCACGTGGGGTTTTTGTATGTAAAGATGGTCACCCATCCACGGACCAACCGCGGCAAGCGTAGCTTAACCTGATCGATCGACCCGTGGGTCTGTTATTACTTCGCCACAAGCCCCTCCAAATCAATCAATTACTTATGCTAACGTATACAAATATAGGTGGCTATATGAAATTAGAGTACGTTGAAATTATTTTATAAATGCAGTTGTTGTAACTTTCCTCGATTGTAATTAATGTAAATCATAATTGTACTTTATACTTGAATAAAGATTATTATATATATTATTATATATATATACTTGTTAGAAGCGGGCAATACGTAGACATATCACAAATTTAGTTGCTTAAAAATTATCACCATACTGCGTAACAGCCATAATAATAGCCTGTTTTGCAATACATGGACGCTTGAAAAGCATTTATTAGACGCTAAAAATTTCGTCGCTGACCTATTAATTAATTAGACAACTAAATATATTTGAAGACGAGAATAACATTATAAAGAAGCCGCCTTAATTAGCACCCTTAAAAAATAATTTGAATTTGGAATTATAGATAAAATGAAAGTTATCGATCTTCACAATAGCCAGTATCAAAAATCGGTAATTTCATAGGTAAGGACATAATATTTTTTTTAATTAAATTTACATAATATAATTACTTCGTATTCGCTTAGCATTTTTTTTATTTTTTTCTCTTTGCTCGGCTTCTAAGGTTCGTAGCGTGATGTTCAGTATAGCACACAGGTATCAGTGTTCGAACCCACTATCTAGAACATTTAATTTGCGGCCCTTACCACTGGGCCATCATGATTGTTCTCACGCCTAACCTAAACAAATTAATATACCCGGCTTTGTACCTTTTTATGTGCGAAAAGATTAAATAAATAAATTATATTCACAAAACTTCAAGTTCCTATTAGGATAAAAAAATCGCAGTCTAGCTTTAGTTGGTAAAATATAGGCATTTTACTACAAAATAGGATGCATTATTGTATTATACCGTACGTGAGTATTCTACTAGAATTACCACTTATGATGATTGCCAGGAGTTTGATTCTTTTATCGTTGGCTATAGACCGAAGTAATTTTGTACTAACCAATATGGCCCATAAAATCTCCCGAGGGAATCAAAGATAGAATGTGAAATAAATCATTTTAGTTGAAATTATTGAACAAAATCTAAGGCCTACTGGCAACAAAAATCAGTAAATGCATTTAGCGCTAAACTGTCAATCGTTTGAAGATGGCACGGACAGAATAATGTTTTAAGTACAGACGTTAGCACATCAACCTACTACAATCTATCAAATTTATTTAATAGATTTTTAACTTTATCGCTAGCATACCTAAGGTTCAAAGTTGATTGGGAAAAATTGTCATTTTCGGGTAGCTTGATGTGAAACCAGGATCTGAACAGCGGGCTAATTGAGTAACACACTAACAGTAGCTATGGCTTTCATTTTGACGGTTCTAAAATATTCATTGTGCTATTTACGTTGTGGAGCATACAAATTTTTCGAACATATGAAGCAATGGATTAGTAATATCCTTCAAAATGATTCAGATTAAGATTGATAGTGTGTTACGCAACTGGGAGTAGGGCCTTTGAAAAGAGCTTATAAAGCAATTTGTAGATTTAGGTACAGCGACTTACAATGGGTTTGACGTCATAAACTTGTCGGTACCTTATGCCAGACCCTTATACACAGGGTTACTTTTTAATCACCAGCCAAATTAAGGGGTATGGTACAGACCATCAAACTGAACAACTTTCTCCAAGAGACCAACATAGTAATCGCGAGTAAAAATTCAGCCGTCCCATACGTATAGCTCGAGTAGGTATTGAAGTTTTCTATGAGACAGTTGATAAATTTTTCGCGATTACGATATTGGTCCCATGGAGAAAGTTGTCCGGTTTGATGGTCTGTACCGCACCCTTAAATTTGGCTGGTCATTAAAAACTAACCTTGTATTTTTACCTATTCCATTGTAGCTATCGCTGATAGAATTTTACTTTGTCTTACTCCTTAGACTTAATTTGAAATTTTAATTTTCCTGCCTCCTCATCCCTTACAAGCAAGTGACCATCAGCGTCGCAAACGCAAATTCCAATCTAATAGCAATAAAAAAAATTAGAAAATATATTATATTTTTTTTAGTATAGAGAATAAAATATTATTGTAGTTTGTACGGGTTTCCTTCGGGTAAAAGCCTGCTCCAAAAATTGTCAGCAATTTTTTGTTGTAGCAAAATACTGACAAATAAATGACTGCAGAAAGCTATTCAAGGCTTTGTCAGAGTGATTGAATATTCTGAAGAAATGCAGGCCATATCGTCTAAAACTGAATATACCTACCTATATACGAGTATATTCAGTTTTAGACGTCATGGCCTCTCCCAATTTAGAATTTATTTAGTGACCGTCGAACTTATTTATTCAACATTCTCTTTTATTTAGATTTCAGTTGAGTCTAGGGCTGATTAAAATCCCATATTTTCAAGTTTTTGATATACAGGGTTATTTGAAAAACACCAGCAACCTCTTAAGAGGTCATTGTACTCATCATTATGAACAACTTTTACTATGGGACCAAACCTGAAATCGCGAAAAAAAAATCAGCTGTTCCCTACGTTTTGGCGAGATAGACGAAGATAAAAGTAGGGAACAGCTGATTTTTATTTCGCTATTTCAGGTTTAGTCCCATAGTAAAAGTTGTTCATAATGATGAGTAGGTACAATGACCTCTTAAGAGGTTGCTGGTGTTTTTCAAATAACCCTGTATAAGATATTTTATTTATTAAAGATAAAGAGGATAAAAATATTTACACTGGATAAACTTCTTATACTTTAATTAACTAACAAACTATTAAAATAAAATTATAATAACCTAACATTACTAAGTTTTAAAAATTCTTGCGAATCGCTGTCGACGGGTAATGTACCCAAGAGACTTCCGACATCGCCACGTTGTATGGCAATATAATACTTAATATCCTTTGGCCAAGGTAAAAGCCGGCTCCTGGGTCAAGAAAAATGTCAACCAGTTGTTTGGAGATTTCGTTGAACAAACCATAAGCACTCGGAACCTCTAGCCTGAGGGTTTCAACCAGATTTTTTATTTGTCGAGATTTAAAGTAAACCAATGTTTTTTTTTAGAAACGGTGTGATTACATACTGATGTGATGGCTAATAGAGATATACGGTACTCAACAAAGTCTAGGTAACTATTTTAATTTTATCACTTTTATGTAACATATTTTATATTAAAAGAGATGTAGTTTAATACATTCATTATTTAGGTATAGATTTTAATCGTTTGATTAAAAAAAAGGGTTGCTAGTTCAAAAAAAACTATCTAATATATAAAATTCTCGTGTCACAGTGTTAGTTACCATACTCCTCCGAAACGGCTGGACCGATTTGTATGAAATTTTGTGTGCATATCGGGTAGTTCTGAGAATCGGCCAACATCTATTTTTCATACCCCTATTTTTTATTTTTTTTGCAAAACGACGTTTGCGGGGTCAGCTAGTTATATTATGAAAATCTAAAATGATACTTACCAAAAACGAAAAAAAAACACTTTTTGATATATTTATACTAGAAAGAGGCCGTGAACGAGAAAAACTCCCGTGGATTTCGTTACGTGAAGATTTCTACTATTTTATTCCTACCGCAAGCTAAAATAAACATAATCTTTTACGCCGTTCCAATTGCTATAGGTATTGAAGTTATCAATGAAATGATCTTTTCTATAGATTGGAGACGTATAAATGCGGCTTTATATACGATCGAAGTTTTATTACTGCCTTCGTCGTCGCTGGATTAGCAAGTAGGCGACACAGTTTCCATGTTGTCAATTTTAGTTACCAAGTTTTGGAATTGTATTTTATGCCTGGTAGACTTTATCAAGAAAATAACAGATGAAAACATGAATTTAAGTAGAATCTTCAGTTCTCTCTATATTCCTGTTCCAATACCAGACGTATTATCTATATTAAATGCACAATGTATTTAAGGTACTTAATTGGATAAGGATTAATGCTGTATTGCTTAAAATCGCTTCGTAAATAAGCCATTATTTCTCGTAAAAAGTAAAGGATAAAAAATGATTATTGTGGGTTATCCCTAAGAGATAGACATATTATATACCATCGCGCACTTTTTTGTAGACCTTTTTAAGGTGTACAATACTGTAGTACATCATTTTGACCTATCTCGTAGGGTTCAGCCAGCGTTTGAAAAGTAAGCGAAAAAAAATGTGTTTATTTACGACATCACATGCATGCATGTATTATATATATAAACCTTCCTCTTGAATCACTCTATCTATTAAAAAAACCGCATCAGAATCCGTTGCGTAGTTTTAAAGATCTAAGCGTTCATAGGGACAGAGAAAGCGACTTTGTTTTATACTATGTAGTGATTAGATATGGCAGCTAAGAGGGGCTCGTGGCTAATTAATAATGTTAGGCTACTAGGCCAAGGTCGGTCTGTGGATGGGGGTGACAATTTTTACATACCGAGACCCCTTCCTACCTCAAAAACCACGATAAGCCCGTGGCCCTGGCTATCATTCGTGAGTCTTTGACCATCGTTAGAAGCCCGAAAGTATAACAACCTTCTCCTTCAAATTTTGCTAAGTAGGTTTATCGTGTAATCCAATAGCTGGGTTGTGGAGGCCAGATGTTCAGTAATTTCATGCTAAATACGTATCCGGTTTGACTGAAACCCGCCCTCAACATAGTTGTGAAAAGGCTGGGGTAGACTTTATCAAGAAAATAATAGCTCTATGTAACTATAGTAGATTCTATTATCTATAGTTTTGTTCATTATTCATGTGTCTGTTCATTCGATTAGATGTTGTTTTATCTATAATTCAACGCTACTGCCGCGACGCCGCTAAGCACCGGCTACCAACCACAAACAAAACAGAAAATTGGTTTTAGATGTTCAAAAAACAGTAACCATTTCAACTCGAGAAATAACCTGAAAATAAGTTCAAAATCAAATAATTTAATAGAGAGTTATTTACAAACGATGCACAGAAATATAATTTCCTACGTCGTACTGACGCCAGCACATCAAGCTACCCGAAACTGTAAAATTTTCCCAATCAACTTTGAACCTTATGCATTAGCGATAAAGTTGAAAATCTATTAAAGAAATTTGACAGATTGTAGTAGCTTGATGCGCTGACGTCTGTTCCTTACAATCTTTTGGAAAGAATTCCCGGAGATAACAAATGAATGGCGGAAGAGCAAAACGAAATAGGATCATAAAGGTATCCACATAGGAACTTGCTCTAGTCTATTGGTACTTGTTCAAAATGTTCATACCATTCAATACAATACATACATACATCATACCTACCGTTTATAAAATATTCATGTAAAAAGCTATGGTAATTGGTTTAACAACTACCTCGCCTGAAAATGCAATGAAATTGATTTATTGGAGCCGTTTTTTATATTTTAAGATATCTGTATAATTTTTGCGTTATTTATCTGCGGCTTCAGTAACATTTTGCTATAGATCAATATTTTTTTGTGTAAAATAATTCTCTTTCAATAACACATGCAAAGCACTTGTCAGCATCGTTTGTTAGCTTTTCAGTTTTGAGAAACGTCCAGCAAAAATTCGAGTTCGGAGATATCATTATTTATTCTTTGAGCTTAAGAATTAAGACAGCTTGTAAAAACTCACTTAGGTAGGTACGACTTTTTTACAGATGCAAAAAGTCGATGCTATTTAAGTATAAAAAAATATAGATACTTAGGTATAAATCATTTATAGAACATCCTATTTATAATCTCTGAAATTCTCCTAGATACAGCTAAACACAAAATACCAAATATTCGGTATTTTGATAGACATTTTCACAATTGATCAATTGACTGGATTTTGGTATTCTTCACCGATGGACCACAATCGGTGAAGAATACTAAAATCCAATCAATTGTGAATCGACGCACGGTTGGGTCCCGGCGTTCTTTTCTATGGTTGGAACAAATCACGTACTCACTCTCATGAGTTTGTATTGTGAGGACGGCACACCATTCGTCGCACAGAATGACACTGAACTTTTACGGATCCTTTTTTCCTACCTATTTCATATTATACGCCAGTAACAAAGCGCGACCGCAATCTTAAAAACCGCTGATCCCAACCGAGCTTTAATTTCAGCTGAAGTGAAATCGACTGAAGTGTACACGCTTTCGCTCTTATTCCCTCGACCCTTCTTGCTTACGAACAAAATATACGCTCTGAAAAAGTTCATTTTATACTTGAGAAGTTTGAAGTATGAATATTTATCTGTAGAAACACCTGAGAAATGAATAACATGGTATTTATTCAGGTTGCTTTTGGAAATCAAATGATTTTTCCAGACTATTGGTGTTTATAAAGCAAAGCTAGAATAGTTACAAAATGTAAGCGCTGTTCTCAAGTTTCATTTTGAAGAAAATATTTAGAACGATACACGTTGATAAATGTACGCGGAACACCATATATATTATTATCTTCATATCGCCACAGAAAACGTCGTCTCACAAAGTTGAATGCGAACGACATCTTCTCCTTTCTTTTCAAACATAAAAAGACAAGTATAATGAAAAAGTTGGAAATTCAAAAGTAATGCGGTACCGTGAATACAATCGGAAGTCGGCACCTATAGTTAGGGAGGCGAATAGGGGAATTTTCGGTAATACTCGAGCGTGGCAGTTTGAGATATGAGAGATACCTTAGACCTAATAGAACAACCTTGTAAAGTATTTAGCTCCTTATGTAGTGACGCGCGCCTAGGATATACGATCAGATTAGTAAAAAAAAATCGATAGTCTGAAATACTCGAGCGCGTCAGATTAAGATATTGGGGGTTGATTTTAGTGTTTTAAGACTAAATTTAACTAATCTGACGATAAGTCCTTGACGCCGCCGAGTTATAGGGTCGCGAACTTGTAAAAAAAAAACGTTAATCCGGCATTCTCGAGCACGATTTTTATTTTTTTTATTTTGAAGAATATAATCTAAAACTCACTAAAAATACAAAATCTGCCGGTTTCCGCATGACCAGAAGTGTGGAGGAGCCATTTCGTCTTCCGAAAAACGCGTTGCGGCATATAAGTCGCGAACGATTCATCTTACAAAAAAAAAGTTTAAATAAACAAAAAAGGTAATTTTATTTTACACAAAAAAGGTCTCTTTACATTTTTGTCCAAAGTTAAAACTTTTTGACTTGAAGCATCATAAAAACTCAAACTCCCGGTTTTTTGAGTATATCTCGAAAACTGAGGGTGTTCAAAAAAATTGATATGAAATAACGATAATTAAATTATGTGACTTTTATTATATCTCACATTTTTTTTTTTTCTAAAGCTTCTCGACAATTTTCGTGGACTCGGAAAAAGCTACGCGTATCTGTATACAAAAGTATTATTAACATGTACAGTTTCATATATATAATATATATCAATAGCCTGTTGATCCTCAAATTGTTTTTTGGACGTACCGTAAGCAAAACGAAGTGAAGAATTGAAGCAAAAAAGAGGAATTTGCCATAAACATGTAATACAGACTGAGCGCTTCGCGGAAATATGCCGTCCTACCAGTATATTTCCTTTATTTCGCAACATTGATGGTGGGGAAAGAAGCGGTAGAAGGGAATTTTCGGTACACCCTAATATATATATAATTATATGTTTATGGTCCCCTACCGTAGACCTATGTGCCCTCAGTATAACGACGATTGAAGAGAGAGAAAAGACCCGACGGTATATTTCTCGAATGTGCTGGAAACTTTGATGAATTGTATTGAGCAAAAATGTAAAGGTCATACATAACAATACAATTATAATACAATTTGTATTTCATTTCATTTTTTTTTTTATACAATAAATAATACAATTCATACTACATTTCATCTACATTTACGTTGGTTGTATCTATCGCTTTATTGTCATTCTTAAATTCCCCGTTTTAAAAAACCTTTTTCGATCAGATTAAGAGAACCCACCAACATTTTTGTCAGATTAAGGAAATATGCTTTCAGGATACCGAGATAAACCTCCCCTATGAAAATCTGACGCGCTCGAGTATTTCAAAAAAACTTTTTTTTTTTGCATTTTCAAAAATTCATCGCAACTTATCGTCACGCCGAAATCGTCAGTTTTTTTAAAGGGAGCTTCCTTGGGGCCTACTTAACACCCCTTCTGAAAATCTGACGCGCTCGAGTGAATTTTTTTTTTTTGCATTTTTGACTACTTTATATGCCTACCCCCACCACGCAAACCGGCAGATTAGTATACTGTTGTTATCAGAGGCACTTGGGGCAAACGTAGTATGAATATCTGACGCGCTCGAGAATGCCCAAGTAACTGTTTTTTTAAACATTTTTGAAAAACCGTACACGCCAAACCCACCGCTAAAATGGTTTTTACCATACGAGCTTTTCTTTTCGAAATCATTTTATCTTTCGATTTTGATAGGTCTCGACGGCGCCGTTGAATTACGCCATTTAGCTACCTCGCCTCCCTAACTACTAGCGTACCCCGGGTCTCACAAATTCTTTTGTTGGGCACCCCTCCGATTTCTTCAGAAGCATCAAAAACTGCCCAGGAGCACAATTTATGCACAAACTTGGTAACTAGAATCGTGATTAACTAGTTTAACAACGTACTTCATTATAATTCGAGTACGTTCTCCCAAAAGTTGGATGTTCCTCGACGGATCTGTGATCCTCTTTGTGTAGCGCCGAAATCTATGGCAAATTGGCGAGAAAAATCTCGAATTTAATGAAGCCATGTCTACACCGTGCCTCATTAAGGAAAATCAAAAAGTTCAACAATATTCGGTATCTTTACATAATTATTGGAAACATGGTAAATTATTAGGTCGCAGTTAAATGTCTGTTTTGAGATACCAGTAATATTTTCATCATATTGCTTCTTCGTGATGTAAAGTCACTTAACTGGATTTAGCCTAAGCCCTCCCCATGCTGATCCATGTAACTGGAGAATCCTCGACCCCGGTCATATAGGATGTCCTAGTTGAGGGGTGGAGACCACATTGATGTAACGTGTACTAAAGTTTTGGAAATATATTACTAAGTATAAAAGGTGGCACAGAAGTTGTCACCTGATGCTCTTTGGCAGTAAATTTTTTTAATGAACTTTGGTTCTTCTTTTGTATTATGTTTATTTAATGTCATAATTTTTTTTTCCATTAAGTCGAGAAAATGATATAGGCTAAGTGGCCGCCGCCAGAATTGATGGCCATTCGGGCTCGATTTATGGCATTTTCCATCACTCATGCCAGAACTCCCGGCGATATGTCCTCGCATTCTTGACAGATATTCTCTTTGAGGGCTTCAAGATTCTGAGGCTTGTTGATAACGATTGTAATTACAAAAAACCTCACAAAAGAAGTCTGAAGCGGTTTTAAAATCAGACGATCTTGCCGCCAGTGCAAATCGTCAAAACGAGAGATTAAGCGACCAGAAACGATTACTCCGTGTTTTTTGGGAGTATAGCGATTCATGTCTTGTTGACGTGTATTTTGTATCTGTTTACTTCACAAATGTAATAGTAGAATTGAGATTTGCCGCCATTTGCAAAAATTATATCCGATAGGGTGATGACTTTTGCACCACCTAATATTAAAGCAAATCAATTTTTAGGAGCATTGTGTAAAAATAAAAAGGAATTTTATGTATGAGGGTTGCAAAATGCAACAACCATTTTAAACATGTTATTCAACCACATTTCACAGAGTTACGCGAATAAAATATCATGCTCTCGCCCGCATTCGAGCGCTGAAAATACCAAATATAGACACGTACGGGATATAAAAGGATTATACAGATTTTCAGGGCATCCAAAAAATTATTAGTGGAAGTTATGTGTTGCGCTGACCAGCCACGATATACTTAATGCATACATTTTAGAAAGTTTCAGTTAGTCACGCTATTATTAATATCGTATATTAATAGGGCTACGAGAAAAACCTTTTTCAACACACTTGCTCGCAAAGTGACTCTTAATGAACCAGTTTTAGTTCCATAATGTATTGTATTAAACGCGCGTGCTTTTTACTTTATGTTACCGCACTAGTGCGATAACGCCAAAGACAACTATTTACTAGTTGGACACGTGCACTTTTTTCAAAGAGACTTCATACCAGAGACTTCATACCAAAAGGAATTCATGGGCCATGTTTCACATTTTCTTTTAGATAGTCTGAATAAAGTTGTCCTTGGTCCCAAAATGAACCAAAATTTATTTACTTTAAATTGTCCGTGGTCTTTCCCGGAACCAAACGGAAAAGACCCTGACTGGCGTTCTATTCTTGCGGATTCTCACTGAACTAATGTATATTTATTCAGTGTCATAGTCATTATTTTCTGTTTATTATATTTTTTGGTTTTGCCAGTGCCTTTATTTACACCTACGCGCACAACGCTAGCGCGGCACGCGGAAAAACCAAAGCCAGCGCGCGCCATTTTCAAAAATATTTGCTAAATAATTAATACAAGTCTGGTTTTTTCCTCGCAAGTGTGTTGAAAAACGTCATATGAAACACGTGTGCATTGGTCATTATACCCGAGGCGGTAATATTCGCGCGAGCCGTAGGCGTGAGCGATAAAGGAGCTGAGTGTGTAACATAGTAACATAGCACACATGTATCATAATGCATTATTAATGCCGGACCTTGGCCTAATGGATCTTTTACAATTTTATACATATTTAGTGCACACTCCCGCGGAACAATTGCGTAACACATTAACACTCGGAATTGGTTTCATTTTGACAGTTCAACAACATTCATTGCGTTATTACGTGTTGGGAAGACGAATTTTTCGAACTTATGAAGCAATGGATTAGCAATTTGCTTCAAAATGATTCAGATTCCGATTGATAGTGTGTTACGCAATTAGGGTGCCGGTCTATGTTTGTCCATGTTCAATATTATGCACGTGGTATAATTGATAGCATAATAGGTAATAAAATTTTCAATCGATAGATTAAGTAAAACTGTAGCCTGTCATTAGCCGTTTTTCTGAACCGAGATTAAAGTCAAATATGTATTGCCAGTATTTTATTTTCGTATTGTTGTCTCCACATTGTACATCTTAAGTAACCTTATTTAACTTGAAATCAATTTAAACAACATGAAAATGAAACTTTATTGGTGCAAGTTTTATGAACCTTCATTTTGCATTGAATAATGGTAATTATTCCGGTATGATTAACCTATGTTCTGGTTCTTTGAAAAGGGATAAAATTAATTATTTGAACATTTTTAGAATTTCCGTAATATATAATTATATGTTCAAGAAAGAGTCTCGAAAAATCGCCTAAATACGCTGATATTCGAGACCCATTCTTGAAATCTTTAGAGAAAAGAAGGGTCAGATAGGCATAACTTTTGGTGGTAATTAATTTCTTTAATGACTTGCTAAATTACGTGCTAAAACCTCAGCGGAGAGAAATGAAATCCCATTTCAAAACTAATTACAAATACACACATCAAAAGTGTCTAGGGATCAACATATATTTTTGCAATAACTTTTCTCCTGATTGATATTAATTAAAATTTTCTTTAAGGATTCATCAAATAAAGTGTTTTCGTTTGTCACAGTAACGATAAACCAAGTCACCTTTGCATTAATAAAGAAATTTGCCATTTTCCTAATAAAGGGATTTTTGACATTTGAACCACTAACACAAAAGTTCGAAAAAAAGACTGAAATAACAGTTTTCTCTAAAATTTTATTGGGTAACTTAAACAATTAATAATCCGTGTTTCTACCGCGAACACTAACAACACAAGAACATCGGTTTGGCATACTCAAAATGAGTTCATCCAAATCACGCTGTGGAATGGCCGCCCATGTTCGTTGCAACAACAAAAAAAGGTCTTCTTGCGACTGGATACCCTCCATATTCGGCAGAGCTCTTCTCTGTAGCATATCCCATGCATGCTCAATCGGGTTCAAGTCTGGCGACTGAGCAGGCCAGGGCAGGACATTGATGTTAGCTGCGGCGAGAGTCTGTCTTACAACTCTTGCGGTGTGCGGTCGTGCATTATCATGCATTAACTGAAATAAGGGACCGATTTGCACTTGTAGAGGAACGATGACGTCTGATACAATCGTCTCAGCATAAATTTGAGCGTTGAGGTTGCCTCTGATCCAAATCAACTCAGTTCTTCCGCCGATCCAAATACCCGCCCATACCATGATGGTTCCACCACTATAAGGATGGACTTCCTGGCAGGATTTTAATCGCTGTTGGCGTCCAGGGGTTCTCCAGTGTCGTATACGTCTTGTATCCGGTCTCATACCAAAACGAGACTCATCAGAAAAGCACACGAAACGCCATTGTTCTTCTGCCCAATTTCTGTGTTCAAGAGCCCATTGATATCGAATCCTACGATTGTGCATTGCTATAGGTGGTACCCGTAGCGGTCTTCGGGAATGAAGGTTCACTTCATGCAAGCGGTTTCTGACTGTTTGGTCGCTAATTAAGTTCCCTGAAGAGTGATGAAGCCTCACGGCTAACATCATGGCGGTTATTGTTGGAGCTCTTCGAGTTAAGATTTGAATGTATCGGTCTTGTCTCCGTGTGGTGCAGCGATACCGTCCTCCATGGCGCTCAGCCACGGTACCAGTGCTTCGGTAACGTGTCCAAAGTCGACTGATAACACTCTGACTTGTATTCAGAGCTAAAGCCACAGTACGTTGCCGGGAACCAGCTTCTATCATTCCCACGGCTCTGAGCATTTCTTCCCTGCTTAAATGACGTCGCCGCTCCATAATAACGTTGGTTTTAATCAGTAGTAGGGAAACAGTAGCACTAATAATGTCTTCAATGCGTTGTATGTTTTTATAGGGAAAATATTGACAGCTGATTTTCATCTTTTACTCGAATTTGATTCACAGTTCCTGATTCAAATTATGAAATGCACCAAAAAGGATCCATATAAATTTATAAAATCATAAATTTATTACAAAGCCACATCTCAATCTCAAGAAATCCGCATAAAAATGCTTGATCCCTAGACACTTTTGATGTGTGTATGTCGTAAGTACCGGATATGTAATTCTGCAAACTAGTGATATCCCAGTGCTTACTTCAAATCATAGGTATTAGTTTAGTCTTATTTGCTTTCAGTTTTTTATTATATAATTAATTTAACTTAGGTAGGTAGTTGTTACTCGTAAATAACTGTATCTCACTCAGTTTATGTACGGATGTTTTTAAACGTATTATAAAGAGTAAAGACATGGCAATTATGGCAAAAAAAAATCTTGTTCTATGTATTTGTAATTTCGCGATCTGTGGAAAATCATACGTCTTACCGGCTTGGTACATTGTTATTACCCGACTACAGCGAAGCGAAAAGGAGAGTTATGATTTTGACCGGTATGTATGGATGTATATTCATCTGCACCCTAATTACGTAACACGCTATCAATCGAAGTCTGAATCATTTTAAAGCAATTGCTAATTCATTGCTTCATAAGTTCGAAAAATTTGTCTGCGCAACACGTAAATAACGTAATGAATGTTGTTGAACGTGGTGACACTGTAACTCTGGAACAAAGCCAATTGTAGTTCCTTGTAGGTAGATTTTCGATTTCGGGATAAACAACCTTAAGATGTTCTAAACTGTGAACAATTTGACCTAATCCATGATCTAATACTAGGTACTTGGTGGCAGTTTGTATTAAATTTGTAAATAACGTTTAAGTTTCAACATCATAAACTAAAAAAACTCCGTTGCAATAGTTGGCTGTTAAAATAGCGGTTTGGGATATGCTAAAAGCGTGTGCCCAGATTGCAATGAAAATGTTTGAAATAAAATGTTTCAGCGTTACAATATGTAGGTATTGCTTTCATTGCTATTGGTTTTAGGTAAAATATTGTGAATGTATTTGTGTTTTGTTTTTTTTTTTTATACCGTGCCTCGTTATTTTAGCTTTCAGGTCCCTAATTGCTTGACACACTTTATTGTATCATTTTAAAGGATATTGCTAATCCATTGCTAATAATGCCCTCCCTAGAGTTGAGTCTACCTAATAAGGACTACCACCGATCACCAACCATCACTATTCTCTAATCTAATTTAACTAGCATGTATTGTCCTACAGCAAGACAAAGGCTTCCCCCTCCTTTTTCCACACAATTCTGACTTTTTCTAATGTAGTCAGAAGAATAAACATAACGTGGAAAAAGTTCTGGGCCCTGAAAGAAATTCTCAAAGGAAATTACAGTCTGAAGCTAAAGAAGATGATTCAAGTATATTCAAGTCAGACTTGGATATTTACTCAAAAGATCAAGAACAAAATCCTGTCTTGCCAGCACGCCATGGAAAGAAGTATCATGCAGTATTCTGTAAAAATCTCACCGTGAAAACTAAGGTGAAGTGAGCTGTCATTTCACCTGATGCTAGGGATTGCCTCCATTGATAGTTCACTTCACGCTCACTTCACCTATGTTATCACGGTGAGATTTTTACAGAATAGCACTGCTGCCGATCGATTCTGTAAAAATCTCACCGTGATAACATAGGTGAAGTAAGCGTGAAGTAAACTATCAATGGGATGATTGCGGTGAGATTTTTACAGAATCGATCGGCAGCAGTGCTATTCTGTAAAAATCTCACCGTGATAACATAGGTGAAGTAAGCGTGAAGTGAACTATCAATGGAGAGATTACGGTGAGATTTTTACAGAATCGATCGGCAGCAGTGCTATTCTGTAAAAATCTCACCGTGAAAACTAAGGTGAAGTGAGCTGTCATTCCACCTGATGTTAGCGATTGCCTCAATTGATAGTTCACTTCACACTCACTTCACCTATGTTATCAGGGTGAGATTTTTACAGAATCGATAGGCTGAAATTAAGAAGAATAGATAAAACACGAAATGCAGACATACGCAATAAAACAAAATTTAAGGATGCACTACAACACGCCATGACCCTGAAATGGAAGTGGGCAGGACACCTAGCTAGATACGAGTACCAGGAAAACAGATGGACATGACACACAACGAAGTGGCTTGGTCCCACTGGAAAAAGAATAAAATGTCGACAAAGGAAAAGATGGTTCGAGGATGTAAAAACAGCTGGAAAAAACTGGATGGTTACAGCTCAAGACATACATGGATAAAGATGGAGGAGGCTTTCTACCCTACAGGGGCCATACAATAAAACATTATTTACTAGTACAAATCTTTATAATGTAATTTTTTAAAAGTGTGGATAAATAAAGCTATAATAAACCAAAGTAATAATACATGGCAAAGATATTGAACTCTTCAGCCTACTTTTGAAGTAGAATTAAGAAAATTTATTTAAAATTAATGACTGCTTGGAAAATCGAAATATTAAACTAACTAAATCTATAAATTTTAAATATAAAAAAAATACATCAAAAAAACCTTACATATCCAGTGGGTAATGGCCCCGATTCTGTTGTCCACAAACTAAACTAAATTTAAGTTCAGTTCATCTTTTTCTTTCTATTTCATTACGAAAAGGACAGAAGATAAAATATTAGTTTATTCCTGTCAAATTAGATAATCCATAGACAAGTTAGACGAGATTAAAAAATTGGCTACTAAAAATATGTCAATTTACGTCAGGCACTGATTAGTTTGACAGGACTAAACCAATATTTATCTTCTGTCCTTTTCATAATGAAATAGAAAGAAAAAGATGCACTGAACTTAAATTTAGTTTAGTTTGTGAACAACAGAATCGGGGCCAATATCCGTGATCTTGGTTTTAGCGCACAGTGTTTCACGACTATCGAACCTACGACGTAAAACTCGTAAGTCACGGCCATTAACACTGGGCCATCATTGCTATTGTTCTTGCACCACTATTAATTATTAAGTCGAAAACGTTACTGAGGTAACATCATTGCCAGGGATAAATTTCCAATCTCCTATAAGTATACAGTACAGATTAGCGACTATTTGGCATGCTTCCCCACTCGCCGGAAATACAGAAAGCGATTGAGTGTGAAGATAACCTACGTTGATTGGCACTTCATTAGGCTTCGGCTATATTGATGAGGTACATATATATAACGTAGAAGTAGGCTATAATGGCATAAAAAGAGATATATCTGTGTTTCATAATATTGTATCAATCTGTTGCTACAATGAAGTACCTAATGAGTAATATGTTTTGTGGCTACACATGAATACAATATTTTAGAACAATGATTGTAGACAATTAAATAAATTATTGTTTGTGGTAAGTATACATTTTTATGAGGCTTACTGTAGAATCAACCAATAAAGTTACCTTCACCGTCATACTGTTGCCACTTACATGCGTATGACTACATTAATACTCACTATTTACATCCTACCAATTATAGTAGGATACATTTATTAGTAACGGGGTTATAACTTATAATATTAATTATAACCCCAAAATAATAAATTATATAAAATAAAAAATAAATAAAAATAATAATATAAATTATAATTATTTATTATTATTTTGTACGAAAAATACGCGCATTGACGTGGAGTTGCGGACACCAGCCCGTATTACCTATTACCTATTTTTTAACCCCCTTACTAATAAATGTATTATATGAGATGAATAGTTACACACCGATTTCTCTCTTTCAGTCGTCAGTAATTTGACTTTCCAAAGAAGAAGACAAAGCGGTGTGTAAATACAGACGCTACACAGCGTTTATTAGAAAGGGGGTTAATGTGAACCATTTGTTTATTTATTTATTTAATACTTCAAGCACATACATGTACAGAGGCGGACTTAATGCCATAGGCATTTTCTACCAGTCAACCTTTGGGTGATGCAGAGACAAACAGTAGTAGGTGCAATCATTACAGGAATAAATATTTTAAATATAAAGATACGCAGAACCCTATGTAAACTATAAATATAATATATACCTAATTAAATATAAATATAATAATAATAATAATAATAATAAAAATAGTTTATTTTCTCCACAATAATACTCTTAATTGTTACATTTATTTCTACGGTGACATATAGGAGGGACATTATACTGTGGGAGACTGGTGCCTAAGTTAGGCTCAAGGCCTGTATTTCAGGTCTAAAAAGCACAAATACATATACATAAATAAATGAATATATTAAAAAGAAATAAGACAAACAATGAGAAAATATTAGCGTTGTGATGATCCTGCCAGCTTCTTGCGAAAGTGCTCGCGAACCTTAACTTTAAAGGATAATCGACGATAATTTGTTTGATGTTTGTTACGCAAAAACGGCTGACCGAATTTGAATGAAATTTGGAACACAGATAGTTTCTAACCTGGATTTATCAAATAATATTCCGGTAGTTGGGATTGGTATAATTTCCGATCTCTACACGGGCGAGGCTGCGAGCAAAAGATAGTGATAAATATAATTTAACTTGATTTCTAATAAGTACACTACTTTTCTTCATTACTTTGCCTCAGTAGTAAGACGAATATACAGGGTGTGGCGTAAATAATGGATAATCCTAAAACTGTCAACCGGCCAGATTATCATCTATCATTTACCCCACTTATTGATATTTATTGATTATATTCCACTTATTGATTATATTCGATACAGGGGCCCAACAATCCATAATTCCCTAGAAAATATGTTATAATTTGAAAATAAGTATTTTTTGCGAAGTTATCTTAGATTATAACAAAAGACCTTATACTGGTCTGATGACACACAAATTCAGGAATAACATAAAATAACAGAACGAGAAAATTTCGCCAATTGTAGAAATAGCAGCTGATTGAATAACATATGTATGAGTAAGTACGATTTTTATTTCAAATATCAAAAATTTCAATAATTTGGTCATCTATGTGCATATGCATGGGCATGGGCATATATAAGTGGGGTAAATGATTGATGATAATCTGGCCAGTCGACAGTTTCAGGGTTATCCATTATTTACGCCACACCCTGTATGCCTAATATTCTCTGAATGTTTAAAATTAAATTTTTATCCTATGATGCAGCAGTACCTACACGTTTCTAATATAATAAGTACTTGTGTGTTCAAATAATATGCTAGAACATTTCTCTCCATATGAAAGTTAACATTGTAGGCATTGTAACATGAAATCAAGATTAGCTATCCCATCAAATCTAAATACATACATATAGTAAAATAGTAGGTACCTAACGAAGAATCTTTGTCCGTTTGTCTGGTTGTATTTCCGGATTAGCGCAAAAACGACTGAACGGATTTGGATGGACATAAAGGTAGTTTAAAATCCTGCTTCTCGTTCCCGTTGAATATTTTCCGACGTCCACGCAGGGGAAGCCGGGGGCAAAAGCTTGTAAGAAATAAGTTCTTTCGGTTATCTGAGGAACAAAGAAACAAGAGACAAATAAGGTTTCTTTGAATATTCATACAGGACTTACATCTCTGTTATGCAATCAGCTTTCAGGAGTTTCAATATCAAGCGTAAGTATCAGATTACAGCGTTAATATACCAGTTTAATTTATACTTGACTTTAAGAGGAAATGCGAGTGTTCGTTTCTCCATAGAAACGCTCTCGTCTGTTTTCTTTCTGGTTAACGACCCTAAAGCAATTATTTTTTACAGAATAATATATATTTTCCTATGTTTTCCTTTTTGATGATAAATTATTTTTATAAGCACTAGCAACCTCAAAAAATGCCGATTTAAACCCCTGTCAACAGAGGCCTAGTGTACAAAGTTGGCAACTATTAATAAAAAAAGAAAAACAATAGTTATATCCTTCTTATTCAGTTTATAAAATATATATTAAATTGGTTCAATATTGGAGGAGGAAACAGGTAAGAGCCAAACCTCGAATTACGAATTTTTACTTAGAATTTTTCAAAAGTTTCTCCAACCGCATTTCCTGTGGAAGCGTAAAAGCGCTAGGGTAACCCGCGAAATACAAATTTTCTTACATTTTTGCAATTCGCAGGTCAGTGTTAGATTGTATGTTGAACAGAATATGATTTGCGTCCTTAACAACTATGTATTTACAAAATTATAATCATTTAATCATCAATACAACCCAAAACCATATAACCATAATAATTTCATGAAATAGTAGTTTTTTCGCAGGGAGGGGCTCGTGGCTAAATAATAACAGCCGCACAGGTTTATCGATCAAGTCAAACTACGCTTGCCGCGGTTGTTATGTGGTTGGGTAACCATCTTTACACCTCTAGACCCCTCCTTGCCTCAGAATGCACGTTAAACCGTTGGTCCCAGCTGTCATTCGTGGATCTTTGACAGTCGTTACGGGTAGTCAGAAGCCCGAAAGTCTGACAACCAGTCTTACCAAGGGGTATCGTATTACCCAGTTACTGGGTTGTGGAGGTCAGATAGGCAGTCGCTCCATGTAAAATACTGGTATTCAGCTGCATCCAGTTAGACTGGAAGCCGACCCCAATATAGTTGGGAAAAAGGCTACGCCTTTTTTTTTTGAGTATGGGAAATCATCAAATAACCCCTCCCACTCTGGATGGAACGGACGGGAGTGTCAGACTCTTACTGACTAAAATCCACCCGTGTTCCTTCCTTAGCCCTTTATGTTCCGGTATAGCGATAACCCTTTCGGACAATCCCGCTGCCCCGGCAGGCTTCGGCCCTTACAGCCCCCTTCCCTATTGCTGGCATATTTTTGAGGCCGAGGCGGAGGTCCGGCACGAGCCTGGTCCTGATCGGATAATGACTTACCCATTACTCTCCATCCGCAGGCCCGCGCCTACGGGGTGGCCGGGAGTCGTCACGCGGCTCCCGACGCCCGGAGCGTCTCCCGCGGCGGCTGGGACGTGAGGCTCTATCTCTCGACCATTCCGCCACCTCATTCGCTAGCATGACTGCTTCGCAGAAGGAGGTGACTGCCTCCCACTCCCTCTCGCTTCGGACCATGGCTTGAAGCAGCAGTGCTATTCTGTAAAAATCTCACCGTGAAAACTAAGGTGAAGTGAGCTGTCATTCCACCTGATGTTAGCGATTGCCTCAATTGATAGTTCACTTCACGCTCACTACACCTATGTTGTCACGGTGAGATTTTTACAGAATCGATAGGCAGGGCCGGACGCGAGAGGTCGCCGCCGCTGCCGATTCGCGGGCCCCTTATCTATAATTCTGAATGTGTATAAACGTAAGTACACACTTAATATTATTAAACTGTTAGATTACGTCCCTAAATCTCTGTGACCTAACGGCAGATCAAGTGTTTCCCGCATGCATTTTCGAAGTAATACCTGTTTCATTCCTTTTGATTTCTTCCATGTTTAATGATTGAATTAACCAATATTTTAATTTATTTTAATCGCTAACTGTTAACGCCTCACATACTCGTATGTATGCATACGAGTCCCATATGGTATATAGAATTAGACGATATAAATTGTCTGCAGCAAGCATAGTTCACCGTTGAACGGTAATTCGAAAAAACTATTCGGTCGACACCTAAAGATGCCCGTAGACGATAGGTACGTCCATCGTCCATCAATACAAATGGAAATCCAAGTGGATGTCTTCCGAAATCGTTTCGTGAATGTGAACAATGTATGCCAATTGAATGGACGTCGTCCAGCTTTGGATTTCCAAAGGGTTTCAAATCCATGAATCCAATCTAAGCGGACCTCATTCGCGGCCGACTGTCAATGTCAAAAACGTGCGCCACGCCATTTGGAACCTGTCTGAATTGTCCGTGAACGGGCAAAATCGCGTCCATTTTTTTGTGAATTTTGTCTCAATTTATGCCAAAGAGTACTTTTTATATACTGAAAGTTTATGTTCTGGTGTTGACGGCGGTACAGGTTCTGGAACATAGGAGCTCTGTGGCTGGGTCTATGAAACGTTTAAGCAAAATTCTCCGGATTGAATTATATGTTATTATATCTACGTCTGCGCGTAACTTTGTCTAAGAAGTAATTCAAAAATATTAATCGCATCCATGTTTATGGCTATAATAAGTTGGTATGTGTAAATGTACTTCTTTTTTCCAACCAACCTTTCATCCATTTTCTCTTACGTTTTTCTGTATTTTTATCGAAATAAACTCAGCTGTTGCCACCGTTCAAAAATCCATTGTATTATTTGTTCCGTTAACGTGTATGAATAGCGTGCAACGTTCGAAGTGACGGCGCGTACGTCCAAATGGAAGTATAGTCAATGTGCCTTTAATCTGGAGTACTTCCATTATGAAGTCTTCCATTTAGAAGCATTCCAAACAGACGTATCGTCAGTGGCTACCTTAAGGCCAGGATATTCGAGCGCAGTAGGCATTTAGCGTTACCCCCCTCCTCGCGTGGCAAGTCCCGCGAGCGCGCAGTTCAAATGAACTCGCTGACCCCGCTGTGCAAAAATTTTACGTCACAGTTTAAAATTGTAACAGTAGGAACAGTTAACTTTGTTTTACGGAATTCATGTTAATATTTCGAGTGTTTAGTTTTTAGGGAAATATAAGTATACTTATCGACATAAATCACTTTATTACCTACCAACAAGTGTTTCTTTTTTAATTGTTATCTCTTTTCTTTCATAACTGTTACAGCGCTTCCTTACGATCCAGTTTTTAGAATGTTTATCTGATAATAAACTACTGGAAGGATTTTGACAGGAGTTTATATTCCGTAGCTTTAGTTTTCACCTACCACATAGGGTATGTTTTATAACTAATTTATAATCCACGCGTACGAAGTCGCGGGCATAAGCTAGTTATTTATTATTAGTTACATACTTACGTACTTACTTTGGACTAAATAAATTCTGATAAAACTCATTACAATATAATACACAGGACAATAAATTATTTATTAGAAATAAGAAATACTTTTTCAACTTAATCATTTACTCAAAAAATAATCAAAAATCATAAATATTAATCACGAGCGTGCTTGGACCTGGTTGCTGCAAATCACCGAGGTAATTGCGTAACACACTATTAGTAACAATGGGTTTCATTTTGACAGATCAACAACGTTCATTGCGTGTTTTACATTGTTGAGCAGACACATTTTTCGAACATATGAAGCAATGGATTAGCAATATGCTTCAAAATTATTCAAATGCCGCGTTCATTCCTACTTTTTCTTGCAGTTTTCGCAAAATAAAATTTATGTCGACAATTCTGCGTCCTGAAACGGGTTGAAAGTCATCTTCCTTGTTTTCCACTTCAACAGTAAAATCATATGAATCATGACTGTCACTGAAACAATAAAAAGAAAAAAGTTGCTTTTTATTTGACTCAAGATATTACAATTAAAACTAAAACTAACCAAAGTCGTTAAGTCAGTCGGTAAGTCGAGTGGTAAGTCAGGAGGTAACAGATATCTACATACATTCTAGTCACTATTTTGTATAAAAGTACAACAACCTTGCATTATTATTATAATTTGTAGAATAGATACAGTAGGCGCGCGACTTGAGTTGATGCATTAGGTAAGTACATGTCTACCTACCTATTGCGCCTGAGCGAGAAGCAGATAGGTACTGAATAAAAAGTCGGTGACGTTGGTTCCGCATTTTCTTTTATTGAGACCGACTTCCGAAATTAAAGTTATTTTTCATTTTGTAGTGTTTTGTTGGAAGTCGGTTGTTTTTTGTAAAAAAGTTTTTATTTTTCATTTTTTATTAGTCCAGTTTGTAACTAATCTAAGTTATAATAGCCTAATGTCAACTGCTCATCACCTTTTACAAAATATTGCTTTTCCCGATGCAGGAACGTTAATTGTTGAGGAGTTCTCCTTATAAGAACTGGAGCTGATTGAGAAGTCACCATCAGCTCCATTGTGCTTAGCAACCACATTAAAGTACCTAATCGAATCGCAACCCGTGAAATATTTATTATTGAGTAGTTCCGATGGCCATCTGTGGTCTTCATCATTAGTTCCACTTCACCGAATGGTGCTTTCTGAGAGCAAATGCACGAGCTACTATAAAAAATACCTACCCAAATCGCTATAGGTGTGCCTACAAAATTTGAGGGTTACCCTCGATTTCCATAGGATTCCCTCATCAGATTCCGATTTGGTGACAATGGGACCAACTCGGGAGCATACCCTTTCAAATAAAAAAGAATTTTGAAAATCGGTCCACAGTTGACGGAGAATCAGTGAACAGAACATACATAAAAAAAAAACATAGGTACATAAAGTCGAACATAATAACCTCCTCCTTTTTGAAAGTCGGGTAAAAAATCGAATTGTAGATTAGGTACTTACTGTTCGCCTGTGCATTTTTTTTGTAAATACGCTTTTACATCTTGGTATCGATGAACTGCAAAGATAAAAAGTTTTATTAGGAAAAATTATCTTTGTTGTAGTTGTGCTACTGTTTTGTCCATAAAAACTAAAATATCAACTATACTCCATTTACAATAAGACATTTCAACAAACCTTTTTTACCGTCTGTTCAATCGATTTTGACTTCTATTCCGTAGGCATAAGGATGTCATTAAAAGCAGTAAACAGTTATTATTGTAAGCACTTTTTTGCTTTTAATGCCATCCTTATACCTACGTAATAGAAGTCAAAATCGTTTGAACAAGCTGTAAAAAAGGTTTGTTTAAATGTGTTATCTTATTGTGAATGGAGTAGTAGTTTATATTTACTTTGATATTAGTATAATTGTAAATTTATGGTACCTAGTTACCTACCTGCTACTGTCTGCTAGTACTGTGACGAATGCAAGTAGGTAAGTACATAATTACCTATACCACAGATTACTGAATAGTTACCTATACAACTACAATATTGCTCTGTCGCGTCGTTTTTTAAAAGTAGGTAGGTATAACAACGTAGAAAAATAATAATCAATCTTACCTTTTTTTTTTAAGCTTCCGCAGTTCAATGCTGGATATTTTTTTCTTTCTTCTGTTTTTATTCCCCATAATTTAATCTTAAATACCACTATATTTTACAACATAAACTAATATCTTGTTTAATTATTAATACTAGAACTTAAAAACAATATTTACAGGCTTATTTTTAAAACTAATATACAAACACGGAAAATAACAATAATATAACGTATATTTCGATCGATTAGCGGAGGAACGCGGCGAGCCAGTAAAAGCGACACAGGTCCTGCCTCGGAGACGCCTAGCCGGCTACTACAGCGAAGCGCGCGGGCCGCTTTGTTATATTATATCTTGTCAAAACAATAAAAATCTGTTTTGAAAAAAAATAGCCGTAGAATATTCTTCTAAACATCATTGCCTATTTTTTGACATATTTTTTTAGAGTAAAACTTTGGTCTACTTCAAGTACGACTTGAAAAACGATAAAAAACTTCCCTATTTTCGATTTGTTTGCGATTTTTTATGATCGAGTGAAGTTGTAAATATCGTGTTTTGAACCATAGAATAATCAAGAATGTTTATTGAACTACAACATATATTTTTATCAGATCAAAACAAATAATATTTGATTGTTTAATGTTGAATCAAAATAGGTCGATTCTGAGAGTCCTGGCCTTAATGGTAACGTACTGTGGCTAATTAATTTTAGCGACAGCACGTTTCGCCGAATAACGCTACAAAGAATCAATGGTTGGCCGATACCAAGATTTGCTGATGTCATGGCTCGCCGGAACACGCTTTAACTCAGTAAATAATCTTTTACCGATAGCTGTTTTCACCGAAAGCACCTTTTCTTACGCGGTGTCCTACGTAGGCGATTGGACGTGAACGTTATCACGAAGCGAAGCGGCGCGTATGGAACAAATAAATGATACTCTATTGCGGTGGCTTATGTGACCAGCCGCAAACAGTAGGTGCGGTGCGAAGCGAAACGTACGCGATCAGTTGGTTTGATATTTTCGCGCGAACTTTTGCGGTGCGGTGACTTGTTTTAAATAAAATATTTAAAAGCTAAAAATGATGCTACCAGAAATTTTAATAAATGCTATTTTAGAATGAATGAAATTCCCCATAAATGTCTTTCTCAGTATAAAATATTAGTTGCACTCCTCTGTCGTACTTACATACTTCTTGAATAGGTATTTGATATATCAAAAGTGAATTTTCCAGTAAAAATTGTTTCCGTCCGTCCATTACAAATGCAGGGTAGGTAGGTACTGAATGGCAGCGTCGGCTGAACCGGCGACTTCGCGCGCACGTAGGACAGAGCCGCCGCGCCGCGTCGCGTTGAATTCGCGTAAATCGCATCGGATCGCTTCGCAATCGCGTTCGCGTTAAAACGCCCACTTAGGACGCCGCGTTACGCCAATCCAAAACAATTGTCATCTGTTACTTGCTCATAAAATTTTGACAGGCCTCGATTACATGAGTTTATGTTATTAATGCAATAAAAAGAAATGCAAAGAAAATAATAAAACAGCAAATCTGATTTTTTTTAAATTAGATAGTGAATAACAAAAATACTGATTGCAAATTGCCTAATTATAAGAAACATGATAGAAAACAAACAATTATGAAAAAATATTTTTTACTACCATCTTATAGTATGTTATTATTAATGGTTTTTGACGTACATGATGTGAGCTAGCCCACCTATGAAATTTAAGTTTCTATGCTCATCTCATATTTTTTTGGGACACTTATTTTCTAGTCGCTTTTCATATTCAATTTGCGGCGAACGACGAAGCTTTGGCATTGGCTCAGATGCATTGGATGCGCTCGATTTCACAGTCAGTATGTTTTTATTCTTTATCAAACTCCGTAATGGTGTTGAAGATATTCCACTGCTTGCGATTTAAAAGTGTGCTCCAGCAAAACACTTGTCCCAAAAGAGTTTCATAGAGAATAATAAAAGTGACATCACTTTTATTATTTTCAACGAAACTATTTACTAATAAATTTAATATCCTACTATCCTACTTCCTACTAATATTATAAATGCAAAAGTTTGTGAGGATGGATGGATGTTTGTTACTCTTTCACGCAAAAACTACTGAACGGATTTTGATGAAACTTTACAGTAATATAGTTTATACATGAGAATAACACATAGGATACTTTTTATCCCGATATTCCCACGGGATCAAAACTGACGCGGGTGAAACCGCGTGGCGCAGCTAGTATAAAATATTCGTGTCACAGTGTTCCATACTCCTCCGATAAATCCGTGTGTTCCATACTCCTCCGATAAATTTCATAAAAATCGGTCCAACCGTTTGGCTGGACCGATTTTTATGAAATTTTGTAGTAGTTTTAGTAAGTCTGAGAATCGGCTACTACTTATCTATTTTTTTTTTTTTACAAAACAACGTTTGCGGTGTCAATTAGTTATTATGTATTATTTTTATTGGGGAACATTATTATTATTTATTTCCATTCATCGCCCTACAACGAGCACCATTGCCTTCACACTAAACATTACTTTATCATATATTGCTCATCTTTTTGCAATTTTTGATAGTCTTTCGTGTTAGGTGTTACCAAAAGCCCATTTTAACGATGCAAGTTTATTGCCCGTGGCAAAGAATAAAATTAAAGTAACAAATGACTTACATCAACTTTATACAAAGGCGGACTGTTGCTTCAACTTATGGTTCATAATTAGCCCATAATGTTCCCAGTGCTGGGGCACAGGCTTCCTCTCTATGAGAGAATATGGGCGATAATCCACCACTGCACGCGGGACCAATTCGGGTCGGCAGAAGTCACGTGGCTTCGAATAATTCGAAGAAGGTTAGGTTAAGGTTAAGCTTAGTTTAGGTTCTAGAACATGCCTGTTTCCTCACGATGTCTTCCTTCACCGTTTTGAGAACAGTGGTGATGAAATAAATTACAGAAAGTAACGCGCCTGACTGAGTTTGAACCCACGACGTACAACTCCTACTGGGCCATCACACCGTGCAAATCAGGTTTAATTTTCAAAATTGCCATTTAGAACAAATCACAATCTTCTTGACATCTACATACCCTCTGCTAATCCCACTACGCCTGTAAACGCTACAGTTGTGCTGTTCGGGAGATAAGCGTGAATGACAAGGGTTGAGCCTTATGGCCTGGGAGCATAGCTCGTGTGTAGTGACCTGTCAAATCTTCTGACCGATGTTACGCTCGACCACAGCCCAAGAATTTGCTCTTTATAAAGAATAAGGTAGTATTGTTTTCAATCGTGAAAGTTCTTTCATCCTTTGTGGTACGATGTTAAGTGGATTCAGGTTGAATTTTGTTTTTATGGCTTCTGGCTTAGCAGGATCACACTTCATTGCTTGTAAAGGGATCTTTAAAGCACATTATAATCTGTTTTTTTTCATGGGGTTTCCTGGTGAATATTTTCTTCTATAGCATTTTGATCTAAGAGAAGAATATTCATTTCATCGAATCTGGTTCACATAATAACGTAGATACTTTTACTAGTTGAAATTCCACTGTGTTGCTACATTTTTAGGGTTCCAAACTTAAAAAGAAAAACGGAACTTTTATAAGGTTAGATACTTTTTGTACCTAGATTAAGTAAATATGGTTAAAATCAGTTGTTATCTAAGTATTTTTGGACTACGGGGTCGAGTAACGTGTCTGTTTGAGAAACGACTGATATCAGCTGAAGCAGAGTAATGTGCAATAGGAGAGGGATATCCATTAGTAAACTGCTATAAACCGACAGTAAAGATCCAATCCTAAAGCCCATTTGCCCATTGAGTTCACTAAATAGGTAGACTAATAGCCAGGATAACTTATCCATCGTGTTAACATATCAACTAAGGGTAAGTCATTCGGAGGAACACTGTAAGGAAATCCTCTATTAGAGCGTCGGCTATATGACGGGCGTCAAAGACATGTGGGCTTATTCTGTGTGTTTACTCGGAATGGCCCACATGCACAGATATGGATACACTAGATAATGCAAGAGCAAATACTTCGCGCGTGTCAAAAATCGCACCAATTTATGTACAAAAATCGTAAGCCGCCACTTTCGCGCTCAGTCCTGCCTATCGATTCTGTAAAAATCTCACCGTGATAACATAGGTGAAGTGAGCGTGAAGTGAGCTATCAATGGAGGCAATCCCTAACATCAGGTGGAATGACAGCTCACTTCACCTTAGTTTTCACGGTGAGATTTTTACAGAATAGCACTGCTGTGTACGGCTCGGTGAGTGTCGGTGAGCGTGAGTAACAAACAGTGCTTGTGACGTCATATAGGTAGTCTAAAAAATGGCACGCTTGGTTTTCACACAGATCGTGATACCACAATACTTGCGTTATCTAGGTCTATCTATATCTGTGCCCACATGTCATTGACGGCTATCTCATAATACATCCAGTGTTAGAATGGCTGAAAAGTTATCTCAACAATAGACAACAATGTGTTGAATGATGATAAACTTATTGCAATAATATATAAAGCTTTATTTAGACACAATGGGCCCAGAGTGCCCCAAGGTAGCATCCTTGGGCCTCTTCTCTTCCTTTTATATATTAATGACTTGCCAAATATAAGAAATCATAAGTGCGTACTATTGCAGACGACGTGTCAGTAATAATACCGGAAAATAACAAACAGTAAATCAAACAATCAACGATATAATTAATTGGCTAACCTAAAACAACTTAAAAATAAATTTGTCTAAAACAAAATTCATTCAATTTGCAAACTACAAACAAAACCTCCAAAAAATTATTTTAAATCTTAATAACCAAATATTAATAAAGAAAATAGGTACTATATTTTTTTTAGGTGAAAATTGTAATTGGGGAATACCTAAGGAATACCCATTGAAAATCTATGTGAAAAAAATAATCAGATTTGTATACGCACTAAGAGAACTACGCAAAACAGAAAATGAAGAAGCTGCACTCAACGCCTATCACGGCGACGTAGCGTCTGTATTGAGGTACGGCTGACTCCTATAATGGGGTAACTCATCACACGTACTACGTAAAGAGCTTTCATAGCGCAAAAAAAGAATGCTTGCGAGCAGTAACTCGGGCGCCTCCATACGAGAGCTGTAGACCCATTTTTAAAAAGCTAAAGGTTCTAACGCTATCTTCTACTTACATTTATGTTCGCATAACTCGTCGAAATGCAGGGAACAGCTGATTTTTTTTCGCGATCAGGTTTGGCCCGTAGTAAAAGTTGTTCATAATGACGAGTACAATGACCTCTTAAGACGCAAACGGTGATTAAAATTTCACCCTGTATTAGAGTATAAAAAATGTCCATAGTATAAGTGTTTTGTATTGTTTATTAGAGTACCTAACGTAGTAATAAGTTAGGTTTTATACCCAAGTGTATAATATTAGGTTCACATTGTAAGTATTCGTAAGCCGCTATTAGCGGCGGATGTGATGAACTTATCCATATTATACCAACCAACTTTGTACCTACCATATCCAACTTATAAATGTCTTTGTCTTTGAGGTACACAAAGCCAATCCACGTAATTGGTACCGTATTATTATCAAAATCAATAGGGACTGAAATGCGGATAACATCATAATACTGACTACTAATAGTAAATTAATTTCGACGTGGCCATAACTAGGTAGTAACGTGGCTGAAATTCCATTAAAATGAAAAATAAAAGCTAAAATGGAAATAAAAGCTAAAATTAAAATGAAAAATTTTGACGTTTGCAAATGTCAAAATCGTAACAAAATGGACTTGGTAAAATTATATTTTATTTTATTAAAGATCACATTTTGACGTAAAAGTCAGACGCACGTCACGGTAGCTCGTTAGCGTTAATTTTAAAGGACGATAATAGAGATAGAAATATATTACAAGTAAGCAAATTCGTGGAAAATCGTACAGATTTCTTTTTTATTTAAGCTCGTTTTCTGAAGTATAGAAACGTCATTCTCAAATCGCGAAGTCATGTAAGCGTTAATTTTAAATGAAGTTACCCCCCCCCCCCCCCCCGTATTACCGAAATGGAAATCTATTTTCGGGGTAACTTCTTTTCAGCTTGGCTGTAAACTGACTTTAGTTTGAAAGGTCGCATCACACTATGTAAAAGTAAAGTATTTATTCTATTTGAGCTCATAAGTGCTTTGCCAGTAAACTCTTGGCTAAAGCGACACAATTGAGAAAATATGAAAAATAGGTTTTCATGGAAAGTTTTTAGGTATATTTTTGCATTGAAATTAAAACATAATAACTACAAGTTCTAGTTCAGTCGAACGTTGGTACAGAGGTTGATACTACAGTCCTTTCACAATAACTTTACCTTGTCCAAATAACATTCATTCAAAAAATGATGTTGTTGAGTTACTGCCAAGTCTACCTGTTATTGACAAGTCTGTCAAAATCATTGTGATCTTTATTTGCTGTCACAATAAAGTTTGCTGTTTGTGTACTGTCAGAAGAAAAATATCTAAGAAGTATGTTGTGTACCTAGTCGACTTTTCAAAGTTTATCTGCAGTAGGTACAGACGCCAGCACATCAAGCTGTCAAATTTCTTTAATAGATTTTCAACATTATCACTAAAGCATAAGATTCAAATTGGATTGGGAAAATTTAACAGTTTCGGGTAGCTTGACCTGCTGGCGTGTGTACCTACAGAACTTTAAAAACATTTAAGCATCGAATTGTAATATTTTTTTTTAAAAAAAAACGTCATTTTTCAACCAGAAACAACAATGATTACTTTAGAACAATAGGCAACTAACAAAGCAGTTCGCTGCAACAGACGCGATACTGCCGAGACTAGGGATGGTAAAATGTCTATCGAGTGGAGTGTACCTACCTACTGTTTGCCTATCGATTAGAGTGTAGGTACTGACTTGCGAAAAATATTGATCCAATTCCCAATCTAACGACAAAGAACTTTTCTGGACCGGCTTCGCCATACCTGGATAAGATCCGTTTTCGGATTAACAAAAGGCCAATTAATTCTCGTAATTTGAAACGCTCAAAATCTAGTCACAGTCTCATCTCGGCGACAAAAAAATGTCAAAAACTTGTCAAAATATAGGGAAATTAGAAGTATTTTTGACAGATTGAGACTGAGATCAGACTGTGAACGTTCTTAAAAATTACCGGAATTGCCCCTCTGATCTCCACAACCCAGTTACTGGGCATTACGAAACCCCTTGGTAAGACTGGTTGTCAGTCTTTCGGGCTTCTGATGACCCATAACAACTTTCAAAGATCAACGAATGACAGCCGGGACAAACGGCTTAACGTGCTTTCCGAGGCACAGATACAAAAACCCCACGGTTTTTGTATGTAAAGATGGTCACCCATCCATAGATCAATCGCAGCAGGATCGACCTTTGCAGCTGTTATTATTTAGCCACGCCAACACGCCAACGCCATATTTGTACTTAAATCATGTTGTTTTTTGTGTGTTATTTTTGTCACTTTATTTGAGCATGACTTCGAAGAGAATGCTTTAACTAGCTGAATAATAAGAACATTAATTCCAAAAGAGTAATTCTCAATTTTTATAAACATCCATTTAAAATAAATTCTGAATGTTTACGGGAAAAAAAGGAGCAATAACATTTGTAACAAAGGGAAAAAATTGCTCCTTATAAAGAACACTAACAAGATGCTTGCTTTGATCTATTATGGAGGAAAACTGAAAGGCACATATCGTGTCTTTTGTTAAACAGTTACCAAAGCAAGCATAACCTACCCTGATGGAAAGAAAGATCATCATCTGCCTAGCCTTTTCTCAACTATGTTGGGGTCGGCTTCCAGTCTAACCGGATCCAGCTGAATACCAGCATTTTACATGGAGCGACTGCCTAACTGACCTCCACAACCCAATTACTGGGTAATACGATACTCCTTGGTAAGACTGGTTGTCAGACTTTCGGGCTTCTGACTACCCGTAACGACGGTCAAAGATCCACGAATGACAGCCGGGACCAACGGATTAACGTGCTTTCCGAGGCACGTAGGGGTCTCGGTATGTAAAGATGGTCACCCATCCACAGACCAACCGCGGCAAGCGTAGCTTAACCTGATCGATCGACCTGTGCAGCTATTATTATTTAGCCACGGGCCCCTCCTACGAATTAGAGAATGTTTAATTGAATAAAATAAGGATACAATTATTCAAAAATGCGAATCGTAGTCATGGATTCGAGCAGAAGAATAACTAGCCTTGTTGTGAACAAATCAACTGCTTTAAATTTCATGGCTCTCATGAGTTACTTATTTAAAAATTAGGAGCCAAGTGATTCAGAAAGAAAGAAACCAACTTTACTCAGGCGCTAATTATGTTAATGAGAGAAAAATGTTGTTCTAAATGTATGTAGGTCCCGTACCGTATCTGGAAACAGAGCATGCACATTAAAAAGTAACATTAGTACAGACACTACCACATCAAGCTACTACAATCTGTCAATTTTTTTTAGTAGATTTTCAACTTTATCGCTAAATCATAAGGCTCAAAATTGATTGGCATAATTTGACAGTTTCGGGAAGCTTCATGTGCGGGCATCTGTACCTACAATTCCATACAAGTTAGACTCTGTTCTGTGTGTCTGGATCTCTGTTGTTCTGTTTTAAGCTGAGGCGTACCAGTACACGCACATAATAGGGGCTAGCCTATTGCCATGCAGGCACAAATCCAGACTCCTGGCTGCTCTTATTTCAGATAGATTTCTTTCTTTCTTTACATCACCTCTGCCTAACCCGTCTGGGTACAAAAGCGCGGTCATGACGTTATATCACGGACACAAACACGAGTCTGGTGTATTTTATGAGCAAAATCTTACTTGTATAACAGTAAGTAGTAAATCAGAAAACAATTCACTTAGTAGTTTTTATCCGCAAACATGAAACTATCTTGTATTTAAATTCATCGAATGTATATATTTCCGTATAGCATGCACGTCGAATAAGCCGGATACAGCCGATCGATTCTGTAAAAATCTCACCGTGATAACTTAGGTGAAGTGAGCGTGAAGTGAGCTATCAATAGTGGCAGTTCCTAACATCAGATGGAGTGACAGCTCACTTCACCTAAGTGTTCACGGTGAGATTTTTACAGAATAGCTCTGCAGGTCAGTACACCTATTTTTTTAAAATTCGATAGTGTGTCTGTCTGTCTGTTATATCTTCACGTTTAAACCGCTGAACCGATTTAGATGAAATTTAGTATAGAGATAATTTGAGTCCCGGGAAAGGACATAGGTTAGCTTTTATCCCGATATTCCCACGGGATCGACAGTTATGCTGGTGAAACCGCGGGGCGCTGCTAGATAATTATAAAACAGTTCCTCCGTCTATTTTTACTAAATTCTGAACACGGGAAGCTGAACAGTTTGTTTGTTTAATCTCTGAAATTACTAGTCTGATTTGAAAAAATGTTTAGCATTTGATAGCCCGGTTCCTGAGGAAGGCTATAGGCTACTTAACATCACGCTAAGATACTTGGGAACTGAGCAAAAACAAAAAAGCCAGAAAAACACAGTAATAGAGCGGGTAGACGATGCGATGCGATGGGGTGGGTCGCGGGAAAAAGAAATTTCACGCAGACGAAGCGGGCAGAAGCTAGTATCTCATATTTTCAAACCGCTCTGCTGTAATCGCATCTGATAAGGATGCTCTAATCAATTTGAACTAATAAAGTATTAAAAGCTTCTGTGAATACGAGTAGGTGGCGGGATCTAAGCGGCTTTCAGGCTAAAGGGTTATTAGCATACAAATGAATCGTGCAGCTACTCTGGTCCCTGCTCTGGCAGACCTTTCATTTTTAATAAACCACTGTTTAAAGTAAACTATTTGAATATTAGACATTTCCTCATTAATCTTAATATATATGTGGGAGTGAGGGTAGAATAACAGACATAGATAGGTTCGTTAATTTATTGTGCAAGCAACACAGCGATATTTCATAACAATATTATAATATATCACATTAAAGTTTAAAAAATCATAACATAGTAAAAATACAACATAAAAATAGAAATACAAAATTACAACATTATTTGAGAAACATACCTGACAGTTCAGAGCACCGTTGTGCCGTGTCCGCTATCGGACAACTTCTGATCTGTCGAGAGACAGTACGCCCCTTATATAGCTTGCTCACTTGTATAGTGGGGGAACAAGTAGTCAGTTGCACTACCCGCATATACCGGAAGTTGATAAAAATATTATTTAAACAATTTTTAGAAATCATTAAACAACTTCTCTCTCACACGGCCATGCTGACGAGCAGCCTTTGTGGCTCGCGAACAAAATTTTAAATCATATAATAATGAATAGTTAAAAATCACATGATTCAAAAATTATCAAATAACTACAAACAGTCAAATCACATGACCCAATCACCATTTTTAATGGCTGTTAAATTACATGGCCAAATCACATGACCATCAGAGCCAAATCACATGGCATCATGTTTCTGTATATACCAAATCACATGGCTATTGTCAAATCTCATGACAATCAGATACATGCCAAATCACATGGCCTTTTGTCAAATCTCATGACAACCAAATACATGCCAAATCACATGGCCATTTGTCAAGTCTCATGACAACCAGACATAATGCCAAATCACATGACATTAGTGAGATTGTCAAGCATAACCATAATCGTTGGCCAGACGCTCAGAGATATGCAGGACAATCTTCAGAATTACTATACAATATAATCAACACAAAAGTTTATTGTTTTCAATATAAGATTCATTAATTTTCTAAAGAGTCTGTCAATTCACATCCCATGTCAGGAGTAACAATTCGCAAATTATCATGAGAGACATACAATTCATTGCCTGTTTTATTAACTCTAACTGTATATCTATCGTTATCGTTTACTTGAGTAATGACGCATGGACCCTTAAATTTACTGTCAAGTTTATTAATTACTCGCGGATTTTGTTTTACCAGTACTATATCACCGACTTTAAAAGGTATAATTTTAGCTTTAGTTTTGTCATAATCTGCTTTTCGAGATTGAGCTAGCTCGTCCATTCTGAGTTTTGACTCTTGACGGCAAATATCGAGGTCCATACGTTCAACATCATTTAACAAAGCTGATATAGCAGGAGGTGACTGATCGCAGCCCATCAAAAGTTGGAAAGGAGTATGACCAGTACTTTTACTAAAGGTGCTATTGATAGCCAATTGTACTTCGCCAACAGCATCTTTCCAACTTTTTTTTGTTGTATTTTCAACAATAGTAAAACTGTCAGAACTTTCATAATCCGCTCGACCTGACCATTTGCACGACTGACACCACTAGCTATAAAATGCAATTCTATAGACCAATTTTCACAGAAACTTGTAAATTCTTTGCCAGTATAGGAAGCAACCTGATCACAAATTATACGTTTAGGAGTACCAAAAGTATAAATTAATTGTTTTAAGGCATTTACTGTAGCTACTGCAGTTAAATTAGTAACAGGTTTCAAGTAGCAGAATTTTGTAAATGCATCTATAAAAACAACTGCGTATTGTTTGCTAGGTTTATTGCCACTTAGTTTGCCCGTCGTATCCATATGGACTGTATGAAAAGGAGTAGGGGGCTTATCTATAGGGTGTAATGTAATCTGTCGTGAGCCAGATTGACTTTTATTTATTTTGCAAGTCAGACAATTGTCAACGTATTTACGAGTATACCTAGACATATTTGGAAACCAAAATTGTTCTCTTATTTTGTCGAGGGTTTTTTCCCAACCAAAGTGTTTAAGAGCATCGTGATAAATTTGTATAATATGCCACCTATAACTTTTTGGAACATAGAGACGTTTCTTAACTTTATTATGAATAGAAATAATACGATATAGTAATCCATTTTGAACTTCATAAGTGGAAGCTATATTTTTGTCGATACTCCCTTGTTTAATTGATTCTATTATAGTTTTGGTTTCTAAATCATTATTTTGTTCTACTTCTAACCATTCACTATAATTTTGAATATTATTTATATTGACAGTTGATGGATTGCGACTTAGATAATCAACATGGGGAATACGTTCTCCCTTTCGATATTCGATACTAAAATCAAAAGATTGTAGGTAAGCCCACCACCTATGAACCCTGGGAAGCAATTCTTTTTTATTACGCGAGGCTTTTAGCGAGTTACAATCAGTAACGACTTTATATGGTCTACCAAGTAAATAATGACGAAAATGTTTAATAGATCTAACCACTGCTAGAGTTTCCAACTCATAAGAGTGGTAACGACTTTCGGTATCAGTGGTGCGCATGCTAAAATACTCCACTACTTTCAACTGATCATGTTTTTGAAAAAGTATTCCCGCTAGACCTGCGGAACTGGCATCAGTGTGAAGTTCGACAGGCTTAGCAGGATCGAACAAAGTTAAAACTGGTTCAGAGGCAAGGTATTCAAGGATTTTATCTCTAGCGGTTTCCTGCTCCGATGTCCAGTGCCATTTGACATTATTACGTGTAAGATTATACAAGGGAATCATGATAACGGAAAAATTAGGAATAAACTTTCGGAAATAACTTGCTAATCCACAAAATTGTCTCACTTGTTTTACAGTTGTAGGAATGGGAGCATTTAAAAGAGCGGAAACTTTACCCTGACTTGGTTTTACTTGGCCGTTGGAAACAACTCTTCCCAAATATTCAATCTCAGTTTTTAAGAACTTGCATTTTTTTACATTGATGGAAAACCCTGTTTTTTGCAAAGCTTCAAGAACTAACTTCAAACGCTCTATACCCTGTTCAGCTGTTTCTGAATAGATTACTACATCATCAATGTAAATTAATACGAATTCACCTACGAACTGCTTAAGAGCAGTGTTGATGGCTCTTTGAAACACAGAAGGTGCATTACATAACCCAAATGGCATTCTTAGGTATTCATATTGCCCATCAGGAGTGACAAAGGCAGTTTTTTCTATGGAATTACCTGCTACAGGAATTTGGTGGAAATCGGCCGTCATATTAAAATTGTAAAATATTTAGCGCGCGATAATTTACTAATATGATCATCAATAATGGGAAGCGGAAAATGATCACGAATGGTGTTGCTATTCAACTCCCTGTAGTCAACACACATTCGGTCACTACCATCCTTTTTTCGAACTAGTAATATTGGACTTGCAAATGGGGAATTGCTATCACGAATTATATTGTTATCCTTCAAATCTTTAATAATGTTTTTAACTTGTTCACGCTCAGTGGGAGCTAATCGATAAGGTCGTCGTTGAACTATTTTATCCGGATTTTTTAATCGAATATTTAATTCACCAGTAGTTACTTGAGAAACCGCATTGCCGAAAGTAAACATTTTAGAATATGATCTTAATAAGTTAGATAACAGTATCTTATGCTCCGAGATAATTTCAGGATTGATATCAACTCCGTCAAAATCAACATCTTTCTTAAAACAGTTTACACTGAAAGAGTCGCGGTAGACTTTGGCAGAATTCCTTGAGAAAATTACCTGAATTCCAGGTATTTCAAATAAATTTTGACCTAGTAATACGTCATACTGAATGTACCTATCAGGGACCAGAATGAAATCTAATTCAACGTTTATGCCATCAACACTGACCATACACAGTTTTTTTGCGCGTTGAACAGAAAGCATTGTCTCCAACACCTCTCAAAAGAATGGTTTCATAAGTTACTTTACCTCTAATTGAATCGCCAATACTTTCGCGCATTAGAGAGCATTCCGCACCACTATCTATCAGGCAGGAATAATCGTGATTATCAATTTGAATGGTGTGTAATTTTTTGTTACTTAAAACCAAGCTATTCACGTGAGAGGCCTTTTCATCTTTAGTTTTCTTATTTAAGCGGTGAAAACAGTTCTCACTGGAATGCCCCTTTTTATTACAAAAAGTGCACGATGTTACAGGGGGTTTCGTACTAGATTCTACTGGTTTTGAACTGTTAGAATTAGTAGTAGAAGCCGAATCTTTACTAAGGCCGCGATTAGTACCCGAACGACAGTCTCTTTGAATATGACCTACTTTGTGGCACTTGTGACATCGTCTAGACGAAGTATCTGGAGTAGATAAGTTTTTAGAACGTTTAGATGGGATATTGTGATCAGACTCTTTAGCAGGCCTTTTTCGCTTATATGAATTTAGACTCTGAATTAACTGTGGCAAATTTTTCGGTGTAAGGCGTAGTAAATCAGAACGAATACGAAAGTCAGACATACCTGAAAGAACTGCTTCGACGAGGCGTTGTTCAGTCATCTCCACACCAATCGCCTTCTTTGCCAACTCCCATTTTCGAGTTGCGTACTCAGCAAGACTACCGGCCTGCTCACTGGTGTAGTCCATAAACATCGTGAGGTCGTCGTAGTAACGAGCTTCATCTGCAAAAGTTTCAATAAGACCCGATTTGAGATCTGGCCAGCTACTAAGACTGGAATAATTACGACGCGCCCATTCAGCGGCACGTCCGCGCAAGTTCTTCCTAGACAAGTTCAAAATTTCTCTATCAGTTAGTTCATACTCATTTTTAAGTTCTTCGATGTTTCGGCACCAAACTTGTATAGTATCGGCACGATCGTCAGGGTCAAAGATTGGTAAATAGATATGCTCAAGACTGCGCATCCGTGGAATAGGTCGCACATTTGGTGGATATCGCCGCCGGCGCGCTTCCCGGCCTTGGCGCCAGCTCTAACACCCCCTCCCCCTCGCCCGCGCTGTTTGTTTTCATTGCGTTGGACAGTAGCGTACAGCGTTGTTAAAAAATATTAGACACGGCATGACAAATAATTATTTTTTGGAAAAAAATAACAAATATTAAAAATTATTGTATTCGATTTTGCTGCCGATTCTAAACAAACTAGTTTCAGGTTTTGGGTTATTTCATTAACACATTGTATAATTTAACAAGCACTTAGTACATTATTTAGTTCGACGTACCATTACCTACATTTTTAATACAGTCGCGTCGCCCTTATTACAAAACAAGGTTTATCTGTAGACCCAGGTTTAAACCATCAAGCCATTTTTAATTTTGGAACTACAATCCGACAAACATCTTATTAAAACTGAAGTCAATTTTGCATTAAGAACTTTAAAGCTAATCGGAATAAAGTTCAAAGTAGAGTACCTGGCTCGAAGTTTTAGGCTAGGTCTAAAGTTAGAACTCGTTTTGCTAAACACGGATTGTGTTTTGCACTTTCCCTACTACTCACACGCAAATAAAAACTACCTAGACTTATTTGTAACGTTTTTTTTTATTGGAAATAAAAATCTAACTTTCATTCCTTTACCTTCCTTTACTAGTTCACATCCCACGGAAATATAGTAGACATTGTCACAAATACGTATGTAACAGCAAAATTATTCAGAAACGTGAGGATATCGGATTTAAATAAAATAGACGTTACTGCGAGCCCCTTATGAAAAGAAATACTTATATAAGAAAAAGGAAAACGCATTAGATGTAATGAGGGAACGGTCCCGGTACATTTACCTACATGTAATAATAAATGAGAGTCGAATAACATGTAGGAAACGTCGAGCGGAGATTTTAATGTGTATTTTAATGTCAATAGTCACCTGAGCCCTCGGTTTCGCTTACTGACTGTAGGTAACATTACAGCCAGTGAAGCATGGTTTGCGACATAGCTCCTCAATGGTTTCTAGTAAAGTGAGGCTACCTCGACGGACACCGCCGCGTCCTCACGGCGGCGATCGGCGGCGGCGATCTCTCGCGTTCGGCCCTAGTCCAGGACATGGTACGGAGCGAGAGGAATGGGATGCCGTTACCTCCTACAGCGAAGCAATAATGCTTGCGAAGGAGGAGACGAAGCGCGTGAGGCAGAGGCAATCTTTGCGCCCTCACGCCCCTAGTCGCCGCTGGAGACGCCCTGGGCGTCGGGAATGGGGGAACTGAATGTCGGGGACCTCTGCTGTTTTGGGCCAACAAGATCTGAAATACAGTCGTGCCAGCGACACGAAAAAGACCAAAGTTATACAGAAAAATCTATGAACTGAAATATCAAAATTTCATGTAACTAATTGGGTTTTTGTTAGGTAGGTAATGGAAGACCAGCGGACAGACAAAGCCATGTTGCGTTTTTTAAAGCATAGACGGAGCCAAATGAAGATGTTTCTGCATAAAATAGAGCTTTCTTTTATCAAGTCAGTAGGTATCTACAGGGTGTTAGGTTATACGAGGGACACAGGGAGTGTAGTGTGTATGTCGCAGCCAACTGGTTTAATTAGCCGTTTAATTTACCGCCTAGCTTTTCAGCTAAACGGCGGCCGTTCAACTAACGGCCTGAATGATATTTAATTATAGTTTAGGTTGGAATCACGCGCGAGCCGAATTGGTTACAGTAATAAGCCCAGGCACCCTGACCAAATGCAATAGGTTAGGTTAGAACTGTGATGGACCGCGTGCGAGCCGAGAGAGCGAAGCGAGGCGAGCACTACTTCCAAAGGGCAGGAGGTTAATTAAACGGCAAATTTAACCAGTTATTGGCTGCGACATGTACATAGTACCAGCAGATTATCCTACTAATCCTACTTGTCCTACTTCCTACTAATACTATAATACTTAATACTAATATTATAAATGCGAAAGTTTGTGAGGATGGATGTTTGTTACTCTTTCACGCAAAAAATACTGAACGGATTTTGATGTAACTTTACAGTAATATAGTTTATACATGAGAACAACACATAGGATACTTTTTATCCCGATATTCCCACGGGATCATAACTTACGCGGGTGAAACCGCGGGGCGCAGCTAGTAATATTATATGCGAAAGTTTGTGAGGATGGATGGATGTTTGTTACTCTTTCACGCAAAAACTACTGAACGGATTTGGATGAAATTTGGCACACAGATACTTTATATCCAGGATTAAAACATAGGATGCTTTTCATGCTGATATTCTCACGGGATCGAAACTTACGCGGGTGAAACCGCGGGGCGCAGCTAGTTTATTCATATTTTACCGTTACCGTTACCCTTTACTTTTAACAGTAGATAACTACAATAATAATAATAATAAATAATAATAATAATCAGCCTATAATGTTCCCACTGCTGGGACACAGGCCTCCTCTCTATGAGAGGGAGTGGGCCGTAATCTGATAACTACAAAAGAAAAAAAAACTTAAAATTTAAAAAGAAACATTTTTACAAAAAAAAAAAACAACAGACTTTCAAAAAAGACACTGCCAAGTGAAAAGTAACCTTTAACTTCGGAAGTCAGTGGCAAACAGCGTAAATGCGAACCCAACGACACCGACTTCCGAAATTAAAGTTATTTTTCACTTGGCAGTTTTTTTTTCTTGGAAGTCGGTTGCTTTATTTGTAAAAAGGTTTCTTTTTTAGTTATAAATAAGTTTTTTTTTTCTCATTTGGTTCCATAGTTAAAGTTGTTCATTTTCATGTACATATACTATCAATAAATTATGTATTCCATAAATTATGTCCCTTGCTTAACACCACTTAACGCACATTATAACTGGTTCAGGTTTGAAAACCGCGAAAATATTCAATTCCGGATGCATGAAATATTTCAATTAAAAATATTGGCCGTGCACAGGCTTAAAACAAAGCCTACATCCATCCAGGAATCCCGGAGTACCTATATTTGTTTACTAGTATTGTTTTGAATGTAAAGCGCTTACACAAATAAAATCCGGTTGACAGAGAGACCTTGTTGAACAATTCAATATTTTGTGATTAAAAATCGGAAGTCCTGTGCAGAAAAGCAACATAGCTTTTGTGCATATACGTAGATTAGTTTCTGCCCGCGACTGGACTTCCAGAGATTAGCGCGTTCAAACAATCAACCTCTTCAGCTTTATTATTAGTATAGATATATATGTAGATGTGGGAGGGCCCCGTGGCTAAATAAAAACAGCCGCACAGGTCGATCGAACAGGTTAAGCTACGTTTGCCGTGGTTGGTCTGTGGATGGGTGACGATCTTCTCATACCGAGACCCCTCCGTGCCTCGGAAAACACGTCATTCGTGGTGGATCTTTGACAGTCGTTACGGGTAGTCAGAAGCCGGAAAATCTGACAACCAGTCTTGCTAAGTGGTATCGTATTATCCAGTCACTGGGTTGTGGAGGTCAGATAGGCAGTCGCTCCATGTAAAACACAGGTATTCAGCTGCATCCGGTTAGACTGGAAGCCGACACCAACATAGTTGGGAAAAGGCTAGGCAGATGATGATACATCATGTAGTTGTGAGATTTATTATATCTATTATAGTAATATTCGTAATCAGTTAGCACGGAATCACCATGGCCGGCAGCATCTACTTACAAGACGGCAGTCCGTTCAAAGTCGCGCCTAAAGTGCGTTGAGCGCACAACTTCTGTCACAGAAACCTGTGACACGTATGGTTTGTCTAGAAGCAATCACCGTCTCCGTGGTGTGATCGTAAACATAGCCTAAGTGGGTACGCTAAATAATAAAAGGTATGATGTACTTATTGTTATCAAAGTCTACAATATATGGTAAACTCTGATTTTTAATTTGCTTGACTAAAACGACAGCTAATATAATAATATGATAATAATACATATATATATATATCACATGTCTACATATATATATTATATGACGGATCGTCAGGATGGTTTGAGCTACGATCAGCCATCAGGCGGGTATATGTGGGTATCGTGCAAATAAATTACAATCACTTAGGCAAATAAACACTTTTAATCACTTGTAACAATCAACAACTAAGTATTATGGTTTTTGATATGCTATGAGACAATAACAAGAACGTATGAGGATGATGGTTCAACAAGACTTAGGACAGTTCCGAAGCGTCTTCCCTGCTCGATCACCAGGAAAAGAAGATCGACTTGGCGCGTTTTCTTCAACCTCGTAATCGACCGGAAACGCCCCGACTCTGTCAAAGCGCGCCAACTCTAGTCTTGATAGTTGCCGCTAGGTGGCGTGCCTTGTTTTGTTGTAAACGTCAATTGCCGGATGCGACATATATATATATATAATTTAAGATTAGTTAAGGTTAGTCATGTTGACAAAAAAGGTGGATCACAGCAGTCATTTTAATCTAAGTAGTAAAGCAAGATTGCAGTATTTTTACCCAACTAAGGAGGTTAAATGATTTTGACCAGTATGTATGTATGTATGTATGTATGTATGTTCATCTGTTCCCATAACTTCTGAACTAGTTGTCATAATTTGACAAATGAGGTATCATTGGAAGTGTCTTGATTGTCCGCTGGATAAAGGCTATGAGACGTCACATTAAATTGAATATGGCGCCCTCTAGCGGACATAAAGTAGTCATGACCTAAAAACATTTTTTTTAATCATGCCGTGTTGGTTATATAATTTAGCACATTTCAAATATACATAAATATATTGTCAGCTATCGTTAACGGCTTTGCTTGCATGCACAGAAATAATTTCTATAAAATCACGCCTCAGATTTGAGCCAAACATATTTTCTCTCAAAACCTACCCAAATACATAAAGTAAGCTGGGAGTACCTTCACGCGGTGAAGGCAATAACAGTAATATTAGATACTTGCTAAAACTCCCATTTAATTAATGGGAATGCCTTCGGGCATATGTTGTTTATTGTTTTTTGCTCCCCTGAGTTACCAGGTAGATACCTGGTAACGCAGGGGAGCAAACGCAGCATTCAAAGTGTCCTTAGATTTACATCTACGATCTTCGTTCTTCGATATTTTAAGTTGATACTTTAAGTTTAATTCTTGTGTATTAGGATTAGGTATAGAAATAACACATTGTATTTGTTTACATTTTTCATTCTACTTAAAGAATAGTTACTTATTTAAAAGTAATTAAGTATCTACAATCTCAATCTATTATCTAGGTAAGTAGGTACTATCATGCAAAACAATAAAACCTAAACAAAAAAAAAATATTTAAAAAAAATTATAACCCCAAAATCATTAAAATAAAAAATAAGTTAAAAAACTAAACCCCAACTAAGTACTAAAAAATCACGCTCTAAAAAGTATGAAATAAGGAAATATTCTCATCTGAAATTGTTATGTACTTACAACTATTCAATATTTATCGTCTACTAGCAAACCCCGCAAACGATCATTTTGGAAAAAAAAAAAAAATAGGGGTATTAAAAATAGATAGTAGCCGATTCTCAGACCTACCCGATATGCACATAAAATTTCATACAAATCGGTCGTGCCGTTTCGGAGGAGTATGGTAACTAACACTGTGACACAAGAATTTTATATTAGAGAAGAAAGATTATAGACAACTTACACGTAATATACAACGTGTAACGTTAAATGCGCAAACAAGAAAATAGTTTGTTCATAATTGACTACTGAATTGATTTCAGTGATTCCCGACTTCACAAAAAGGAGGAGGTACTATGTTCCGATGTTTGTATGTTTTTTTTTTTGTATGTTTGTTCATCGAATACTCCGCCATCAACTTTATAATCGAATCAACAACTCCAAACTCGATAGCTTCGTTACTAAATGCTAGACCAGAACATTGTATTATGCTTTTAACTCAATGCTCTAACTGGGGTGTATGAGGTTTTACGCATTTAACGTTACACGTTGTATTTTAATGTATTTAATCACATTCATAGTGATGTTCAGAGGATAGCCACCTACCGTAACAAAACAATACATTCTAACAGTAGTAAACGATCATAAGCTTTGAGGCAAATTGAATAACCTGATCCACGAACCCCTCTACTTTGATAACAATACATCGTACCTTTTATTATTTTGCAACATCCAGTTCAATCTCCAGTGTCCTTACACAAGAGTTCTTAGTACCTAACAACCTAGTTATTTCATTACGCAAACCAAATTTTAGCTTACCTTAGATCTACTGTAATACAATTAAGCCTTATGTTATAATGTAATAGCTTTGTATGTTCCATATCAATATATTATTAATGAAACTTGCGTTGCATACAGCGGTGCTACTGCTTTGTTCCTTTGGCTGGTGCTCTTTGTTGCATTTGAGTGACGTGTTTATCACAGTATACAAATGTATCTCCGGATGTCTCTCTCAATGAAAAGTGGGGAACGGGCTGACGGTTTGGTTGAAGTTCGGTGTAGTGTGTAACAATAGGAACATTACTTTTGTACTAGGGTTGAAATGAAACCTCGCCTCCGTCTCCGTAAGAGCTTAATTTCGCAAGAAATCTCTGAAAGAAAATATATTTATTTAGCACAGAATAATAATAACACTATATAATTAATATGTCATCAGATAAAAACAAATAAAAAAGTGAAAAATCCAAAAGTTCGGAAATGAGTCTCTGGATCAGCATCCACCTCTGCAAGTTTTTAACGAAGTTGTAACAGAGGTCTAAAGAAAATCGACTGCAACCACAGAATAACTAATAGTACCTCCAACATCAAGTTTTCGCTCCTATCATCACGGCCGGCGCTGCCAGGTTCAATATCAAGTGCGCTACTGTATAGTTGCTACGGTTTACTAATAAATCGCCTAAAAGGTGACAAAGCCAAAAAACTGATTATTGTGAAATATACTTTGTGCTTTGACCCTTCTAAATTATAATTAGCCCTTTTAGCACACATAGATATCATATTCAAACAAAATTTTGGCAGTAAAATCACACTTGTCACAAAAACGGACTTTGGCCCTTTTAGCACCAGGCCACAGATATCATTGATTCTATTAGAGTTTATAAAATAATATCTGTTTATCCTTTAACAAACGATTTCGTTTGCAGATATGGTAAACTGAGAACTGATGAACTGAGTGTGAGGTAAACTGACAGACTGATAATTGGTATTATCATGTTATGCCATTTGCAGGCTAGCCGTCGCTCAGAGCGATTTTGGTTCCCGCAACGCTCGACTGACGTGTGAAACTGCGGACAGCACGCCTGACAGCATATTGAACTTCGCATATTGTGCCAAAACCATGTGCACAGCACAAAATACCCCCGTGCGGATGAGGCTCCATGGAAAAGTATTTATTTCATCGCCAAATCGAACGCTGAAAAGAAAGACTGAAAGCTAACTGAAAGTGATTGAGTTACTGAAGACGAATATGATATTGACGAATTTTATAAATACAATGACATGAATATTTTACTTTGAAAAGTTTTTTTTTTCCTTTTTTTAATTAACTATTTTTAATGTGAGGACTATGTGGGACATTGTAAGTTCCTTTTTAAACACATTTAAATTTAACTGTTTGATTTGCTTTGGGATTTTATAAAAAACATACGGGGCTATACAGAATATACTCTTCCACATTAATGCTGTTTTGGTTCTACGTCCGCGTAACATATTCCGCCTGTTACATTTAACTGTATTTAATAAATTGGGAAACAGGTGTGAATTCAGCTCAATAAATATAATGTGTTAAAATTTTGCTTCTTTAAGAGCGATCAAACTCCAATTTTCTTTTCTTTTTCAAAATTCGTAAATTCAGATTCGGAACAATGGTGATACCAAAATGACGGCCAGTAAGTCAGCTTCAAAACTGCATAAAAACTTTTTCTCTGACTTACATTTATTTTGATGTTTCACTCCTATTATAGAAGTGCACAGCAGCTCGATTTATGAGTTTGGGAGTGTATGTGGTGTATCGTTATGGCAATTGAAACTCGCCATAAAAAGTTCTTCGAGTTGATTTCAATCATAGAAAGAAGTAATAATACAAACTAAAATGTTGTTCAGCTATTATTTTTATCCTGTTTTCACTATATTTGTTCTCAGTTTTGGTCAAGTGATTGTTTCGAAGACTAAAACTACACCTACACTTAAACCAGAAAAAATAATGGGTACGTTGTTTTTATATCCGTCTTAAGGCTCCGGCACACAGGCCAACGCGACGTTGCGACGCGATCCCGATAGAACAATTTTCATGAAGTTTTCATAGTAATTGTTCTACTAAAATCGTGTCGCGCCTGTTTGGGGGAGCCTTTGTGGTGTGATAAAAATGTAAATCTTAACCTTCTCGTGAATATTGTAACACTACTTGTTATGTTAAATAAGGAAGACCAAAATGATAAATGATTTATTTTATGTAAGTAGGTTTATACAAACACTTCAACACGTCAATCTTATTTTTTTTTAAACTAGATCAGAGGGTCAATTCTCGTAATTATAAGAACGTTCACAGTCTGATCTCAGTCTCAATCTGTCAAAAATACCCCTAAATTCCCTACATTTTGACAAGTTTTTGACATTTGTTTGTCGCCGAGATGAGACTGCGACTAGATATTGAACGTTTTAAATGACGAGAATTGGCCTTCTGGTCGGCGTTTATTCCTATTTGAACCTTCAAACTGTTGATGGGCACACAATATTTCACCCTTGGCTACCAGAGGGGTTATTGCGTAACACAATATCATTTTGACAGCAATGACGTATTATTATATAGACACGTCATGAACCAACATCGCGGCGCTTAAAATCGGCGAAAATACTAGATGACTACATAGACGCGTGAAGAAAGGGAAAGAAAATATGACACCAAACGGCGGGGAGTATAATTTGTACATCGTCTGAAAACACACGACGACATGTTTTCTTTATGTTTTGCACAGGTTTACACACAAAACAAACGTAGCGTCGCGCGACAGGTTGGTGCGTAACTAAGGGCGATGTGGCCAATTGGCTTCATTTCATGTTGTCATTTTTGAGTGCGGACAACGTATCTATAGTTTTATAATATCATTGTTTGACAGTCATTGTTTATTTACGTTGTTAAGCAGTCAGTTTTTTCAAACAAAGATAAAACAATAGATTAACAATTTCCTCCTAAATGATTCAGATTATGACTGATAGTATGTGCATTTAGGGTGCTGCTTTCTGTCCACACTATCCATGTCCGTTGGTTTCAGATGATATAACAACCTTCAAACCAAATACTTATTGCAAAATGCAAGCGAATCGTTTCAGGTGTGGAAGGAGTCAACGTAGCATATTCAAGTGAGTGTTATCATATTAAGGGCGAATTTTACCAAACTTTTATACTTAGAATACTTACTACACATTTTAATTAAGTATGTGTTACCACTTTTTAACGAAATTTAAACAGTGATATGACAAAAGAATCGATTCCTTCAATTAACATTCAATACAAAATCGATCAATGTTCATTTGATTTTATAAAAAAAGTACAGTACCTATATTTTTGGTCAAATTAGTAGCTTGTGTTTTCAGGGCGTGACGAGCCTCTGAAAGAAAGTTGGTAAAACCATATTTACAAAATTAACAAACCATGATTATTACAACATAATTATAAACTCAATTAAATAGGCTTTTCTCAAAGACTAGATATCTGAAAGTTAGGTTCAGGTCTGGTCTCAGTGTAGGCTGCCTGGATGCACAAAAATAATACGGCTCTATATAGGCCCACTTAATTGAAATTGTATAATTTGAACGATTTCTGTGCAAATTCACTGTTCGAAGTTCGAACACAATTTTGATGCGAACTAGTACTATTAATAACTATCATAAATGAATGAAACTACAACGTTTCATTTTATCAGATCAATAAAAATAATATTTGATTGTAATTGATCAATATTGCGTTCCATTCATATCACTAGTAGAGATAGTGTGGCCACATAATCTATCGAAATGACAGTAAGAAGTGTCATTTTACTGCAGTACTGCAGTTAATTAGAAGTCAGACTGTAGAATAAGTCTTATCCCGTTTTGTTTTTTTTTTTAGATTTTCATACTAGAAATGTCATACGTCAATTTAATTCCACGGATAAAATATATCTGACTTTTGTAAAATCAGCACTTAGTTAGGTACTTTGAATTTAAGTTATAATATACTCGAGATACACTCAATCGTGTCTTAAAAGAAATAGTTTTTTTTTTTAATATCTGCATGATATTTGTGCAGGGGAAATAAAGTATAGTGCAAACCATAGAAATATGTGCAGACTAATGCCAGACTTATTTAAAAAATGCAGCAGTGGTTGTCAATGACAAGTTCTTATATATTTAATTTTGTTTTTTTTTTCTAAACTATTTTATTGCTATATTTTTTCTTATTTTTTAAGTTTATAATATACACGAGATACACTCAATCGTGTCTTAAAAGAAATAGTTTTTTTTAAATATTTGTGCAGGAGAAAAGACGTCTGCCGAGGTGCTGAGGCTGAGGTCGGCCTATAGATTTTGAACGTTTTAACTTTCGAGATTAGCCTTCTGATCAAAATGTTACCTATTATTTCAAAGTCAAAGTCAAAGTCAAATCATTTATTTCAAATAGGCACTTAAAAGGCACTTTTGAACGTCAAAATTAAAAATTAAAAAATAGAATTGATTCTAGTCTATTTATATTATAGGGGTGGAAACTTATAGTCACATTTTTTCAGATATTACTACGACACGGAAAGAAATACTTGTGAACCATTTGTCTATGGAAATTGCTTTCATCCCTACAATGTTTTCTCAACTTTACAACGGTGCAAATCGGAATGTAAAGGTAGTATCAATACAAAAGTCTATTTATAGGAAATTATGCAGGGAACCTATTGTAGGTTTTTTTTCCTTGACTTGTGTCAAGGATAAAAATTTCCTGCACTATGTGATCTAAGTACCAATATGTATTTAATAAAAGATTAATACTTACCTCAAAAGGCCTTCGTAAGTAAGCACCGAATTTTGTTATTTATTTTAGCAATTATAACAATTTCGCTAACCGCTATAATTTTCCTGTAGATCATTATTAACTTAAATCAAAATCAAATATAGGAGTTTACTCCTTGTTTTTACCCCTGCCATCAAACGGTATACGTGCTCATCCAGGCGTTTGTCGTGGTTTGCTCGTAGCACGAGTATCATGCGCGTTTCGTTTGTACATGACATACAGCGGGTAAGTACTTATGTGTATGTATGCACAATACAATGACACTAACACAATTAACACGCACTACAGTCGACAAGACACGAACAAGCGCACTCACAAACACGAGGCGACTCGCGACGTTGAGGCGGAGGCGACGTTGAGGTTGAGGCGGAGGCGTAGGCTTTTGGTAGCCTACCGACCGACCGGACCGACCCCTCACTTGCAGGGGACTACATAACTCCAAAATTCATATTCGTACGTTGCATAGATCTTGAGATAAACCTGTGACAAATGGACAAAAAAAAAACTGATCTTGAAGAAGTTGCGTCTTCTTTTCAGGTTTGGAATTTGAAAAACAGATTTATTTTCACAGTAACGTTAATGTCGAAACTATAGGTTTTAGATTGTCGACGTGAATTTTAGGATCAACTAAACTCATTGATTAGAATACTTCTAACGAACCGTTGACCAGCACCAATTGCGTAACACACGAACATTAGCAAGAGGTTTAATTTTTGCAGTTCAACAACATTCATTGCGTTATTTACGTTGTTAAGCATACAAAATTTTCCAACATATGAAGCAATGGATTAACAATGTCCTTTAAAATGATTTAGATTAAGTTTGACACTATGTTACGCAATTAGGGTCCTTAGCCCACGGTCGCACGGATGTAATAATATCGCAGCGGGATTTTATCTCTAGGTGTTGAGCCGAGTATTGAGAATCCAACAGAGCGCATCCCAGGGCGTCAAATACACTGGATTTTCAACTCTCGGCGCTAAACAGTGAGTAGAAAATCGGGAAAAATGTTACGGGAAAAACGCTTTTGTGAACCTGGGCTTACTGAGGTTTATTATTTATGTGTATTATAACTAGCAGCGCCCCGCGGTTTCACCCGCATAAGTATCGATCCCGTGGGAATATCGGGATAAAAACTATCCTAATGTCCTTACCCGGAACTCAAACTATCTCTATACCAAATTTCATCTAAATCAGTTCAGCAGTTTAAGAGTGAAGAGGTAACAGACAGACGACAGTCACGTTTTCGCATTTATAATATTAGTATGGATTTTCGATATATCGCTGCTTCAATTCAAAAGTACCACAATGCAAAAATGTTTTTATTGCAAAAATACAATCGTAAGTCTTAATAATTTCATTATGAAACTAGTTAAAACGTTATTAATGCTGATTGAATTTATGGCATACTGACACACTTCGCAAGTTTTGTTTATTTTTAATGATACCGTATAGCTGAAAACTGTCTCTTAAGATACAGGTCACCCTAGTTTAAGAGGCAGGGCTCACCAATTCATGTACAGACCTTGTGGTTACAGCATAATTATGTACCTAGTACCTGTCTTTATTCTTATGTCAACCAGTTGTAATCCATTTTACCTATTTCTAACCATAACAACTACATAATGTATTTTCTCGTCTGTAACATATTATTTGAAATAAATATTATTATTATTATTATTATTAAAATACGCTTCTAACGATGTATAATATGCGTATAATTGATATAAAATGTACAATCAAATCGGTTGCGTAATACACACATCAATAAAAAGTCACAAAAAAACTATCTCTAAAAAAATTACTTAAAAAAATAGCGACTTTCCACAACTTCGTCAACTTTCGACCTATTTTAGACTCTTAATTTAAGTACTATTTTGCCTACCAAAGGAAAATGTGCGGAGGTTGCGGAGGTTGCGGAGGTTGCGGTTGTGGCGGTGGCTGCTGCGGTGGATGCTGCTGCCCTTGCATCACAATCTACACCTGCTGTACGAAGATTTGCTAGTGGCACAGAGTAGCGCCACTTCGCGCAGACAGCCATCAAGATAAGCGCACAGACGCCTCCGATGTTTGTGTCTTCGAAGTATGCACTCCCGTGCCGTTTTGTGGAAATAAACTAATATAAATAAGCGTAAAATAAGAAAACATTAGACACAAATAGTTTTTTTTTTATTTGATTAGCTCTTCTGTAAAAAAAAAATGTAATCTTGATTTGTGGTAGTTTTGAATTGAAGCAGCGATATGTGTGTTAACATTTATTAGTCACTGATGTACAAAATTTATTTATTTATTGTACAGACTTCAAAGAGTACCTACCGGCAAAACAATATTGAGTACCTATAAGTACCTTTTTGTTGCAGAAATGAATCTCATCCCAACGCTTACGAATATAACAGAAAACATTTTTTGCCGGCTCCAGCCTGAATATGGGCGCTGTAACTCATATTATCCTAGGTAAGTACAAATTGTTAAATTTTAAATATTAAGTAGGTTCAATAGAAAAAATTGTAGCTACAGCATTTTAGGTGTCATCAACCCCTTAGGTACTCCCGCCGACTTGGTCATATAATAAATTCTCCCTTTACACATTTTAGGGCACATTTTAGGGTTCCGTAGCCAAGTGGCAAAACAGAACCCTTATAATTTCGTCATGTCCGCTCATAAGACAGTGCAGCAAGTCGCTGAGCGGAGTGTGCGGCGTCCACACCAAGGTGTAACAGAATAAACTCTGAAAGTAGTTTGTTCATAATTGACTACTGAATCGATTTCAGTAACTTTTAACACAACATATTTTTATTTAAATACCTATGGTATTTTTTTAACATGTATTTTTTCATACTAACCGCCGGCGCCGATTGAGCCAAATAAAAATAAATCTTATTTCATGGCAATAAGACTCAATTTTAAATGCTTATAGTAATGCTAGTGTCAACACGATTTTCTTAATAAAAATAGCAAGTTTAAAAAAAATAATAAGTTTTGGTCCTTGTATTACTTTTGATTGCTATTAACTTTTAACTCAATAATCTATTTGGGGTGTATGAGGTCTTGCGTTAATTATGTTACACCCTTTAAACTATTTGGCCGACATACAAGCTTGCTATAGATTAATATTATTTAAGTAAGTATGTATTTATTGTATTGTGTAAATAAACACCTACAGTATTGTCTCCCTTCCCCTTTATTTTATAATCCAACCAAAGGTTGTCTTTAAGAGATCGCTCTTAGTAACAAGACCGCTCGTTATGTCACCTTTTGTAAAAGGCCCTTTCTGCTTTTATAGGTATCTGTAATTTATATGGTGTACTTAATAACGAGTATTCTATTCTATTTTTGTGCAAGTAAGATTGACCGTGTAGCCGCGCCTTTAGTTCAGCCAATAATATTCTTTGTGCCTTATTGCAGGTGGTATTATGACATTTCGGAAATGACGTGCAGAGGTTTTTCATACAGCGGCTGTGGAGGTAATCAGAATAACTTCGATAATGCTCACAAATGTTTAGATGTCTGTGCAAATAGTTTTAGACAATGTAAACTGCCGTCACCCGAAAAGCCGAAGGAAATCCTCTCGTGCTACACCTAGGCCTCTTGTAAGGACCTCATGTAAAACATGCTATTTATAAATATGTTAAATTAAAAAAATATTATCTTGTTTCCTTTTTAGATCCTTCCTCAAGTATGTACACTGTACAGTTACAACTAAAATAAGTAGAGTAAACTAGTCGCGAGCTCGAACTCACTGGTGGTCATGGCCAAAAAGCACGCTGTCTCGCCTCGCTTCGTGTCCGACAGCGCTAGTTTCAGTGATGAGCAGTTAGACGCTAGTCTACATGAACAACGTCTAGTTCTCACGCACAGAAACACCGTTCCGAACTAATAAGCGTGTAAAAAAATTCGAAATGTGCTTCGGAAAATCGAGTTTTATGAAAAAATCACTGCATAAATCAATTACATACAAATAAAGTTTATTGATCTCTTGGATAACTGAGCTTTGTTGGTACGGACTTGATTTTGAAGATTTTACAGTTATTTATGACTTATTTACACCCAAAGTTACGTTAAAATAGCAAGAAAAACGAATTTTTGTTGGTTCATAATGGCTTTTTATTTTATTATTCTGTTTCCGTACAAACACAATTAATGATAAGTCAAAACGATATGTTTAACTTTGGATGCACAATGTTAAACAGTGGAGTAATATTCTCGAAAAAAAAATCGACAAGTGGCACCTTAAGAGCTATTTTTGTCAGCTCATTGCGCCAATGAATTAAAAACTGACAAATTAAATTTAAAAAAAATACTAGCCATCCAAACCCATAATCCAATGTCTCTGTTTCCGTTTCCTGCAATAGTCCTACAGCAACCGGGGGTTGTCCTTGGGCGCACTTGCATAGTACCTACGAACAAAGATAATCGTCGACAGGTGCCTCATTTCATTAAAACCTTCTAACGGGCCTCTACGAATTAGCTTCAGTCCCTCGTTCGCCTTCTTCGGTGACCCCAGGGTCCCGAGAAATGTCAAAAACCGTAATGAAATATTTTACAAAACTACCCTTTAAAGGAGTTGAGGGGTGGTTAAAGTTTGTTGTGGAAAGTTCTAAATCCGCGCAGACGAAGTCGCGGGCGCCTCTCCCGCCCGCGACTACGCGCGATAACGACTCTGCGAACTATTTTGCACATGTTTTGGTTTCAGTAACACCATACTTAAATTAAAGATGCTTCTAACAGGCTATACTTTCACGGCATTGTCGGGCTGTACATTCAACAGCAAAAGTAGATGATGAAAATCAGAAATTCAATACTAATGAACGGAGTTCGCGTCAGAACTGCGTGGCGTCGAAGTGATTCAAAAGTATGTTGTAGTTACCATACTCCTCCGAAACGGCTGGACTGAATTGTATGAAATTTTGTGTGCATATCGGGTAGGTCTGAAAATCAGCTACTATCTATTTTTTTTTTTACAAAACGACGTTTGCGGGGTCAGCTAGTATACCTATAGATAGATATCTACAAAATAACAACGTGACAACCAGCAAAGTATAAACAAAGCATAGATTATAGAACTAATAGCGGCGTCACTCACGCCAAACTTCATTTCGCGGTAGAAAAAGATGCACTATGCCAAAACAATAGAGACAACAACAGAACTGACCGGACAATATTGCAGTATTTTTTATCGCGCATCGATCGTCCGGCAGCCTTTTGAAAATGCATGGGCCATACGGTCCAGTCATACCAAACATGTGTGGCTAGGTATATGAAATTCATGAAATTGCATATTCTGGCTGATTTTGCTGGCAATGTTGCCGGCCACTGTGTTGCAGTCATATATTGCAGTAAAATATTGCCAGTTTAGAAGCACCTTCAAAGAATAAAACCTCTGACTGGCACACGACATTAATCGTCAATCACAGAAGAGATTGAAACAAACCTATGGCTCAAAACCTAACCTAAAAGTCGAGAAATATTAATTAGTAACTTATAGAAATCATCTAGTTCTAGAGAGTAGTCACTTTTGTCAGGCTAACTTCAGTCCATTTATCATTATCTATAGTCGGTATTCATTGAATCATTGCACAATTAAATACGGAACGATCAGTCCATTCTTTATATCTATGGTCTGTATCCATTGCACAACTGAATACGGATTCGCTCAGTCCATTCTCTATGTTTATACTAAGGATTTACACTATTTACAGCTCACTTCTAGCTTACTCTTACAGAACGCCAAGATATTTACAGAATAAATCGACTGCTGATTAATTTATATAAATCATTGCTGCTGTCTTTCAACGACATCCGGCGATTTGGATCCTCAGTTTATGTCCTTTGCTCTGATAAATCGTGGAAAAGTACAGAAAATCTCAAAAGTATAATTTCCCACGAAAATACCCTCTCAGTAACCAAAAATCAAATAAAATGTTAATTCTGCTGCTCAAAAACTAGGCAAATGAATAGTCAATAGTTTTCCGCCTGATTTTATCAGATCTCAAATGATGATTTTATTGACAGGAGATAAACGTAAGGGTGAGATTTCAACAAAACTAAATAATAAAAAATATTCGCTAAGCATTGTGATCCCTAATAAACTTTAGAGATAACTCTGTCCATTTTTAATTAACAAAATTGGACTCAGCTGTTTTAATTAAAGGTAACCTTGGCTTGCGGTAACACTTGAAGTGCTTTTGCAAACATTGAGGAAACTATTTTACATGCTGGAACGCGAAATGTTTGTTTGTTAAATTCTCCTTCTTTATTACGAGAACCAGCAACCTGAAGTTGTTCCGATGTAGAGAAGGATAGATAGAGCATGGACCTGGCGCTAATCGGATACATAGATTCACATTAATTCGATTCGATTTCCTTTAAAATTCCTTTAAATGGACCGTTATTGTTTAAAATTAAGACCCATGTATCTTTACCAATAATGAAGCAAAGATCTGTCAGCTTTGTATAGTAGACCCTACCTATGGCAGTAGCTACCACAGGTAAAGTTAGCTTACGTATTATGCCCCGTTTGGCAATAAGGGCACCGGGATTGTCCGAAAGGGTTACCGCTTAGGCAGGTGATTTTTATTTAAGTATTTATTTTTCTTTTATGGCCAACCAACAATTGTATGCACTGCCAAAATTATAAAATAATATTTTATTAAACTTAAAGTTTGTGAAACAATTTCTTATAGGTTAGCACGGCATGTTAAATGTAATATAGGCCACAAGCACTATACTATAAAAATAATATTTAAGTAGAAAAAACAAAAGAAACAATTATGTTTGGCAAATAAAAAATCGCTTACTTGAGTGGGACTTACAGAATTACAAAACTGAATTTTAACATGTATTTGAGACATTGAAAAGTTCCTTTGGAATATACGAGGTTCTCAACATCAGTGTAATAAGCTACTGACCGTCGTCGTTTTGCATCTTTTACCATACCTATACGTATAAGGTACAAATAAAAAAAAAAGTCGAATTATTACAAAACAAAGTCGCATTTCGCGTCCGTCTATATGACCGCCTAGATAGATGTTCTAAACTACACAATAGATTCTGATACGGTTTTCACCATTATTTGGAGCATTTGTTCCGTAATGTTTATGTGTGTAGAACATCAATATTTATCTTAGATATGGTGGCCCAGTGGTAACGGCGCCGCGACTTACGAGTTGTAGGTCGTAGGTTCTAACTCAGTCAGGCGCTTTATTTTGTGTAAATTATTTCATCACCACTGCTCTCAAAACGGCGAAGGAAAACATCGTGAGGAAACCGGCATGTCCTAGAACCAAAAAGTGAAAGACGTGTGACGTAAAGGTACCAATCCGCACTGGGCCCGCGTTGTGGATTACGGCACCCTCCCTCTTACTGAGAGGAGACCGTGCGATTCTGTAACCATCTCACTGTGAAAACTTAGGTCAAGTGAGCGTAGAGTGAGTCGTCAGTGTTATCCTGATGCTAGGGATTGATACTCTTGACAGCTCACTCTAAGCTCACTTCACCTAACTTTTCACTGTGAGATTTTTACAGAATCGATCGGCTGTGTCCTAACAGTAGAAACGTTATATTGATCACTGGTGCGTGAAGGGCGAGGAGTTAGTATCTAATAGAAATATAATAAACACTAATATATTACACATGGTAATCTTCTTGTAATTAAAAACGTTCAAAATCTAGTCGTAATCTCATCTAAGCGACAATCAATGTCAAAAACTTGTCAAAGTGTAGGGAAATTATATATAGGTACTAACTGACCCCGCAAACTTCGGTTTGCAAAAAAAAAATAGATAGTATCCTATTGTCAGACCTACCCGATATGCACACAAAATTTCATACAAATCGGTCCAAACGTTTCGGTGGAGTATGGTAACTAACACCGTGACACGAGAATTTTATATATTAGAAGATTTTTGACAGATTGAGACTGAGATCAGACTGTAATCATGTGTCCTCGTAATTTTAAGAATAAAATTACGAGGATCGCCCCTCTATTTACTCCGTGAGTCTATCTAGGAGCATGATGTGTGAACATAAAATATTGGCTCAGTCGCAGAATGTACCTTTCGCAAAACGTAAAATAGTTCTTGTAGTGGTTTTTTTATCAATAACTACATATAAGTAAGTTCTAAACAAATGAAAATGCAAAATTGTATCGAAGTCTACGACCGATTCCGCGCTAACACAACTTTTATTGTTTTGAACCCTGTCCCCGGATCAGGACAAGGGGTAAAACAATAAAACGAATGGCTTTTTGATATTGCTAATTTTCTTGACTTTTATCTAGTTCTTTTCCTTTTGTGAAATTGGGATCGTTCGTATTCGTATTTCTTTTGCTTTGCATTTGATTTTAGTTTTTATTTGAGTTTCTTTCGGCATTTCTTTTCAGGGGTAGTCAGATAGGAAATATCGAACACATCTAGTTTATTTTTCATAATATGACGCACAGAACAGATATGGTTCTGTGATACGACGTATAAAAGTGATTCCTGTATGATATCCTATTTACTGAAGAAACAATTTTATTTCATTTCATTACTGTTACTTATTATTGTAAGTAAATTCGAAAGTTATACCAAAATGAAGTAAAAACGCTTGTATTAATTCCTATATAAGGGTGTGGTTGGCACTTATTCTAAAATCAAGAATTTGTTATACTAATATGGTAGGGAATTATACTAGGGTCGATCGAAGGTTAAGGTTAAAACCAAAATAGTAAGTAAAAGAAAACGGTTTTCAAGGAAATAACACCATCAATATTTTTAACTATCACAAGGAGAATATACAATTAATAGGAAATGCGGTCGGAGAGACTTTTGAAAAAGCCAAAGCCTAAGTAATAAGTCATAATTCGAGATTTGGTTCTCGCCTATTTCCTTCTGAAATATTGGACCGATTTAAAAGATATTTCATAAACTGAATAAGAAGGATATATACTTGTGTCTCATGTTTTTTTTTTTCGTTAATAGTTGTCAATTTTATGAGGGTTCTAGTGCTTATAAAAATAATGTATCATCAATAAGGAAAACATAGGGACACAAAAGTAGGTAGTATTTAATATTCTGTAAAAATCACAGCTTTATGGTCATTGACCAGAAAGAAAACAGGCGAGAGCGTTTCTATGGAGAAAAGACCACCCGCAGTTCCTCTTAATCCTTCCTTTAGTACCCTTTCGGAAGCCCTACTGTCGACATCAAGCATTGTACTGAGGTACAAGACAAAGGTCATGTGAAATGTAACACCCACTCTCAGGCAGCGTTCAGGAATCGGCAGACAGAACGTTTTCGTAATAGGCACCTATCACTGTCAATGGCTGCCCGCTGCCTTATAAACTATCAACGGACAATTAACCATTCAATAGTACCTACGAATAGAATTCATATTATCAAGTAAAAAGTAATATTTCTTCTTAGCATCCGTCAGGGACCAACTCAAACCCCTTCAACTCGAACTATTTTATCACTGCAATGTGTACCAAACTAATGAAAACACGCATAATAATATAAGGCGCTGACCTCTGCGCTGTCACCGGCAAAGTGTTGTAAGAAACTCGAGTCTTTTAGTCTTCATTTCGAGACTTGAGTCGATTTTCAAAACTAGGACTCGTTAGTCACGAGTCCGAGTCCTTTGAGTCCTCTGAGTCCTTTCGAGTCTTTTCGAGTCTTTTAAGTTATTTGAGCTAGACTGAGTCATGAACTTGAGTTGGTATGATGAAAGCGATTATTTATATAATAGTTACGTGCTTAGTAAATCAATAATTTGTTAATTGCTATTTTATTTACTTCAAACTATAACTTAGGCATAGATTTAGAGGACTCAGTCATGAGTTCTTTTAAAAAGACTGAGTCTTTGAGTTCTTTTTGGCAGGATTCGAGTCTTTTTACAAAAGTCTCCAAATTCTAAAGGACTTGAGCTCTTAAGTTTTATTTATAAGACTTTTTCAGTCTTCAAAAATAGCTCAAGTCTTATTAAATGAGACTCCAAGACTTGAGTTTCTTACAACACTACCGACGACGCCGTGGAAGTGGCGAAGTTCTGGGCCAACAAGATCTTAAATACAGTCGTGCCAACGACACGAAGAAGAAGGCGCACGTACACGTATCTATACCTATAGAAATAAAACAAAGTCGGGTTAGTTTCACCATTTATAACTCAAGAATGGCTTGACCGTTTTTTATATTTGATTAGTTGGATTTTTCTCCGCCCCGAATAGCAGAATAACTATTAAAACTGTATGGGAAATTTTCACGAAAATAAAAAGAAGTTAATTCATTTTCTTATTTATTCTAAGGCGGTACGAAGATCGACGGGTCAGCTAGTATAAACATAAATTCATTAATAAGTTCACAATAATCATTTAATTTAATAAAGGCAACTAAGTAAACTTTTACTTTGAAATTAAACAATTTAATCATTCAAACGTTTTCTCAAATTCTAAAATGACTGCCTCTAATTAATTTCGAAAAGTACCGGAAAATTAATTAATATTTTGTATCAAAATTAACGTTAACTCGCGAAAAATATTAACGACAACTGTTGAATGAATTAGAAGCGCTGTGAGTTAATTAAAAAAGTCTTTTTCACTTTTATTTACATCGTCAGTTAGGAAAGTATTTGTTTTAATTTAAGTTTCATTGTAAAGTCGATTTCATTACTGCTCTACCACTTTTGATAAAAACTCCAAGTTTTTTTTTTAAGTAAGTAGTGATTTAATTTCCAAAACACTTTGCCCAGGTAACATCAGTGCCGTTTCAATAAGGGATGGATATGGCTATTACAGATGAGTAAAGGTCACGGCACATTATAGCGGCACCGCAACTGGGGCCCAAGTCTTCTATTTTTATAAATTCGTCATTCCAATACGATCCCATTGTCATTTTGCTAAAAGTTCGTAATCTGCTAAATTCATAATGGTCGATCATTGGTCGGTCAATAGTCTGAGAAAAACTACTACTAAATTTCATGCTAGATTTCATTTAATATATATTTTTACATATTACGTATTTGTGTTTGCAATCTGAAGTAGTAAGAAGTTCGTAAATAGCAATAAACATTACATTAATTATTCATTTGTCATTATGTACGAGATTACCATTCTAAACCATTTCTTTCAATGGAGTGTCAGTGGTTGACCATTGGAAAGTCATAATGACGCCATTATATTAGTAGATTACCAAACTTGTCAAAATCAACAATTATGAAATCAATGATAGACCATTCTGACACTATTGTAATAGCAGACTTGAGGCCCAGCACAGCTGCAGCACGGCTGCGGCGCCGCCGAGCCCATAGGAGCGCGAGACAGTGGACGGGAGTTTGCACGTAACTTTTTAGAATCTAAAATCAAGTAGTGTTATACGAATTTGTGGGGAGTACCTAAGTACAACTTTAAAGTGAAAAATAAAAATATTTAAATAAAAAATTAAAAAACAACCGGCTTTCAACTAAGACACTACAAAGTGAAAAATGACTTTAATTTCGGAAGACGGTGGCAAATAACGGAAATGCGCAGCAGTTATTTTTAGTTGAGAGGATTGTGCATATCATTCCATTTGTACCTATTTAGTAAACAATAAACTGTATGCTGAATATGACAGCAATGACCGGATTGGTCAAACAGGTAGGAAATCATGTTTCTTAGGATATATTGCTGCCTTAAGTTGTTATTATGAGAAATAAGGATGCGACTACACTGCGTTTATCATCTTGTCGCAAACCCTTAGTTGTTTTTATGACGTCATAAAATAAGATGGCTTATTATTATGTATTTGCATCTTCTACCAGTGTGGGTACAGTACCTAGTATAGAGTACCCAGACGGAAATTATGTCGGACATCGAGCTAAAGAGTTTCTCACACATAACGAGTCTCTCACATAATATTATAAAGGCGGGCAGCGGGATTGTCCGAAAGGGTTACCGCTGCCCCGGAACATAAAAGGCTAAGGAAGGAACACGGGTGGGTTTTAGTCAGTAAGAGTCTGACACTCCCTTCTGCTCCACCCAGAGCGGGAGGGGTCATTTGATGATTTCCCATCCTCAAATAAAAAAAAAAATATTATAAAGGCGATTATTTGTGTGTATTGTTTATTTTTTTTTATTTTTTTTATTTTTTTTTTTAGTTTTTTTTTATTGTTTTTTTATATGTTTGTTACTTCTTCCCGCTCAAACGTGTGGATCAATTTTGATAAAATTTTGTAAGCAGGTAGCTGACACACTGGATTAACATAAAAGCTACTTTTTAGTCCGATATTCCCACCGCGGTGCGCAGCACAACGCAAACGCAAATACAACTCGGCGATATTATGGTGTTTTAAAATCAACTCTAGAAACATTAAGAAGTGCTGTAGACCATCAAACTGAACAACTTTCACTATGAGACCAAATCTGAAATAATGAAAGGAAAATTTGCTGTTTAAAAAGTTCAGTTGACATAACTACTTGACCAAAATGTATTAAACAGCTGATTTTTTTTCGTGATTTCAGAGTTGGTCCCATAATGAAAGTTGTTCAGTTCGATGGTCTAAGCAACTTCTTAGTAAACAGCCAATCGATTCTGTAAAAATCTCACCGTGATAACTTAGATGAAGTGAGCGTGAAGTGAGCTATCAATAGAATAGGGGCGATCCCTAACATCAGGTTGAATGACAGCTCACTTCACCTAAGATTTCACGGTGGGATGGTTACAGAATCGCACTGCAGATCACCGTGATCACTTAGGTGAAGTGAGCTTCAAGTGCGCTGTCATTCCACCTGATGCTAGGGATTGAGACTAATGACAGCTCACTTTAAGCTCACTTCACCTAAGTTTTCACCGCGAGATTTTTACAGAATAGCATTACAGCCTATTGACTCTGTAAAAATCTTACGTGAAGTGAGCGTGAAGTGAACTATCAATGGCGGCAACCTCTATCATCAGGTGGAATAACAGCTCATTTCAGTGAGCGTGAAGTGAACTATCAATGGCGGCAACCTCTATCATCAGGTGGAATAACAGCTCATTTCACCTAAGTTTTTACGGTGAGATTTTTACAGAATAACACTGGTACTCAGAACTAAGCGCAAAAGTGGCGGCTTAGGATTTTTGTACGTAAGCTGGTGCGATTTTTCGCACGCGAAGTAGTTGCTCTTGCGTTATCTAGGTGTATCTATATCCGTGATTGGTCCATACTAGCTCAAGACAGAGAGTAGGGGAACGAAAAAGGGAGGCCTTTGTGGTGACAACTTAAGCTAAAAATAAATAAATAAATCATTTGTGAAACGCAAATACAAGTGGTAGCACAAATATGTGACATCGAAGGATCCTCAAAAAAATCTGACTGAAGTCAGCTTTAAAAATATGAATAATTTGAAGAATTCTTTCACCTGAATGTATAAATTTCAGGTGAAAGAATTCTTCAATGTATTTAAAAAGCAGCTTTTTAAAGTCTCAGTTATTTATGTATAGTCACGAGCGTGAAAAGGTATCAGAAAGACAAAGTTGCTCGTACTTTCGAATGTATAATATTAGCATAGAAGTATGGATTTTCCGTTGACCGTAGCATGTAGAGAAGTAACTGTATACTTATATACTGTTTAGCGAACTGCATTTTATTAATGGCACTTAAAACCTCAGACTCATGCTGCGGGAATTTAATCTGACCTCTTTTTGACTCACACCGCTATTTGTTGAGCAGGAAACTGAGTTAAGTGGGTAGTCAGCTAACGAGTTGTTATTAAATTTATGTGCGAAAGAGAATAAATTATGAATATGTACTATTTTGTGTTTTGCTTGCCGACTATTATTAGGCTCATAAACCAATGTTGATGAATGGCTGCAATTTCAACGTGAGCGACTCAATCAACTCAGCATATCCCAGTTCACTACTGGATATAGGCCTCACCAAGGCTGCGCCACAACACTGTCATCTACCTTCCGCCATCCAATCTGCGTGTTAACTATTTGAAATAATAATTATTAAAAAATATAAATAATATATTTTTTTTTTAAACGGTGAAAGGATAAAAGATAATTATTATCTTCTAGTCTTTCACCGTTTTAAAAGCAGTGATGATGAAATAATTTTCACAAATTAAAGTGCCTGTTAAGCTTCGAACTTACAACGTCCACACGGCTACACATCAAGCTATACATAACCAGTATAAGCTGACTTCTGATTGTACGAAAAACCTATACAATGCGAGGTCAGCTAAAACTGGAAATGTATAGCTTGATGTTTGGTCGTGTTAGATATAGCCGATCGATTCTGTAAAAATCTCACCGTGAAAAGTTAGGTGAAGCGAGCTTAGAGTGAGCTGTCAAGAGTATCAATCCCTAGCATCAGGATGACGCTGACAGCTCACTCCACGCTCACTTCACCTAAGTTTTCACGGTGAGATGGTTACAGAATCGCACTGCTGGTTCAGGTTAATACAATGAAACAACTCACGTTGGTTAGCTAGCGGAAAACCCTCCAACTGATCATTACTTTTATTTTTACACAGACTAAAAATTGTAACCTAGTGTTGCCAGATATACTGCTGCCCCGGGCAAACAAACAGTATACAACCTCTTTCTTATTCTACTTAAAGCAGTATCTAAGTAGTTGACTGCTTAAGAAAACATAAAAAGTCTGAACGACAATTCAATGAACATACCTACCTATTCTTTAATAGAAAGGTACAATTAATAAACTTGTGTAAGTTTAAAATATAAATGCACAAAATAGAATATTGGCCCCGATTCTCTTGTTCACAAACTAAACTAAATTTAAGTTTAGTGCATCTTTTTCTTTCTATTTCATTATGAAAAGGACAGAAGATAAATGTTAGTTTAGTCCTGTCAAATTAGATAATCCATAGACAAGTTTAGACGTGATTAAAAAAATGCCTACTAAAAATACGTCAATTTACGTCAGGCGCCGACTAATTTGACAGGACTAATCTAATATTTTTCTTCTGTCCTTTTCATAGTGAAATAGAAAGAAAAAGATGCACTGAACTTAAATTTAGTTTAGTTTGTGAACTACAGAATCAGGGCCATTTTCTTTCAGGTTCACTAAATTGTGTCGGTGGGTTCGCATTTTCGTTGTTTGCCACCGACTTCCGAAATTAAAGTTATTTTTCACTTCGCAGTGTCATTTTTGGAAGTCGGTTGTTTTTTCTTCTGTAAAAAGTAAGTATTTATTTTTCACTTTTAAGTTGTACTTACCCCACACAAATTCGCATAATACTACTTGCTGTGTAAATATCACTGACAGGAAGTTATTATAACAACATCAATTTATAAATTATGTGGAAAAAAATACGTAATAACTACACCCATGTTAAAAATCCTCTAAAGTGTCTGAAACAGCTTATTGCCAACATTAAAACAACCAGTGTCTTAATAACCTTAATATCATCCAAACGAGTGTTATAATGTTGTACTATATTTCATTATGCCTTTGGTTTTTTGATCCCTTCCTTACTCATCAAACAGCCACATTCTCACTACTCAATTTTATTGTGGTATCTATAGGAGTTTCAAAAAAAGAACATTGTCATGCACGCGCGTTTCACTACCATAGCGCCGCAATAAAAAAAAAAATAGTCATGTCGTATCCCGCCATTTTTGTTCGTTATTAATATTGCAATTTATTATACTTTGTTGTTTACAAAAATGAGTGATACAAACTTTGATACGCAGCAATTAAACTTTCCATGAATTTACATAGTTCTTACAACGCTATACAACACCCTATGGTTTTGGTACTGAAGTTAAACTTATTGTTAATTTTGCATTATGAACTTTACCTTTGTCAGAATAAAGTTCAAATTGCAGTAACTGGCTCGAAGGTTTAGGCTAGGTCTAAAGTTAGAACTCGATATGTAATAAGACACGGGTGACGTCTACCAACCCGCACTTGTCCTGCGTGGTGGATTACGGCCCACTCTCTCTTCCTGCGTCCCAGCAGTGGGATTATTATATGGCTGATTATTCTTATGCTTTTCTCTGTTGCTATCAATCGTTTAGGTACTCCCAACTATAGAATTTACTTAGTAGGTACATCACAATTTGACATCACGTAACAAAACTTGTTGCTTTTTTGCAATCTAGAAAAATCTGTTGAAATAGAAAAAATCCGGCACGTCCGAAATGGAATCCACGTTGATTGAATGTTTTCAGAAGCCAGTTACCATTGTATTATTTACTCTTGTGTTCTCTGCAAGCAATCTGCGTAACAGCCAGTGCCTGATTGTTTTGTGTTTTTCAGCTCGATTTTTATATCCAAACTTATTCGTAGTGCAAGGTTTTTCTTCCCCAGTACTAGTTTTGCGTGGTAGCTGTTGTGGATCCTTAAATAACTGGAATGATTTTAATGGCATCTTACTTTTCTTGCGTGCCTCACTTGTTGACACCTGTCGCACTGACTGGACAGAGCAACTCAATCTGTGTGGTTCTTTCCTTATGTCCGTGTTTTATACAATGTGTAACGTTAACACCCCTAAGAGCATTGAGTTAAAAGCATAATATAATGACCAAAACTATTTTTTTTAAAGCTAACTATATTTATTAAAAAAATCTTGTTGATCCTAGCATTAGTTTATGCATTTAAAATTGAGTGTTATTGCCTTAAAATAAGAATTAATTTTCTTTGGCTCAATCTGCGGATAGTATGGCAAAATACATAATTTTTTTTTTTGAACCTATATTAATAATTACTGAAATCGATTCAGTAGTCAAATTATGAACAAACTATTTTCAGGTTTTGCGCATTTAACGTTACACGTTGTATACACATTGACATTGGTTGATGATTATATCCAAACAATACACAACAACAATACAATGTCATGAATGTTTACTTTGTAGTTTGTTTTCTCCTTTCTTCTCAGAGTAGTCAGATAGGAAACGCCAACCTCATCTAGTTTTAAAAAGTGTTTGTACAAACCTACTGACAAAAATAAAATCATTTATCATTTGGTCACACCCAAAACTCGCTAAGCTTAGAAAATAACTTGATTGACGACGTGTAAAAGTGTAAAAACCAACTTACAAAAATAAAATCATTTATCATTTGGTTCTTACGCTCAAAACTCGCACTAAGCTTAGAAACACTACATTCCTTAGAACACAAGACAGATTATTATCATTATACACTTCGCTTTTACACTCATTGATTAGGTAATAGTTTGATTATGAAAATTACCTCAACTTTCATACCACGGGTTAGTAGTGGATCATGTAAAATTTGTGAAAATCCTTCGTTCTACTTCATCCGTTGTCCTGCCGACCTCACTGACAAGAAATAACTTATCCATGATTGCATATCGACGCCTGAAAGGTAAAATTGACTAAACGACAGGTCGAACTTCTCAGAAAAAAAAATCATATAAATTCTTGTAATCATCCTACAGGCATAATTCTTACTGTTTTGGAAATCTTATTTTAGCATCTGAATCAGAATTTATATGATTTTTTAAAATGAAAAGTTAAACTTTAAACTGTGTTCCTGTAAAGTTAGTCCCACCCATGTCGCTTAGTCAATTTTGCCTTTCAAGCGTCGATATGTCTACACGTCTGCCTCTATCTCAATTTCAGTCCAAATCCAAACATAATTAAACATTCCGTTAATACAATTATTATATCAGCACAACTTCGTCGTTTGTATCTTAAAGACGACAGGAAACGACTCAAATAGCAGGTAAGCCGGAGTTCACACAACAGAAGCTCACAGTTTGCGCACAACTTTGCTGAAGTTTATGCACAGTTATGCTAAATAATATAAACGACGATAGTTCAACCCTAGTTGTTGCGCACTCCAGTCGAGAAACTACATTAAACTAATGCAGTCATCATAGGTATTTATTAAATATTAAATACATTTGTGTATCACTACATAGTATAAAACAAAGTCGCTTTCTCTGTCCCTTTGAATGCTTAAATCTTTAAAACTACGCAACGGATTTTGATGCGGTTTTTTTTATAGATAGTGATTGAAGAGGAAGGTTTATATGTAGTGTATTTAGTATCAGCATTGCACCCGTGAGAAGCCGGGGCCAAGCTACAGGGCTCCAGGGTTCCAGAGAGAGGAACCTCCTGACAATGCGAGCAGTGTCCAGTAGTATCGCTTTCTGAATCAAGCTCTTGATCCAGCTGCCCAACGAGGTCGAGGCTCTTGGCTATTAACCCATTGGCTGTCACGGCTATGCGCACAATGATCGCTGAGTTCACATCCCACATGTAGTCAAGATACTTGATTTGTTTATATTTCTCGGCTTTCACGAGGTTCTCATCACACGGGACGGTTATGTCAACTATCATTGCGCGCCGCTCTGATCGATCCATCATCACTATATCAGGCTTATAGGAAACACTAGTCCTATCAGTGATGATGGATCGATCCCAGTACAATGTGATATTTCCATTTTCGAGAACTGGGTCGGGCACATACTTGTAGTACGGCATATCCGATTCCACAAGGCTGTATTTCAGAGTAAGTTGCTGATGGATTACAAGGTTGTATTTATGCAAGTACTCTCGGTTAGTTAGACGAGAATACTCAGAGATAATATGCCTGATTGATTCCCCCAGTCGGTGGCCTGCCAGATGTCAACCGACACGTCTTTCACAATAACGCGGTGTCCTACGTAGGCGATTAACCCTTTAACCGCTTACGTCGGATTAATGCGACAAATATTTTCGTGTCCATTTCGCCAGACTCGTATATTTACGAACCACAACTCGTTTACTCTGTTTTTTTATTAATTACGCTGTACTCTATCAGGTTATTCGAAAAAAAAATCGAATCACTGTGCCGGGCGCTGGGGGCAAGACAAATGTTATAAAGCCGGGCGGTCAAAAGGTTAAATGCGAACGCGATCGCGAAACGAAGCGGCGCGTATGGAACAAACAACTATTTCTGTTGCGGTGGCCTACGTGACCAACTGCATGTGGATGCGGTGCGAAGCGAAGCGGACGCAATTAGTTGGTTTAATATTTTCACGCGAATTCTGGCGGTGCGGTAACTTGTTTTAAATAAATTAAAATATATAAATAAAAGCCAAAGAAATTTTAATTAATGCTATTCAAGAATGCCCTAATAAATGATGAAATTCCCCATAAATATGTCTAAGTATAATATTTTAGTTGCACTCCTCTGTCGTACATATTTCTTGAGTATTTGATACTTCAAAAGTGAATTTTCCAGTAAAAATTGTTTCCGTCCGTCTATGACAAATGCAGGGTACTGCTGAATGGTGGCGGCGGCTGAACCGGCGACTTCGCGCACACGTAGACAGAGCCACCGCGTCGCGTTCAATTCGCGTAAACCGCATAGGATCGCTTCGCAATCGCGTTCACGTTGAATCGCCCACGTAGGACGCCGCATAAATCTCCGGTAAATAGTTATTTTTATTTTTAAGAAGTTTAGTAATCCTAATGATATATATTTTTAGTCCATTGAGATAATAGTTATTCAATACGATTATATGAACTTAGAGGGTTGTATATCATAATTCTGTAAATACATACTTGTTACGCTCGCGAATCATATTTTGTTCAACATACAACTTGACACTGACCTGCAAATTACAAAAACGTAAGAAAATTTTAATTTCACGAGCTATCCTGGCTTACCCCTACTCTAGACTTGATTTTGTCAGATGTAGGCTACAGATGGGCAGTGGGATTGTCCGAAAGGGTTACCGCTGCCCCGGAACATAAAGGGCTAAGGAAGGAACACGGGTGGGTTTTAGTCAGTAAGAGTCTGACACTCCCTGGAGCTCCACCCTGAGCGGGATTTCCCATCCACAAAAAAAAGGTACTGATAATGATAAGGCATACGATGGTCAATTATTTTCCATTCAAATTCAACAATTCGCAATAAGAAGTCACGTTTCCATAACCCCTCTGGGAAAACAGGCTAACAAGGATTGGTACTTGCCAGCGGGGTAATTGCGTAACACACTATCAGTAGCAATAACTTTCATATTTTCAGTTTAACAGAATTCATTGCGTTATTTACGTTACTGAGCAGATAAACATTTCGAACATATATAGGAATGGATTAGCAATTTCCTTCAAAATTATTCAAATTAGACCTCTGCATTCTCGTCCTTGAGATGCAAATGCCCTAACCACTCGGTCGTGACATTAGCGGCAAGCAAGTAAAAGGTAAGCAGAAGGAATTTATTCATCACAAGCCATGTGCCCAATGGAATATCCCATCGTTAAAATTGACGAACTTCCATACAAACCTTCATGCCCTATTTAACCCTTTTTGGGCATAAATTTTCTTCTTCACTTTCATTACAGGTAGTCCGCGAGGCGTAAGCTGAGCTTTGCATTTGTGTGAGTGCATATACAGGGTTATTTGTAATTCGACGTATATCCATCAGGAGCTGATAGGGGAGCCAAAATCCAACAAATTGAACTAATTGAAATAGGCGACTTTGGCCCCTGGCCTTCTCTGCCAACGCTCCTTCTGCGGTTGTGTTACAGTTAGAATATTTTTCATGTGCTATCACCATTGGCATTATGTTTATCGGCGCACTTTTTCTGCCGAATAATTTCTAAAATTCAAAAGTACAGGGTGTAAGGAACATTGGCGCGAGAACTTTAACCATGAATTCAGTAAGTACATGATTCTATACCTACAAGCGTTGTTTATCGTAGGTTATTAAAAAAGAATCAGCAGTTCCATACGTTTTGTCCTTTTAGTACCTACTTATTGTATGAAATAACGTTTTTTTTAATGTCCAACGAAAAATGTTTGCCCCGGGGGGTTTGGAATAATTTCTGAATTCAGGGTAAAATATAGCGCTTCGATGTCCCTTACCCCGTGTAGACTTACTTATTTGTTCGGGAACTACCTCTGAAGCATGTTGAGCAGTTCGTCCCAGCTATCATTCGTGGATCTTTGACAGTCGTTACGGGACATCAGAAGCCCGAAAGTCGTAAAGATATCTTATAACCCAGTAACTGGGTTGTAGAGGTCAGATAGGCAGTCGCTTCATGTAAAATACTAGTACTCAGCAGCCCTAGTAGGCAGCAGCCTGTTAGACTGGAAGCCGACCCCAATGTAGTTGGGAAAAGGCTAGGCAAATGATGATGAACTACCTCTTAAATCTAATATTCCTGATAAGGTGTTAAATATTAGCGCCCCATTAAAACTCAAGTGCTGTTATTACTTACAGCACTCTCACAAAAGCTGTCAGGTCGCTAATGCAGCCAGTAAAATGTTGATGAAGACGATTTAAATCCTTTATCACGTAAACCTCACTTCGTATGTAAATCTTCCAACACCGTGTTGCTTTCGTCATTTGTGGATGCTATTAAGAAACCAATTATATTCGCAAACGGTTCCATTAGTAGAATCCTCACAACAGCCTGTATAATGTACCTATTGTTTGTTCAAATTGTGGCGGCGAAATATAATTTATTATGTTTGGCGAAACATTTTGAGGTAAACTGGTTGAACCCATGTCACGGACTGGGGAAAAATGCGTGGAGATTTATGGGAATAAAAATACTCTGTGTACAAGTTATTTCGTTTTCATTGTTAAATTCCAGTTGAAGTTGCTCACCTGAAGGCTAATTTCCGTTAATTAAAAATGTTCAAAATCTCATCTCAGTCAATGTCAAAACCTTGTCAAAAATGTAGATAAATTATAGGTATTTTTGACAGATTAAATCTGAGATCAGAACGCCAATTCTCGTACTTAAAAAACGTTAAAATTTAAGTCGCAATTTCATCTGAGCGGCCATCAATGTCAAGAACTTGTCAAAAATTTATATATATTGATAGTATTTTCACTGCTCTCAAAACGGTGAAGGAAAACATCGTGAGGAAACCGGCATGTCCTAGAACCAAAAATTCGAAGACATGTGACATCTACCAACCCGCACTGGGCCCTCGTGGTGGATTACGGCCCACTCCCTCTCACAGAGGAGGCCTGTGTCCCAGCAGTTGGAACGTTATAGGCTGATTATGTATGATAGAATTTTTGATAAATTGACAGACATTAGAATGCAGACGTTCTTTAAAAATGCGGGAATTGCCACTCAAACTGTGAACGTTTTTAAAATTACGAGAGTTCCCCTCAAGTACTGCCAAAACGTCACGAAAAACAAAAAAAATATGGTACACCGCAGACGATGTTAATGTTGCCAGATTCAATCACACGGACGCGACTCCCGCTCAGGTTATCTTAGAAATCAAACCCACAAACTACGGTATAGTCGACTAATGTCAGGTTCTAGAAATGTCAGACGAGTTTAAAATGCCAGATTCTATGATTGCCAGATTCTATAAATGCCAGATTCTAATAATGCCAGATTCTATAAATACCAAATTGTTTTTGTTATAATTGCAATATAATAATTTCCTTAAGAGCCTACACTACCTCAGCTAAAATTCACTCTTTAACTCGCTCGCACGATACTGCTCGCGGACTGAGTGAGAGCGAGACAGAGTGCGGTGCTAGGCGGCAGGCAGCGCCAATAGTTTAGGTATTTGCTTTTTACGGTGAAAATAATGGAAAAAAAAAGTACATAATACGTAACGTACGTACGTAATAAAAAAAAGTAAATAACATAAGACCTGCTAACTATAAAAGTTAGTTCGGTTAGTATACAAAGTTTCATGATCTAATTTGAAGAGTTTTTAGAATACCAGCGGTTTATTGTTCGGTTTAGAGGTAACTTTGGATTTTTTTTTTATGGAGAAAATTTTATGAAATCGTGTTTTCTTCTAACATAAGACCTAACATTAATCCTCAACTTTACCATATATTTATTTCAAAATTAATGCTGCAGTATTTTCGACATAACGGAGGATCATGCTAAGCCATTTGAGGTAGTATAGGCCCTTAAGTGCGTGTATAAATATTTCGCTTATTTCAAAATTTGACTTGCATTGTTTCAAACTTCATATGCAACTCCAAGCTGTAGTGCAGGGTATTAGAAACCCGGTCAAGTGCGTGTCGGGCCACGCGCAGTGTAGGGTTCCGTAGTTTTTATAACAGCTAAGTGCGGGTCGTATTCGCTGACTGATAGTTTCGTACCATGCTCTAACTAAAAGCCAAACATGACTACCTACCTAATTTGACTTACAAATCCTCGACTGATCCGACAATTTTCGAGTCAAGACAATTTTCGGTCGACTATTACTCGTAAACTGGTAAAGCCCTCTTAAGTGTGATAGTTTTCCTTTAAACTTCGTTATATATAGGTACTACTGCCGTGACATTTGAATTTCTAACTACAACAGTTTAGTTGGTAGGTGGGAGGGACACTTGACTCTAACGAAAATTGGTACTTTAAAGCTTTATAAGTCACGAACGGTTTATTTAAGCAAAAAACGGTATTCCCAAACCCCTAATATTTTTGAAACACCTATCCAAAGATATCCCACATTATGGGAAGGATGAAAAAATAATTATCATCCCCACTTTACATGTAGGGGAGATACCCTAAATAATTGTTTTTTATAGGTACTCATGCCAAATTACAACTTTCTAGTACCAATAGTTTTTGAACTAAACCGCGGACAGACAGACAGACAGACAGACGGACATGGCGAAACTATAAGGGTTCCTTGTTGACTACGGAACCTTAAAAATACTGCTGATGGCATAAATTAATTCAAAGTGCCAAGCGAATGTTAACCTTATCGCCTAATAGATACTTAGGTACTTACATTTTATGTTCATTGCAAATTAACTGTAGTGTTTATGAATGAAAACAAAGGACAACGGAGTACCAAATCCCCTGAAACTTGAATATAAATGGCTTTCATTAGAGAATTTGCAATCTCGACCTTTGTAAGTTTCACTATTGTTAATCATTCTACAGGTACGGAATTAATTACGAGTATGTGTTACTTTGAGAATTAGAACCAAAAATTCGGATGACATCTACCAACCCGCACTGGGCCCGCGTGGTGACTGACTCCCTCTCACCAAGAGGAAGCCTGTGTCCCAGCAGTTGAAACATTATAGGCTGATAATGAATCTGTTGTCTGAAAAATTATGCTTGAGAATTAAGAAATTAAAATAAAGTAATGTTGCGTTTTGTATAGGGCAGCCTTTTTACCGACTTCGAAAAAAAGGAGATTATTTGCAAAAAAACATCTACATCGCACAATGAAGACACTATTTTGGAGTAAAATGGGGTTCCTGGGCGGCTGCTACGCTGCATCTACGCGGCTGCTACGCCGTATGTATGCGGCTGCTACGTCGTGCCTACGCGGCTACTACGCAGCTGTCTACACGACGCGCGACACGATACAATGTAAAGCTTGTTATTGAATTACTTTATGATAAATCTATGAGAAGAGGCATTTGTCTTCCACTGGGACAGTAAGAGGTTGGTATTAGTAGATCATGACGGACTCGACCCGTGCCCAGACTACACAACGTGTCAGTGCAGAGACCCTCTAATGGCCTGCGCAGACGACGGACTTTTCTCCGCAGCGGAGAAAAAAGTACGCTCTGCGAATAAAAAGTCCGCCGCGGACTTACCGCGGACTCAACGCACACGGTGTGCGATCATTTGTTCCGGGCATACGAACATCACTCTCGAGCGCACAACGCGGACTAAAGTCCGCCATGTGCGTTGCTTCGCCTAGTCACACGAGTTCTATTTTGTTCGGGGACTCCCCCGTACTTTTGTCCAGTCCGCTCCCCGCATTTCCTCGGTTATTCGAAGGACTTTGTACGCGGTACTTTTAATCCTCTTTTTTTTTCTCTTTTTTTTTTTTTTTTTGTTGAGAGGTATTTTGTGGATTTATAATGATAACACGTATTGAATAATATTCTTATTCATTTGACAAGACAAGAGTGACAGACATAAACAATAAAGTATTATAAAAGAAAAGATTATAAGAAAAAACCTCCTTTAACATCCTCCCCTTTTCGATAATCTTTATCGTATAAGTCCCACCATTCCTGAAATTAGTTCCAGTCTAGGTTTATGTACAGGCTTAGTCAAAATATCAGCACACTGGTATTCTGTAGGAACATACTTCACTTGAAGTTCTTTTCCACTGACTAATTCTCTTACATAAAAATGTCTAATGGCAATGTGCTTTGTTCGACGATGTAACTCTGGGTTTTGTGAAAGCTTTATAGCAGCCTCGTTGTCAACTTGTAATGTAGGGACTTCTATCAAAGTAGTAATTTCATTGAAAAGTCTCTTCAGCCAAACAATCTCACGAGCCGCTTCACTAGCCGCAACAAGTTCTGCTTCAGTACTTGAGATAGCTACAGAGGTCTGTTTACGACTTGCCCAAGAGATTACGCCTCCTGCATACATGCATAAGATTCCAGAAGTAGAGCGTCCTGTATCAATATCTCCACCATGATCAGAATCACTAAAGCATTCTAAGATTCCAATTTTGTATCCTTTTTTATATACAATTGCTGTACCTAGTGTTCCCTGAATGTAACGAAGTATGCGTTTAACCTTGTTAACATCTTCTAAAGAGGGATTTGTAAGGTTTCTGGATACGACACTAATAGCGTATGAAATGTCCGGTCTAGTACCTGTCATTAAATAAGCTAGCGCACCAACGGCTTCTCGATAAGGAAATTTAATCTCATCCTCCTTTACTGAGCTTGGTTGTGCTTCTTTGATGATTGGAGTACTAACGGCTTTACACTCACTCATTCCAAAACGTTCCAGTAGCCTTTTAGCATAATGTTTTTGAGAGACTTTGATGGAACCATCATGGTTGTTGAAGATTTCCAAACCCAGAAAGTAAGAGGCTGGTTTTGTGGTTATCTTAAACTTCCGTTTCAATTCTGCCAAAAACTTCTCAGATTCCTTTGGGTTCGTTGAAGCTATTAGACCGTCATCAACATAGAGTCAAAGAATTATCTTGTTGTTTAGTCGGTTTCTAATGAACAAACATGGATCTGTGTCACATTGTTTGAATCCTAAAACTTTCAAATAATCAACAATACATTTATTCCAACATCTTGGAGCTTGTTTGAGACCATATATACTTCTCTTCAACTTACATACTTTAGTCGTATTATCACTATATCCTTCTGGCTGATTCATGTAGATATCTTCATCTAACGAACCATTCAAAAATGCAGTTGCTACATCAAACTGTCTGAGGGATAATCCTTCACTTGCAGCGATGCTAAGAATCGATCTAATTGTGGCCATTCTAGCAACAGGACTAAATGTGTCACTATAATCAACACCTTTCTTTTGTGTGTAACCTCTAGCTGCTAATCTAGCCTTATATTTGTCAAGGCTTCCATCAGCATTGTTTTTCACTTTGAACACCCACTTACAAGAAATCAGTTTTCTGTCTTTCGGTTTATCCACCAAAATCCAAGTTTTGTTTTCTTGTAGAGATTTAAGTTCGCTTTCCATTGCTTTTAACCATTCCGCTTTCTGAGGACTTTTTATTGCTTCTTTGTATGATTTGGGTTCATCAAAATCACTAACAATAGTAGACATAATAAAATCTTCAAATCGTTGTGGTGGTCGCAATGTCGATCTATCTCTTAGTATTCGCGTCACAGTATTTTCATTTTCATCATCATCATCATCTGAATGAACCTCTGATGATTCAGGCGTAATATAGGACTCATTAGATTCTTCTTCATTTCCACTAGGTACATCCGACATTGTAGGCAAATTGGGAATCGTTTCTTCAAAACTCGCAGCATCATTCAATGTTTGAGGCACATCTGAAATAGTTGCGTCTTGTAAAATATCCTCCCTTGCATCTAACATTGGATGATTTTCTCTAGTTTTAGGAAAATGAACCTCCATCTCAACCATTGGACTTTTTGTTTCAGAGACATCTGATTCCAATCCATTAGATTTGATGACTGACTCGTTAAATATTACGTCTCTTGACCGTATCAATGTCGGATTCGATTTGTTGTCTAAGCTCAGTAACCGATAACCGTCATCACCATCATAACCAATGAGAATACATTTTTGAGCTTTTCTGGACATTTTTGTTCTCTTTTCCTTTGGAACATGAGAATAACATTCAGTGCCAATGATTCTCAAATGTTTGATTGAGGGCTTCTTTGTAAACCATAACTCAAATGGTGATTTTCCTTCTATAGAAGTCGGTCCAGTTCTGTTCAGAACATAGGCAGCTGTGTTGACAAGCTCAGACCAACAGGAGAGTGGAAGTTCTTCGTGAGCGTGCATCATAGTACGAGCAGCTTCTACCAAAGTTCTGTTTTCTCTCTCACTACACCCGTTTTGTTCCGGCGTATAAGGCATTGTCAAACGGTGTTGAATGCCATGATCAGTCAAGATCTTCTTCACAGCTTCATTTCGGAATTCTCCTCCATTATCGCTGAGAATTGTCTTTATAATATGTCCAGTAGTCTTTGTCTCGTTTATCATTTCTACAAGTTTATCCTTCACTTCAGACTTGTGCTTGATGAAGTAAACATGACGATACTTACTGAAATCATCTTTGAATAATACAAAATAACGAAACTTTTTGAAAGAATTGGGAAATGGACCACATACATCTGTGTGAATGATCTCTCCTGGTGCTTTAGCTCGCTCTCTTGTTCCAAATTTATATCTATGTGTTTTACCATATACACATCCTGTACATAATTCAGAATCGAGTTTTACTTTTATACCAAATTCCTTTTCTATCAATTGTTTCACGTATCTTTTATTCTGATGAGCAAATCTTTCGTGATAGAATTGTAAAATATTTTTTGTTAACAGTGAGTTCAATTCAGGGGATGAATTTGTAATTGTCTTTACATTTAATTTGTAGAGTCCTCCATTCTTGACTCTTGTGCCAATTAAATTTATTTTTCCATCAACTATCAATTGACAAAATTCTCTTTCAGATGTGAAGACACTTTTCTCTAGTTTATCTTGTGCTGCAAGTACGGAAAATAAGTTCTTCTTTATTGCTGGAACATACCATACATCACACAGTCTAATGTTTTGTGTCTGACTTCGAACGTCAGCTATCAAATCAACTGTACCCTTACCAATAGCTTGAATTGTTGAGCCATTTGCAGTTGTTACTGTTTGATTATTGCTGAAATGTTGAAAGCTGGAAAATATGTCATTTCGACAAGTGACATGACTTGTAGCACCATTGTCAACAAACCAACTGTCAAGATCTTCTTCAATAATATTTACAACCTCATTTGTATCAACTTCCATTAATGACAGGGTCAGATTAGTATTGTTAGCTTGACTTGTCAATGATCCAGGTGTTTTAGGTGGTTTCCCATCTGATATCCACTTGCGACATCTTTTAACTTTGTGTCCGTATAGTCCGCAATATCCACACTTTTTCTTGTTCATAGACTTATTTTGCACAACTAGAGCTTGTGTTTCAGTATTACCTTCAATACCTTCTTTGGTCAAAAGTGAACGTTCGTAAGCACATACTTGTGCTGTTAGATTGTCTATATTTCGATCTTTTCTTGACATCAACATCCAACTTGACTTGAAAGAGAAGTAACACTCGTCAGGTAAAGTTTCCAAGATCTTACAGATTAGTAATATTTCTGGAAGGTCATATTTCGTTTCACCTTTTTGAAGTTCCACTTTCAATTCATGCCATATATTTTTCAGTTTGGATATATGCATTGACATGTCATGTGAGGGATCTTTTTTATAGCCAAAGAAACTGTAGCATAGTGAATAGCTTTTGTCTTCTGATGTTCCATTGAACAAAGTGTGCAATTCATCCCAAACCTGTTTGGCGGTTGAGAATCTCATGACCTTTTGTAAAGTGGCATCCGACATGTTAGCCATCAAAATAAGCATCGCCGTACTATCTATCTTATGATATGTTTCTAAAGACCTTTCATAATTTGCTTTAACGTCTGCAGTTGCAGTAGTAGCTGGTTGTTCAGGTTCTATAAGTTTTCCATTTATAGCATCCAACCCGCCAGGAGTGCCCCTTAAAAGCAACAATACTTTGCAGCGCCATGTTGACCAGTTTTCTTTGCCTTCTAAATGACCAATATCAATTTTGCAACACGTAGATGAAGTCGACATTTTGACAGGCCTCCGTTAGAATTTATTTGAAAAATGTATTTTTGCAAATTATTAATTAATTATTATTAAAGCCTTACTTGAATCATTAGTCAATCGTTTGCTACCATGCTGAAACGCTCTGCTACCATGTTGAGAGGTATTTTGTGGATTTATAATGATAACACGTATTGAATAATATTCTTATTCATTTGACAAGACAAGAGTGACAGACATAAACAATAAAGTATTATAAAAGAAAAGATTATAAGAAAAAACCTCCTTTAACAGTTTGCGTTACTCGTATACAGTTGTAAGCGATCTATTTTAGCGGATAAAAAAGTCCGCGGACAAAAATCCGTCGTCTGCGCGGGCCATAATGATCAATTTCCAAAAGTTAGGGGGACGAAATTATTAAAATAATACTGAAATCGTGAATAGAAATATCGTTTTCATATACATAAATAAACTTGGTAATAGTAATAATAATAATAATAGTAAGCCGGTAGAGTTTACATTGCCGGAACAGGTCTAGGGGGGTGAGGAGCCAGACCAAGACAGATACAGAAACCCGCAGGGCAGCATATGGCAAGCTGTTGGGCAATAGCGACTGGACGGACCCTATCTCCCGGGAGAAAAAGAAGTTTGTTCTGAAAGCCGTGGAATACCTCTCGACTCTTCAAGCGCCTCCTCGCTCCTCAAGTGACGGCCCTCCAACCCCTCCCCACCCCTTGTCGCTAAGTCACTATGTGCTAGCGACCGTTTCCGGGAGCCCATTATTGAGTGTGCAAGTCATCCCCTGCCATTTTATTTTATTCGTGTAAGTATATACTTAAAACATTGATCAGACAGGGGTCATAGTTCTTCCATAGCTCTTGGTAACCAGTCCACTTTAGCCACCCAAACGCATAGTCCAACTTTTTATTTTTCCGTATCCTGCAGTAGTCCTACACCAACCGGGGGTTATCCTTGGTTGCACTTGGATAGTGCATACAGGGATAATCGTCGTACGCCTTCCAAAGGACCGGGACCCTATGGTCCCGTGATATATACCTAAAATAATCTATACATATAATAAAACAGTAAAAAAACTATGTCTGTACATTGAATATATTAAAAAAAAAATACTTGAGGGGGGTTTAGAAACAGTAATAGAGCACGAATCCAAAAAAAAAAAATTGTCTGTTTGTCTGTTTGTCTGTTTGTTTGTACACGCTAATCTTCGGAACTACTGGACGGATTTGAATGAATTTTTTTTTGTTGTATAGATATTAAGTCTGGGCAACATATAGGCTATAATTTATTTTGGAAAATGGAACACCTGATGCAGAACCGCAACAGACCAGCTAAAGTATAAGAGATACAAAAATGGTACAGTAGCAAAAATTGTTTCGCGTGATGAGCATTTTCTGCTGAGAGAATAAATTTGAAGATCTGGAACACCTGATGTGGAACTCCAAGAGCCCAGCTACACTATAACATATACAGGAATGACGATTTAGCAAAAGTTGTTCAATCTGATGAGAACTCTCTGTTGACATATAAAAATCGAAGATCTGGAACACCTGTTGTGGAACTCCAAGAGCCCAGCTACACCATAACACATATAGGAATGACGTTTTAGCAAAAGTTGTTCAATCTGATTAGAACTCTCTGAGGACTTATAAAAATCGAAGATCTGGAACACCTGATGTAGAACTTCAAAAGCCCAGCTACACTATAACATATTTAGGAATGACGTTTTAGCAAAAGTTGTTCAATCTGATGAGCACTCTCTGTTGACTTATAAAAATCGAAGATCTGGAACACCTGTTGTGGAACTCCAAGAGCCCAGCTACACCAAAATACATATAGGAATGACGTCTTAGCAAAAGTTGTTCGATCTGATGGGCATTTCCTGTTAACTTATAAAAATCGAAGTTCAGAAACATCTGATGTGGAAATAAAAGCTATCACTAATTTCACTGTATAATTATAAAATAACATATGCTGGGAGTACCTCCACGCGGTGAAGGCGGTAACAGTTTAGGACTGATTTTCGATGACGATGGTATATCATTGAAAAGTTGCCTCTACTGGCCAAAACTCCAATTTATTTTTATCGAATAAATATGCCTTCGGGCTTATGTTATTTGAGTGTTTAATTTCCTTTGCCATTTATCTTCGTGACACGGTAGCCTACCCGGTAACGCAGGCGAGCAGTCAGGAGAGACTTGATGCTGTTCGAGAACATCAGGCTACAACTCGCTCCGTGGAAACCTCTTCGGATCGCGAAGCACGCCTGCGTTCTCAGCGTACAAGTGGGGACGTTCCCCACTTGCGTGATGCGCGACTGACCGCTGATCGCGAACGTCACGCATTATCTGGCGAGTCGGAGACGTTCACGGATAGAGAATTGCGCTTGAATTCTCAGCGTATCTACGCATCTGCTTCGAGGTCTCTACAGACAAGTGCGGAACGTGATGCGCGACTGTCCGCTGATCGTGAGCGACATGCATTGTCTCGCGAATCGGAAACGTTTACCGATACAGAATCACGCTTGAGTTCTCAGCGTATTCGCACATCTACTAACAGGTCTTTTGAAACGAGTGATGAACGTGATGTGCGACTAACTGGTGATCGAGATTATAATCATACATTGTCCCGAACACGCACACAACAAAATATTCATAATCAGTTAGAAAGTGAGAGAGAAAGAATCGCTGGAGTACTGCATGAAGAGACAGAAGAAGAGCGCAACGAATGTTTGAATTCTGATCGACTTCGACATTCTCTGAACAGGATGTCGATATCATCTGAATAAAATAAATAAATAAATAAAATTTATTTAGGTCCTTTTACAAAGTAATACATTTACAAACTTATAAATACTTAGTAGTACCAAGTGAAGAATCGGATGTGTCTCAAAATATAGCCGTAGGGCGTGGCGACTTTCCTTGGGTTGAGTTTCTTCCTTGAGTTAAGGAACGGAGTGCATTTACGTATACTCCTATGATTGACTACGCCACATATTCTGCCATCGGAGGTATGGTTCAAAATTGTACTTTTTGTGAAGCTGTTAAATGGCAAAAAGAAACAAACGGTATGTGTTGCTCAGGTGGAAAAGTACATATTGAAATATTACAAAATCCTCCAGAAATATTAAGATCACTGCTAATCGGTGACCATCCACAGTCAAAACATTTCTTGGACAACATCCGTTCGTACAATAATGCCTTTCAAATGACATCTTTTGGTGCGAAACAGATTTCAGAAGGCCCATTTATACCAACATTCGAAGTGAAAGGCCAAGTTTACCACCTTATTGGTTCATTATTGCCTGAAAATGACCCCAAGTTTCTCCAAATACATTTCGTATCCAATTATCAAGATCAGGCAAATATTAGAAACCAAACTTTCCGCAATTGAACAATAGTCTGCTTTCACTGCTTCAAAATATGTTGCATGTAAATCCCTACGTACACAGTTTTAAATCTGCCTTAGAATCTATAAAAATATATATAAAAATGGTGCCATAGCAAAAATTATTCCACGTGAAGAGCATTTTCTGCTGTGAGAATAAATTTGAAGATCTGGAACACCTGTTGTGGAACTCCAAAGCCCAACGACACTATAACATATATAGGAATGACGTCTTAGCAAAAGTTGTTTAGTCTGATGGGAATTTTCTGTTGACTTACAAAACTGAAAGATCTCGAACGTCTCGAATCGTCTCGCGCATCCCGTTGTTTTCCCGACCCTGGGCAGAATTCGACATCAGACATTTCAGATCTTCGTTTTTGACGATCCCGTTGTCGCTGGCATAAGCAATAGGATCCGCGTACGAAGTCGCGGGCAGAAGCTAGTAATATAATATTTTCATATAATATAACTTATTGACACTTCCCGTCACCCAAGGGCTGGCTTTTACCCTGGCCTGAGGCTAAGCATTGCCATAACAGTGATACAGCGTGGTAATGCCGCCAGTCTCTTGAGTACATTAACTATTTATAACGAAGCAAAGACACACAATTTCGATGAATGGAGGGCAGCCGCAAACAGAAAAACATGTTTTTTGTCCCTTTAATTTTTAACTTTATTTTATTTGTATGATTTTTTGTTAAAGCAGCAGTAGAAAAACATACTGTGAAAATTTCAACTGTCTACCTATTACGGTTCACGAGGTACAGTCCGCTGACAGATAGACTGACGAACTGATGGTTGGACAACGGAGGTTTAGTCCCGTATTACAGAACATCACTCAATACTCAAGCATTACTTAAAACTGGTTTCAACCAATCAAATAGCAAGAACGAGTGACGTTCTGTAATACGGGCATTCGTATACCAGTATGCAATAACAAACCAAACGTAACATAGGTATTAATTAGAATTTAACTTTAAACTGCAATAGCAGTTCCACAGACATCTCCACACTCGGTAGCAGTAGGGAATCTATTACGGTTGCCTCCACAACCGCTGTATGAAAAACCTTTGCACCTCATATCCGTAATGTCGTAGTACCAACTGAAAAACAATAATTATATCAATTTATTATTCTTCAAGCAGTGGTGGTTAGGGGTCATTCAAGTATTACGTAAGTACTACATGGGGGCGGGGGGGTCTTTGCTTTGTTTATTTTTGAAGACATGGGAGATGGGGGCGTCTCAATGGTGATTACCTCAGCAGTATTTATTTTTTTATTTTTCGGATTTTCTACAAAATTTAGTCGATTTTGGTTTGAACACATATGGCAACCCTAATTGTCTATGCTTGAAAACGAAACGCATATAACTGCTGCTCATGAATCAATAAAGAAACCAGAACACGTTGAAAAATGCATGTACCAATGTTAATGTAAGCATGGGGGGGATGAGAGCTTTGCTTCCTTTTGCTGACGACGGGGAGGAGGGGGTTAATAATTGCAAAAAATCTGCTTACGTAATACTTGAACGGCCCCTTACTGTCGCGACTCACGAGTCGTAGATTCGAACGCTGACAGGCACTTTAATTTGAGTAAATTATTGCATCACTACTGCTCTGAAAACGGTGACGGAAAACATTGTAAGGAAACCGTCCTAGAACCAAAAATTCGAAGACCCGCGTGGTGGATTACGGCCCACTCCCTCTCATAGTGTCCCAGAAGTGGGAACATTATAGGCTGATTATGCTTATTATTCTTCCTCTCTAGTATGAGTACGAACGAGAGAATATTTATGAGGATAACTCTTGGCGTGTAACAAAGATAAGCCAGTATGCACAAGCAAGCAAGAGTTTTGTTGGAATGACACAAATTCGGAAACAATGTAGGTAGTTATGATTATGACACATAAATAATATTTCTTCAACGTTTTTTTTTTAATTCAAATACCTACTTATTAAAATATTTAATGTTAAATATTTAATGCAAATAAGGTACTTAGCTAAATATTGCTTACACTAAAATATTTTCATTTAAATGACCTACTTAACTATAAATAATCGGTTATTATATCGCATGGTATTAAAATGCGATATCTTACAAACATTTATGTAAATACAAATTCGGAAAAGCATCAAATCACAATATCGAACCATTGTGATTAAAACTCAGATAAAACTTTTAAATCGCAAAATTGTGTGTGAGCGCCCCTAGCTAATGAACCACTGATAATGTCGCGGGTGTGCGGGGTGAGGTGCGGTATCTGATGTCAGCGCGGGGTAGGGAGTGGCCATTCTGTACGAAGTACTATTAGGTATTCTGTGCCTAGACCTACATAACGCAAGTATCACGATCTGTATGAAATCCATGCGTGCCATTATTTGACTACCTACTATGACGTCACAAGCACTATTTAATGATGGGAGAATTAAATCTATTCAAAGAAGCCGCCGCGTGCGGCACGCGTCTTGCCCACCCCCGAGGCCTAGCGCCAGCGCTCACGCTCACCCAGCCAGCAGTATACAGCCTATCGATTCTGTAAACTTCTCACCGTGATAACGTAGGTGAAGTGAGCGTGAAGTGAGCTATCAATGGAGGTAATCCCTAACATCGGGTGGAATGACAGCTCACTTCACCTTAGTTTTCACGGTGAGATTTTTACAGAATAGCACTGCAGGACTGAGCGCGAACGTGGCGGCTTACGATTTTTGTACGTAAGCTGGTGCGATTTTTGGCACGCGAAGTAGTTGCTCTTGGGTTATCTAGGTGTATCTATATCTGTGGTACTGTCCGTTTACAGTAATTTTACCTATGACAGCTATTGTAACGATATTAAAGATCTCAGTGAATTTTGACAGACTTGTCGGTGGCAGCAACCCAATAGCAACCTTATTAAAATGAGAATAAAGATCACTGTGACGTTGACAGTGATGCAAAATCAGAGGTAAATTATATGTGAAAGGACAGTATGTGTATACACAAACAATGAAATAAACGGAAAAATAATTTCCTCGAAATCGCATTACCTCCCTAATGTTGAATGTCACTTGCCATCACAAAACGTCAAGGTCTATTTGTCTAAGTAACAGTTAGACGTTTCCTACGAATAATAAAAGTCAAGAAATGTAACTCAAGCTCAAAAATGGCACCGCGCAAATGTTTACCGCGGTGGGCGTTGCCGAAAAGGCCACCGCGCACCAGAACCAATCACGGCGCTTGCCGGAATACAACGCTTTACGCGAACGCAGCTGATTGGTTTATTTACATATGTGTGTTCTTTTGTTCAAATACTCGGGGTATTTTGTCAATGTAGTGAAGTTTGGAGCCGAATTTCTCGTTGGTTTTGTTCATAGTTATGCTTCCTGACTATTTATTTATTCGTAGCATATTCCCTACCTTACCGAGGTTTCAATTTACTGGGGATTGTCGTCAAAAATGGTAAAGCACTTACGTCAATAGACAATAACTTACGAAGGGTGATACGAGTTACAATCTCCGAAGTCTGGTTGATACCGGCAGTAAACGAATTCTGACAAAATTTCTGGAATTGGTTCGTACGCGTCGTCTGTAAAGAAATGTAATTGACAGAAGTAGATAGGTGTACCACAGCGACATTTTCCGCTTGATCATTTAAAAAAAAATTCGCCTAAATCCTGCGGTGGCGCGAAGCCATGCCCCCTTAAAGTTTTCGCCTATTAGGAAAGCGATAACGCAATTAGTTGCAAGTTTGCAACCTGCATTGCGCAGCTTAGTGACGCATCACGTGTACTCCTTTTGTGAATTTTATTGACGAACTATTTGACCTTGGCGCGGGGCTAGAGAGCACTTCTATTTTATAGTGCAAGCAAAAATGGATTTAGTGGTGGTCAGGCGAGAGTTTCCGCGATATTACTTGTCCTGATTCTGAGAATTCTAAGTTTTTAAACTATGCCATTGTTGGTTTTGCTGTTTTTACTTGTGCATTTATGCCATGTATTGGCAAACAAGCAGACGGCCCTTCGGCCAGTGGTCACAGCTGGCTTTGGACATCTGCAATTCCAGGGGTGCGTTGCCTACCCTTTTGTGTATTTCCATTAGTTGTACATAGATAAATAAGGTGCTTTCCGAGGCACGGGGGGGTATCACACCACCAACTTCCAAACTCCAGGTTGTCACTAAGAAATTCTTAATGGATAACCCAATAACAATAAGCCCGACGTGGGAATTGAACTCAAGACCCCATACTCATCGGTCGCGCTTGCGAACACGAGACCAACGGGGCCCTGCGCCTGATCTAGATCTCTCTCTGGTCGTGTCGCATTGCCATCCCATCGGAAAATTAGAGTGAGGGAAGGGAGACTGCACCCGTATCAGACGTGGAGGACACGGTCCTCATACCTCCTGTAGGTTCTTTATACCTCCCATATTAAATGCTAATGTTGCTGTGACTCCAAGCCCAAATGTCATTGGAAAATGTTATTGTTTTCATTCCTGAACATAATCTATGTATGCAGGGCACAACACATGTCACCCAAGCGACACAGATATTTGGTACCTATTGAAAAAAATATTCTACCTCGACATGCATCCAGGCATTGACGTCTTCCATCAAACATGTTGTAGCTGTGGTTACAATGTCCATATTCAAAACGTACGCATCCTTTCAGCTGAACATCGAAGTAATATCTAAAAAATATAACTACATACAATACAAAATACGGATGTATCATACATAATACCTGAAAAAAACCGGTCAAGAGCGAGTCGGACTCGCGCACCGAGGGTCCCGTACCATCATGTTTTTAAATATTCATCGGCGAGGTCTAAATTCGTCAGAGAATTTTAACATTGCGGTGTAGAATCATTGATATATAAGAAGTTACACTAGCGTAGTAATTACCAAGGCGTTGCCAATGGACATATGGCCACAGCCTTATGCGTAGCTGACGTCAGTCAGTTCAGTGCTCTGTGTGACGCCAAACGAAGTGAACAGAGTGACACGCGACAAACAATACCGCAAAAGAGTGCGAATCAAGATCACAAAAACATTATATATTAACCGGAATTACTTTTCACTCTCATCAAAATCTGTTCTCATCACGGATCTTTACATCGCATCAATGAATTGAAGAAAAGAGAGAGCCCTTCGTCGGCGAGCGGTGCAGGCGATAGTTTTCAAATTACGAATCATTTTATGTTGTTGTAAATTTTACGATTACTGGGGCCCAAGTCTGCTATTTTTATAAATTCGTCATTCCAACACGATCCCATTGTCATTTTGCTAAAAGTTCGTAATCTGCTAAATTCATAATGGTTGATCATTGGTCGGTCAATGATCTGAGAAAAACTACTAAATTTCATGCTAGATTTCATTTAATATATATTTTTACATATTACGTATTAGTGTTTGCAATCTGAAGTAGTAAGAAGTTCGCAAATAGCAATAAACATTACATGTATTCATTTGTCATTATGTATGAGATTACCATTTTATGCCATTTTCTTTTTTCTTCATGGAGTGTCAGTGGTTGACCATTGGAAAGTCATAATGACGCCATTATATTAGTAGATTACCAAACTTGTCAAAATCGACAATTATGAAATCAATGATAGACCATTCTGAGACTATTGAAACAGCAGACTTGAGGCCCTGGCCACTAGCCCTACCCGTGTATTGAATTAATGTCGTCATTGTGGCGACATAAATTGTATTTTAATACGATAATGTTTTTTATAGCAACTTTAAACACGCACTTGCGGGATTTCCTGCGACTAGAACAGATGAATCCATTCGGTTGAAACTTGCAGTGAACAGTCGTGTTGAAACGGTTCAGGTCAACTGGAAGCAAAGATTAATTTTCATTCACAATACACTTTAAATATTACTATTAGATACATCATCTGTAAAGACTAAATATAAATTTTGTGTGAAAGCGTAAAAAAGGTAAATATTATTAAGCCCAGGTCGCACGGCCGAGATTTTCCCGAGGCGATTTTTTTTCGTGCATTGGATTTTCAATCCACTGCTTAGCGCCGAGAGCTGAAAATCAAGATTTTTTGACGCGCTGTGATGTGCTCTGTTAGATTCTCAATGCTCGGCTCAATACCGGGAGTTGAAAATCCAACGCGATAAAATCATGCCGCGATATTTTTACGTCCGTGCGAACGTGGGCTTAGAGATATTTGAATACACGAAACGAGATTTCAACCGCAATTTTAAGCAGCTCTCCTCGCAAAAGAATACTCGAACAAAAACATAAAAATAAGAATGATAAACCTTTACCTGAAAAGAGCAAGACTGTTAAACCAAAATAGCCAGCAAGTGTACAGAGATCCAATTATTGAAGACTGCTTCATATGCGATATTTGTGAGTGATGCGCACTCTTAACCTACGTGCGCAAACTTACACACCTAGCTGCGCACTCTTGTTCTCACAAGTTGTGCAAAAGTGCGCATTAAGGATGCTGAAAATGTTTTAAATAATTCCTAAACCGTTTTTTAAGTTTTCTTACTAGGCAGATAACCTAGGTAAGGAATAAAGACCGATGTTAATTTTAAACTGCTTTATTTTTTTTTTTTTTTTTGAGAACAGTAGTAAAAGCCCTACCCTACCATAGAAATGTGAAGAACTTCTTTCTTACATCTATGTTCTGTACCTACTTACCTAGGTAGGTATGTGTTATTTACAGAATGGCAGAAACATCGACGCGCAACCTGCAAGATTCAGAAACATTTCTTCGGCGATAAAAATAAAATTGCTGTACCATAAAATCAAAATATTTTATTTCACATAAGCCTACAAGGGCACTTATGAAACGTCAGAAGCTAGGTGCACGGTTCCAATTGGTCGTTTCCTATGGAGAAGAACCGGCAAGAAACTCTACGGTTACTCTTTTAAAAATAATTGACTTTTACAATGTTTTCTACTTACAGTAGGTATGGGAGGACAGCGTAGGCCTGTCAACAAGTACCAGGTACTTGCTAAAATAAAAAATGGTCTACAGATCTAAAATCTACAGGGCCTACAAAGTCCTCACATTTACAAAATCAAAATCTCAAAAAAAAAGATAAATAAAATGATATGATTTCCATTACAACCACTACAACCATTACACCACTACATACATTTTGGCCGCGTATACGAGAGGGGCTCGTGGCTAAATAATAACAGCCGCACAGGTCGATCGATCAGGTTAAGCAACGCTTGCTGCGGTTGGTCTGTGGATGGGTGACCATCTTGACATACCGAGATCCCTCCGTGCCTAGGAAAGCACGTTAAGCCGTTGGTCCCGGCTGTCATTCGTGGATCTTTGACAGTCGTTACGGGTAGTCAGAAGCCCGTAAGTCTGACAACCAGTCTTACCAAGGGGTATCGTATTACCCAGTAACTGGGTTGTGGAGGTCAGATAGGCAGTCGCTCCATGTAAAACACTGGTATTCAACTGCATCCGGTTAGGCTGGAAGCCGACCCCATAGTTGGGAAAAGGAGATGATGACATTTTGGCCGCAAGTACCTACCTAAGTTTTTCGTTTTCCTATGAAAAAGCCGTTTGTTTTTTTTTTAAACCGACGAACAATTTCTACGCTAATAACCATGAATTCAACATAATTATGATTCTAGATGGGGTCTAGTATCATGTGCTGAATTCATGGTTACTGTTTGCGCGTCGATATAAAGACGCCAGCACATCAAGCTACCCGAAACTGTAAAATTTTCCCAATCAAAGAAATTTGACAGTTTGTAGTAGCTTGATATGCTGGCGTCTGTACCTGCCACCCTGATTTCAAAACAACAATACTAATATAGTGTGGCAAACAGTGGTGTACAACGTATATTAATTAAATGAAAAGAGGGAATCATCTTTGTCCTTCAGTAGAATACTAAAGGCTAATAAAAAAAGATGTAGGTACTTAGTAATACGTACCCTTCGGAGTTGTGGAAATGGTATCCACATCGCATAGGACTCTTATCAAAATGAATGCAAATAATGTGAAAAGCGAGTGAAATTCATGATCAAAGAACATTATTTTGTTGAAATAATTTTAAAAACACAAACCGTTAAAATATTATAGACTGTTACTTATATCTTACTGTGAATAAAAATGGCCATAATACAACATAAAATAAATATTTGATTTCAAATAAGTTATTACGTAACATTGGTATGGCGATTTGAAGGTTCACATAAAACTGAAGTTCGTGAAGCGACAAGTTTGAAGGGTTCCATCGATGGAGGTTTTTTTTCTTCGGGGATTAGGCCCACCAAAAATTGTGACGTAATTTAATGAAATGCATGTTGATTTGTTCCTTATGATCTCTACAATGCAGGTGTAGTAATAATTGTACTTCGTCTGACGGGAATACTGAGAATTACGATCATAACCTAAAAAGTCACTAAGTACCTACTGTTGTTTCATGAGTAGGTTGGTCCCATTTGTATTATAAGTTAGTGATTGCACTGCTCAGTAGTATGCATCTAGGGTGTTGCAAAATGTTCATGAAAAAAAAACATAAACGTAATAATAAAACATTTTCATTACTGTAAGTATGTATATCATTTTCAAAGTCAGACGACTTATAAGTAGTAACGTATTCCTTCTAGAAAATACTTTGTTAGAAGTTGAAGTATGATCCATACGAAAAAGAATTAAGATTACCGTACCAACTTTTTATTGTATAGAGATATTATTACACGAAACACTTCGGTGTCAGAACATGGGTTCAAAAATATGCTGGAACTGTTCCTATTGGGTTGAGATGAACAGGTATTTCTTGCTTGTGAACTGTGCCTGTGAACCTAATGGCACAACACTGATATACTGTCTGATGCAAATTTACAGATTATTCCTATTCAACAGCTATCACTAAATTAATATAACAGTAGTTTGAAAAATTCATAAATTTCGAGACGACTGGTTCGAGACTTCCCATGACCCAAGGGCTGGTTTTTACCTTGGCCAGAGGCTAAGCATTGCCATTCAACGTGGTAATGCCGCCAGTCTCTTGGGTACATTACCAGTCGACAGCGATGCGGATGAATTTTTCGACGCTATATTTTAGTTTGTTTATTGTTTTAGTTAAGTTAGGATTTAATTTTGATATTTTTTGTTGATAATAATCCTACTTCCTGTCCTACTTCCTACTATCCTACTAATATTATAAATGCGAAAGTTTGTGAGGATGTATCGATGGATGTTTGTTACTCTTTCACGCAAAAACTACTGAACGGATTTTGATGAAACTGTACAGTAATATAGCTTATACATCAGAATAACACATAGGATACTTTTTATCTCGATGTTCCTACGGGATCGAAACTTACGCGGGTGAAACCGCGGGGCGCAGCTATTAATAAATAAAAGTACTTATTTACAGTAGTTTAAGATAACACGGGATTTCTAATTAACAGTCACCTTAACCATAGATATTAGTTTTTATTATTACCATAGATGACAAAAGAGGACTAAACTTCATGTGTTTTCTGTGTACCTACTTTCTACGAAGTATATAAAATCACAAAATGTAAAAAAAAACAAACCACATTGAATTCAGATTTGCAAAGCAGTCGTCGAACTAATAAGCTATTTGCTTCATTGACAGCGGACTAAAACAGCCACAACAACGTTAAGAAACTTTAAAATTTGGTTACATCGAAAGGTTTGTTAAAGTATTATACAAGCTGAAATTTTAATGGTTGTTTTCCCGCGGCAGAACAATTTGGTCTCAGTAGTGCTACCTATTCATGGAGTTAAATTTAAAAAATAAAATTGTTTTTGTTTTCAAATAATTATAAAAATATGAGCTCAACTCGAAAGCGTGAGAATCAATAGTGACTCACGTGCGCCCGCCCGCTACCTACCATCTTTAAGTAACCCTGGAAAAACCCCTGGTATTTCCAGGGACACGTGCGTGAGTGGTTAAGTAGGTATATGTGCCTATTGTGTTTCGTTAACAAAGGAGTACGTAGTATCGTATCAGCTGTACTATTAGTGTAGCTATAGGTACTATTGGTTCAAGATCGCGTTCGAGTTTTGTTTTTCACAATTGTAAATCTGCCATTTTTTAATATTTTATTTTATTTTTTTTATAAATCGATTGTACTATCAAGACAAAATCATTTCGCTTCGGGAAAACAACCATTAAAATTTCAGCTTGTATATCCAATAGAATAGCAATGAAAGCCATTCAATTATATAATACTAGGTTTTTTTTTTAATAAATAAAAAATAAGGTTTTTCGAATCCCATGTATTTTCGCATAAGCTATATGGGGTGCTTAATTGTTGCAAATGGGTCACACTATCACGTCCTGAAAATAACTCGTCAACTTACAAGTTGTCATTTGATTGCTTAGCTCCAAATGTATAGGTGCTACTAGCTGACCCCGCAAACGTCGTTTTGCAAAAAGGAAATAAATAGGGGTATGAAAAATAGATGTTGGCCGATTCAGACCTCCCCATTTTCACACAAAATTTCATAAAAATCATAAGATCATTTTTTTTTTAGTTCTTCGTAAAATAATTTAAAATGCTTGCTCTCATTTCGTGTTTGCAAATAAGGATGCACCCAGTACTTCTTTCTTTGTTTTTTCTTCTTTACGTAACGTGTATAAATAAATAGCTGCAACTTCTTCCACGTCCATCTTTGAAATGGATCGATATGACCGCAAATCGCAACGGTTCTTCAATCGTACGTTGCGGTTGCGAATGTGGCTGCCCTTATGGCCGCATTCGCAACCGCATCCTGCGGTCAGCCGGACGGCTAGCCGCATTGCGGGTAACCGAGAATGTACGTAGCCTTAAAGTTTGGATACAAAATGTTCAATAACTGAACGATGTCTCGTTCCAAATTAAAATCACATTAAGTAAGTACACACGGCTACACATCAAGCTATACATTTCCAGTTTTAGCTGACCTCGCACTGTATAGGTTTTTCGTACAATCAGAAGTCAGCTTATACTGGTTATTTATAGCTTGACTAGCGCTTCGCCCGCGACTTCGTCTGCGTGTATTCATGACAAATTTCAAGTTACACAATTTTTTTATAAAATTAACTCAAGCAATAAGATTTTTCATACAAACAAAATCCCCCCTTTTCACCCCCTTAAAGGTCGAATTTCCAAAAACCCCTTCTTAGTGCTCCCCTAAATAATAAAAGGAAGCCGTATGCAAAATTTCACGTACCTAGTCCTTGCAGTTTCGGCTGTGCGTTGATATGTCAGTCAGTCAGTCAGTCAGTTTCTCCTTTTATATAATTATATAGATGTGTAGCCGTGCGTACCAGCGGGTCATAATGAAATTCAGTTCAATATTTATCAATATTACTGCCCAGCTAGAGCCTAGGGCTTTAATGATTTACTTTAGGTTATGTTAGCGAATAGGTGGTAGAACAGTGGTGGTCCAGCGGTAACGGCCCCGGTTTACGAGTTCCGTTGTTGGTCGTGGGTTTGAACCCCGGCAGGGCTTTACTTTGTATAAAAAAACTTAAAAATTTCATCGGTAAAGGAAATAATCGTGAGGAAACCGGCACGTCCTAAAACCAAAATTTCGAAGACATGTGACTTCAACCCGCACTGAGCCCGCGTGGTAGACTGCCCACTCCCTCCCGAAGGGGTTTGATACTTAAGATCAACAGCCATAATATCAGCAGTTAAAACATCAACACCGTAAGACCAACGATTCAAAATCTCAACACTTCAGAATGTCAGCAGCTTAGTAAGTCAACAGTTCACCAGACCAAAGTTTATAATCTTAACTTGGAAAGTATTAGGTAATTACTAATTAATGTTATACATGTTTTACTACAAACAAAACACGTCCATTAAATCTATCTACATATTATAGTTTCGATATTAAAATACTTGTGAAGAGAGAATTGATAAAAGAGCAAAAATCAACAAAGCTTTATCTAGAAAGGATCCTTGCAGAGGTCCCACACACCACACGTAAAAAAAAAAATTTAAGAAGCTTTACAAAGGGTTATATCGAAGAAAGAGAAAAAAAAGGACACAATTTAGAATCGTTGGTCTTACGGTGTTGATGTTTTAACTGCTGATATTATGGCTGTTGATCTTCAGTATCAAACCCCTCTCAAAGAGAGGAGGCCTGTGTCCCAGCCAGCAGTGGGGACATTATAGGCCACTGACCTCTACTAATACCACTGGACTGGCGGCTGTCAAAGTGCTTTTGTGCCTATTTGATAATCGCCATTTTGGCGCTGTCGGACGTAGCGAGTGTCTGTGGTACTAAAACTAAGTGATGTCGAAACTTGTACTTGTTGTATTTAAATATAGTTATCATTCTTGATAACTTTTGTATAATGCATTTATCAAGAATAACATTAAATTCGAACCAAATTAATTCAAAATGCTAAAGTACTTTACAGTAAACAAACACTTCTCTCACAGCCATTTGCAATATACGTCAAAATTAGTTCTCTACTGGCGCTTCAAAAAGACACAAAAAAATTGCTGTCAAACGCTTGGAACAGCCTGTCCAGTGGTAATAATAGAGGTCAGTGTTATAGGCAGATTGTGGTGTCAAAAATAAATAACACACTTTCGTAGCACAGAAAATAACATTGTTCTTTTAATATAAAAATTATCTTATTTTACTGTGACTTATATAATTACTATAGCAATGACCAGTAAATTAGCCAAGATTATTATAAAGGTGCATGAAAAAAAAACTGATTACAACAAGCTTTACGAGGCGGCAAAAGTTTCACGGTATGGGAATGATATCATATTTGCGCCGTTACTTATGATAATAATATTATATGTGTAAGTTACTGTAGGAAAAAATGATAAATTTAAAGACGGTATTTAGCAGCCCGGAGGATGGGGTACTTGTCTCCCGTGCAGAGGCCGCGGAAGTCATCCATGGACAGGTCGATGATGGAGACTCCTCCGAGGTTTTTGGCCCTGGAAAAATATAAACAATTTATCAAATCTATACTCATCTCATAATATTTTGACATTATTGAAATAAAACTGAATAAAATCATTTTGTTGGTTAATAATAATAATAATAATAGCCGCCCCGACCGATTTCGGTCTCGGTGGCCAATCTCAACGGAGATTAGCTGGGTACGCAGGAGATATTATAGTGCACAAGTGTGCGCTACCCCAGTCTCAGCAGTCGCGCTTACAACCACGAGACCAACGGGGCAGTTAATAATGTCAATTCGGAATTAGAAATTCCAATATTGTTTTGTAACACTAGTTTTTCATACCGTCTTTTCCGTTAATTGATAGCCTAGTGACAGCTAAAACTTATTTGTTCTAGTGAATTAGTATTCAAACCCATCTGAACCATCGACTTTTCGCCAATTAAGGCCGCATTCACAGCAAATGTTCAGTCAGTCGCCTACTGTGAGTGTGATGTTCGAAATGTATGAAAAGCAACGTCAGCCACCGACTGACTGTCCTTGGTTTTCCATAGGGTTTTCACGTTCATCATTTACACCACAATTGTCAGGTTGACACGATTCATCCTCCTGTCATATGTACGGAAATTAATAGAAATTCAACTTACTTGACGTAAGCCGCCCTCTGGCCAGCCGTATCAGGATCCTCATATGACACCCAGAGACCTGGGTCACCGTTGTCGTCGGGTAGGCGGAAGGCGTATGTGCCTGCAAGTATATTTAGTTAGTATCTATTACGCGTTTACCATAAGTATAACCGTATTAAACAATATAGATGCGTGTACATAGATATAATTATAGGATGCATAATTTTGTGTCCGTATGACGTTAACTAAGTCAAATCTAACATTTGAACCCCTTTTTGCATTCGCGCTCCCAAGCGCGCTACATTTCGAGCACCAACAAACTGTACTGACCAAAGAGTCTGTGCGTATACGCACGAACCTGTACGTCAGAGGCGTAGGTACTATGTATAAGATTCAATATCACCCAAACGAACTTTTACCCGCGTCTACTTGAAGATGAAATCTAAAACCATAATAAATGAAAAGCAAACATTTATGAATATAAGTATTAAAATATATGCATACGAAAGTAATATTGCAAGAGGCAAGTTATTAACATTTTACTTTCGACAGTCATGGCCATTTAGCATTTAGTAGTGATTGTTAAGAAGCTATAAGCCTACTATTAATGAGTACCAACCAAAAAGAGGGCTTAGGTCTTGCTCCTTTGTTAAGCCCTTCTCTGAAAAGTCAAATTTGCTAGCTAATAGTAAACCCCTTCGTACACAACGCAACGCAAGCGACCGATACACGAAGTGCTTCGATATGTAAGTCGGATCACACACTCCAACGCATCACGCGACGGGCCGCGGAAGACAGAGAAAAAATATAATTGAAAAATATTATTGAATTTAGTATGTGAAAGTCATGCGCTAGGCGCGTTATCTGCGCCCCGTCGCGCGTCGCGTGGCGCGTTGTAATATGTGATCCGCCTAAATATCAGCTTTTGCGTCACCTCGTGTACCGCGGGCCTGTAGCTACTAAAACCTCATTAATGGGTGTGATATCGTTAGCAGAAAATTATATTAAATTAACACCACAACAACAAACGATATAGCACCGGTAAGGAATGCTTTAAATGACCCGAAGCATTTTTCACAGCAATGTAACTATCGGCAACGGTATTGTATCTTTCACTCATAGAAATATCGACATAATCGTTTGCCATCGACACGTGACATGTTTTGTCGCAGTAAGTTTTCTTGTTTAGGAGATCATTAGTTTTTCGTCAGGAAAAGCTAGAGTTTCCTGCAAAAGCGTAGCCGTCATAGTAAAACGGCCGTCATGGAAATCGGGTCATTTGACATTAATGTGTCAAAAACCACTGTAATACTTGGGCAGCCATTATGGTGTGACCGTTGTCCGCTTTCTTAGGGAGCCAAAGCTTAAGTCATTTGTATACTGCACCCTAATATTGCTTATCACGCTATCAATATCAATCTGAATCATTTTGAATGATATTGCTAATCCATTGCTTCATATGTTCAAAAAACCTGTCTGCTCAACAACGTAAATAACGCAATGAATGTTGTTGAACTGTCAAAATAAAAACCATTGCTACTGATAGTGTGTTATGCAATTACCCCGCAGACCATTTGCTAATATTAGCAGGTTAAATTTTTATGTACACTTTCGCTTTCATGATTGTTCACATACCGAAGCGCTTGCTGGGGTCGGTAACCTTCCTAAGGTGGGGACGCATTCCCTTCTGGTGGTTGGGGTTAATCAGCTTGGCGCAGACCTCAGGGTAACTCAAGATACCCTCTGTTTTGGTATAAGGACCTAGAAACAAGGACACATGAATTAGCTTTCGAGGAATTAGGTAGTTTTACTTAAGTATTCAAACAAAATCAAATAAAAAAACAAATCATTATTATCAATTATTTCAGACAAATGACGTGGATCAGTCTTCTCAACAATATTATTTTGGTAAAATAATAAAAGTAACAGCTGCCTTCGTGTTTCATCGTGCAATCGTCGTTGATGATGTTATTTAACTCAATATTGGTTGGCTTAAAACAGCCCAAAATATAATTTTGCATTACAATACGTAACTAATTGAGATGGGGCTAATAAGACATGGTTAGCTAATTAGACATTATGAATAATCATAATTTCTTTACTGAATATTTGCGAGCAAAAAATTGTTTGGAAGTCAGAGTCATTTTTCTAATATGAATTTCCACAAGGCATTCATGCGTCGTGACGGGAAAGTACCTAGGAATTGCTAAATACGCTCCATGGTAGCGCATCGCTCAATTGTGGCTAATGAGACACAATTCAGTTTCTATTGTTATAAATCAAATTTTGATTTTTCAACAGTTGAGCGGTAAATAATTCATTCTTGTTATTGTTGATTAGTTTACTTAGCAATTGCGCAAAATATGAGGGGATTGCACTAAGAAGTATAAGTTTCTATCTATATGATAATAATTTGTATCGTTTCGCTAAAATAAAAACGATTGCGAAAAGAAACTAAAATTCAAAACAAAATAATTTACTGGGCTTTTTTTTTAAAAGCGGCCGTCTGCCAATATTTTGAAAACATTTTATAAATACTTGATATTAGGTACTAAAGTATGTGCAAGGACGTGGCAATATTTTTTATTATATCTGGGCAATTTGGAGACTAAAAATATTTGCCGACTTGAATGATGTACCATTTTGGGACCATAGAGGGCCAAGTTCGAGTTCTAGACAACGATATCCAATAGATAAAGCTGAACTGGCTTTATACAGCATCGCCTCTGTCCGTCATACCTGTGTGGCAGTCTTTTTCTGAAAGTCAATGTCCTATTGTACTCATAACGTACGCATGCAGAGGAAAGCGTGAATGATTACGACATACCAGCTTCACCGGGGCCATCAGCGTGTAGGGGAGGAACACCAGCGATCTCGCTCTCAGCGTCCAGCTTCCATGTGCGGGCAGCAGTCGGGATAGCCAGGATGAGCTTCTGGGCAGGGGCACCACCTTGGAGCCTGTTCACAAACAATAACATTGACCAAATTGGAAAATTTCTAACTAGCGGCCTAGCGTTTCGACGGTACAACTATGTTTCTTAGACTGTTTGGGCCCAATAGATAGCCACAGTTTTTGCGCCGTCAGAAGCGTTATTCAGATCATCAAGGGAGCAAGTGATCGGCCACCGTTAATTTATCACTGCCGCTTTGGGACATGCAAAACCAACCAAAGTTTTGTAGACTGATTTTAGGAATTTGAATTAAAATGAAAGAATAAAATCAAGACGTTAAAGGTTTAACAAAAGAAGTATTTTTAAACAAAATAATGAAGTTACAAAAATACAAAATTGAGGAGTTATTAATTAAATGAACAAATGGGGAATTAATAGTAAAGAGCGCGCAGCCGGGTTCAGGGGGAATGAGCCCGTGGTCATCTGCGCGTCGTCTTATATGCCATGCTATTCTCTAAGGATACAGCCTTGCGGGCAGCGCTGTCGCAGCGGTGATAATAATAAGTGCGACAGCGCTGCCCGCAAGGCAGAGAGAATAGCTCCCATGGACTCGATCACGTCATACTCCGGGCTGGCACGTCAGGAGAGGCCAAACAAGGTTCATACAAAACTGACCAGTAGGTGACAACAGCGTCAGCGTTGAGCAGGGGGTTACGGTTCTGGGGGGTGTAAAGGGGGGTGCTGTAGTCAGCCTCCTTGGGGTTACGTTCGGGGGTCTCGAAGTCATAGGCGCCCAGGTTCACGATGTCAACCAGGTTGATGATGGCAGGGACGTCGTAGTAAACTGGTACAAAAAAGAAGACATTAGATTGTAAACTGTAGTATCATTGTCTGAACTTGGTAGGTAAATAAATCGGGGTCACGGACTACGTCGGTATCACAGTGGCGCCCTCAACGTTTGTTTGGTTATTTCATACAATTTGGAATAAGCACGTTGAGTTATGCTTCACGAGATTATACGTTAATATTATTAGAAACGGCAGTTTTACATTGTTTAGTTTTATTATACCTAATTCTTAAAACGGAATATAGTGGCCACTGTTATCCGTTTTAAGGATTATAATAAAACTACCGCTTCTAATAATATTAACCTATAATATTGTGGAGCACAACTTAACGAGATTATTTTCTGCATTTTCATTCTAAAATAAAATAAATAACCAAATAAACGATGAGGGCGCCACTGTGCGGCCGGCGGCGTCGTCTTAAAATGCCTACATAGGTTTGTGATTCACATACGAATAATGCCGTGGGTGCACATAATAGGATAATCACGATAAAAGGCCTTATGATCACTACTGTACCACGAGGTCGTATTGATATCCTTATAAACATACATTACTTTATCCATACCTACCTATTTTAATATAGGTACCTTAAGACTGTGCCGACCGTACAGTGGCGCCCTCATCGTTTGTTTGGTTATTTCATACAATTTAGAATGAAAATGCAAAAAATAAGCACGTTAAGTTGTGCTTCACAAGCTTATACGTTAATATTATTAGAAACGGTAGTTTTATATTGTTTAGTTTCATTATAATCCTTAAAACGGATAAAAGTGGCCACTATATTCCGTTTTAAGGATGATGATAAAACTAAACAATATAAAACTACCGCTACTAATAATATTAACGTATAATCTTGTGAAGCACAACTTAACGTGCTTGTTTTCTGCATTTTCATTCTAAATTGTAAGAAATAACCAAACAAACGATGAGGGCGCCACTGTGCGGTCGGCACAGTCTTAATACGCGTCTCCTTTTACCTAATACCTAACGTATAAGGAAGAATTATTGTAGGTATTTCATCATTGCCGAAGAATTGACACATTATACAGCCAAGTATTGATCAAATTCCATATTAAAAAAAACCGGTCAAGTGCGAGTCATACCTACCCGCGCACCGAGGGTTTCATATAAATTTGTAGGTATGTAACTTTACGGTTTTCGGATTTTTCCTTTACTTGTGCTAAATAACTTTGCTTCTTGCCAATTTTCATGACTCTAGGCCAACGGGAAGTACCCTATAGGTTTTGATTCCCAAGCGAGTATCAAAATATGCGGCATAAACGGAACATAAACGCCCGTATCTTTCAATGCATTGACTTGGGAGTTTTAATTTTTTCACTGCTTCAAGGATTGCAGACCTGAGTACTTATTTGATATTAATTTCAACTTGAAAACCACACGCTTTTCTGAGAAAAAGTGTATTGACAGACAGACGAACAACGAAGTGATCTTATAAGGGTTCCGTTTTCCTTTTGAGGTACGGAACCCTAAAAATAATATAAGACATTAAAAAAACTATAAGTATTGCTTTTCCATGAGGTTTTTTTGCCAGGTATTTACATAAATCCCTTTATTAATAAACTCGGAGTGTTATGCCAAACTTAAACCTCGATAAATGTAATATTGAACCAAATCTGGCAATCTGAAACTTACTCCGCATGTTTGAGCTACGATGTCACAGACAGACACACAGATACCCTCAATAACATACCCGTCAAACATATACCACCCCTTTATTCGTCGGAGGTTAAATACTTACCACTGGAGTTGACATTGGGGAGGACGGTGATAGCCAATTGCATATTAGGCTTGACATTCAAAGCTTGCTTCATCTCACGGACCAAGGCGGTGAAACCCTCACGGTGCTCAGCCTCCTTCTCATCGACGGGGGTAGTGCCGAAGGTCTTCTTGATGCCGTGCCAGATGGATCCTGAACGAATAATACATTGTTGATAACGCTAACTAAGAACAGATAACAAGTTAAGTAAAACTAGAGCAACACTAACAAACACACAGCTGACAGATAGATTTCAAAAACATGACGTCTTCAAAATTAAGATATAGGTACCATTCCCATTCGTCTCACCTAGTGTGAATAGTTGTATAATTTACTATTGTATATTACATTTCCTGCATTTATTTTAATTTTTGCATTTCCTGTTAACATTCAAAATACTCAATACTCAATATATTTATTGCTTCCACATGTGAACTTAGGTGGTAGGTTTTACAGAATTTATGATCATTGTGGACCCTGTCGGGCACAGCAACAGTGGGAGAGAGGAAGAGAGATTTTATTTCACTACTTAGTTGTTATACTATATTTATAAATATTGTTGTTATTTTATAAAAACATGTAATTTAAAATTTGTCATTTAGGTATTCATTGATATTATAATAGCATTTATATAATAGAAATTGCTTCAATTTATTTATGAATGTATTAAATTTTTGTTCTTGTTTAATACATGAATAATTTGAATCATTGTTGATACAGATGCAGTAATATATTTGTACAGTAATGATGGCCCAAATATTTACAAATTGTAGCTTCAAGCCAACAAAGAACACATTTATTTAATGTAATGGGTTTGGGTGATTAGTAGGTACACACGCAGCGACTTTGTTATTTCTTATTTTGCATCACTGTCAAAATCACAGTGAACTTTATTCTCATTACTATAAGGTTGCTATTGGGTTGCTGCGATCAGAGGTAGGTAAAATAACTATGAATGGACTGGGAGACTCGCTAGCGATTTCAAAATCTCACGTTCGCACAAAGATTTTTACAGCCGATTTGTCCTAGCTATGTCATTCTGTGTGTACTAATGATTTCACGTTGAAGGTTCTCACCCCAGGTGGAGCGGATCTTCTTGGGCTTGTACTTAGCGAACTGCCAGGCGAGGTCGATGCCGTCGAAACCGTGCTGCTCAGCCAACAATACTCCAGAGTTGACAAACGCCGTACGAGCTTGCGGAGACTCCAACTATGAAGGAAAAATGTACAAATTAATATTTATATCTTGCGAATTATTAACCTCATAAATATCGTATGAACCCCACCGGTTCATAAGAAAAATACACTCGAAACGACAATAAATATAATCGTGAAAACCGTTGAGCGCTGACACGCAAACGGTCTTACAGGTGGTTGATAAATCATTAAAACCTAATTGATATTGACCTTACCTACGGATGAGGAAAAGGTTCAGATGAATATAAATGTTTAATTTCATCGCTAAACGAGTATGAACACAATGTCCTATCTATTAGAAAGCCTATTCAATAAAGGTTAATTGATTTGCTTCTGCTTGAATATGAATTCATCTTCATACGTATTCCCACTGTTATAATACAATTTCAGATGAGTCTGTATCATCTAATTTGTAATGTTAATTTGCATAATCTGACGCTGCCTCAAACAAAACTCAATCATGTATGTACGCTGACATCAAATGTATAATTGAATACACAATCACGAAACTAATCAGTTTGTTAATTTTTGTTCGACTGATTCCGTGTTTAGCGAATTTCCGTACAAAAATTTTATTCGTACCTACGGATGGATCTAAAAAAATTCAAAGATATTATCTGGTTTTGCTCGTAATTATAATAATAGTATGATTTATGTCCATAAATTAAGGCCGTACCTTGTTCGAACAATTAATTAAATATATAAACCCGCATATTATTAGAATAAAATTGACACTAGGTGGAGCGAGGTCTACTTTCTAACAAATGGTAATCTCTTTTTTGAGGAACAGCTGGACTTACCAGGAGATTGTACTTATTTGCCTCTTCAGTGTCGACGTCTCCTCCGACGGACAGCAAGACCTTCAGACCAGGGTACTTGGTCTTGAAGTTAGTAATGGCGCGGTAGTTGGCGTGGGAGCGGTCTACATCCAGGTTTTCGTTCAGCGGCACCATCTTGTAGGTATCGGGCTGGACGCCGGCGTATCCGTACACCAGGTGAGTGCAGAAGGACAGGGCCGGGTCCAGGTCCAAAGGCAGCATACGCGCTTGAGCTGGATAAATGCATCCTTCGACTGAATTAACATGTTTACAATGTATCTCACGAAGAGTTGGGATCTAATATAGACCCCAATTCTTTATTTTTCATTCCTCCTTCTCAAAATAAGAGAAGTGAGTGTATCCTTTTAACTTCATTAGGGCGAGCTGGTACACCTGTGTACAGTCAACAGCAAAAGTAGATGATGAAAATCAGAAATTCAATACTAATGAACGGAGTTCGCACCAGAACTGTGTGGCGTCGAAGTGATTCAAAAGTATATGATTGTAAATTATACCAAACATTTACTACTTCGACGCCAAACAGTTCTGACGCGAACTCCGTTCATTAGTATTGAATTTCTGATTTTCATCATCTACTTTTGCTGTTGACTGTACCACAAACGGTACAAATTTATACCAGCTCGTCCCCGAGAGCTGGCGATGACTGTATTCTCAATTTTGTATAGCCTTTCGCAACATTATAAAGGTCAACAAAATATATGTCCGCACAAAAACATAATTTGCATTTGTTACTATAATAGCGTATCCTGCAGTGGGCGTAGTCTCTTGAAATTGACTTGTCTGGCGACTCGGATTAAATGTGGTTATATTATGTGTGTAGGTAGGTAGCTAAGTATGCAGGGTCAAATTAAATTACCTAGCAAAACTCTACTAGCGTAATGGGTATCGAAATATAAACAAAAAAATCGGTTGTCTGTAAATTCGGTTTACTGACGATAGTTGAACGTGACAACGTCATAAGAAAATACTAAAAAAAAAAACTTTTTTTTTTAATTTTTTCGCTCGTTCCGCGCTCTCGCTTGCACTTCAAGCCTTAAATGGAACGCCTCAGAGCGAGGTAACGCCGCATGACGTCATGATTTTTCGTGCGTGCAGCCAGCTTCATCGAATTATAAGACGTTGTCACGTCAAAAAAATTTTATGACTTTTTATTTTGGTGTCAATGGCCGTAGGTTGTATAGGTACTTGAAATTCCTTTTAAATAATCATTTATTTTTGTCTAAGCTTTATGAACTTTTACCCCCTTACTAATAAACGTTGTATAGCGTCTGTATAGTTACACATCGGCTTGTCTTCTTCAAATTACTGACGACTGAAAGAGAGAAATCGTTGTTGTAACTATTCATCTGATATAATACGTTTATTAGTAAGGGATAGGTAATGTTTTTTTTTTTTTATAGGTAATGTTTACGGACATCTTAACACGATAACCAAAAAAAAAACTGATTTTCTTAACTCGTACTTTAACTGCACTACCAGCGGTTGTTGACCCTAAATAAAAGTTTGTACAAATCCTTTTTTATTTTTTTAACGTGTTTAGAACGTGTTTTTTCCCATAACGTCTGCGAAGTTTTGCTAGCTTATTTAATTTGACCCTGTATAACTTTCGATGTGACAAACATTCAGACGGTAGTTTCGCAACTCTTCTATAACGATGCCCTACTGATGTCCGTTACAACACTACGACTTTATACTGTAAACAAGGAGGATATTAATCTAATATCAACGCGACGTATCGGCTATTATCTGCTATTACGAGAGCTCGCAATTGAGTCAGGGTCACTCCTGAATTGGTCTTTGAGTTTACTTTGACTGTCAACAATAAATTGAACATTGAATTATCCTTTATTGAGGAATATATCGACACCTCCATGCAATAACATCGTAACTCACTGTTTTCCAAAAAATGAGTTACAACGGCATTGTTATGTAAAAAAAAATGCATTTTTTCTGTACTATCAATGTAATTCTATTCCCTTTCGTTTCTAAAATAAAAACATTTTATGTAACTTAACACCTTGGAGTTACAATTATCTGATCACAAAAATAAATTAAACTACCAAAAAAACTAAATTGTAACTCAGACATACAATGTTTGTCCTCGTAACTTATATGTCATTTCACTGTTTTGTTTTTCACGTAAGTCATGAAAACCCATGAAAACAATTTTTCTTTTACAACTTAACCATACCTATTTATAGTCCGCCTAAACTATATTAAATAGAGCCAGCTTCAAAAATTGTACGGGGTGTTTTGAGTTTGCTATAATTTTTCAAACTTTAAAATCGTTCTCCTGTAAAATCACAAAAAGTGAGTTACGATGTTATTGCATGGAGGTGTCGATATACAATGTGTTAATGAAATAACCCAAAACCTGAAACTAGTTTGTTTAGAATCGGCAGCAAAATCGAATACAATAATTTTTAATATGGGTTATTTTTTTCCAAAAAATAATTATTTGTCATGCCGTGTCTGATATTTTTAACGACGCTGTACGCTACTGTCCAACGCAAAGAAAACAAACAGCGAGGGTGAGGAGGGGGTGCTAGATCTGGCGCCAAGGCCGGGAAGCGCGCCGGCGGCGATAGAGCTACGAATCTGTAAGAAGTAGTGCGACAAGAACATTTACAAATATCTTTTACTATAATTTTTGAAAATAAATAATTATATGTCATATCAATTTATTAATATAAAAATCGGTTGGGGTGTCCGAGGTTTTGGGTTATTTCATTAACACTTTGTATACAGGTTGAAATTGAAAACATGCGACAAACCAAAATGGGAGGTTGTACTAATCATTATGAACAACTTTTATTATGGGACTGGGCCGCCACTGATCTCGTACTGATTTCGTATAATATACGACATAATTACATTTAGGTACATACATGCACGTAAATCCTACTTCCTACTAGTATTATAAATGCGAAAGTTTGTGAGGATGGATAGATGTTTGTTACTCTTTCACGCAAAAACTACTGAACGGATTTTGATGAAACTTTACAGAAATATAGCTTATACATCAGAATAACACATAGGATACTTTTTATCCCGATATTCCCACGGGATCGAAACTTATGCGGGTGAAACCGCGGGGCGCTGCTAGTGTCTTATATTTACTTCCATTAGAAATCTTTTCTCAATATGTAAATCTATCTATACTTATAATAAATCTGTAGAGAGGTCAATTCTGTACATGAAATATATTTCCAAAATAACTATCAGCGGGTGATTAGTGATCGATACTGACGCCAAAAATGCAATCAGTAAAATTTTTGTCTGTCTGTCTGTCTGTCTGTCTGTATGTTCGTTATAGAAACAAAAACCGCTCGACGGATTTCAACGAAACTTGGTACAATTATTTTTCATACTCCTGGGCAGGTTATAGTATACTTTTCATCACGCTACGATCAATAGGAGCAGAGCAGTGACTGATCTCGTACTGATTTCGTATAATATACGACATAATTACATTTAGGTACATACATGCACGTAAATCCTACTTCCTACTAGTATTATAAATGCGAAAGTTTGTGAGGATGGCTAGATGTTTGTTACTCTTTCACGCAAAAACTACTGAACGGGTTTTGATGAAACTTTACAGAAATATAGCTTATACATCAGAATAACACAGGATACTTTTTATCCCGATATTCCCACGGGATCGAAACTTATGCGGGTGAAACCGCGGGGCGCTGCTAGTGTCTTATATTTACTTCCATTAGAAATATTTTCTCAATATGTAAATAATAATTAAATTTCCTTGAAACTAATGTGAGTTAATGTTTAATCAATGTTTGTTGGTAACACCAACAAAATAAATAATGTTGCACGTCGTGAGCCAATGTTTAGTAAAAAGTAAAATAAAATAGTATAAGAAAGTTAGAATATTAATAAGTGAAGTTGAATCAATATCTACTCAATTACATCATCTTTCAGAGCATTGTTTAACATTCGACTAATATGAACAAAGGCAGGCAAAACCGCAGGTGGGCGTCAAATCTTAGATCGCCATATCTCTAGTATAACTAAGAACACTCAAATCCATTGTTTCCGTTACATTAACCACTTAACGTCTGGCACGTAAGTACTCGTATCTAGCGAAATGACGTGTTCAACACGAGGAAAAACTACAGAAATACTATCTTAGTAGGAAAATAGGGACAAAGAATCTTTTGAGTTAGTTTGACAATAATTCCTTCTGCACATGTGGCTTCCCTGGCACCTCATTAAAGGCATAACTACGTAGTCTAGTAAGTGCTCTCAAATTAAGTTTTTTTTTTTACTTTTTTTTTACATACTTCTTTGACATAATCTTTATATTATTTGACATTCTATTACAGAGAATTCAAATTTTCCCACTCTTAATTTTAATGGTTGTAATGACAATCATATCACTTGGTTTTAATAGGTTTTTGCATTTTATTTTTTATTTATCCTTTTGGTAGATTCTTTTATATTTTGTAAAAGTGAGGAGTTTGTAGTCCTTGTAGAATTTAGATCTATAGACCATTTTTTATTTTTAAAGTACCTGGTACTTGTTGACAGGCCTACGCTGTCCTCCCATAGCTACTGTAATTTGAAAACATTGTAAAACTAAAAGCCAATTATTTTTAAAACAGTAACCGCGGAGTTTCTTGTCGGCTCTCCTCCATAGGAAACGACCAATCGGACACGTGCAGATAGCTAAAAATATCTAGATTTTTATTTTGATTGTTTGCTAACTAGCTGTGCCCGCAACTTCGTTTGTGTGGATTTTGAAAAACAATAATGCGTCGCTTAGGAAAGGTGTAAATTAAATTACCACTCCTTCATTGAAAAGGAAGAATCTTCCGACCTTGCCTGGTGGGAAGCGTTACCTGGGGTTCTCTACCACAGCCCTTTCGACTGCAGTCAGTGCGTCTTCAGGATTCATAATGTCAATGCGACGAAGTGTCACTTTGGTTTTTGAGAACATTGATATATATGTTTATAGCTCAATGTTTGAGAATAAATAAAAATGAAAGCGCCTGGTCGAAGCTGATTATCTGACCAAACAGCCATATGTCTATAAAATTTAAATTAAATGATAACAATTTCAGTTTTATAGTTAAAAATTGTCTATAATAATACGAATGAAGGTCACTCTTCTGCTGAAAATCTCACAACCAAAAAAACGTGTGGGGCTGGATAACGCCGGGCTCCAGCCCGACCGAATTTTTATTTTGAACACAATATCGGCTTTAGCGTCATCGGAAACCTTATAAACGACACCCATGATGAAAAATTTTAAATTTTTTGCAGCCTCCATCTTGGATTTTAATTTTGACCTCACTATCAGCTTCAGCACCCTCGAAAACCATGAAAACGACACTCAAGATGGAAAATTTAAAAAAAATTGCAGCTGCCATCTTTGATTTTCATTTTGACCTTTTGGCTTCAGTACTCTCGAAAACCATGTAAACTATCTCTCTCTGTCTCTTTCTATTACTTAAATGAAAAGTCGCATGGAGGCCTGGAAGGGCCATAACGCAATCCGCATACTCCTACCGCAAGCTCCTTATAAGTATAATACACTTTAGTTTATGAGCTCCGTAAAAGAACTTCACTCCGGTAACCCCGCGATTCAGAATATGACGACATTTGCTCACCGCCATCCATCGCATAGCATTAATCAACTAAAAACTAATAATTACTCCGAGTTCTACACTACATTTGAGTAAAAAAATTAACCATATTGGTTTGGTACTTTTTACGTACCTACTCCCTGTTAATGGAAAATGTCTCACATCCAAACCGAAAAACAGACAAAAAATTTTAAAAAAAGATGAAATGGCAACTGTTGCATGAAGAAATTGCATATTCGAAAAATTTGTTTGTTCAACAACGTATACTCTCTGTATTTTGTGACGTAATTATCACAATGAATGTTGTTGAACTGTCAAAATGAAAAGCCATTGCTACTGATAGTGTGTTACGCAATTACAGTCGACGGTAAGTAACTGTAACCTCTTTGATTGAAGAATTATTACTATTTTGCTGTGCCCGACAGGGTCCACAATGATCATAATTATTCTGTATAACCTGCCACCTAAGTTCACATGTGGAAGCAATAAATATATTGAGTGTTACATAAAATAAAATGACACTTTCCTCATTGACTCATGTTTCTCTCGCAAGACGGCAAACATGTAGGTACAGTCAGCCTCAAATAGATGACGTATTATACATCGACAAGGACTGAATTTAGTTGTCTACAATCTTTGTTCTTTAATAGTGTAACAATGTGTAGCCATGTCACATATTCCACATTGGATACTTAATTATAGCTACAAATTAATACAATATTATGAACACAGATTATTTAATCCTTTATGCACACATAATGTACCTACATACAGAGGCGGACTTGATGTCATAGGCATTTTTTAGTAGTCAACCTCTGGGTGACGCAGGGACAAATAGTGGCAGGTGCAATAACGAAAATTGCGAAATAAATATTGAAATATAAGTATATAAAATATCTTATACCTATTAAAAACTATTAATAAAATATAAATACCTAATTATATATAAATATAAGCAAAAATAAATACTTATAAAATACACGAATAGGTATGCTAAAACAAGTAAGACAAACGATGGGAAATCTTTAACGTTGTGACGCGCGCGAACTTTAAAGGATAATCGATTAGATGCCATCCTGTTGTCAGATTGTAGACTGAGCTCTAGTCCATCTATGTCATCTTGTCCATGTATGTATACATAGGCACATCTTTTTGAGGCTGACTGTACGTTAAGTATTGTGCTCAATTACCTACCATCTTGTTGGCGTTGGATGAGTAATGCCTACATCTTACAGGGTTACCAAGTAAATAGAACAAGGCTGAAGATCAACGAAGCCAGTTTCTTAGAATTTCTAATTATTTATTCAACTCACAACATTTGTCTTGTGACAAAATAGGATCCTTCAGCACATTTTCATAATTTCTTATGAGACAGTTTTGTATAAAGGGTGGCAAGGAGTCAAGGACATTAACGCGTAAGTAACCTGTTACCATGGATTCAGTAAGTACGCCACAGATTTTTGTCTGAAATTTTTTGTTGTTTTTTTTTTTTAATTAAGTAAGTATTAGCTTTTTTAGTAGGCAACTGACGAAAAGTTTCAACACTGGGGCTGTATGTCTACGTTGTCTTGACTCAGTGTGCGCTCCACGATATGATGCATAATCAACTTATAACGTTCCCACTGCTGGGAAACTGCCCTCCTCTCGGTGAGAGGGAGTGGGCTGCAATCCACCACGCGGGCCCAGTGCGGGTTGGCAGATGTCATATGTTTTCGAATTGCCGGTTTCCTCACGATGTTTTCCTTCACCGTTTTGAGAGCAGTGGTAACAAGTAAGGCCTGAGTTCACCAACATTTTCAAACCATCGTCGGTTAGTTATTTAAACAGTTGGTTTGTGTCAAATTTCCTAAGGAAATTTCAAATATAGAACTGATTAAATATTTTATCAATTGATTTAAATGTTGGTGAACACAAGGCTAAAGCGCCTGCCGCCTTATATGGCACAAGAAAAATCTGGTTAGAAAAGAATCATAGGTATAAATCTTTAAAATCTGCCGATCGATTCTGGAAAAATCTCACCGTGAAAAGTTACTTGAAGTGAGGTTAGAGTGAGCTCTCAAGAGTATCAATCCCTAGCATCAGGATGACACTGACATCTCACTCCACGCTCACTTCACCTAAGTTTTCACGGTGACATGGTTACAGAATCGCACTGCAGTTCTGTTATTACCTCTCAGGCAAAGTTCGCTAGTCAGACAAGCAATAGATGAATTGTTTGTGTCACTAATCCGGGTAATACCCAGTAATGAATTTGACAGAGCTATATAGGTCTACATATGCATATAGAGAGCAAGTCAATATTTTGTCTGCTATCAGAGCCTCGTGACACGCCACGAGGCTCAGACGGTAATCACTAATTCATGTTTAAGTAAACGTGAGGACATCGACTCAACGACCTCAACAAACAATGTTATTTCGCCTTTTGTTTAACCGATAGTCTTCGTAGGTATATCAGTCTATACTAATCCATACTAATATTATAAATGTGAAAGTGTGTGTGTCTGTTTGTTTCTCCGTCTTTCACGGCAAAACGGAGCGACGAATTGAGGTGATTTTTTAAGTGGAGATAGTTGAAGGGATAGAGAGTGACATAGGCTACTTTTTTTTAACCGTGTTACCCCGAATTTAAGGCGAGCGAAGCCGCGGGCAAAAGCTAGTAGATAATAATAAAGCTGAAGAGATTGTTTGTTTGTTTGAACGCTAATCTCTGGAATTACCAATCGGATTTGATTTTTTTTGCATTTGATAGCCCAATTCTTGAGAAAGGCTATAGGCTATTGAACATAACGCCAGGAACCTTAGAAGGCGAGCAAAAAGAAAAAAAAAAGAATTTTTCAATTCCGTCTATACACCCTTACATTTTGATCGTTTTAATCCTTAAAAGGGGTCATTATACTCATAATTATGAACAACTTTTACTATGGGACCCGGAGTAAGTATATATATGTCGCAGGTTTTTCATAAAATTAGGTTTTTGATCAAAAACCTAGGTTTCTGATGAAAAACCGGAAGATGACACATTTTAAACTCAATTTCATCATAAACCTGTAACAATCCAGATTTTTGGTCAAAAACCTGAACTAGTTTGGGTTTATGATAAAGTTCTTGTCAAAATTACGGGTTTGCTTTTCATTTCATAATTGGATTGAAGCAGGAGAATATTGATTGGATCATGGATGTAAAATTTTGATAAATAAATAATTGTTTTCTTTCCACTAAGTTGCAAATGATGATGGGTTGTTTTATTTATTCCATTTAAATTGATTTATTTGTCATAAAACAAAGCAAACCCGCGATTTTGACAAGAACTTTATCATAAACCCAAACTAGTTCAGGTTTTTGATCAAAAATCTGGATTGTTACAGGTTATGACGAAATTGAGTTTCAAATGTGTCATCTTCCGGTTTTTCATCAAAAACCTAGGTTTTTGATCAAAAACCTAATTTTATGAAAAACCTGCGACATATATAAACTACCGAATTGAGAACCTTCTCCTTTTTTGAAGTCAGTTAATAGATACCTAAATCAGAAACAACGCTAAGCGAAAACTATTTCCCTCGATTTCCATAGGATTCCCTCATCAGATTCCGACTTGGTGACAATGGAACCACCTCGAGAGCATATACCCTTTCAAAACAAAAAAAGAATTTTTAAAATAGGTCCACAATTGACGGAGAAATCGTTGAACATACATAAAAAAAAAAACATACATAAAGTCGAACATTTAACCTCCGCCTTTTTGGAAGTCGGTTAAAAATGGTAGTCGTCGGTAATTCTGAGAATTCAAAGAAAAATATGGAATTTCATCAAAGTCGACTGCTTTTGTTCGCTCCTGCTAATTGGAACGGGGAAATAGGAATGCTTGTATTTCCGACGTTACGTTTAATACTTGGTAAATTCTGTCTGGGTTCCAATTTGTTTCTATTTTTAAGTAACTGGTAGGACTGATTAATGCCATAAAAAATATTGTTGAAAGGTGCTGGAATAAAGAAAAATATTTCCTTATTGAAATTGTGCCGAATCAAATTTGTTTTTTTTTCAGTCACACTAGGTTTCAATTTGGGTACTTACGAATAAATTCATTTTTATGCCCGTTAATTTAAAACCAAGCTACTGCCGGAATCTGATTTTTGTGGATACGCCAGGGAAGCCCACGAAATTCTAAATTATTACGTTTTTTTGCAATTTGCAGGTCAGTGTCAGGTTGTATGTTGAACCAAACATAATTCGCGACCGTAACCAGTATGTATTTACAGAATTATAATAATTAATATCATCAATACTCCCTGTAAGTTCATATTACCCTATTAAATGACTATTTATGAAATATCAATTAAAAGAACAAAATTTGAATTACGCAGGCTACCTTGGCGTTTCCCCTTAGAAGGTAAATACTAAATCAAATCAAAAGCCAAAAGTAAATGAAGTGGTGTGTCATCTGCTGCTTATAGTATATCCTATGAACTCAACAAGACGAACCAAGAAAAGTGGTGTCCATTCCCACGATGCGTTCAGCACCCTAATTACGTAACACCACAGATAATATAATACTCTACGTAACACACATACTTCACACAATATATGAATCATTTTGAAGGATATTGATAACCCATTGCTTCATATCATGTTCGAAAAATGTGTTCGCTCTACGTAAACAACGCAATGAATGATGTTGAACTGTCAAAATTGTAGCCGTTGTTAGTTGTTACTGTTACCCCCTCACTAATAAACATATTATATCAGATGAATAGTTACACACCGATGTCTCTCTTTCAGTCGTCAGTAATTTGACTTTCGAAATAAGAAGACAAAGCGTTGCGTTCTTCAAATAAAATCGAACTTTCCAGGACAAAACTGAAGTGTTCTTCTTCAAGGACGCCGTGGAAACAGTCGCAAAATCTTTCTATCCAAGTTTCGAAGACCATCAAACAGATATTAATTTATTTTTTTAACTTCTAGTGTAGTTAGTTTAGTTTATTTTTTTATTTTAAACTATATCTCTACGGTTCGTATTATACTTTGTTCTTTAAAAATACAGCGGGTTCTATTTTTTTTTTTTTGCGGTCTATTTTATTCACGTGGACGTAGTGTACGTTTTGGTTGCAACTAAAATCTAAACTCGTCGCGTTGCTTAATTAAAACAATATATTTTATTAAAAAAACCTAAAGTATTTCCTGATTCCATAATTTATGTTTATTGTTTTGTCAAGTTATCTCCCAGCCCTTATTTATTTGTATTTTTCAACCTTATAATATCATTCTTGTTTTATTATTGTATTTGGTCTTTTCAACTAAAATTATACGTGATAGTAGTGAAGAATTCTTGTCGTTTCCTTTGTTTCGCTACAAAAATTGGCAGACGACGTTACGAAATTACCCCACTGATTTATAATGACTGCTCAGAGGTAAATACTTATTCAAATCAAAACCATAAAGTGAATGAAGTCTTATGGTAGCCTCAGCAGCGTGTACCATCCTACGAACTAAACAAGGCGAGCTAAGAAAAGTGGTGTCCATTCCCACGACACGATGTTTGCGATTCAGTAATTTGCTACCTGCCTACTTGATGACGTCACAAAAAGATTCATCTCAGTAGCCAACAAGGTAACAAAGCAAGACACAAAAATGATAAATTGATCAGTGCCTACGATAACTCTTTTTATTTGCAGCTCACGTCACAAGGTCACGAGAGAGGCTGAAACAACACAAAAAAAATAAGGAAACTGTCGTGCATTATTAAGTATACCTTGGTCAGTTTCTGCCTGTTATTTCACGAGCTAAATCAAATGTTTGTCTATCAATTCCGAGTATTTCTAGAATAACATTGTTTGTCGAAGGCGTTATCGTGTGCCCTCTTGTTGACATACTTGATACTCGGGTCGTACTCTGTGTTGCGTGTAAGTGATTGTCTTTATTGGTTGTTATCTTCATCTGTCACTTATTGAGTTATTACTTAACTATTACCTACGCAAGCTTATCGAACGTTTCAGTGAGCGTTGTCAGCGTTAGGGTTACTCAAAGTTATCATTTCGAAAACAAAAATATCTTGTATCTAAGTAGACACGAATATTCTTAAGTATACACGGATATTCTTATACAAGGTCTCGATAATTTTGGGGTCAAAAACACTTTGATCTACACAATAATGCCGCGTTTTAACCGTTTTATTTAAATACTAAAACAGGTTTTTCATTACACCTCAATATTATTACGATCATTATCATCAATTTAAATTAAAGGTTATATCGAATATAAATTACGTTTCGGTTTATACCTAACCAAATCAAGGTAACATGAATACAAAATTGATTTTCTTAGAAAAGGCCTTGTTTGTCCGGCCTTCCTCATCTGTTGTATAGATATGGCCGACCACGTAATTGCTTTGCCAATTTTGACAACGAAAAAATATTTCACAAATGTTGAAAATATCTAACTGTCACTTACTTATACAAATAGACAAACATTTAAGTTATTCTTATGTCACCATACAATGCTTAGTTATAATATTAGGTATGTAGGTACGTAGAAGGGAACAAGTCCTGTGGCTTTGGCATTTACAAGTTAATTGATATTAAAATGAAAAATGTAACTATTACAAAAAGTATCATGCGAAATATCAAATAATATGTAAACAAACAACTAAGTAGATTCTGAAAAAAAAAGTTAAAAAAAAATCAGTTTGCGTTACAAATATTATTATGACGTTTTCAATATAGGTGGAGGTAGGCAGTAGTAACAGGTAGAAGTGTTAAATTGATATTTGTTTACGTGTAAAAATAACTTCAATTGGATACAAAGATTCATATAGAATAGAGGTACATACTACGTACCTACAATCAGCCCCAAAGTCAAAGCCAAAGCATTTATTGCAAACTAGCAGGGCCCTGCGGTTTCACCCGCATAAGTGTCGATCCCACGGGAATATCGGAATAAAAACTATTCTATATCCTTTCTCGGGACTCAAACTATCTCTATACCAAATTTCATCTAAATCGGTTCAGCAATTTAAGCGTGAAGAGCTAACAGACAGACACACTTTTGCATTTATAATATTAGTATGGATAGGCACATAAAAGGCACCTTTGAACGTAGAGGTGTACCTTCAAAAAGTTAGGCAGAATATACCCACAATGGCCCCGATTCTGTTGTTCACAAACTAAATTAAATTTAAGTTCAGTGCATCTTTTTCTTTCTATTTCATTATGAAAAGGACAGAAGATAAATATTAGTTTAGTCCTGTCAAAATATAGACAAGTTTAGACGTGATTAAAAAAATGGCTACTAAAAATACGTCGATTTACGTCAGGCGCTGACTAATTTGACAGGACTAAACTAATATTTATCTGCTGTCGTTTTCTTAATGAAATAGAAAGAAAAAGATGCACTGAACTTAAATTTAGTTTAGTTTATGAACAACAGAATCGGGGCCAATTTTTCCATTAACGTGAACCTATTTATACTTAACATCATCAGCCTATAACGTTCCCACTGATGGAACCCAGGCCTTCTCTCTGTAAGAGGGAGTGGGCCGTAATCCACCATGACGCGGGCCCAATGCGGGTTGGTAGATGTCACATGTCTTTGAATAAGTAATTTAAGTAAATAATTTCCCTGAATATCTCGGACAAATACTACAGGTAGGTATACCAGGAAAATTTAATTATAAACCAGCCAGTATTTCTAAATACAATTTTCGAAACAACCCCCACATCTACTTCATTATTCGAGATTCGAGAACCTTCATCGTTAATTGCACCCAAACCACAAAAACATTGATAATGTGACATCTACAATACACATTTGCATTTTTTATACATTTGGTCAAAGTAATCTCGTACTACGATATATATAGTACCTACCTATGCGGGTGTTTTCATTGCCAAAACTCCCGCAGAAAAGTTCCGAAAACAAATGAAACTATCACTTTAAACCCAGTATTTATTGCGATTGCGTAGGATTTATTTGCCAAAGTCAAAGTCAAAGTCAAATCATTTATTTCAAATAGGCACTTAAAAGGCACTTTTGAACGTCAAAATTTAAAATGAAAAAATAGAATTGATTCTAGTCGCCCATTCCAAAATGTAGTTTTCGTGTGGAGAAGAATGGGCAAGAAACTCCACCGTTACTCTTTTAAAATGTTTTACAAGTTTTTGTATACATTGTTTATATAATTATATGTGAAGACGATGCACCTAAAATAAAATTTAGTCTACCAAAAATGGTAAAAGAATTAAAAATATAACAGACTGGTAAATCAATTATGTGATAGATACATGGTGTCCACATATTTACAAAGATTGAAAAATTTTACTAGTATTTTAAAAAGTGTGTGAGTTACATTTGTCAAAGAATGCAAAAAACAATGTAAAAAAAAAAAAAATGTGTATGTATAAATTAAATTAGCAACCAGTTTGATTTTGTCTAGACTCTAGATTGTCCTATGGAGCAGGACCAGCATGTTTCCAAACATTGTTATCTTGGATATAATCCTCCAATTTGTAATATCCTTGTTTACAAAGTGTACTTTTTATATGAGTTTTAAATTTTCTTTCATTTAATTGTAATATATCAAAAGGTATTTTGTTGTAGCATTTAACACAGTACCCCATAAAAGATGTTTGCACTTTAGATAATCTGAAAAAAGGTTGATCTAATTTATCTTTATTTCTAGTATTAAAGTTATGTCTATCACTTATTTTATTAAAAAGATGTTGATTTTTTCTTACATACATAATATTTTCATAAATGTATTGGCAAGGTACCGTCATAATATTAACCTTTTTAAATAGTTCCCTAAGAGATTCACGACGACGTAGATTGTAAATGGCTCTGACAGCTCTCTTTTGCAAAATAAAAATGGATTCAATATCAGCAGCCCGACCCCACAGTAAAATGCCATATGACATAATACTGTGGAAGTAACTAAAATAGACCAAACGCGCGGTTTCTACATCTGTTAACTGTCTTATCTTTCTAACAGCATAAGCGGCCGAGCTTAGCCGCCCCGCAATAGATGTTATATGAGGCCCCCATTGTAATTTCTCGTCTAGCGTGATTCCTAGGAAAACTGTCTGATCAATAAACTCTAGTTTTTGGCCATTCAATATGATGTCACATTCGCTGCTTCTAACATTAGGCAATTTAAATTTAATGCATTTGGTTTTTTTTTCATTAAGTACTAAATTATTTACCGTAAACCAATCTTGGACCTGAAGAATAGAGTTATTCACGTCGTCAAGATTTTGTGACCGTCGGTCTATTTTAAAGATCAATGATGTATCATCTGCAAATAACACTTTGCATTTTCCTTTCCCCTTTTTGTATAAAACTAAAAGGTAATTCCAGCTCTAAGCCCTGATTTTTAATACTTACGTGTAGATCGTGTAATGCTCTAACCCTTTTTTGCCGTGGACTTTGTTCGCGATACTGATTTTACATACGTCTGGTTGAAAATGTAACCAATTTTGTTATAGGGTTGTTTGCTTTTCAGGCCAATATTTTATAACAATCTGTAATGCATCTAGTGCGATAGGGTAAACCTAAAAGCGATGCAATACGAGCCACTTGAGCAAGGGTTTTGTGTTACAAAGCCTTATTTACGTGTTTCTCGCTACTCGCTAGCACTGCTACACATTATTGAGATATATTTATTAAACTTTTGATTGGCGCTATAACAATTTCAATAAAATTTTCGAGGAATGTTCAAGCTGCAGGTGTCAGTGATAAAAACAGAAGGAAGACTTAAAACTCTGATTCATGGATGGCCTTTAACTGTATGTAGGCTTAAAATTGGACATAAGGATTGTTCTATTTATACACCTGATCAAGAGCATCCATATTAATAGCTTCGTCATAACTCTATGGTCGTATTATGTCTTGAATACAGATGGAGCCAAGGAATTGTACTTTTAAATCTAAATGAATACGTTACATTGTTTATGGTACAAAATAGGTAGGGCCAACGAACAAAGACGAGTAACGCTGCTAAGTTTTACACATCATCTGAATTGTCAATTGTCACAAAATTGTTCGTTTTATTGTGTTTCAGTATATCATTTACATACTTATATGTAGTTATTTAAACCACTCGTTACATTTCATTTACATGTACATATTATTAAAATAATTTTAAGTCTGTTCAGCTTATATTATGTAAATACAAAACAATAAAAAACCGTATTAATTAATATTCTTTTAATTTTACTTCTGTTCTGATTTTAATACAATATTTGGCTAAATAATTAGGATTTTAAAAAACCGTAATATTAATCGAATTCTGTTGTTCGAAGTTGACTGTACTGTATCTACCTACATAAAAGCGATAAGTAAGTTTTTTTTAACAAGAATTACTATAATTATAATGGCAGTTGCTAGAACGATAAATCCTACTGAACTAGTTTGAAAACTGAAAATCTTATCTAGTTTCACAAAATATTGTTATAATCATACAATGGGGCCGGCTATTAAGTAAAAAAGGTGCTATGAATTTATTGAAGTTCTAAGACAACTTTGATAAGTCAGCTGAAAAAAAAGAGATCTTGTTTTTCATTTTTGATTAAAATTTATCTCAAGCCGACTTTGAACACCACTGTTCCTACTACTAATTATTATTTTTCAACCTAATGTGAAAAATAAGTACCTACCTATAAGTACCTATACTCTTATCATTGAGGTTAAAGGCTGCTAACAAAACGGCATGTTTACACAATCACGTTAATAGGTATTTTTCCCAGAAAAAGATAAAATATGATATTTATATAGGAATTTCTGAGAGTTTCACTAACTACCTCACTTGAAATGCCCTAGCGTCCAGAACATAGAAACCATATTTTATGTAGATCATCATCTTCATCTGCTCCCAACTATTTTGGGGTCGGCGTCCAGATTAACCAGTCGTTAACGTCTGGTTAAGACGCAGCTGAACACCAATATTTTACATGGAACGACTGCCTGAGCTGATCTGACCTCCACATCCCAGTTACGGGGAATATATTATATGTAGATATCGCACAGAATACCAATTGTTTTGAGACAATACATTTTAAGTTTTGTCTCTATAATTTTAAGCTGTTTATTTTCCTCAAAACCTGCTGGAGCAAGGTCAGGGTCTTTGTGAATTGTTCGTTGCATCAAATTGGTCATCTCAACGGCTTATGATCTCATTCGTGGTGACAACGTTTTTATGCGACTCTTAAAATTGCTTCCAAGAACGAAAGGAATATTATAAAAGACTTTTTTTGGACATACAAAATAATGGTCAATTATCAAACAAAAAACTGATAGGTTATTTCACTATATAGTATAAACACATTATATACCTATCTACGTCTTTATTTAATGGGTTTTAATTCAGATTTTTTTACAAGGAATCCCTACTTAAATCGCGGGCGTTATATACTATTATATAATCTTAATTTCCTTTTCCCACACACAGTAACATTTACAGTGTTCTGGAAAAGTCTGTGTCAGCCTTTAAATAAGTTAACTGCGTCCGCCATAGTCAGAAGAAACAGAATCACGATTAAAGATTTTATTAATTGGGACTAATACATAGTTATGTATGTAAATCGTGTGATATGAGAGTGAAAATGTAGCTCAGTTAATAATGTTGTTATTCTTATCGAGGTTATATAAGTCTAACTAGGTACAGTCATTACTGTACTGTTACGGTTTCAATAGTTACGTTGATCGCAGATAACCTTTCACTATAAACAAATCAGTCCTAGTTAGCTTGTAGGTTTTTCTTTTCACGCTCAAATCGGTCGACGAATTTAATAAGATTTATCATAGAGTTAATGTTTAAAATGGTTACTGTCATAAAAAACAGGTACACTCGGCTACACATCAAGCTATACATTTCCAGTTTTAGCTGAGCTTGCATTGTATAGGTTTTTCGTACAATCAGAAGTCAGCTTATACTGGTTATGTATAGCTTGATGTGTAGCCGTGCGTACAAATAGGATTGATACGTAGAAAATAATTTAAAATCCTGTATCCCAGCAGTGAGAACACCAACATTTATTTATTACTAGCGACCCGCCCCGGCTTCGCACGGGTGCAATGCTGATACTAAATACATTACACATACATTATACATTATACATATAAACCTTCCTCTTCAATCACTCTATCTATTAAAAAAACCACATCAAAATCCGTTGCGTAGTTTTAAAGATTTAAGTATACATAGGGACAGAGAAAGCGACTTTGTTTTATACTATGTAGTGATAGGTACATCTAGTTGGACGCAACTTAAATGAAGACGGGAAAATTGTTAAAAAGTAGGTATTATAGTGAAATCTATCAATCGTCTACAAAATTTAATTCTATTAAGGTCTGATTTTTCAATCGACAGATAATTCTCATACGTGGAATCAAATTTACGTCTGACATATTCTGTGTGGAAGTATATTATTTAACTCAATGGAAAGAACTGTCAAAGTTCAAAATTATTCCTCGGATAAAATTATCTGGCGTTGGAAAAACGGAACCGGCCCTAAGATAGGTAGGTCGGTGCCAAAAAAATATATTAAACTAGCGGTCCGTCCCGGCTTCGCACGGGTGGAAAAAAATATTAAAAAAAAACCTATAATAATCAGTGATAATGTAGCATTCAAATGGTGAAAGAATTTTTAAAATCGGTCCAGTACTTTTTGAGCCAATTCGTTACAAAAATACATACAAATCTTTCCTCTTTATAATATTAGTGTAGATTAGCAAAATCCCATAGAGATATAAAAAGGTACTTATCTCTTATCCAACCAATTATACCTACCTACATAACATAATTTGTAAGTATAAAAAAAATATATAAAGAGTTGCGAAACCGTCAAAAGAACAAAATCAAAATTCGCTAATTATGCACATGAAATAAATCGCTCAGCAAAAGCAAATATACTTACATTCCCTGACATAGCTCTTGCTGTTGTAGTAGCAGACGACTTTGCTGGTTGAAGGGCCAACGGCGCCCGCTATAGCCAGAAAACCGGCTAAAACGATTAAAATATTCATGGCAAATAAATAACTATACTAAATGACTGATCACCACGACTCGTATGTGGCGAATGAGCCTCGGCGTCGGCACTCGAACAGTTCGAACACCACCGCGCTTACGAGATGCTAAAAGGTCAAAGATTAAGAATGACCACATCGTCGGCGTCGGGTTTCGGCGAATCTTATCTGTTGTTGTTTTTAACCTCTTTCGCTTGAGGAAAGATAATTATGCTGCCTACACATTTTCTCTTTTACCGTTTTTAAGTTCATTTAAGTATATTCTTCTTGTTTGTTGTGTGTTTTAATAAAATTAAATCACGTAATACTTGTTTGATTTATAACCTAGGTACTTGCTTTTGGCCGCTCTTAGCTAGCGTGAAGGTTGGAAATTATTACACTGGAACGTACTACCGTGGCAAAAAGTGATCTATGTCTTGACCAGGGCCATGGTCTATCCAAGCACTAAAGGACAATGCCGATTTTAATATGGAAGGTGGCGTCTTTTTGTTTTCTCGCGGCCATCAACCAAATCATATTTTTCTAGTACAGAATAGTGTAACAAACGAAACTTATTTGACATGCACATCTCGTAAACTCAGTTCGAAATGAGATATAAGAGTTAGAAGTTTGTATGTGTTTATTAGCTTTGTAGGCAATTTTGCACTCCTAGGTGCAAGGTTAGCGTTAAATTCCGTACGCAAAATACGCGCATTGACGTAGAGTTGCGGACACCAGCCCGTATTACCTATTACCTAGTGTTGAATTACCACAAAATAGCCGCTAAATGTGTTTGGACATTTGAATGTACAGTCAGCAAAGGAGATAAGTATGCAGGGTCGTCGAATATAGTTGAAGTTTATTAAGAAACCGGTTGATGTTTTCGAATAAAATTTAATTTAATTAATTGTAAACAATCAGTCAATTTATCAAACTAAATTTCATTCGAAAACATCTATCAGTTTCTTAGTAAACTTTAACTATATTCGACGACCCTGCATACTTATCTCCTTTGCTGACTGTACACACGGCTAAACATCAAGCTATACATTTCCAGTTTTAGCTGACCTCGCACTGGTTAGGTTTTTCGTACAATTAGAAGTTAGCTTATACTGGTTATGTATAGCTTGATGTGTAGCCGTGCGTACACCCCCCCGTACATTACGCACTCCTCACCAATTATACATTGTCAGGTCGTAGGGATTTTTCTTACTTTTGATTTTCGTTAAGTCGTATAAAAAAACCAATCGAACTACAAAATGTTAGGCATAATACGGCAAACATACAAACAGAGTTCGTCATCATCACCATCCACAGCCCGACATTGCCCACTGCTGAGCATCGGTCTCTCTTTTCAAGTGCCATTGCCCACGCCCTTGTGCCGTCCTCATCCAGGTTCTACCCGCGATGGTAACAATGTTGTCCACCCATCTCACCGCCGGACGGCCGACATTTTGCTTTCCAGTCCTTGGTCTCCACTCGATCACTGCCTCGCTCCAGCTGTCATCACTCCGCCCTGCCAGGTGTCTTGCCCAACTCCACTTGAGTTCCATAACTCGTTTTCGTAACATCTGCGAATTTCGGCCAAGAATGGAAATCTCCATGGCTCTCTGTGCCACTCTCACCCTGTTCACAGTCTCCTGTGTGAGCGTCCTGGTCTCGGCACCATACGTCATGGTGGGCAGAACACACTGGTTATAGAGGCGAGATTTCAGGACATAGTTGATTATTTGCTGATTTGAAAATGTCGTCCAACTTGCTAAATGCGACCCACCCAAGGTATTACATATGGCTGATTATGTATCAGCCTATAATGTTCCCAAAGCTGGGACACAGGCCTCCTCTCTGTGAGAGGTAGTGGGCCGTAATCCACCACGCGGGCCCAGTGCGGGTTGGTAGATGTCACATGTCTTCGAATTTTTGGTCCTAGGACATGCCCGTTTCCTCGCGATGTTTTCCTTCACCGTTTTGAGAGCAGTGGTGATGAAATAATTTACACAAAGTAAAGCGCCTGACGGGGTTCGAACCTACGACCTACAACTCGTAAGTCCGTTACCACTGGGCCACCACTGCTCTCTCTGCAAGCTATTACTTTCGCATTAATAATAATTATCAGTTTAAATAGTCCAATGACATTAATCCTTTCACTTTAATAGGTAATTGACGTGTCTGTATAATTTTATGCCTGCTTCTAAATAAACTGCTGTAGGTATAATACATTCACTTAATCTATGACTTACCAAGCTCGATGATGTCATCGTGCTAGTAAAAAAGATTTCATGTAACAAACATAGTGTACAGTAGGTACTCGTCGAATACAAGGCTCAGCGCCGAGGATACTGTTGTCAAACTAGTTCTTTCACAGGATCCCATAGATAAACAGCACCCTAATTGCGTAACACACTATTGCTCCCAATTTGAATCATTTTGAAGCATATTTCTAATCCATTGCTCCAGATGTTCGAAAAATGTGTCTGCTCAACAACGCAAATAACGCAATGTATGTTGTTGAACTGTCAAAATGAAACCCATTGCTACTGATAATTTGTTACGCAATTAGGGTGCAGATTCTGTAGAAGCTACAATTTTTTTTAAATTATCTAAATCATAAATAAGTCAAGATTGTTTCATTTCATTTTGAAATTAGCTTAATCTCCATACATATTAAAGAAAAATATATAAAAAATATTATTAGGGGATATCATCATAATTATTAATTATACCATCATCATAATTATTATTTTCGACGTTAGTTTTTTCAATGCTGTTGGTAGGTCAAAATAAAACAGCTGTTCCCTAAATTTTGTTCAGTTATGCGAATATAAATGTACCTATACCTAGAGCTGCTGGTTTTATTTTCTTGATTTCAGTGTTGGTCTCTTAGTAAAAGTTGTTCATTTTCATGGGTACTACACTCCCTTAAAGTATTTCCATCGTTAAACCTGACACAATGTATAAAAAATTCAAAGTCCTGACTGACTGATATATCAACGCACAGCCTATACCGCTGGTTCTAGACACATTAAATTTGGAGGGTGAGTTCTTTGTGAAGAGTAGGTATCCATTAAAAAAGGGTTTTTCGAAATTCCACCCCTAAGAGGGTAAAACGGGGGGTTGAATTTGCTGTGAATAATTTTCGACCTCCACGCGGGCGAAGCCGGGGGCTAAAGCTAGTGATATTATAAGATAAAATTTGTTTTTTGTATTTTTGTTTGTTACACTTTCACGTTAAACGGCTGAACGGATTTGGATGGAATTTGACACATGGGTGCTTTTATGCCGAGGGGCCCGTGGCTAAATAATAACAGCCGCACAGGTCGATCGATCAGGTTAAGCTACGCTTGTGCAATATAGGTGAGTGTCTCGTAAAAAAATAACGCTTGAACGAAATCATATCTTTTTGTTATTTACCTACTTAAATATTATTTTTTTTTAATGATATTTCTAGGTAGGTACCTCTACAACGGTAAAATCCAGTTCCTACTTACTGTCAAACGGTTTAAAGAACGAAAATCATCACAAAAAGCTATCAAATTGGATCGGTTCACTAATTAATTCTTTTTTACCATTGCCACTCGAAAAAGGGCATTTTATTCATCGAAAACAGTGAATAAAACTCTCTTTTAGTCACTGAGTGAATAAAAACATTTTGAATTTGGAACAAGCACGAATATACGAATTATATACAAAAATAAATAAAACGTGCTGAAAGTACGTACTGGCTGGCTATACGGAGCTATTCCATAATAAAAAAAAAACCCGCCATTTTAGGTTCTTTTCTATCTGTTATCGTTGTTTTAAGTCATTGGAAAATCTAATAACATAAATTATAATAAAATGAGTTCTTCCAGTGACGAAAATGAGACACTAACTCCGGAATCATTTCGAAATAAAGCAGCAATTATAGTAAAATGTGATAAATACTATACTACTATTTATTTTCTCGCAGTCAATGGTAAAAAGTAGAGTACACAACTCGTGAAAAAAATAATTCATCTCATTCAAATCTAGAATAGGTACCTCGCTACGCTCGGGATTCTATTCTAGAATCCTTCGCTGCTCTCGGGATCCAACGTAGTCCCTCGAATTAAATTCCCTTTTTTTTCACTTGTTGTATAATCTACTATTTTCAATTTTGATTCATTTTGTTGTGTTCAGACGTTTCACGTCGATTGAAAGATGCCAAACGAAAGACAAAAATGAACAAAAAACATCATCACTTCATCCCACGGATATCTATGCTTTATCCCAATTTATCTATGGTCGACGCAACGTCTTTTTCTTCCATACTTCTCTATTAGCCGTCATCTCGGTAGTCACCCCATTTCTAACGATATCATCATTCACACAGTCCATGCCTGCATCGTTTCTTTGATCTTCCCTTACTGAATACCGATTAGGACTTGTATTTGCCATCGTGGTGAAATGATGGCCATTCGACAAAAGTCGATTGACCTGGGTGCGCCGGACGTAACAGAAGATCTGAGAGTACCTACGTCGCTCGGGGAGACCCCTTTCATGCACCCATTATGCAATGATGATACAACCTACGAATAAGTAATACTTATTCGTAGGATTCAACTATATTTTAAGTACTTATAAACATAAGTCTCAATACCACTTCCATATAAACTTTCATTCCCTAGGTACCGAACTTCTTGAGGTGATGAATTTTAAGAAAGCCTTCGTTACTTTCTGCACAGAAAAAATCACGTTTTATGTCAGTGAGTGTACCCGAAAAAATTTCCATCAGTAAAAAATTACAAACAATCATCCCCTTTCAAATTCCTTTAGGGGATAATTTTTCAAATATTATGTCTCCGATTTCTCCTTCGTTCTTTGAGAAATTCTTGTATACCCAATAGTCTAGCCTGTGCGTTATCTGACAGTGTATTTTATACTCTTGATGTTGGGAAAAAATGGAGTGCGGTTGTGTCATGGACACGGCCGTGTGTTGTACGTGAATACGTTTACGTAACGGGGTTGATCCGTTCGGCCGCATTCATTCTTTTACGTTCCCGGCATTGCTTGACTCGGTTATATTGTGTTTCATTGGTACCATTCGATTGCTCTTATGAAGCCCGAAAATTCGAAACGAACGTCATAGCTTTTCCGAGTCAAAAGTACAGCAGTGCTATTCTGTAACCATCTCACCGTGAAAATTTAGGTGAAGTGAGCGTGGAGTGAGTTGTCAGTTTCATCCTGATGCTAAGGATTGGTACTCTTGACAGCTCACTCTAAGCTCACTTCACCTAACTTTTCACGGTGAGATTTTTACAGAATCGATCAGCAGTACTAATACTAAGTGGAAATCTTGATTCGCAGAAAAATGACCTCAAAATGGCAGCGTTTCCCCCTCCACCGCGCGGGATACATCTCATTTTGTGTAATGAATTCTTTGATCCTTTAACTATCCAATGGTGTAATTGAATTAAGGATGGAGGTGATAGATATGAAGCTGCAACACCAAACTGTATCCCCCGATATTGTTATCATTGGTTTTTTTTTTGACTTGCCAAGTTCCCACCCACTATAGAAGCAATTTTAAAGACGTATTCACGTCAAAACAACCGGACTAAAGTAGGAGTGGGTCACGTTGCACGGATGCACCCGGAGAGACGCCTGATGGTAGACATCGCCATTGAGTTAGACCGCGGCGAAGATGGTGTGACGATATAATCATGTTTGCGGGGCCAACATGGCCAGAGATCGCACATGGGACACAACATAGGCTAACAAAAAAAACTCTTGGTGGCTAGTACTTAGTCGGAACAAGAGGATTCCGGAATCAAAGCAGTAGTTTTACATTGCAATTTGGTATCTAGTGGATATAAACATCTCATTCAGGTACTTCCTAGCTGCCGTGAGCAGGTATTATCTACGGAAGTTTCAATTAGTAGGTAACGTAACATAGTATCGTACCTAAATGTACCCTTTGTATGTAGATCGATCTACCTACCTCCCACGCATAACTAGTAGGTAGGTACGATGTTTTTCAACACCTAGCACGTCTAGGCTAAGTGATATTAACAATCGTGTTACTCATGCCTGTGGCCCGCTGTTGATGTAATTCAAGATAGCTATTATTAGGTTCTGTGGCTCCTATAATAATATTTTCGCCATTGTACAGAGGCCAGCACATCAAGCTACCCCAATCTGTCAGATTTTCCTAATTGAATATGAACCTTATTCCTTTGTGCTAAAGTTGAAAATCTATCAAAGAAATTTGACAGATTGGGGTAGGTTGACCTGCTGGCGTCTGTACATCAAAAACATCATGATTTTTCGCAAATATAACCGAACTACGACTTACGAGTTTGTAGGTCGTGGCTTCGAACCCAGACAGGCGCTTTATTTTGTGTAAATAATTTCATCACCACTGCTCTCAAAACGTTGAAGAAAAACATCGTGAGGAAACCGGTATGTCCTAGAACCAAAAATCGATGACCATGTGACATCTACCAACCATCACTGGGCTCACGTGGTAGATTATTATTAGCCCACTCCCTCTCGAAGAGAGGACGCTTGTATCCCAGCAGTGGGAACATTATAAGCTGATTATGTATAAATATCATTCTGTATTTTCTGCTTAGCTTGTTAAGTGTTTTTTTTTAGAAGGATAGAATAGAATATATTCCAATATTTTTTTGCATCCTGCCCGTGAAGTGAATAATTCAACTAGCGACAGGCGGCAGGGAACTATTTGGTAGACAAATTAGTTCCTTGTTTTGCCACCGAATACACTGGACATTTACCGCCATCTATGATTGCGCGAAGGCCATGTCACGGCCTTTCACAGACAACCCTCGAGCGTAGCAAGCAGTCTTCGTGGCTACTATTCATATGTGAACAATAGATGGAGCTGTTTCCATTTTCTGGAACAAATTGCGATTCTCTCGTTGCGCTAAAGTTTAGCAGTACAGTCAACCGCATGTCAATGGAACCAGATTGACTTTAATTACAAGGGCGGCTGTTTTCGTATTTCAAGTGTTACTTACTTATTGGAGGTTGGCTGTAGTAGTAAGTAAAATGTTCAAGCCCCAATGTTTAATACTGGTTTCCCCATGAGACCAACATCGTAATCGCGAAACAATAACCAGATGGAGAAAGTGGTTCAGTTCCCACTTCTCATAAATATTGGGGTTATGTATATTTCGGAAGCATTATGTTAGAAGATGCTGAACATTGGCACAAAAAAATCGCGTGGCTTTTTTCCAAAAAAAATCTTAAGGTAATTAATTCAAAAAAATCAGAGTCGCCAGCAAAGCGCCAAGGTAATTAAAACAAAACATCTTATTCTTAAGAGAAAAGGTTACATTTAATTCCAAGATCTACAATATTATTGGTAAGTATAGATACATTGACCATATTGTATACTTCGAATGTAGACTACACTATAATTAAAAAATTCCAAATTTGGCTTCCTTATAATCAGTCCTTTTCTTCCTGCTTATTGTTCGTCGCTCCGCGCAATGCTCCGCTGGTCCCCCTGCTCCTCCTTCTCCAAGCTGTCTGCTCCATCTTGTCCACACTACCAGTCCATGGCATTCTCCACTACAATATCCTCAAGGGGCCGTACTCCGAAGTATAAATGCCATCATGATTCCAGCCCTAAAAAGAGATAGTGCTATCGGTCATATATAGCTCCGTCTCACTCTTACACTGGACAGTCATAATCGGCACTAGGTTGTTCAAATTTCTTCTTCCCAAAAGACGTTCTCGTCAATTTTATCGAATATTGAGTATTGATATGAGCACATAGATAATTAGATATGACAATAGATTAAATGATTGATAAATAGTAACTTTGCCTTTGTAGGTTACTTTGTTACTATTTTGATGGAATCGTGAACCTAATTAGCCGGCTGTCCGATGTTCGAGATCGTCATTGGTAGTCATCTCCCTAAGAGAACGTTCCACAGCATCTTCGACTATGTTCATCAGGTTCTGAACGTGTATTTTGCCCATTTCATCATTGGGTTCTTCCTCTTGTGTCCTCTTCTTCAGCAAAGCTTGTACCATCTCCTTGGTTACTACCTGTTTGTTAGTAACCCCAAACATCTTGTTGAAACGTTTATGGATCGCTGTTGGTATATCATCATCTTCTATCTCATAGATGTATGCATCCATAAATTCGAGGGTCCCATCTAGGTACTTGCTTGTTTTTGGATGCATTTGAATAATTTCCTCAGTCACTTTTCCATAGCGTATCATGTTGTTTACCTTCGCGTATCTGAATTTGATACTGGTCCACTCCTGTTTGCATGCTTTTTCTGCAAAAGAAAGGAAAAATATGTAAGTATATATCGCAATGGCTATCTTTGTAAATACAATGGGGAACTTGATTTGCACGCTCAGCATTAGCTCCACGGCTCAGCGGCTCAGCTATACCATAAATATTGTTTATTTGTTTGCAGATCAGATCGCCAGGTGGTACTAGGTACCTATATAAAATATATTGTATACACAGGGTGGCACAGCACGTAATGAAATTCAGAATACCTACACAATCTTCTATAAAGTGTTTCACCTACCTAATTATAAACAATAACAAAACAGGTAAGTAGGTACTTACGCGGCATGCGAATGTCGCGAGCAATCCTATCCCAGGCGGTGGTTAGGGCGGCCTTGTACTGGGTCGGGGTCATCATGATGTCCCTTATGTAGGTGATGGGATGACGCTGTACCATCTTCATCACATCCTGCTGGAAGGGCGACCAGTAATTTTCCTCTGGACCGATCTTCTTCGCCATTTTATGTTCAGTTAATTCACTTCGCTCACAAAACTCGGGATACGTCTAATACCGGAGAGGGAACGCAGGGAATAAAGTAATGAAAGCGATCGATATTTCAAAAGCTGCGCAGCATCGGGCAGTCCGGACATGGCGCGCAACCCCTCACCCTTCTACTACTCGGCCGATGTAAGGCCACTCACTAAGGGGCGAGCGGTGGCGGGTCACCATGGAGCGGACTAGTGAACTGTACCAGCAGCGAAGGTACCATACAACTCGATTCCCGCCGGCTTCCCTTCGAAAATTCAAAACACAACTACTCTATAGTCAATTCATCATTGAAATTATTGAAACGGTTTACATGACATGACATTTTTTTCTTGCTCTGGCTTACCTCTGTCATAAATTCACCCTTCGCCACTGGTAGGTACACCCACAGATAGGGACCTACATTAGACATTTCAGTTTTTCCTCTGAGACGGCACCAGCTGCGATGGCTCTGATAGGGACAAAGACCAATGACACTTACCACTTTATTATTCAGGATGGTCGCCTGTTTGTTCACCATCCAATTACACTAGGCAAGAAAAGGCCTTTCCCCTCAGAGATTTCATTATAATTATGTGATTCGGAATCATCATGCTACAGAGAACCAAGGACAGTTAAAAAAAATTGGTGTGAGTGCAGAAGAAGAGAGGCATTTAACAATTGATTTAGAAGGCTGTCATAATGGGTGATCAGTGATTTCCTAAAAAGTTTTCTGTGACTTGAACAAACGCCAACCAAGCATTCTTTGTATCACTATTTCTGTCAAAATGAACACGGGATATTTTAACTTATTAACGTCTAGCCCAATAAACACACCTGCAGTGCGATTCTGTAACCATCTCACCGTGAAAACTTAGGTGAATTGAGCGTGGAGTGAGCTGTCAGTGTCATCCTGATGCTAGGGATTGATACTCTTGACAGCTCACTCTAAGCTCACTTCACCTAACTTTTCACGGTGAGATTTTTACAGAATCGATCGGCTGCTTTTTTAATTGTACCACTCAAAACAGAAAATTTTCCTAAAAACTTGAAGCTCTATAATAAGTAAAACAAAATAAATCCGGAGAATTAACACAAAAGCGAGATATCATTACCTACAAGATGTCGAAAAAAGTTAAAGCTACCCTCCAAAATTTTTTTTTTATTCATAATCAGCTTAAAATGTTCCTACTGCTGGTACACAGGCTTTCTCTCAGTTGCAGTGAGAGGGAGGGGACCTAATTAAACACGCGCGGGCCCAGTGCGGGTTAGTAGATATGCCACGTTGTCTTCGAATTTTTGTTTCTGGGACATGCTGGTTTCTCCTCGATATTTCCTCTACCGTTTTGATAGCAGTGGTGATGAAATAATTACACAAAGTAAAGCGACTTTTTGTCTATACGTGAAGAAAATAAATGGTTATTTTTCTGGTAGATATTATAATAGGGGCGTGATTATCTACGAAATACATTATTATTTATTTCCGGATTTTGAGTGTTGCCCAGTGTTATGATATTATGACCCAATGGCAAAAATTAGGATTGTAATCACGTTGTATCTGTATCCTGACTGAGATACCTACCGATTAGCGAATACCGAAATGCAATGGGAGTTTCCGCGTTTGAGCTTTCGCAATCCGCTTCCGCTACTTGATGGAGGCAGCATTAGAGCCTGGCCAGATAGTGAGATAGATACCTATATTTAGACCTGCCAATTATGATATTCCTAGCACTAGGACCCATACTTCTTAACGCAATTCAAAGCTACCGCCCACCCTATGTTGTTATTTGTTTTTGTAATTGCGTTTTGATACGAAACTTTTAGTAATGTCACAGTATAGTAGGTACTAATGTGCGCACAGTGAAGCCCTATAAAATGTCTACGGGTCTACCACTCAATTTCGAATAATTCCGATCTGTCACCCTGCTTTGTGCCAATAAGGGAACAGATCGGAAAAAAAAGTTTGATCTGTCCTCCTGTTGGTAACGAGGAATAATTCGAACTTTATTCACTCCTATCTGCGCCCCCCCCCCCTCTGTCAGTCAGATGAAACTTGTTATTCCTGTTTGTCCCCCATTGAACTAATTCTTAAAAGTAATGCCACACATTATAAGCAACATAACATTAAATAAAAGACTAGTGGTTTGGGTTTTTAATTATCTCGGAATCTGACAGATCGGAATAATTCGTCTATTCAAACTAATGTTTCGAATTGATGTTATTTCAAGTTAAACAAATATCAACTTTATTTTAATGGTAATTAAGTATATTTCAATGTGACTAGCACTATTGAAAAAGTTAGAAAATGTTTTGATGTTGTAGCGTAAACTGAACTTTATTGAATAGGAATTAAAGTTATTTTTCTATAAACTCATATTTGTTTACATTTTTGGCAAATAAATCGTGAATGCAGATTAAGTTTAATATTATCCGAATGATTTTTATCGGAAATACTCTTTTCGCAAATCATATTTACATACATGAACTCACGCGTTCTTCCCATGGTAGGCACGTCAGAAACTACAGAACGCTACCTGCTACGATCCTTACCTACATACTCCTTTTGCCTCATTTACGTTCATACTCGAATCTTACATATTACTAGCTGACCCCGCAAACGTTGTAATAAAAAATAGCCTACGACCTATTCTCAAACCTACCAAATATACACAAAAAATTTCATTAAAATCGGTCAAGCCGTTTCGGAGGTGTTCGATAACAAATACTGTGACACGAGAGTTTTATATATTAGACTAGCTGACCCCGCAAACGTTGTTTAGCAAAAAAAAAAAAAATATAGTTTACGTCCTATTCTCAGACCTACTGAATATACACACAAAATTTCATAAGAATCGGTCAAACAGTTTCGGAGGAGTTTTGTGACAAACACTGACACGAGAATTCTATACATTAGAAGATAGATATACTTATGTATATTGCAGATTTTATTCGTAATTATCTTACTGTGACACTAAATAATAATAAATCATGCTTGTCGCATACCTAAATTTAAACTAAAATGGTTGTATTTCCCTTTAAAACCTAACTACATTAGGGCGTTCGTTTTAGGAGTCCTAGAGAGGGAGGTATGACGTTGAGATTTTCAAAACGTTCCTCATTGTGTTGTGTGTAAAATGGGATGAACGGACCGACATCTCGATTTAAAAAAATCTAGGGATATCGACATGACGAAAAGTCTAAAGGCTCATCTCTGAACCTAGATTCAGTCAAGTAGTGGTTGCAGCCAGTACTTCAGCGCACCACTTCAGAGATGTGTGCTATAGTGGGTAAATACTCCGCCAATTCATTATATTTTTTTTTTTGCCTTTATCCCAATTTATTTGAGGTCGGCACAATATACTTCTTTTTTAGACGTAGTCTCGGTAGTCACCCCTTTATTTATTTAAACTTTTCGCATATAAAATGGTACAAAGGCGGATTTGCTCTACCAGTCAACCAAGGGTGGTGAAGAGATTAGATGGCAGGTGCTTTGGTTGATAGGAACAATGAAATAAAAACTATTAAAAACCTAACTTTTGAGTTATTAAAAAAAAATTGGTAAGTACTTACACAAATTCATAATTATGTTATAAACTTATGATACACATACATACGTATTATACATACATACTTACAGTTATTTATATTGAGCACCGTATTAAAACAACACGCAGCGCTTCCGTACAGCACTGAATTTACAAAAAGGAGATGGAAAGATATATAGTTTGACATAAAAAAAGTACATAAACATGCTTTCACAATCAAATTTTATATGTATCTCGGACCGCTACTCTATAATAGATTAAATAATAAAGAAAACATCTACGCCTTAAATCACAGTAACTGCAAGAAAATCCTTAGGAGGCTCTTCAAACTATGTCCTATGAAGATAGAGAAGTTATTACTTGTGCCGAAGTAAATATTGTTCGTAATAAATAATTATAATTATACACCTAAAAAACTTATACAACTTTTTACATATGTACCAATAAGATAAATATGATAATTATGTGATTATTTAATCAATTAATGTTACCTCCAATCGCCTGAAATACAGGATTACCTAGTTCAGGCACAAATCATGAATCAACTTGACATAGATTTAAGATTTAACGTTAGTCCTTTTAGTTTTGAATAAATTTTATTATTTACTATAATTCTCACATTCCATCCATCGTTTCTTTGGTCTTCACCTACTCATAAAGCCATCCACATTCATACTCAAAAACTTACCTCACGACATTTACCCGATTTCTCCGAATCACATACCCAAGATAACCGATTTCCACACAACTTTTCAGTCTACTTTAATGAAAAAAATATATAAACATCCGAATTGAGAACCTCCTCCTTTTTTGAAGTCGGTTAAAAAAGGATATAATATATAAAACAAAAAAATAACTTCGCCGGTTTGCTATCATTTATTTAACAGCTAATAATTTTGTCATTTACAATTAATTACTTTTCATTATTATCTAGTTTACATCATTCTACCTAGGGCAGAATACCTTTAAATAATTAAAAAGAACCTCCTTTTTTGAAGTCGGTTTTTAAAACGAGAATTTTATGAAAATTATAAAAATAGAAAAGCGTGACACGAATTTGGCACTCAGCAGTGAAATAATATAATAAATAGTCAAGATTCATTAATTTAAAAAAATACATCACGTCAATTAATGTTGTTTTCTAATCTATTGATTTAATCCTACGTTTTGTGCCTTAACGGGTGGGACTTGGGCTTGCGGTGGTACTTGGTTTTGAGACTGTGCAGCCTGTGCAGGTGCCTGCGGAGCCTGCCCTTGGCCTGGTTGAGCCTGCCCTTGACCTGGTTGAGCCTGTCCTTGGCCTAGTTGAGCCTGCCCTTGGCCTGGTTGACTCTGTCCTTGAGTAGGCTGTGCTTGCTGCACCGGCGGAACTTGACCCTGATTCACATTAAGCTGTGGAGGCGCTTGCCCTTGTGGTTGTCCTTGAGGAGGATGTTGGTATTGACCTTGAGGCGGCTGTTGGAATCCTTGAGGCGGCTGTTGGAATCCTTGAGGCGGCTGTTGATATTGGCCTTGGAGTGGAGGCTGCTGGAATTGACCTTGAGGTGGTTGTTGGAATTGGCCTTGAGGATATTGCCCTTGATATTGCGGTTGTCCCTGCTGATATTGCTGGGGAGACTGCTGGTAAGGTGGAACCTGTCCTTGAGGCATTTGAGCTTGAGGGACTTGCCCATATTGCTGTTGGCCTTGGTATGGCGGTTGCTGTGGGTGCTGCATTTGTTGCTGGTAAGCTTGCTGGTGTTGGTAAGCACGGAACTGCTGCACAGCTTGGTGAATTTGATGCTGAGCACCAGGGATGGGCTGGCCATGAGCATCAACCTGCAGAACACAATAATTTAATGTGCAAATTGCAAATCGATGATCCAGGTGATGATTTACGAGCGGGGCTGTAAGCACCGTTATAGATGATAAAATTCTATTATAGCCATTACAGGTCATGTCAGCTGGGATTACACTGTCAGTCAGTCAAGTCTGTCTATCGCAGTACACTTTTTTATACGAAAATAATAATATAAAATAAGATTGGCCATGTGAGATATATTATAAAAGTGAAATAGTAGTAAAAGGCTAAATTGTAAAGTTTGTGATAAAATGGAAAGTCCTATTTTAATTACATTGAAAAGAACAGTAATTGTGTGAGATATCAAACAATAATTCAAAATTGGACTTTGTACACGGTACTGACAGTATGTTGTAGGCTGTTGACCGCACTGAGGATTAATTTATTTTATCTCTCATATATATACTTCAATCAACCGATTTAACCGTTCAGGAGAGGAACTCCTAAATATCTTCTCCTCCCTATATAGGGGGCCTATAAGGAACATTTCAATCCAATCTTACGTTTCTATGGCTCTGTGTTATTTTCCCAGTAAGTATCGGCTCCGTTTTATGCACAGTTGTGCTCTATGCAGTAATAACCTACCTATTCTAAAATCAAGCCAGTGAACCAACCGGTCAAGTGCGAGTCGGACTCGCGCACCAAGGGTTCCGTACAAATTTGTAGGTATGTAAATAGTTTATCACGGGTTTTTTTTTAACTTAACCACAGGTTTACGGCTTTTGGATTATTTCCTTTACTTGTGCTACATGAAATCGCTTCTTGCCAAATATCATGATTCTAGGTCAACGGAAAGTACCCTATAGGTTATTATGCGGCATAAAAGGAACATAAAAGCCCATATCTTTTGATTGAGTTGATTTAGAAGTTTGATTTTTTCACTGCTTCAAGGGCTACAGCCTTGAGTATTTGATATTAATTCCAAGTTGATAACTCCACACGTTCTTGAGAAAAATTGTCTTGACAGACGGACAACGAAATGATCATATAAGGGTTCCGTTTTTCCTTTTGAGGTACGGAACCCTAAAAACACCAATAGTTTTGTGTAAGGTTAAGGATGATGGACAGACGATAATGTTGAAATTGTGGGCAGAACTAGGATGAGACTACGACAGTAGCGTCGAGATGGGCGCAATCAAAAAGAAGCCTATGGCACTGCAGCGGGCAGCCAGGCTGTGGATTCAGATGATGAAGGATAAGTAAGATACGAACCAAACCACGCTGCTGAAGGTATCTCATTTCTTCAAGCCTTCTCCTCTCATATTCTTCATATTCATTTTGAGTGTAAATTTGATTTTCTTCAATCGTCTTCCATCCTGAAAAGGTAGGTATTAAAATTATTGTATTAGGTACTTATTATCTTATTGACAGAATACAACAGTTTGTATGTATTTCGTAGTTATACAAGGTGCAACATAATTAACGCAAGACCTCAAACACCCTAATTAGAGTATTGAGTTAGAAGCTTAAAACAATGACCAAAACTTATTTTTTTTTAACTTACTATTTTTATTAAGAAAATCGTGTTGACACTATCATTACTTTATGCATTTAAAATTGAGTATTATTCCCTTGAAATAAGATTTAATTTTATTTGGCTCAATCAGCGGTTAGTATGAAAAACAACATAATTTTTGAAAAAATACCAATATCAAAAGTTACTGAAATCGATTCAGTAGTCAATTGTGAACAAACTACTTTGAGAACTTGCGTTTATTCTGTTACACCTTGTATAACAACTGACTTAGATTGGAAAACTACAGGAGAAGGAACAGACTCATTAACGAATTGTATGAAGTAAGAAGTTGTTATAAATGCGCCTATGATTGCCACGTTCAACCGAAGGATTTCAATTCTACTAAGGACTTTAGAAAAAGGTTTGTTGTAACGCGCGAAAATTCGTGCGTGTGAGAACCCCGCGGCATCTAGTGGCAACACTGGTCGGCGGAACGCGCGCCGCCCGAGACGATTGCCGGCTCGGCTGCGAGAATAATTAGTGTGTGCTCTTGTGATTTATAAAAGGATAATTATCAAAAACCTACGAGCTATATATTAATATAGGATTTTGTTAATGATTCGTAGTACATATTATTAAAAGGTTCAGTTCAATTGTACAGTTCGAGAAAACTATACATTACCTTCGTCTTGGTTAAACTCAGCTTTTTGAGTCTCTGTCATGAATTCGTTGAAGTCGATCAAACCGTCTCGGTTTTTATCGTTTTCCTTGAACACGTGTTCGCGCATCCTTTCCATTTCCTCGGCTCTCTCATGCAAGTCCTTGTTAGGACCACCCGGTCCATACAACTTGTCTAATTCCTTGATGAATAAAGCCTTTACTTCGTCTGCGTCCCAAACGCCGTTGCCATCAACATCTGTCGATTTAACACGTCACAGTTTGACAGAATATGTTAACGGTAAAAAAGTAATCATGATCTTAGATCACTGAGATTTTAATAAGATATCTGAGTTCCAGTATCTTTTAGATAATGAGAAGTTACTTGGTAATTTCGAAATTAAATAATAATAAATCGTATAATCTGTTAATTGAATGAGATTGTTTAGGAAATTAATTGTATTTATGTACGTTGTATGTGCTATAAATGAATAATTGAGTAAACTAAACTATTTGTTTCTATTAAAGTTTTCACTGATTACGTAATTTCGAAACTTCACAGTACAATGATTACAGTGAATTTCTTGTCAGCAAATGACTATTTCCTTGAAAAGAACTTATACGTTAGGTAAACACTTTAAATCTTATTTTATTATTTACTATTTTTCATGTTGTTATGGGTGCTCTTTAATCTGTGCTATACTATTCAGTTGAAAAATAATGTATAAACAGTTTTTAATACATTAAATATGAGGATAGGTAAAAGCACAAAAATCTACATACATTTACACACACATACACACACACACACACACACACTAAAATTAAATAGAAGCAAAATCAATTCTAGAGATTCAACTGCAGTAGGTACGCAAAAAAACATTCACAATTACCTACCGTGTCAGCTAACACAACGCAAATCATAATTGATTACGACTACAACTTTAATAATTATTAACCAAACAAAATTGTTTATTGATTCACAAAACAAAAGCAGTAATGCATGCCAACAAAAAGATAAAACAAATGTTAGATACTCAACGGTACATGCGGGTTTGTAAAATCCAAATTAGCGTGCGTAAAACCTTTGTAAACTCGAACGTTCATTGTTTACGAGTTACCTACCTATAAAACCTACTTACTAATTCGTGTTCTAAGTTATACTTGACTTGCACGCTATGGATCTTACCATGCATCATGAAAAACACCTTTGGGTTGAAATCTTTTGTATCCATTTTGTCGGCATTTTTCCAGATCTCTAACAACTGATCCTTTGTCGCGGGGTGGTGTAACTGTTACAAATAATTGACGATTAATAAGTAATGTTGTACGTCACCACTCACCATGCATCATGAAGAATGCTTTAGGCTCAAATTGTTGTTGTTCCATATGATCCTGTTTCTCCCATACTTCTTCCAGTTGTTGTTTAGAACCGGGATGGTGAAGCTGCATTTTATCAAGGGCATTTAAATTTAATTTTGAGATTGGAGCAATTGTAAAATCAAGAAATAATTTAAAGTTGAAAACCATATCTAAATTACACGCGAAGAAATCAGAGGCCTTATCACATTGCTAGTCATAATCGGCCGTGTTTTGAGTTCATTTCAATAACATCTAAAGCTAAGGGGAATTCACATTAATATTTTTACGTTTAATTTTCCTTAAACAGTTATCATTTCTGACAATGGAAGCGGTAATGGATTCTCCAAACAGTAGCGGGACTTACCGGCTTGTGGTGTTTGATAGCTTCTTCCTCTTGCTTAGTTTTCTCAATGTATTCCTTCTTCTGTGCTTCTTCCATGCCTTCTACTTTCTGATGTTCCTCAAATTTCTTTTGCATTTCATATTCCTGAAAATCAATTTATATTGTAACTACAAAAAAGCAATAAGGAAACAAATAACCATCAAAGCATATGATCATAAAATATTTGAAACAATAAATAAGTAATAAAAATGATTCAAGGCTAAGTGAGGCTGACTGATATACTAAGGCGACTGTATTGGTTTAATGTAAGTATTGTACATGCAAGGGCAGACACGTCTCGGTAATGTGTTAGGATGGACAGTATAGTGTGACATTAGGCTTACCAAAACGTTAGATTAAAGCCATGCCTAACAATAGTCTAAGAAATAATAGCAACAAATAGGTACCTTAAATTCTTCTTTCCGCTTCTTATCAGCAGCCTCTAAGTCGGCAGTGGTCTTCTTGATGAGCTTCTTTAAATCTTCAATCTCGAATGTGTGTGGGTTATTATGATCTAAATGTTCATTCGTGGCTCCTTTGCCCTCCTCGTGCTGTTCCAAGTTGTTTGTCAACTCAAATTGCTGTTGGCGAAAGAGAAGAGTAGCAAAATGGATTGCCCAAAAAAAAAGTTGAACTCCCTTTTAAATGTCTAGGTACACCATTGTGCTATGGTATACCATAGCAATTAAGGAATAAATGTTACTATTTACCTTAGTCGCTAAATGACGAAGTCTGTCTAACTCACGACGTTTAATTTCATCCAATTTTGTCCTTACGTTATGATTGACAAAGTCCAATTGTTCAGCAATTTTTCCAGACTGAAATGTAATCATTAAAAATAATAACCAATTTGTTATATCTTCCAATATAGTGATGAATGACGTGGGTTTGTCTACAACACTACGCACTGAAATTGTTACCATTTATGGCCTGCGCAGACGACGGATTTTTGTCCGCGGAGTTTTTTGTCCGCTAAAATAGATCGCTTACAACTGTATCGAGTAACGCAAACGAGGAATTAAAAGTACCGCGTACAAAAAATCCCCCGAAAAATCGAGGACATGCGGGGAGCGGACCGGACAAAAGTACGGGTGAGTCCGCGCAAAAAATAAAACTCGTGTGACTAGGCGAACCAACGCATATGGCGGACTTTAGTCCGCGTTGTGCGCTCGAGAGTGATATACGTATTTCCGGGGAACAAATGATCGCATACCGTGTGCGTTGAATTCGCGGTAAATCCGCGGCGGACTTTTTATTCGCGGAGCGTACTTTTTTCTCCGCCGCGGAGAAAAGTCCGTCGTCTGCGCAGGCCATTATTCATACCATGGTTGCTGGCAGGCAAAGAAAGCAGCAATTGATGTGGCCTTAGGCATTATTTAGGGCTATAATGGCTTTCAAGTTACAAACAGGCAAAGGCTATGAATAGTCGATTTTATCTAGAACGGGGCTATAATTAGTAGCCTTAATGACACAGTTAGCTTATTGGTCCAATGTAATGCATTATTGATCACTTCGTAAAACATTTATCTTTTGGTAAGTTAATTGCAAACTTGATGACAAAAAATTTAAGTAGTCTGTGATGACTGTTTGGAATCATAAATGTGAAGCTGGTCATCAGTGGCTATAAGAGATCATGATGTCATCTTGTCACAAATTACTAGTTTTGACCATTTTTCTGAACATAACAATATCTAAAACCAGCCAGAGGGGCATCTCTGATTATTGAATAGTGTCTTTGAATGCAGCGGCGTAGATGTGCATGAGATGCTACGGATATTTTACTGTATCTATGATTGCACTAGATTGCAGCATTCAACGAGTTAAAAATTTCATGTAAATTGGATAAATGGTTCTCGAATGCAATAACACCACACAAGAGAGACTACATTGTGTTATGTATGTAAGGAAACTAAAAATACCCTCTCACCCTAACATCCTCTTCATCAGCTTTTTCCAAACGTTCTCTGAAGTCAGGATCACTTTCCAGGGCTTGGACTACTTCCTTCAGATACCTGTGGTATTCCATGTACTCTTCCTGAGGACAAACATAATAATATTAATATATTTTTGCAGTCTTTCAGCTTATGCTGTGTAAAGAAATAGAAATATGTCATCACACAATCCAAAGAGAAAAAGTTCTTTTTGCAGAGCAGTTTTTAAATAAAATAGACAGCATTCAGCATTTAGTTGATCAAAATACACAAAATACTTTCTAAATCATGGTTATAAACAGGTTAAACTAGCAGTAAACATTTGCAGTAGACAGAGGCTAGGCAAGGCTAAGAATATGAAACAAGAAAGCAAGGAGACAAAACAAGACATGCTTATGTTTTTTTTTTAATTGTTTTCATATTACTACTGTGTAAGGAATTTCATGGAATAGTACCTAGGTATCAGCACTTTTTATTTTAAAACTCGCAACTATTAGGTATTCTGTGCTCGCAGGCTATATTATATAAATCATCCTTGGTTGGAAATATGTCTCAACCTCATAAATGGAAATTAGTTAGACAATTTTTTTTTTCCTGTTTTTATATATACATATATATTTATATCATTTCTTTAATTCTCACATGCATGATTACTTCAAGTCAGTATACTGTGCATGTACTATCGAAGAAACTTACACCTATACACCATAAAGGCTATTCTTGCTTACAGCGCTCCTCTGCTATAGTAACGTTTCCTAACAGATGTAGTCATCGTGTGCACGAGATTTTGTTTCCAAATTGGGCAGATGTAAGTTTCCTCCATGGTACATATACAACGCTGAGGCATTCCTCCCCTACCCATATTAGTTATTGTAAGAAAATTGTGACGACTCGCAAAAGCCAGTAAAAGTGGCACAGCATACAAAGGTTTTCCAGTTGTGTTGAACTAGATATTTTCATGTTTACAGTGTATTTATTAATACTGACCCAGAATGGACATAGACAATATATTGTTTTGTTCAATTTGCCATAACCATATTGTTGCATACTTCCCATAATTGTGTACTGTTGACACGAGATTGTTGTATGTTTGCTTTATGTATACATTTGTATCAATAATAAGTGATTTCATTGGTCATTCACTCATACAGTCACCAAATCACAGATTTGACATTGTTTTACTTGCTTAATGTTTATACACTGTTACATTTTGATTAGGAGAGCAGTGGTGGCCCAGTGCTAATGGACGCGACTTAAGATTTGTAGATCGTGGGTTCGAACTCAAGCAGGCACTTTACTTTGTGTAAATCATTTCATCACCACTGCTCTCAAAACATCGTGAGAAAATTGGCATGTCCTAGAACCAAAAATTCGAAGATATCACAGTCACACACCTAGGTCTATAGAGAGTTATGCGTGCAATCGAATTCCTTAACTCATTACACGATTAAAACACAAGATTCTTATAACATTATTCTTCTATCTGCATTTAAAAAGCATTGATCTATACAGAAAACTCTTCCAATGCACAGGGATACGGTAATCAGTTTTCATCTTTTCTGAAAAAAGTGTTTTTTTTAGTTAATCGCTGTTTAGATCTAGGTGTGCGATATGTGACATCCAACAACCCGCACTGGGCCCGCGTGGTGGATTACAGCCCACTCCCTCTCACAGAGAGGAGGCCTGTGTCCCAGCAGTGGGAACATTATAGGCTGATTATGATGACATTTTGATTGTTTTAATCCTTATACATTATTCATTGGTCATTGTACTCATCATTATGAACCACTTTTACTATGGGTGCAACCCAGAAACAGTGAGAAAAAAAACAGCTGATCCATACATTATGTTGAGTTATGAGTACAATAATCAAGGATTAAAACAATCAAAATGTGTATAGATCAGCCCTTGAGAAATCTGGTGCTAAAGTGCTAAAGTGCTAGTGTCACTAAAGTAACAGGCTTTGTTCAGAAAACGGTTCTTAAACCTGCTGGGCTTTTCCATATTTTTAAGTGCTAAAATAAAGGAAAAACATATACTCAACAAAAAAAAAACAATATCAGTATAAACAAAAAGCGATTTACAAATAAATTATGCATGAAATATGGTAATGCAGCGGAGCCCTTAGCTTCATTCTTTAAGTAGAAGGCCAACTGGTTCTATTTTTAAACACATGCACCTTTTTTGTGAGCCTGGATTCTAGAGTAAGTCTATGTTTAAAATAAAGACACTTGATTGGCAGTTACATAATATGCTAAATGAATAATAACAAAAGATTTACCAAGTCATCCTTGACTTCACTGTCCTGCTCATTGGACTTATCTGTCACGGGCGGTGCATATGAGCAATGAAGAATCACCAGGAGAAATAAAAAACTTGTAAACAACTTCATTGTACCTACAAAAAAAATATTATCTTACTAATTGATCTGCAGATTAGCTAAGCATTTAATTATGCATGATTATTTAGCAGCTGAAAAATGATAACAGGCAATTGTGTTTTAGTAAATGACCATCATAGGCACTACTATTAATCAATATGAATCAGTTATAAATAGTTACCAAAATCGTTCGAATAAACAGTGAAAGTTAAACCTCTTTGAATGGTAATAAACTAATCAATAAATATAACTTCAGCCATTTGCTTTTTTAATCCGAAGCTTTCTTTACGAAATAAAGATTTCATACATGTATTTAATTTTGAAAAGATGTACTTTAAACGAGAGTAACTTAATAAAAACACGATGTACACAGATCGCAATAGTACAAATTAATTACAATTTATGTAATATCTTTCTGAACTGAAAATTAGTTTTTGTACTTACAATTTTTGAAATGTTACTTACCAATTTATTATTAACAGGATAAACAAAATGACATGAAATACACAATGTTACCGAAATAAATTCAAAGATTTCGTCACATTCGTCGCATTGAAAATGAAATGCCTATTGACGTGTCCCAATCATCGCAGCGCAGCCAGCCCTTCCACGAAAACAGTGATGTAGGCACTCAACTAACTACTACTTTAGTAAGTTTCATACTCTAATAGTCGATTATGAAAATTATCATTTTATCTGTATCCTGAAACGCCTTTGATTAACTTTTTTTATGTCATTTTATACCGAGCATTCCTACAATCCTACGGAGTGAAAGTACTAAGTAACCTACCTATCTCATTATTCCAACTTATAAAACACTTTTAAATAGTTAGTGCTCTGGATAAAGACGTTACAATCTGACCAACTTTGTAATACAGAAAAATCGAATATAGCGTACAAGAGTTAATTCTTTAAGGCGTGTGTTCGGAAATGGTCGCGTTATCCCGTATATTTTTACCCAAACCATGACTACAAAGAATAAGCAGTGTTTGTATTTGAAATTGAAGCATTGTATAGTGAGGGCTAAACTCTAAGGCGGCTCTGAAGTGCGCTACTCGCTGCGCAGTACCTCACCCCCGCTGACACGTGGATTCGTTACTGCGCAGCAACTCGCCTCATGTTCCGAGCCGCTATAAAGTTGGAATCCGGCTGTATCTATTGGTTACTATAACATCAACTAAAGATAATAAGAATAATATACGGTCGAGGTACCACTGAACACGGCACAATTGTGAGGAGTTTTCTCTCTTTGGAACGCTTACCCCCCACCGGTATCAACTCTGTTCCCGAAACCAGAGGGTTACAATATATTTAAATGTATTTATATTTTAAAAATGTAGATATTTAATACCTATTATTAACGACCTACTGCAGGACAACGATTGCTCAATTCGGGTTGGTGATTTTAGACTTATATCAATTACTAGCAGTGCCCCGCGGTTTCACCCGCATTTATTTGAGGAAAAACTTACCTACTAAAATATATTCCACTAGCAGTGCCCGCGGTTTCACTCGCGTGAATTTGAGGAAAAACCTACTATACTACTAAAATATATTCCATTACTTTAGATTATTACGCACAGCTAAAAATGTGATAGCTTGCGCTAAAAATTTTGAGAATTATGTTTTCTATTAGCTCTGTTTTACGATTGATCTAAAATATTTTTGAATGCGTCTTTTCTTTGAATATTGGACAACACACAGTCAATTATTTTCTGGCTTATAATAATTATGTTGTACCTAATATACCTGTATTTACGGTGTCATACACGTTTTAAGTGCATGTTACTTACGCACAAAAACGGTCTTAGGCATCGTTCAGACCAAACGTATTGTCGGCCGCTGACTATGAGTGAGCGTCTAGTTCAAAGTTTATGAAAAAACAACTTCGGCCGCCGATTATCTAGCCTTTATTTTTCATACAATCTCACAGTCGGCGGCGGACAATACGTTTGCTGTGAACAATGCCTTATGGCTGCCGCTCGCTAAGTGGAACGAGACAACAAGTCTTGCCAAGTGCATTATCATCATTCCAGCATAGAGAAGCCCACTGCTAGTGCTAGGCTTACATAGGCTTCTCGCATCTAGCGGATTCCCACAAACTTTATGTGCTGTAATACTGTTGTATGTAGTGCAATACTCTACATAATTTAAAACAAAAACCTTGAGTTCGCAATCTGTCTTGCACTTAGCCGGTTTCTGAGTCAGAGGTTTGACTACGTTAAAATAAAAATTATTGTCACAAAAAGCAACCAATACCTACAATTAAAATCGACTAATTGGATGCATCAACCAACGGAATACTTTCCGAAACGTGTGTGATTTAATATTATTCTTGCTAGATTGCTTGCTCAGGATTTAATGAATTCTAAAACCAGAATCCGCTTGAATTCTATTGGGATTTAATATAATATTTTCAAAATTTATCTGTGGTTTTTTATTTTATTTATTGTTCTAGATTGTCATTTTGACATGTTTTGACATCAAGGAGGCGCACAAAATGACAAATACGATGATTGACGTATGAAATTCAGCCTATTTACCGTTTGTTTACATTTTAAGAGACGCCGTTGTCAACCAACACAATTTATTCAAACATTGGGTTTTGCTGTATGAAACCTAACTAATTACATTACGCACATGATATATTAAAACGTATTTATAACTTTAAGATCATTATTTAATACAAGATGAGAACTGTTCCAAAGTGGGTGAACAAAATACACGAAGCTGACAAAGTAGAATTTTCCAGGTAAAGCTTCCCTGGATCTCAAAAAAAGCATGCGTATTCTAAGAAGATATAAGTACTATTGATTTTAAGATAATTGATAATATCGTCTTGTCAATTTCTAGTATGTTACTTTACTGAAGAAATATCATTTTGGTTATGCAGTTGTTTGCTTAAACTAATCATTTAATTAAACATTAACGCTATATACAGAGATTGCAAGTTCTACGACTATCTCCTACAAACTTAAAGTACTTATAAAATTTGGATTTCTATATGGCTTACCTTACAAATGCTAAGAATTTACAGAATTTTCATGCTTATTCTGTAGGGTGGATAAATATGTATCCATGTTTTATGCTAATGATGTTGCAAGCATCAGCTAGTATTTACCTGTTAAGATTTGATTCACCGTGATGACTTAATTCAACATTCTGCAGGTTTCATTGTACTCATGAGCTACAATAGAGAATAATTACCTACTTTCTCGAATTAAGTCACTGTATTTTTATAACCATTTCTTTTCAGTGTGCACACAATATGCTACAGTCCAGACGGCAGCCAACTAGTGGTAGGTGCAGGAGAAAAGGTCATGGTTTATGACCCTAGAGATGGAGCCCTTGTCCAGTTACTCCAGGCCCACAAGGGAGCAGTCCATGCTGTGGCATACTGCGGAGATGGCAAAAAGTTTGCAAGCGGTAGTGCAGATAAAAATGTTATCATTTGGACTTCCAAAATGGAGGGAATATTAAAATATTCGTAAGTTAAATCATTTTGCTGGCATTCTAATATGTCATCATCATCTGCCTAGCCTTTTCCCAACTATGTTGGGGTCGGCTTCCAGTCTAACCGGATGCAGCTGAAAACCTGTATTTTACATGGAGCGACTGCCTATCTGACCTCCACAAGTAAGTGACTGGGTAATACAATACCACTTGGCAAGACATATTGTCAGATTTTCGGGCTTCTGACTATCCATAACAACTGTCAAAGATCCACGAATGACAGCCGGGACCAACGGTTTAACATGCTTTCCGAGGCACGGTGAGGTCTTGGTATGTAAAGATGGTCACTCATCCACAGACCCACCGCGGCAAGCGTAGCTTAACCTGATCGATCGATCTGTGCGGCTGTTTACTTTTAGCAATATGTATGATGTTAATAAAACCTTAACAAAGTTGATGTGGTTAATATGTTTTTTGGGCCTGAATGCTAAGCGTGCTAAAGCAATTGCAACATTATTCCAATGCTTATTGTCTTTTTAACAGCCACAGTGAAGCAATCCAGTGCCTTGCCTATAATCCAGTGACATTCCACCTGGCATCATGTGCTCTTACTGATTTTGCATTCTGGTCTATGGACGTCAAAGCAGTTCAAAAGTTCCGAGTACCAGGTCGGATTACAAGTTGTGCTTGGTCTACAAATGGCCAGTACTTAGCAATAGGTCTGGCCATTGGAGCAGTTACCATAAGAGATAAAGTAAGTCAGTCAATTCATTTTTTTATTTTTTTATTCTAGTTTTTATTAGAGGCTTTTATCCACAGTGGCATGTCAGCCTCATCATAACTTAAACTATTCTAAACTACCTCCATAAATATATATTACTAGCGACCCGCCCCGGCTTCGCACGGGTGCAATACTGATACTAAGTACAGGTATTTCAAGAATGCCAGCACGCGCCGCCGCAGCCTGTACCGCAGCAACCGCTATGTCCCTGCATTTTAAATCTGATATATCTTCGAAAATATTCATTTAAATTACATGCTGTAAAGGGCCATATTTATCTATATTAAATGCACAATGTATTTAAGGTACTTAATTGGATAAGGATTAATGCTGTATTGCTTAAAATCGCTTCGTAAATAAGACATTATTTCTCGTAAAAAGTAAAGGATAAAAAAATATTATTGTGGGTTATCCCTAAGAGATAGACATATACATAGGGTTCACTCAGCGTTTGAAAAGTAAGCGCAAAGAAATGCGTTTATTTACGACATCACATGCAAGCATGTATTATATATATAAACCTTCCTCTTGAATCACTCTATCTATTAAAAAAACCGCATCAAAATCCGTTGCGTAGTTTTAAAGATCTAAGCGTTCAAAGGGACAGAGAAAGCGACTTTGTTTTATACTATGTAGTGATTAATTAATGATGTCGAAACAAATCAGCAAGTAGGTTTGCTATCTCAGGTGAAGGCTGCGCTAAAACTTTAACATAAGGACCAGTGTCATATTCGTTTATTTTTAGTCTACTCAACAGTGTCTCTCTTTCCTTCTTTGTCTTAGTACACTCCATAAGTAGATGGTTAACATCTTGAACCATTCCGCATGTTTCACAATTGGGAGAATACACTTTTTTCATCAAATAACCAAACTTGCGGGATGGGTAGTGACCAGAGCGTAATCTGTGTAGCAGAACAATATGATATGTACTCATTTCCTTGATAGCAAACCAGGGTATTCGAGGAGGCTGATATTGTATAGTTTTATAAGTCAATTCATGTAAGTGGCTAATATTATTCTTGCGTGTGAATGTAAGCTGAGCTATACGCAGTAAGCAATTTTGAATGCACAATTTGAATGAATTAAAGAAGTCAAGTCTTTGACCCTTATGAATAAAAAGGTTTGCAAGCCCTATTTATAAAATCGCGACTTTGCTCGCGTAGAGGTCGGAAATTATCTCACGTGAACGTACTGCCGAGATTATAGGTATCCTATGTGTCCAGGTTATAATAAACTAACTGTGTGCCTTTCATGCAAATCTGTTTAGCCATTTTTGCGTGATTTAGTAACAAACATCCAAATATTTGAATGTACAAGTTTTCATATATAAAATAGGTATTAGTAGGACTGCACGATATACTATAAAAAGAGATGATACTTAAGTATAGGAAACTGACTCTGGTGAATAATCAAGTGGTCAACAAGCCCTGTAACAGGCTACAGTAGCAAAACTGAAAAAGAAGTTAAATAAAAATCTCATCATCGTCTGCCTAGCTTTTCCCCAACCATGTTGGGGTCGGCTTCCAGTCTAACCGGATGCAGCTGAATAGTAAAAAAGAAAAAGCGCTTAGATAAATGCTCGACACTTGCTGGTCGCGTATACTTTTAATAGGAAAACTACGCCGCATTCTATTTTCTCACGATCACTTATTTAAAAAAGACGTGACCTAAATGTCCCAGTTAATTCTAGTAAAAGTTCAGTAAAGGAGAATGGGCGGGCGTGGTCCGAATGGACTCCGTCTTTTTCCTCCATGTGTAGATTTATCATTTAGGGTATAGTTAGTCTTACAATATTAAATTATCAAATTAATAAAGCAAGTCTCATCATCCGACGCCACTTGGACCAATCTCCTTAACATTAAACTTTAAAAAAATATAAGTACTTAACATTTTTTCAGCTTGGCGATGAAGCATACCGCGTAGTTCGTGACGCGGCCGTATGGGCGGTTGCCTTCTCAAAATCGGTTCTAGTAGTTACAGACTGGAATGAGACCTTATCATTCTATAATACCCAAGGTCAACAGGTTTTGAAAGAAAGGAATATAGGTAAATATCTATTGTAGTAACAAGTGATTATATTCTACAAGATTGTCTTTACTCGCATACAGATTGCGTGAGTTCGATCCTCACTTGTTGTATTTTTAAATAGACGTGAACAGAAGGCCAATTCCCGTAATTTAAAACGTTTAAAATCTAGTCGCAGGCTCATCTCGGCGACAAACAAATGTCAAAAACTTGTCAAAATGTAGGGAAATTATAGGTATTTTTGACAGATTGAGACAGATAATACTGTGAACGTTCTTAAAATTACGAGAATTGCCCCTCTGGACTGCTTCGTTGGTCTAGTGGTGGCGAGCGCTACTAAGAGGTCCTAGGTTCGATCCCAAGGTTGGGAAAAGTGTTTTTCCCATCAGGGACCTCTCAATAACAGCACATTGTGTAGATTTGTGTTCGGTTGATGATAATAGGCTTGCTCCCTACCTATCGCAAAAACGTCACTGGTGAAATGTGAGTGTACTATGGGTACCTACCCGGTACCTCAGCCCTAACCCTTAGGGCATTACAGAGGGGCAATTCTCGTAATTTGAAGAACCTTCACAGCCTGATTTCAGTCTCAATCTGTCAAAAATTCCTCTAATTTTCATACATTTTTGATTAGTTTTTGACATTGTTTGTCGCTGAAGTGAGATTGCGACTAGATTTTGAACGTTTTTAATTACGGGAATTAATACAGGTGATTGAAATATGCGTGCAAAGCTTTAAGGTGAAGATACTACAAACAATTTAGAACCATTCAAGCCATGGTTGTCTTAGACGAAGTCTCACCAATTTAAAAAAAAATTTTTTTTCGAAAATTCCCAGAATTTTAAGTAAACTGCTTATTTATGGCCAAATTGATTGAATTCATTTTTATTTTATTTAAGTAATTGAAGTAATGCGTAAACAATTAGCAAAACATGTTTTAGGCCTAGGTAAAAAAAAATTGGTAAGACTTCGTCTAAGATAACCATGGCTTAAATGGTTATAAATTGTCTGTACTATCTTCGCCTTAAAGCTTTGCACCCATCTTCCAATCACTCTGTATATAGTGGTTAATTTATGTAACACTGGCTACTCACTACATTTTATTCCATGATGGAGATAACGAAACTTTGACTCCTATAAAATAATGGACGAATTTCAATGTAATTTGCATGGAAATCAGAGTCAGTTTATGGATAAGCAACAGTTACTTACAGATAATGAACATTGAAAAAAACTTTCAAAGAGTGTCATAAGGAACATCTGTTGTTGGACATACAAGATTTTACCATTATCGGAATATTCCCAATAGTCCCCTCTAGCCCTGTCCTCCGGGGTGACAGCTGGGAAAGTTTTCAAAGGGAACAGTCGGCACAAATTGTCACCCCGGTGGCAACTGGGAAGACAATTCCCAGCTGTCACCCCGGAGGACAGGGCTAGAGGGGACTATTGGGAATATTCCGAATTATCGCCCATATCATAACTTCTAATAAAAGGATTTATTAGAAGTTAAAGTCAAAGTCAAAGTCAAAGTCAAATCATTTATTTCAAATAGGCACTTAAAAGGCACTTTTGAACGTCAAAATTTAAAATGAAAAAATAGAATTGATTCTAGTCGCCCATTCCAAAATGTAGTTTTCGTGTGGAGAAGAATGGGCAAGAAACTCCACCGTTACTCTTTTAAAATGTTTTACAAGTTTTTGTATACATTGTTTATATAATTATATGTGAAGACGATGCACCTAAAATAAAATTTAGTCTACCAAAAATGGTAAAAGAATTAAAAATATAACAGACTGGTAAATCAATTATGTGATAGATACATGGTGTCCACATATTTACAAAGATTGAAAAATTTTACTAGTATTTTAAAAAGTGTGTGAGTTACATTTGTCAAAGAATGTAAAAATCAATGTAAAAAAAAAAAAAAAAAAAATGTGTATGTATAAATTAAATTAGCAACCAGTTTGATTTTGTCTAGACTCTAGATTGTCCTATGGAGCAGGACCAGCATGTTTCCAAACATTGTTATCTTGGATATAATCCTCCAATTTGTAATATCCTTGTTTACAAAGTGTACTTTTTATATGAGTTTTAAATTTTCTTTCATTTAATTGTAATATATCAAAAGGTATTTTGTTGTAGCATTTAACACAGTACCCCATAAAAGATGTTTGCACTTTAGATAACCTGAAAAAAGGTTGATCTAATTTATCTTTATTTCTAGTATTAAAATTATGTCTATCACTTATTTTATTAAAAAGATGTTGATTTTTTCTTACATACATAATATTTTCATAAATGTATTGGCAAGGTACCGTCATAATATTAACCTTTTTAAATAGTTCCCTAAGAGATTCACGACGACGTAGATTGTAAATGGCTCTGACAGCTCTCTTTTGCAAAATAAAAATGGATTCAATATCAGCAGCCCGACCCCACAGTAAAATGCCATATGACATAATACTGTGGAAGTAACTAAAATAGACCAAACGCGCGGTTTCTACATCTGTTAACTGTCTTATCTTTCTAACAGCATAAGCGGCCGAGCTTAGCCGCCCCGCAATAGATGTTATATGAGGCCCCCATTGTAATTTCTCGTCTAGCGTGATTCCTAGGAAAACTGTCTGATCAATAAACTCTAGTTTTTGGCCATTCAATATGATGTCACATTCGCTGCTTCTAACATTAGGCAATTTAAATTTAATGCATTTGGTTTTTTTTTCATTAAGTACTAAATTATTTACCGTAAACCAATCTTGGACCTGAAGAATAGAGTTATTCACGTCGTCAAGATTTTGTGACCGTCGGTCTATTTTAAAGATCAATGTTATGATATGGGCGATAATTATTATAAAAACAACTACAGGTATTGCAGCATTGTCTGTCACAATGCTCGGAGCATTAGTTCTGGTCGGTGGTGTGGGTGGATGGGTCGCGCTGACGGCTGAGGGAGTCCCGATATTGAGCACGCCGCAAGAATGGGTGTGGGCGATAGCCCCCTCGCCTTCTTATAATAATTTGGTAAGTTTTCAGACTGCCGTTGCTGCTAGTATGTTTAATGTTTTTCTTAAATGCCAGGGCTGAACACCAAAAGTGATGTCTAGGTTTCAAAAAGTAGAGGTTTTTTTAGTAATATACGCATTGCCTGCCTTAACCCGCTAATAGCGTGAAGGGTGATATTTTAAGCTACGTTTCTAGAAAAATGGCTACCGCCCACATGACGTCTGCAGTTTACTGGTGAATGATGTGTAGTCTGTTTTCGTAGAGAGCGTTTATGACACCGTAAAGTCAAACCCCGCTGCCCAAAGATTTAAATCACTAGATTTGTCCTCACCGTACTTGCATAATCAGCCCATAAAAAGTTACCTACTGCTGGGCCACAGGCCTCCTCTCTATGAGAGGGAGTGGGCCGTAATCCATCACGCGGGCCCAGTGCGGGTTGGTAGATGTCACATGTTTTCGAATTTTTTTCTCACCGTACTTAGTCACGCGATAAAGTGTCCATATAAAAAAGAATGAGCTCACACGTTTTTGACGCGGTATTTAACGATTTAAATCTTTGTCGCTGTCATCAATTCCACGACAGCCGCCACTGCGGCCGTTATGCATGGCAGTGGCGAAGGTACCACACAACTCAATTCCCGCCGGCTTCCCTTCGAAAATTCAGAACACAACCACTCTATAGTCAATTCATCATTGAAATACAATGAAACGGTTTATTGACTTTTTTTTTCTCCGGCTTACCTCTGTCATAAATTAACCCTTCGATACTGATGGCATGGTCACTTTTTTAGGAAACCGTAGCATTTGCCTTAATATCGCTGCATTTGTACAGACGCCAGCACATCAAGCTACCCGAAACTGTCACATTTTCCCAATCAACTTCGAACCTTATGCTTTTGTGATAAAGTTGAAAATCTAATTAAAAAAAAAAAGCTTTATGTGCTGGCATCTGTACCGTTCTAATAGAACTTTCTTTCCCTTAATGACCATTAAAGAATATTATTATCAGTCAGCGTGCACTGTTTTTAACCAAACAGTGTCCCTTTTCGTTATCTCTAATATATAAAATTCTCGTGTCACAGTGTTAGTTACCATACTCCTCCGAAACGGCTGGACCGATTTGTATGAAATTTTGTGTGCATATCGGGTAGTTCTGAGAATCGGCTACTATCTATTTTTTTTTTTGCAAAACGACGTTTGCGGGTTCAGCTAGTTATCTATAAAATGAATATACGTATAATTTATTTAATACATGATTTGTTATAGGCTGTAGCATGTCAAGACGGCACTCTGTGGTGCTACCAAGTAGTGTTCAGCACAGTTCACGGTTTGTACCGCGAACGGTACGCGTACAGGGAGAATATGACTGACGTCATCATACAGCACCTCACTACGGGCCACAAAGTGCGGATCAAATGTCACGACAGAGTGCAAAAGATTGCGATATATAAACATCGATTGGCGGTATGTATCATCTATATCTACAACTAGTAACGTTAAATGCGCAAAACCTCATACACCCCAATTAGAACATTGAGTTAAAAGCATAATACAATGACCAAAACTATTTTTCTATAAAGCTAACTATTATTATTAAGGGGATCTCAGAAAAATTTGGCCGTTTTCATGTTCTATAAAGTATATCTTACTGTTACGTAAAAAATACAAAATAAATATATGTTGTAACTTGGTTTCAGTTTATTAATGTGACTGTAAAATAAATAGTTAAAACTTTCTAAATAAAGAGAAATCATTATTTACCTAGACCCCTTTTCGCGTACAAAAATCGTATAGGATTCCTAATTTTACAACTTACTGTAGTGAAACATTTTTATATTAGTTAAGAATCATGTACTTAATAATTCGACAGAAAAGGTTTTTTATTATGTGGAGTATGTTATTAGATAATCGTAAAAATAGAATTGCTGGTTCGCGGGTCTGTGCGCGGGCGACGGGCGGCAGACGGCCAGAGGCCTTTGTACGGTGAACCTGTGTCGCGTCGCTCTCTGCTCCCGTTTACGCGCAAATTTATTTACTCTTTTATCATTGGAATATCTATTGTTTATCTAGTTTAGTTTTTTTATTATTTAGTGTTAGTGCGGAAAATAACAGTGACAGGACACATTTTTAGTGATAATTATTGATTAAAATAAGCGAAAGGACGTATTTTAGGTTATGTGTTAGTGTAATAATTAATCGTGACAGGACACGTCATCACTTCGAAGTTGAATTATAGACTAGGAGCTCATGCCTTTTTTTTTCAATCATTCCTTGTTTGTTACTATTACAAGAAGTAATAATTTCCAGTAAATTTATACAACCTGTTAGATAATAACGCAAAATGACTCGGGTGGTAGGAAGTTCTATTTATGAAATTAAATAAGTTTTTTCTATGACTTTCAGGCGTTTTAGGAAAAAAAATAATACGTTAGTTCTGTTGTAATACAGTCGCTTTTTGAAATTGTATGTAAGTATGGCTTTTCAGAGATACTTACCAAGAACTGCGAGTGCAACCAAATGAAATTGTTATCAACATGGTTAACACAGAAGAATCTGACAATCAGGATGAGGTGCTTATTCAGTTATACAGGGTTACTTTTCAATAACCAAATTTAAGTATGTGGTATATACAGACCATCAAACTAAACAACTTTCTCCATGGGACTAACATCGTAATCGCGAATAAAACTTCAGCCGTCCCATACGTTTAGGTCGAGCAGGTATTGAAATTTTCTATGGGACTTAATAAATTTTTCGCGATTAAGATGTTGGTCCCATGGAGAAAGTTGTTTAGTTTGATGGTCTGTACTACATCCTTAAATTTGGCTGGTCATTGAAAAGTAACCGTCTATAAGAAACGACTTAAATCCCGGTCTACTCAATTCTTTTCTCAATGGTATTGGCATCATCATCTGCCTAGCCTTTTCTCAACTATGGTGGGGTCGGCTTCCAGTCTAACCGGATGCAGCTGAATACCAGTATTTTACATGGAGCGACTGCCTATCTGACCTCCACAACCCAGTGACTGGGTAATACGATACCCCTTGGTAACTTGTTAACGTGCTTTCCGAGGCACGGAGGGGTCCGTGCCTCGGAAAGCACGTTAAGCCGTTGGTCCCGGCTGTCATTCTTTGATCTTTGACAGTCGTTACGGGTAGTCAGGAGCCCGAAAGTCTGACAACCAGTCTTACCAAGGGGTATCGTATTACCCAGTAACTGGGTTGTGGAGGTCAGATAGGCAGTCGCTCCATGTAAAATACTGGTATTCAGCTGCATCCGGTTAGACTGGAAGCCGACCCCAACATAGTTGGGGAAAGGCTAGGCTGATGATGAGTGATTTATCTGTTGCCAAGTAACTATTAGTAATCTGTGGTAGAGTTGTTTATGTTAATCATGTAGTTTAACAACAGTTTTTTTTTATGAGTAAATAAAAGTTAATTGATATATCCAAATATATTTTGTTTCATTCACACTTAGATTACTTAAAGTACAGAGTACCTACTGGTCAAAGTTAATACAATTTTTGAGCCTAAACGTTCGAACCGACAAGAAGAAGAATTAAATAATAATTGTTGTATCTACACATAATTATGTATGATCACAAAATGTACGCAGGCTCCTGGACTAGAAACAAGAACCCATGGAGTGTCATAGTAGTACAAGCTTGAGCCGAGATGATGGCTAAGAGATGGCTAAGTTTAATGAACTTTACGTAATACTTATCAGGTGAAGTACGGGTAGGTGGGGTGTGGGGAAGACTAAACGCTCAAGGTCATTGACAAGGGGGAGCCTCTTAAGAATAAAGTGTTGATCCTAGCATTACTTTATGCATTCAAAATTGAGTCTTATTGCCTTGATGATGATGATGGGACTCCCTTTTCCGCACTTTGACTCTCCTTTGATCCGTTGTGCGTGGGGATACTGTACTTCGTGGGTTTACAGCGACTTCCACCCGATTTCTGAAACGTAAATCAACGACATTTCAAACTCCGGTCAAGTGATCTGAAAGTTGATTCCCGTAAGTAATTAACAACGTTCAAAATCTAGTCGCAATATCATCTCAGCGACAATCAGTGTCAAAAGCTTTTGGCTTTTCAAAAATGTATGGAAATTAGAGGTATTTCTGACAGATTGAGACTGAGATCTGATTGTGAAGTGTGAACGTTCTTAAAATTACGAGAATAATAATTGTCCCTCTGATTGGCTGTTGATAATTCAGTCAACCAATCACAACGCTGAACATGCGTTTGACAATTTGGTAGCAAATTTTTGTATTAATTTTGTTTTCGGAAAACAGGTGTTACTTTTATACCGTTTACTTAAGATAATGTTGTGGTTTTCAGGTGCAGCTACCGGAACGCGTGGTGGTGTATGAACAGGGAGACGTGGAAGGAATGCTATATAGGGTCAAAGAGAAACTTCCGCAGAAGACGGAGTGCTCGCTCCTAGTAGCTACCAGCGAGGCTTTGCTTTTGTGTCAGGTGACCATACTAAAACAACAATACTAGCTTATTTTCATACAGACAAGGCACTAGCATCGATCACCACGCTTGCTCAAGATGGGTTCGTTCTAACTATCCTAATTTATGGGTATGACCTTTAGTCAGTCCCGTGTTTACTTTATTGTATCACCGCACATTAATTTTTAGCTGCATAGGCGACCATCCCTTGGTTCTGGCGACCATGTAATCTCTCACCTCAATCTACCTAGTAATCTCTCGGGCAACTGCATCCGCCATAGTGTTTGATTCGCTCAGAAAACTCTGTCGCTACGTGTAATGAGGTGGTGACAACTGAATTGCGTTCCTTTGCAGAGCTTAAACAAAATCTTGAGGATAACAATTTAAAGGTTAATTGCAAACGCTCTCAAGCAGCTCGCAGAAGCGAAGTTGCTCAGCAGGAATAACAGGAAAATGTATTTGAAATTGCTTATATCATTTCAGGACACAAAACTGTCAATAATTGGACGACAAATACCGAAATCATGGACAGTCCCAGCACCCATACGTTATGTGAAGGTGACCACGCTATACTTTGAAGAAGTTTTGCTGTTGGGTCTCATGAATGGACAGGTAAAATATACAAAAAAAAAAAATAGTTCGCTAAGCTGCTATTACAGTCTATTAAAAATCACCGTTATGAGACTGAAACCAAGCCGTAAGAATTCATATATGACCGTCAAATAATAAATCAAAACTACAAATAATAAACGCAAAAAAGAACTAAATTGTGCGACTGTTACAATACATTAACAATATAATTACTTATTGTTAAAAAACCCGCACTGGGCCCGCGTGGTGGATTACGGCCCACTCCCTCTCATAGAGAGGAGGCCTGTGTCACAGCAGTGGGAACATTATAGGCTGATAATGTAAACACTTTTATACGTCAATCATATTTTAAAAACTTGATAATGTGACTATTATCAGACTACTCTAAGAACAAAGGTCGAAACCAAACTCAGAGGTCACAGTCTCTTTTAAAGTCCAGATATAATCTCGGCCAGGTGAAGACCTTGTAGATTGATGTCTGAAACCAAACTCAGAGGTCACAGTCTCTTTTAAAGTCCAGATATAATCTCGGCCAGGTGAAGACCTTGTAGATTGATGTCTGAAACCAAACTCAGAGGTCACAGTCTCTTTTAAAGTCCAGATATAATCTCGGCCAGGTGAAGACCTTGTAGATTGATGTCTGAAACCAAACTCAGAGGTCACAGTCTCTTTTAAAGTCCAGATATAATCTCGGCCAGGTGAAGACCTTGTAGATTGATGTCTGAAACCAAACTCAGAGGTCACAGTCTCTTTTAAAGTCCAGATATAATCTCGGCCAGGTGAAGACCTTGTAGATTGATGTCTGAAACCAAACTCAGAGGTCACAGTCTCTTTTAAAGTCCAGATATAATCTCGGCCAGGTGAAGACCTTGTAGATTGATGTCTGAAACCAAACTCAGAGGTCACAGTCTCTTTTAAAGTCCAGATATAATCTCGGCCAGGTGAAGACCTTGTAGATTGATGTCTGAAACCAAACTCAGAGGTCACAGTCTCTTTTAAAGTCCAGATATAATCTCGGCCAGGTGAAGACCTTGTAGATTGATGTCTGAAACCAAACTCAGAGGTCACAGTCTCTTTTAAAGTCCAGATATAATCTCGGCCAGGTGAAGACCTTGTAGATTGATGTCTGAAACCAAACTCAGAGGTCACAGTCTCTTTTAAAGTCCAGATATAATCTCGGCCAGGTGAAGACCTTGTAGATTGATGTCTGAAACCAAACTCAGAGGTCACAGTCTCTTTTAAAGTCCAGATATAATCTCGGCCAGGTGAAGACCTTGTAGATTGATGTCTGAAACCAAACTCAGAGGTCACAGTCTCTTTTAAAGTCCAGATATAATCTCGGCCAGGTGAAGACCTTGTAGATTGATGTCTGAAACCAAACTCAGAGGTCACAGTCTCTTTTAAAGTCCAGATATAATCTCGGCCAGGTGAAGACCTTGTAGATTGATGTCTGAAACCAAACTCAGAGGTCACAGTCTCTTTTAAAGTCCAGATATAATCTCGGCCAGGTGAAGACCTTGTAGATTGATGTCTGAAAAGGTATTTTGAGTAAAAGAACCACAAAGATTGAGTGACCTGTCCAGTCAGTGCACGCATTTGTCAGTAATCGTGCAGCTCAACTCAAAACTTAAGGAGCTCACCGATTCTAATATAAGTTTTGTTACTTTGCATCATTATACTTAGGGGATCGAACTGTTTCTCCTTAACAGTGCAGGTTTTCATGACCTAGCTAGGATAGAAAACTGTATTATTAACATGTACGTACGGCTACACATCAAGCTATACATAACCAGTATAAGCTGACTTCTGTTTGTACGAAAAACCTATAGAGGTCAGCTAAAACTGGAAATGTATAGGTTGATGTGTAGCCGTGTGTACTATAATCCTTTGTTTGAGTAAATAAATATTATATTATGCAACGCGCCAATATAATGGCGACATTAGGGCTAGTAATCATAAAAATTATAACAACATAAAATTATTCGTAATTTGAAAATACCACCTGCGCCGCTCTCCGACGAAGTGCTCTCTCACTGTCGAAAGTATTTTCGACATAACATCAGCATAGTATTTTTGTAGTATAGTATTTTCGATTTTTGCAGCATTAATTTTGAATTAAATATATGGTAAAGTTGAGGATTAATGTTAGGTCTTATGTTAGACGAAAACACGATTCCATAAAATTTTCTCGATAGAAAAAAAATCCAAAGTTACCTCCAAACAGAACAATAAACCGCTGGTACGAGTATTCAAAAAATATTTCAAATTAGATCATGAAACTTGGTATACTAACCGAACTAACTATAAAGCAGGTCTTATGTTTTTTATAATTACCATTATTTTCACCGTACAAAGCAAATACCTAAACTATTGGCGCTGCCTGCCGCCTAGCACCGCACTCTGTCTCGCTCTCACTCAGTCCGCGAGCAGTATCGTGCGAGCGAGATAAAGAGTGAATTTTAGCTGAGGTAGTATAGGCTCTTAAGAAATATAGACTTGCACACCCCATTACGGGTATTCTTTGTTGTTGTTTGTGTGCAAATCCTAGCGTGCATACCAAATTTCAGCTTCGAAGACTTCGGGAAGTTGCCTAGAGGTTTTGATGACTGAGTTACTCAGTCAGTCAGTGACGAAATCGACGTATTCGAGGTATTAATAAAATCCAGAGTATACAAGCTAGACAAATGTAACTTAGTGTGTTTTGTAAGTCTCTACTACATCTTATCCTGAGAATTTTAGCTCATAGCTTATCGGCCTGGATAATTCCAGACCGAAGCTATGAGGGTTTGATAATATAACGAAACGCTTCGAGAAAAGGTAGGTAGTTCCCCACTCAGCTCACTGATTATACACAAAAACCAGATACGAAAAGCGACTTTATTTTATAATAGATGATCAAACGAACTTACCTGTGTGAAGTTCGATCATTATTATACGAAGTGCTTCGTTCGAAGATATATGTTATTTTACCATGCAAATAAGACCTAGCTGTTGTCGTTACGTGTAGGATTAGATTAGATTTTTTTTGTTTGCGCGTTTACTAATCCTACACGTAACGACACCAGCTATGTCTTATTTGCATGGTAAAATAACATATATCTTCGAACGAAGCACTTCGTATATACTTCTTCACTTCTTTGGGTGTAATTTATCTATAATATTTATTTATGTATTTAGAAATATATAAGTATGTTTATCAGTTGTCTAGTACCCATAACACAAGCTCTGCTTAGCTTGTGACTTGATGGCGTTGTGTAGTTGAGTTTTGGAATATTTATTTATTTATTTATTTGTTATTCATTTATTCATTTATTTATTTATTTATATATCGAGAACGAAGCACGCAGTATAATATGTATAGATGTAGATGAGGTGATGTATCGTACCTATGTGTTTATCTCCTACAGATCTGGCAAGTGGAGGCCAGTCAGGGCAGCGCTAAGATGGTGCTTCAGACGCCGGCGTCTGTCCGCTGTCTGGACGTGAGTGCGTCGCGCGCCTACCTCGCCGTCGTCGACGAGTCATCCGTCTGTAGAGTCTACAATCTATCTACCGGGGAATTACTGTTTACGGTAGGCTTCAATATGAAACAGCTACACACATGGGTTCAACAAAACTTGTAAGGCCGTTTAGACATTACGACGCAGCTGCAGCGGTACTGCCGCCGCCACAGCATAATGTGTAAACAGCCTAAAAGACTTGTCAAAAACCTGACATGATCATAACGTGTATTGACATTGGCCCCGATTCTGTTGTACACAAACTAAACTAAATTTAAGTTCAGTGCATCTTTTTCTTTCTATTTCATTACGAAAAGGACAGAAGATAAAATATTAGTTTAGTCCTGTCAAATTAGATAATCCATACACAAGTTAGACGAGATTAAAAAATTGGCTACTAAAAATACGTCAATTTACGTCAGGCGCTGACTAATTTGACAGGACTAAAGTAATATTTATCTTCTGTCCTTTTCATAATGAAATGGAAAGAAAAAGATGCAAAAAACGCTTGCTAACAGATGTGGTCATCGTGTGATCGGGTTGAAAGATGTGATGACACGTCAAAACATCGAGATCCTACTTTTAAATGAGTTAAAGGTTCCGTAACAAACTACACTGAGCTGCTGAGCAGTTTATGAAACGGTCGCTGGTCTGTGGTACATAGCTAAACATCTATTTTTGGTAACTTTGTTTCTTGTGTTAACGGGGCTTCAATCAGAATTATTTTGACTGGTTTCCAGGAGGAGAACATAACATCAGTGTCGTGGAACTCATGGTGTGATGAGCTCTTGAGTCTGTCTGGGGGCGGACTGCTCACTATAAAGGCCTGTCACTTCCCGCCCGCGACGCAGCCTTTGTCTGGCTCCGTTGTAGGATTCCAGGTAAGCAATATTGTGTTTTTATTGTATTTTGTAATAGAATTTTGAGGAAGGTTGTGTTATTAGGACTAGCATTAATATAAGGAATGATTTTCTTAGGTTTATAAACCGATAACGGGTGCACTTAATTTTGAGTGTGTATGTATCTATGTACTTATATTTGAACAGAAATTTCTCAGTAATCAATTATTTATTTTTATTTTAATAACCAGATTAAAAGCAGTTTATTTCTGGTTAGTTAAATGATTAAAAACTGTTTTTATTCATTTGAAGATATTCAAAGTTTTCTTTTCAGAATACTACTGAGTTGTTTATTATGCTTTCGGTGGGATTCACCATGCTGCCTAGATCTAACATTCTGCATAGGGCACGGTAGTAGTAAAAGGCACGTAATTGTATTTTTCACAACGAATGCAGTGAATGTATTGCGTATATGTCGTAGCTGGATTGTCGAATCTGCTGTTTTACAAAACAGCTCAGTTATGTAAAACGTTCATTAAGTCATTGCGTTACGTTTTACAACACTGCTATCCACGTTACGACTTAATGCAGAATGACTTATCTGCGGCCTCAATAAGCGTTTTTCTAATGCCGAATCGGCCGTATTAACTAAGCGAGGGCACTCTGACCAATTGATTTAAGTTAAGTTAGAACTGTGAAAAACCGCGCGCGAGTCGAGCGAGCGAAGCAAGCGGTGCGGTAGCAGCGGTCGGCGAGCTCTACTTCTAAGTTGGTCGCAGTAACTTGGCTTTTTAGTATTTTTATGACTTACATTCATTAAACTCTGAAAAGTTTATATTAAAACTAGCTGACCCCGCAAACATCGTTTTGCAAAAAAAAAAAAAATAGATAGTAGCCGATTCTCAGACCTACCCAATATGCACACAAAATTTCATACAAATCGATCCAGCCGTTTCGGAGGAGTATGGTAACTAACACTGTGACACGAGAATTTTAGATATTAGATTCTCGTGTCACAGTGTTAGCAAAACGACGTTTGCGGGGTCAGCTAGTTTTATATATTAGATGGTCCTTAAAACCACTGTTTTCACTTGAGTTAGGGCCATTTTCACTCTTAACACTCGTGTTATTTATTTGTGTTTGTACGCCATTATTGTTGTTATGAATCTTCATGACACAGAGCCACGAGCGTCAAAATAAAATCTACAATCTGACGTTGTTTTCACGCTGTTTTACATAATCTCTAATTGTTGATTCGCTGCATTGATAAACGCAAAACGTTTTTTTTTTCTGATTCTGCGTTTTAAAGTTCAGTAATTATGGAAAATCGCTAAACGTCATTCAGTTGTTTTTCATAACGGAGGCGTTTGGTAAAACGCCTAGCGATTATGTAAACCAGCGGATTCGAGAATCCATCTACGACACATACATTGTGTGACATAAGGTGGGTTTGCAGCGACTTTTTTTTTTTGGTTAGAAATGTGCATTCGATTTTCCACTTTCGTTGCAGTTAACTGGCTTGATTATTTAGATTAGGAATGTTTCGCTAAGAAAAATGACAAAAATCAAACTTCATATCTGAATCGAATGGAAATCTTGATTCTTGGCGCAGCAGACCTAGCTATAATACCCAAATATAACGGGTTTTCTATTAACTATACTTGATATGAAATATATTTTATTTTAATTTTTAGGTTTTTTTTTTATTATTATGATTACTAACGGTAAACGCTCTTGAAGTTCTAGGTGCTATTAGTTAGGTTGAATAAAAGTGTAACACCCTTTTACAGACTGTATTTATTAGACAGGGTAACTATCACGCAACAAATGCCTCAAAGTAATGAGGTTGAGGCCGTATGTTATAAGCGTTACATGTTCTAGGATCAAGTAAATAAAAACAATGTTTAATTTTTTTAAAGCATTTAGCTAAGGCCTCAAGCTACAAGCACAATGCACATCATACATGTTTGCTAGAATCTGCCAAAAAAACAACAGAAAGACGCCGAGGAGTTAGATGTTATCACGCCTAAAAATGGAAACCAATTATTATATAAAGAAAAGAAAGAAAGAAAAATGCGTTTATTGGCATTACAGCAAAATAAATACATCTTAAAACTATAAAAACAGAGAAAAAAGATTATAATGCCAAAAGGGCCTCAGCTCAGCGCAATGTCAGATGACAACACAAGACCTGACGCTGATTTTCAGCTGCAACCCACGAGTGCCATACGATATCTACGAGTAATTAGGGCTTAATCAGTAGGCTATTTTATTTGACACACTTCTTCAATCTCTCCGGCCACTCGTCTGTCGCCGCACGCACTGATTCTAGAGGTATCAATGCTGCTGCTGCCACCAAATCACACTTCAATGATTCAATATTACGGTGAGGCTTCGATCAGGCTTTCTCCTCTAAAACTTCCCATGGTCGGTAGGCCAGTGGGTTGAGGTCGGGACTTCCAGAGGGCATCTTCGAAGGCAATAAAATCGGGTAAATAGGCTAGTTTCCACCATCAATAAATTGAAAATCTATTTAGTCCGTCAGTTAGAGTATTGGAAAATAATGGACACGTATTTTTTGTTTTTATAAATCAATGAATATTGACAAAGATAAAACGCATCAAAACTCGGGAGTGGGGGCTCGTGACGTCAGAACGCACTAAAATTATCCAAGGTGTGACGTATTGAGAATTTTAAAAGCGTCGTATCTTCGTCAATTTTCGTTTACGTAACAAAAGAAAAAATACGGGTCAAATATTTTTTGATTATCTAATTGACGGACTAATTAGATTTTTTCAGTTGACAAGCCTATTATCATTTAGACGATGCTGCAAACTTCGCGCTTTGTATATCCAATGTTTATTGGAAAATAGCGTTTGGGTCGATGACTTAACCACAGGCTCCAAAATATCAGTCTGGTAGTTAGCTGCTTTGGTTTTTTCATTCCTTGTTGACAAATATGAAGCTTAGTGACTCCCTCGTACGACACCCACCAAACCATCACTGAGGCCGGGTGATGGCCTCTTTCCACCTTGGCAACCTTTTCAGAAGCTTCTTGAGAGATGTGTGCATAGACCCTGTCATTTTTACGGTTGAATTTTTCCTCTACGGCGAAGATTTTCTCATCCGTAAAAAGGATTTGTCGATATCCATTTTTTGCGTGCTGCTGCCACAACTTCTTTGCTCTGGTGACTCTGATGCTGCGTAAAGGAGCCGTCAAGCGATGTCCAATACTTCGTCGATAAGCGCCAAGGTTTAGATCTTGTTTAATGATGCGAGACATGGTGCTAGCTGGAATTTTCATTTCTCTGGCCATGATTTTCTGTTTGAGATCTCGGTGAATCTTTTGAAAGTACGTTAGAAAAACTTGCTTGTTATACCGAGCGACTTTAAGGGGTTGAAAATTTCGACTGGCGTTTTGTTAGACTTGTGTAGCGCTATTACTGCGACACGATTCTCTTTAACACCCCACTAGCTGGGATTGATGAGACCAAGTAAGGTTTTTATAGAAGAATAAAGCCTATTTATCTATATCTATACATGTAATAAATCTGTAGACGAGGCGTTTCGAAAATATTTCCAAGAAAAAAGTTGGAGTGTTAAAGGATAACCAACTGATGCCATTTGATCAATTTTTTGATTTTTTACGAAAATACAAAAAAAATCCGAATTTTAACTAAATATTCAATACATATTGTGTTATGTTGTGAAATTGTGTTAATTAAAAAATAGAGCCTAAACGACGAAAAACAAAATTAATAACTAATATGTTCACACTGAACATAGCTCAAGATAGCGTTAAATCCATATTATCTGAACTAATTATTACGAGTAAAGAAAATATGGTTTTAGTAGTCAGATTACATGGTAGATAGTATGCTTACGCCGGGAGCAGCAAACACTGCGTTACCGTGCTTCGAGTGACAGATCTCGGCGATAAGCGTAATTCCAGGGATGTGTGGCCGGCTTCGGGTTTCATCTCGATGGGTCTCTTAAACGCAAAGAATGTCGCAGTGAGTTTTGCGGTAGACATCAGAAAGAATTTCAGATTTGGATCGTGAGAAGCCTTCGGTGCTAATCGAGACTACCCACAGAGCCGGTTTTATCGACACGCTAAGAAGAAGAACAAGTAGTCAGAGTTAGGAACGAATTAAGTGGTTTGGCTGCATATAGTTTTAAGTCTTTCTTCATAATTTAAATAAGTATTGACTATTTATTTATAAATTCTTTGTTCAGAAAGTATATGCTTTAGTAGCATTTAGTTTATACTAAATGGATTTTGAACTTTGAAAAAGTAAACTGACGTAGTCCTGCAGCCCGTATTTGAAAAACTATTTTGAACTCTACGACGACTTGAATTTATAAATACTCTCTATAGCAAAGTTTATCCTGGCCAAATCAAAGTTAATATATTTTATAGACATATGGCTGTTTAGATAATCAGCCTCGACCAGGCGCTTTCATTTTTATTTATTCACAAAAATCAAAGAGTGACACTTTGTCGCATTGAAATTATGAACCCTGAAGACGCAGTGACTGCAGTCGAAAGGGCTGTGGTAGAGAACCCCAGGTAACGCTTCCCACCAGGCAAGGTCGGAAGATTCTTCTTTTTCAATGAAGGAGTGGTAATTAAACCATTCCTAAGCGACACATTACTGTTTTCCGACAACCACGTGAACGAAGTCGCGGGCACAGCTAGTATAATAATAAAACAAATGAGTCACTCAATTTATAAAATATTCGGTTTTTAAAGGTAGGGACAGAATTAATGGCCAGACTAGATAGGTACCCGTCCTCACGCATATAATATCTTAAAAACTTGGCAGGCTAGGGAAGCGGAGCATGGTCGTGGTAATAATTTATCAGTATATAGGTACACTACGGGCGAGGTGACTACGGGCAATACCATCTTTTTGCCAAAAGTCAACCAGTGGATAGCTGCGTTAACCTGTTGGTGACACAGGTATACTGATAAAATCTCACTGCAGTCGAAGCACTTCACCACAAATAGCCAGCACAAAATGTTTTAGCCTTAATTCCAGTGTAACGTTTTGTTCAAACTCCACTTAAATGTGCCGCGTTTGTTTCAAATAAGAATTTTATCTAATTAAACCGATTTCAATACAACATTTTCATGGCCTAGGGAACGCGTATGCGGTTATTATTATCAAGATTTAAACCGAAATTGAAATTGGCTTATTTATTTTATCTTTTTTTTTTTGCTTGTCTATTTTATAAAACGCAAGGTCTGTGTGTTAGCGCACTATAAATCTAGATCCATTTAACTGTTGTTGTTTATTCGTAGCTGTGATTTTTTATTAGATTGTAGCTATAGTTTGTTACGTTAAGCAACATAATTATATATTATATATACACACATCAAAAGTGTCTAGGGATCAAGCATTTTTATGCGGATTTCTTGAGATTGAGATGTGGCTTTGTAATAAATTTATGATTTTATACATTTATATGGATCCTTTTTGGTGCATTTCATAATTTGAATCAGGAACTGTGAATCAAATTCGAGTAAAAGATGAAAATCAGCTGTCAATATTTTCCCTATAAAAACATACAACGCATTGAAGACATTATTAGTGCTACTGTTTCCCTACTACTGATTAAAACCAACGTTATTATGGAGCGGCGACGTCATTTAAGCAGGGAAGAAATGCTCAGAGCCGTGGGAATGATAGAAGCTGGTTCCCGGCAACGTACTGTGGCTTTAGCTCTGAATACAAGTCAGAGTGTTATCAGTCGACTTTGGACACGTTACCGAAGCACTGGTACCGTGGCTGAGCGCCATGGAGGACGGTATCGCTGCACCACACGGAGACAAGACCGATACATTCAAATCTTAACTCGAAGAGCTCCAACAATAACCGCCATGATGTTAGCCGTGAGGCTTCATCACTCTTCAGGGAACTTAATTAGCGACCAAACAGTCAGAAACCGCTTGCATGAAGTGAACCTTCATTCCCGAAGACCGCTACGGGTACCACCTATAGCAATGCACAATCGTAGGATTCGATATCAATGGGCTCTTGAACACAGAAATTGGGCAGAAGAACAATGGCGTTTCGTGTGCTTTTCTGATGAGTCTCGTTTTGGTATGAGACCGGATACAAGACGTATACGACACTGGAGAACCCCTGGACGCCAACAGCGATTAAAATCCTGCCAGGAAGTCCATCCTTATAGTGGTGGAACCATCATGGTATGGGCGGGTATTTGGATCGGCGGAAGAACTGAGTTGATTTGGATCAGAGGCAACCTCAACGCTCAAATTTATGCTGAGACGATTGTATCAGACGTCATCGTTCCTCTACAAGTGCAAATCGGTCCCTTATTTCAGTTAATGCATGATAATGCACGACCGCACACCGCAAGAGTTGTAAGACAGACTCTCGCCGCAGCTAACATCAATGTCCTGCCCTGGCCTGCTCAGTTGCCAGACTTGAACCCGATTGAGCATGCATGGGATATGCTACAGAGAAGAGCTCTGCCGAATATGGAGGGTATCCAGTCGCAAGAAGACCTTTTTTTGTTGTTGCAACGAACATGGGCGGCCATTCCACAGCGTGATTTGGATGAACTCATTTTGAGTATGCCAAACCGATGTTCTTGTGTTGTTAGTGTTCGCGGTAGAAACACGGATTATTAATTGTTTAAGTTACCCAATAAAATTTTAGAGAAAACTGTTATTTCAGTCTTTTTTTCGAACTTTTGTGCTAGTGGTTCAAATGTCAAAAATCCCTTTATTAGGAAAATGGCAAATTTCTTTATTAATGCAAAGGTGACTTGGTTTATCGTTACTGTGACAAACGAAAACACTTGATGAATCCTTAAAGAAAATTTTAATTAATATCAATCAGGAGAAAAGTTATTGCAAAAATATATGTTGATCCCTAGACACTTTTGATGTGTGTATTAGCGAATTACATAAAATTAGGGATGTAAATAAATAGTGTAGAAAAACTACAGTGCACAGAGATAAACACTAAAATCCTATGCAGATTTCCTTAACGGTAAGACCAAAAATATTTATTTTGCACTAGCTTTTACCCGCGGCTTCGCCCGCGTGCTTGTCGGAAATTATCCCACGGGAACGTAGGTACTACTCGGATAAAAAGATCCTATGATCTAACCTAGGTCATGTGCGCCAAATTTCATCGAATTCCATTCGAACTTTACGACGTGGAAAGGTAACAGACAGAGTTACTTTGGTATCTGTGTTAGTAGGTATGGATATGAATTAGTACGAACCACAGATATAGATACACCTAGATAACGCAAGAGCAACTACTTCGTGTGCCAAAAATCGCACCAACTTACGTTCAAAAATCGTAAGCCGCCACTTTCGCGCTCAGTCCTCAAACTCAAACTCAAAGCATTTATTTCAAATAAACCAATTATAGGCACTTTTGAACTGTCAAGGGTCGGTCAGTCAGAAAGATGAAGCTAGTTGCCCATTCCAAAGCGTAAATACCTGTGGAGAAGAACGGGCAAGAAACTCCACGGACACTCTTTTAAATCATAAAATTGTTACAAAAATCTTGATTACATCATTCATGTTAAAATTATACATGTGAGAACGATGCAGAAAGACGTGCACTTTATAGGCGTCCGTACTAAAAAGAACAATTCATAAATTAAAACAAGCCGTGGCGGCTAAGAGATGACCAGTCCCTACTGACGGCGCCCGTTCACGAACATGACGTATGGATCAGCATCATTGAGCTCAACCATTTTGAAGGGAACCCAATGATCCAACACACACGCCACCATCAGCGAGACATTTGAGTGAGCATGACATACTCTCAGCTGCCAGGGCACATTCAAGTCAATGAAAGACGTACCCAGTAAATGGTAGCTTTATAGTTTAATTACATAGTGCTCACACGTGTGCTATGCAATTATACAATACTAAGAGATTGAATTTATACAATGCAAAGATAGTTTTTTCAATCTTCAGCAGCTCCAACTATATTTTCGAATGCTAATTAATTAGTTTATGCGCCCTTGTGGAGCAGGACCAGCGTTCAGCCAAGCATTTTTGTCAGCGATGTAATCCCCCAACTTATAATATGCTTGGCTGCATAGTGTGCGTTATAAGCAAGATTTGAATTTCGTTTCATTGAGTTGGAGTATGTGGGGGGGTATTTTATTGTAACATTTTAAACAGTACCCCATGAAGGATGAGTCTACTTTAGCCAATCTAAAACCTGGTTGAACTAATTGGTCCCTATTTCTAGTCCCATAGGTGTGTCTTTCACCTCTTTTACTGAAAAGATTTAAATTTTTCCTTACGTACATGATGTTTTCATAGATGTATTGACAAGGTACTGTCATGATATTAATATCTTTAAACAGTTCCCTTAGAGAATCGCGCCTGCGGAGGCCATATATTGCTCTGATGGCTCTTTTCTGCAGAATAAAAATAGACTCGATATCTGCAGCCCGTCCCCATAATAAAATACCGTAAGACATAATACTATGAAAGTAACTGAAATAGACTAGCCTCGCGGTATCCTGTTAATGCTAGCTGGGTGAGCGTGAGTAAGACAGAGCGCTTGTGATGTCATAGTAGGTAGTCAAAAACATGGCACGCTTGGTTTTCATACACATCGTGATACTTGCGTTATCTCAGTCTATCTAAATCTGTGGTACGGACTATTACGTGACTCATGACTGATTTGAAGCCAGGCTAAGCACCTCGCTTGCAGTCTTTAATCCTTTAAGTGATTTTCCGTCACAGCCCGATTGAAACTCTATGGCGGCTCTGTACATGAGGCGAGTCGCTGCGCAGTAACAAATTCACGTGTCAGCGGGGGTGAGGGGTGATGTACTGCGCACCGAGTAGCAACCTTCAGACAGAGCCGCCATAAAGTTTGACGTGAACTATTATAACACGTTGAATCAGCAATTTCTGAATTCCTATCCAGAGTTTGATAAATAATAGTAGACTCGTCTCCCATTACCTACATGGAACATAATTGACAAAATGAGGGGTGAATTAAACATCTCTGATTTACCCTTCGGGGTGTATACCCCGGATGTGTATATATGTGGGGGGTGTATATGCCTATAGAGGCATAATGACATGCATGCATGGAAAATGGCGGTCAAATAAAAATGTAGTCTATAAACCTGACGAATATGAATGAGATATAAGTGACTGGTGACCACCGTTAAGAGTTCCAATGATACGTGACCAACCGTTAGAGCGGTTCCGCACTACATCCGATCCGAATCCGAATTAAAGATCCGAGTTCAATCCGAATTGGGAATGTTCTAAATTCTGACGGATAGAATTCGGATGTAGTGCACAACCCCTTATACAAATAGGGCTACGCGGCGGTCACTTTGGACCGGCATTTCGCGAATTCGGATCGGATGTAGTGCGGAACCGCCCTTACGAGTTTCCATGCCTTACCTCAGTTCGAAAGACCTTGAAACACTCCGTTAACTCATCTTCGAACAGGGCAAAAAGTGACCTTATAGACAAGCATTTCTTTATTAAAACTTTAGAGAAGATACAAGATACAACTAAATTTGTTAATTAATAAATGAATTGTTATTGTTTTTCAGGGCGGTCGTGTGTTTTGTCTGCAAGCTAATTCTATGCAAACGATCAACGTGCCACTCTCGCATGCAGTGCATCAATACATACATCATAAAATGTTCAAGTACGTGTTAAGATTATTAAGATACATTAAATTTGAATTATCACTAGGTATTTGTGAAGTTTTCGTTTCATCTTGTCTATTATGATTGTTGTAAATTTTAGCGTTCCTGTGATTTAAAATTGGAAACCAAATAGCCGCACGTGTCACGCGTGGCGTACTTTGTGAAAATATTAGCCACGTTTCGTTTTTCATTTTCCTTTAATGTTAACACAGGCCTCCTCTCTTCGAGAGGGAGTGGGTTAATAATCTATCACGCTGGCCCAGTGCGGGTTGGCAGATGTATCATGGCTTTGAATTTTTAATTGGTTCTAGAACATGCCGGTTTAAAAATCCGTAGAGTTACGGATAAAAAGGAGGACACACACGATACTAAAGAAGTGCAAAAAAGATAAAAATCTTTCGACATTTTTGTTTTAACCTCTTTTTTCATTAAGTGTAGAGAATAGATAAACCCCAGCAGTTAAGAATACCTCGGAAACCGTTTCCCTAACATTAACCCCTATAAACGAAATATTTCTGTTTTCACTAACAGTAAGCGATACTTAAAAGAACGCTTAAATTAAAGTGCGCTGTGTGAGCTGGATAGAGATGAAAATCTAATAGCGCGCGTTTATTTAGTCATTAATTTGAAGTTTCGCTTATTTTTGTATAATGTACATCCACCCTTAACAATCGTCACGTAAGGCCGCAATACTGTTAAGGTTGTGATAGCACATGAAAATATATGTTAAGTTGAAGGAACCTAGCAAAACCTACAAGTCTTAACAGTCCCTACGACCCTAAGCCCTACAAGCCCTAACCCTTTCCTAAGCCTTTTCCTTTACTTGTGCTGTAAGGCCTTGCTTCTTCGGTCCTGCCGGGGCAGCGGGATTGTCCGAAAGGGTTACCGCTACCCCGGAACACAAAGGGCTAAGGAAGGAACACGGGTGGGTTTTAGTCAGTAAGAGTCTGACACTCCCTTCTGCTCCACCCAGAGCGGGAGGGGTCATTGGATGATTACCCATCCACAAAAAAAAAAAAAAACCCTAACCGTAAGTGATAAATAAATATATAATAATGATAATAATTATAATTTATTTAACAAAAAAGATTGTACAAAAATAACTTAAAAACTAGTAAGCAATTATAAATACAATACAAAATAAGAGCATCTGCAACCGAACTAGGTGAAACCTGTATCTCGGCATGCAGCGCCAAACCTCTCAGTGTTCAAAGGACATTGATATAAAGACGAGATAATGAGGAATTTCAAATTTCTATAGAAAACTTATTTTTCTCATAATTCGTCTTTAAATCAGTTCAAAATACTTATATATTTGGGAACCTAGAAATTCTATAATCCAATCGGAATAAACACACTCTACCTTAAGAATGTTTGATTTACAAATTATTTTGGTAAGTATTACGTTTTGTATTAAGAGCCTACACTACCTCAGCTAAAATTCACTCTTTATCTCGCTCGCACGATATATACTGCTCGCGGACTGAATGAGAGCGAGACAGAGTGCGGAGCTAGACGGCAGGCAGCGTCAATAGTTTAGGTATTTGCTTTTTACGGTGAAAATAATGTTAATTAAAAAAAAAGTAAATAACATAAGACCTGCTTTATAGTTAGTTCGGTTAGTATACAAAGTTTCATGATCTAATTTGAAATATTTTTTGAATACTCGTACCAGCGGTTTATTGTTCGGTTTGGAGGTAACTTTAGATTTTTTTTCTATCGAGAAAATTTTATGAAATCGTGTTTTCGTCTAACATAAGACCTAGCATTAATCCTCAACTTTACCATATATTTATTTCAAAATTAATGCTGCAGTATTTTCGACATAACGGAGGATCATGCTAAGCCATTTGAGGTAGTATAGGCCCTTAACAACGCATGCTCCGCAGGCCCCATAAATAGAGACGAAAGTGTGAATGGCAGTTCGTAATTTTTGCCGGCATGTAGTTCAATATCACACAGGTAAGTAATAACAGCCGCATGGCTCGATCGATCAGGTTAAGCTACGCTTGCCGCCGTTGATCTGTGGATGGGTGACCATCTTTACATACCAAGACCGTGCCTCGGAAAGCACGTTAGGCCGCTGGCCTGCCGTGGTGTTGGTCGCTCGTAAAATACTGGTCTTCACGTACAGAGGCCAGCACATCAAGCTACCCTAATCTGTCAAATTTCTTTAATAGATTTTCAACTTTATTATAAAGATATAAGGTTCATATTCAATTGGGAAAATTTTACAGATTGGGGTGGCTTGATGTGCTGGCCTCTGTACATCTGGTGGGCAATTCTCGTAATTTTTAAGAACGTTCACAGTCTGATCTCAGTCTCAATCTGTCAAAAATACTTCAAATTTCCCTACATTTTGATAAGTTTTTGACATTTGTTTGTCGCCGAGATGGAACTGCGACTAGATTTTGAACGTTTTAAATTAGCAGAATTGGCCTACTGGTTAGATTTGAAGCCGACCCCAACATGATGATATCTTCCATCTGGCACCATAGAACTCAGTACTTTAACTAAGCAAGTACCTTTTTAACCATTAGAAGGTCCAAGGCCGGTCATTGACCGTCTTATTGCAAAACGAGTTCTAACTGTCATGTGCAAGTTTAAAGCTTCGAGCCAGTTATTTTACCAAAAATTCAAAGTCGTGTAACATCTACCAAACCGCACTGGGCCCGCGTGGTGGATTCCCCGCTCCCTCTCACAGAAACGAGTGCAGTGTCCCAGTAATGGGAACATTATAGGCTGATTATGCTAAAGGATACACGATAGTTCTTAGCCGAAGTTGATGAGAAACTAATGGTTTTGATTCCAGTGAGGCGTACTCCGTAGCGTGTCTGGGTGTGACTTCGTTAGACTGGGAGCGGCTGGGAATGGCTGCTCTAGAGGAGCTTTCCTTCGAGATCGCAAGGAAGGCCTTCCAGCGAAGGGAGAACATTGTGTTCCTTAACCTCACTGATCATTTGCAGGTAAAAAATAGATATAATACGCTTTAAAATATGTTGGTCATAATACAGAAAATCTGCCTTAACCAAAAGCAGATCTCACAGTAGGACGCGTAGTTTTTTTAATTCTGACTACTTAGTCAGAATTAAAAAAAAAATAGTTAATTTTCTTTTTCTTTTGCTACCGAATTATTTTTAGCTTTTAGCAGTAGCACATTATCTACATCATTATTTCCATTAAAACCATTTAACTTAAAAAAAAATCTTATTTTATAATAGACTAGCTGACCCCGCAAACGTCGTTTTGCAAAAAAAAAAAAAAATAGATAATATTCTCAGACCTACCCGATATGCACACAAAATTTCATACAAATCGGTCCGGCCGTTTCGGAGGAGTATGGTAACTAACACTGTGACACGAGAATTTTATATATTAGATAATAATAATTTTCTTTGATTCATTATAATTATCCACATCATAAAACCTTGTTAACCCAACAGGAGCGCTTCGAGGCTGGCGAGAAACGCGCCGTTGTTTTAGGCGAGATACTGGCGTACCGGGGACGATACGCCGACGCTGCACGTTCATACCACAGCGCAGGGCGAGACGAAAGAGCACTGAACCTTTACGTGGACCTGAGAATGTTCAACAAGGCGCAAGTAAGTGTGCAATATGGACTCCATATCTATCTATACTAATATAATAAACGCGAAAGTAAGTCTGTCTGTCTGTTAACTTTTTACGCCTTTACCGATTTGGATGAAAGTTGGCACACGGATAGAACAAGGTCTGGGTTGGCTGACATAGGAATTTTTATCCCGGAATTATGTTCCTGTGGAATTCCAACCTCTACGCGGACGAAGCCGCAGTAGCCGCAAAAGCTAGTAATTAATAAGATAGGCTCTAAGAGTGGGATCCCTAAATGTGTATACGCCAGTGAAAGAAAGAAAGAAAGAAAAATAGGTTTATTTGTCACAGAAACACGTGCAAACAAAAAGATAATTAATTCTAATGACATCATATATATGTCGCAGATTCGGACGGATTAGCATCCACGCGATCGCTGTTGGTGTCCGCCATGTCGCATTTTTATCAATCAGTGTGCACAACCGGCACAGGCGCTGTCTCGAAAGCAAGAAGGACTCCAATATATAACAAACGCACCACTGATAGATACAACGTTGACACTGACAGCCAACACTAACCAGTCCGAAGTGTTGCCGCTTGAACAAATTAAATAACCACTAAAATCTTTATCTCTAACATATATAAAAACAAAAAATATATATATATCTTTATATATGAGCACAAAGCATAGATAGTCGACGGCTGCACGTCATGACTGTGACAAGAAGGCAGTAGGGTAATTGCGTAACACATTATCAGTAGCAATGGCTTATTTTTTTCTTGGTATGTATCTAAACCCGCTCCTTTAAAACCTCTAGACAACTACTACACGTCACAAATGCCTTACTATATTCTATTACCTATATTATGTTCTGTTTTACAGGAATACGTGGGGGAGGGCGAAGGCCTAGCGGCTTTAGCTCGTCGCCGCGCAGAGTGGGCGAGGCATGTGAACGAGCCGCGAGCGGCCGCTGAGATGTACCTCGCAGCGGGCGACGTGAAGCGTGCCGCCGAACTGATGGCGGAGACTGGTAGGAGGGACATGTGAGTACAGCTTATTAATACAAATTTAAAATAGAAAGAAAGAAAATACGTTCGTTTGCGGCAAACATGACACATTAAAAAATAAACACAAGTAAAAAAATAGCAAATTGGAGAAAACATGCGTCACATCCACGCAAAACGGCCATCGCTCAGCATAATGCCAAGACCCTATACGAGGCAAAGCCCCAGCGCTGATTTTCAGCGACAACCGGCGTTGACGTGATGACGTCTACCAGGGGGCCACTCTTATAGCAGTATTATTTTAATCTTACTTCAGTGTGGGAAAGAGATGGAGCTGCATGTCCTGTATTGCTCCATCTCTTTTCCACACTGAAGTAAGATTAAAATAAAACTGCTATAAGAGTGGTGGTAGGCCCCCAGTGCAGCATACGATTACACACATCAAAAGTGTCTAGGGATCAACATATATTTTTGCAATAACTTTTCTCCTGATTGATATTAATTAAAATTTTCTTTAAGGATTCATCAAATAAAGTGTTTTCGTTTGTCACAGTAACGATAAACCAAGTCACCTTTGCATTAATAAAGAAATTTGCCATTTTCCTAATAAAGGGATTTTTGACATTTGAACCACTAACACAAAAGTTCGAAAAAAAGACTGAAATAACAGTTTTCTCTAAAATTTTATTGGGTAACTTAAACAATTAATAATCCGTGTTTCTACCGCGAACACTAACAACACAAGAACATCGGTTTGGCATACCCAAAATGAGTTCATCCAAATCACGCTGTGGAATGGCCGCCCATGTTCGTTGCAACAACAAAAAAAGGTCTTCTTGCGACTGGATACCCTCCATATTCGGCAGAGCTCTTCTCTGTAGCATATCCCATGCATGCTCAATCGGGTTCAAGTCTGGCGACTGAGCAGGCCAGGGCAGGACATTGATGTTAGCTGCGGCGAGAGTCTGTCTTACAACTCTTGCGGTGTGCGGTCGTGCATTATCATGCATTAACTGAAATAAGGGACCGATTTGCACTTGTAGAGGAACGATGACGTCTGATACAATCGTCTCAGCATAAATTTGAGCGTTGAGGTTGCCTCTGATCCAAATCAACTCAGTTCTTCCGCCGATCCAAATACCCGCCCATACCATGATGGTTCCACCACTATAAGGATGGACTTCCTGGCAGGATTTTAATCGCTGTTGGCGTTCAGGGGTTCTCCAGTGTCGTATACGTCTTGTATCCGGTCTCATACCAAAACGAGACTCATCAGAAAAGCATACGAAACGCCATTGTTCTTCTGCCCAATTTCTGTGTTCAAGAGCCCATTGATATCGAATCCTACGATTGTGCATTGCTATAGGTGGTACCCGTAGCGGTCTTCGGGAATGAAGGTTCACTTCATGCAAGCGGTTTCTGACTGTTTGGTCGCTAATTAAGTTCCCTGAAGAGTGATGAAGCCTCACGGCTAACATCATGGCGGTTATTGTTGGAGCTCTTCGAGTTAAGATTTGAATGTATCGGTCTTGTCTCCGTGTGGTGCAGCGATACCGTCCTCCATGGCGCTCAGCCACGGTACCAGTGCTTCGGTAACGTGTCCAAAGTCGACTGATAACACTCTGACTTGTATTCAGAGCTAAAGCCACAGTACGTTGCCGGGAACCAGCTTCTATCATTCCCACGGCTCTGAGCATTTCTTCCCTGCTTAAATGACGTCGCCGCTCCATAATAACGTTGGTTTTAATCAGTAGTAGGGAAACAGTAGCACTAATAATGTCTTCAATGCGTTGTATGTTTTTATAGGGAAAATATTGACAGCTGATTTTCATCTTTTACTCGAATTTGATTAACAGTTCCTGATTCAAATTATGAAATGCACCAAAAAGGATCCATATAAATTTATAAAATCATAAATTTATTACAAAGCCACATCTCAATCTCAAGAAATCCGCATAAAAATGCTTGATCCCTAGACACTTTTGATGTGTGTAGATACAAATAAAAAAAAACAACAATCAAATAAATAAAATATAAATTACAAAAAGATGGTGTAAACATGAAATATGTGAAAAATATTTTATTACAACCTAGCTTCTGCCCGCGACTTCATGCATGTGAAATTTCTTGTTCCCTCGACAGACTGCGTAGTATCTCTTCGCCCGCCCTCGGTTTTCGCTTATCGTTCAATCTGCCTTTTTTTCGTTTTCCCGTTATGTTAAATTGCCATTACGTCAACTCCATTTAATCAAAATAAAGAGACGTATGAACCTAGGTTAAGTTAGTTAATAAAATAAAAAAATTAAAATGTGTTTATTATCTTAAATCTATACAATAAAGTTGCCGGGGCTTCCCAGAAAGTAATCCGAAGATACTTGTGATGGGAAATTAGTTACCAATAAACCTCGTAAACGACCGTCGTGTTTCATTTCAAAACTCCATTGATTACAGCCATAAAAAATAAAGAAACCGCACAATTTTTATAATCGGTTCTACAAACAAATTACAGTGTAGGGAAATAATCGAAATGTTACGTAGCAAAAACTAGTTCCATCTGTCAAAAAACGGTTAACCTACTGGACAGCGTATAAGTGCGATCAAAATTCAACCTTACCACCTATAACATCAGGCGTTATATTCAAAAGATCTGATAATTATAATGTTTCAGGTTGATTGAGTTGGCACGCAAATTAGACAAGGGTTCAAGTGGTTCACTTCGTTATGTAGCAGAGGCATTAGTGAAGGCTGGTGAGCCGGCTACTGCCGCTGACGTATACCAACGACTTGGAGACTACACGTAAGTACTTCATCATTCAGTCGAAACTGTGGTGGGGATTGGTCCAAGCTCAAGATGAAGGAGGTAAGACTCCTTGATCAACACTCAACAGTGTGACATGTATAGCAATAATATTTATGTGGGGATAAAAGGTCTGAGGTCAGAGAAAAGTTAAAATCAATGTACACTTGTTTATTCATCAATAAACTAGTAAAACTCATCAAAACACATCTTAGTAAAAAAAACACGTCTTATGTCTTTATTCCGTCATTCAAAAGCCAACTGTCATTCTTCTTTCTAAATACCTTCCACGTCATCATAAGCATACGTCTTTGGCATACATCATCTGTCTCACACCTTAGCATTCAGCTCTTTCTCATAATCATGCATTAACATGCATTCAACAACGTTCCATTCCTACATTTATGTCAATGGAATGTTTCGATAAATGGACGTATTCATCGGAAACTAACAAATCAACACCCTGTTTAAGCGTCACCACAGAGGCACAAAAACGATGAAGAAAAACATCGTGAGGAAACCGGCATGCTCTAGAACAAAAGATTCAAAGACGTGCCCACTCACTGTCGAAGAGAGGAGGCATGTGTTCGAGGAGTATGGTAATATTCTTCAAATCCCACAGTAAAGTGGCGCAACTGGCAGTGGCAGCGGGCGAGTGGTCGCGTGCGTTCACGCTGGCTCGCGAGCACGCCGAGTGCAAGCGCGAGGTGTACCTACCGTACGCGCACCGAATGGCGCAGGAAAACAAATTCGTTGACGCGCAGAAAGGTTAGTAATTCTTTTTATTTATCATCAATACTAAGTAAGTAAGGACTTTAATATCCTTTGCAAAGAGTTCTCATTTGACCCATTTACCACCAAAACCTACTCTGCACGTAGTCGGCTGAACGCTGACTTTTTCAAAAGCGCATAGTGCTTATATCTAATATATAAAATTCTCGTGTCACAGTGTTAGTTACCATACCCCTCCGAAACGGCTTGACCGATTTTTATGAAATTTTATATGCATATTCAGTATATCTTAGTGTTACGAAATACAATTAACCTGTATTTGTCTGAGTTTGGGTACGCTGGTTCCGATACTAACGAAGCGCTATGCGACTTCTACTGTTTTTTCTGTTCTGTGAAAAAAGGCTCTTTCGAAATTCCACCCCTAAGAGGGTGAATGGGGGGAGGGTGAAATTTTACGCGGAAGATGCCGCGGGCAGAAGCTAGTTACGTATAAAATTCACTGCAGAGACACATTACATTTTTAGTAGACAATGTAGGTATCTACTAACTGTTATTTTGTAAAAAAAGATAAATAAATAACAATTATTAGGTGTTCAATTCGAGTAAAGTATGTTCTATATTTCTATGGCTAATTTGTATGTCTCAGCGTACCACATGGCCGGTGAGACGACGACGGCTATGCGAGTGTTCACGATCCTCGTCGGTAACGTGGTCGCCGAGGAGAGGTTCAGCGATGCGGGCTATCTCCATCACTTGCTCGCCATGCAGTGCCTTGAGACTGCTTCGGTTGCGACTACAGAAAAGTTAGTACTATACCAAACACTTACTTATAAGACTGGTTTTTTTTTTTTTGTGGATGGGAAATCATCAAATGACCCCTCCCGCTCTGGGTGGAGCAGAAGGGAGTGTCAGACTCTTACTGACTAAAACCCACCCGTGTTCCTTCCTTAGCCCTTTGCGTTTCGGGGTAACGGTAACCCTTTCGGACAATCCCGCTGCAAGACTGGATAAAGTATGAAATTAGTATGTATACAGGGTGAAATCGAAAACGCGACAAATCGAAATGGGAGATTATACTCATCATTAAGAGCCTATACTACCTCAAACGGCTTAGCATGATCCTCCGTTATGTCGAAAATACTGCAGCATTAATTTTGAAATATATGGTAAAGTTGAGGATTAATGTTAGGTCTTATGTTAGACGAAAACACGATTTCATAAAATTTTCTCGATACAAAAAAATTCCAAAGTTACCTCCAAACCGAACAATAAACCGCTGCTATTCAAAAAATACTTCAAATTAGATCATGGAACTTTGTATACTAACCGAACTAACTATAAAGCAGGTCTTATGTTATTTACTTTTTTTTAATTACCATTATTTTCACCGTAAAAAGCAAATACCTAAACTATTGGCGCTGCCTGCCACCTAGCACCGCACTCTGTCTCGCTCTCACTCAGTCCGCGAGCAGTATCGTGTGAGCGAGATAGAGTGAATTTTAGCTGAGGTAGTGTAGGCTCTTAAAAACAACTTTTACTCATCATCTGCCTAGCCTTTTCCCAACTATGTTGAGGTGGGCTTCCAGTCTAACCGGATGTAGCTGAATACCAGTATTTTACATGGAGCGACTGCCTATCTGACCTCCACAACCCAGTGACTGGGTAATACGATACCTCTTGGTAAGACTGGTTTTCAGATTTTCGGGCTTCTGACTACCCGTAACGACTGTCAAAGGTCCACGAATGACAGCCGGGACCAACGGCTTAACGTGCTTTCCGAGCCACGGAGGGGTCTCGTTATGTAAAGATAGGGCAAGCGTAGCTTAACCTGATCGATCGACCTGTGCGGCTGTTTTTATTTAGCCACGGGCTCCTCAAAAAAGTCCCATAGTAAAAACAACTTTTACTATGGGACCAAACTGAAATCGCGAAAAAAAATCAGCTGTTACCTACATTTATGTTCGCATAACTCGTCGAAATGTAGGGAACAGCTGATTTTTTTTCGCGATTGCAGTTTTGGTCCCTTAGTAAAAGTTGTTCATAATGATGAGTATTTTTTTTTCTCCCATTTCGATTTGTCGCATATTTTCAATTTAAAACTGTAAGTTTAGAGGAAATTTTAACTAAAACAGTGATGAATATAAATGTTGATGGATGGAGAGGCAAAGGAAGACCAAAGAAAAGATGGATGGATTGTATGACGGTATAAATAAATGGTTCACAACTGATTGCCTGCAGTTTCTCCTTCTCCCTTTAGTCCATCGAAACATTGTTTTTAAAAGATCGTAATAAGGGCCCATGAATGGCCGGTCTGTACAGGGTTATTTGAAAAACATCAGCAACCTCTTAAGAGGTCATTGTACTCATCATTATGAACAACTTTTACTATGGGACCAAACCTGAAATCGCGAAAAAAAAATCAGCTGTTCCCTACATTTTGACGAGATAGACGAAGATAAATGTAGGGAACAGCTGATTTTTATTTCGCGATTTCAGGTTTGGTCCCACAGTAAAAGTTGTTCATAATGATGAGTACAATGACCTCTTAAGAGGTTGCTGGTGTTTTTCAAATAACCCTGTATAAAATTCCATTGTGTCACCCCATGTGAAATTGCTAAATTTATACAGGGTTATTGGAAAAACCTTAGCAAACCTCTTAAGAGGTCATTGTACTCTCATTATGAACAACTTTTACTATGGGAACAAACCTGAAATCGCAAAAAAAATAAACTCTAGTAGGGAACAGCTGATTTTTTTTTCGCGATTTCAGGTTTGGTCCCATAGTAAAAGTTGTTCATAATGATGAGTACAATGACCTCTTAAGAGGTTGTTAATGTTTTTCCAATAACCCTGTATACATAATTATGTAATTCATAATATGGTGTACATAGTGCTGACTATTATAAAGAACACGTGAATCAAGTGTCTTCCACTGAACACAAAGTGAATAAGATGGGCGTAATTGAACGATTTCTTAACTTTATAGTTACTTAGCAGTTAAAGTTATATTTTAATTACTTTTTAGCTAGTAGGCTAGATTGAAATGTGAATAAAGTATCACTAACTGGATACCTTACAAACGAAAAAAATAACAGTGTACAGTTTTACACTGTATGTACATAGTGTAGAGAATTCTATTCTACTCACTCGTTTCACACGCAGAGATCGCAATCCATCGCTGCGTGCGTACACACACAACGACCGGCTAGCCCGCATCTACCACGCATACGACGTGGTGCACCGCTGTGTTAACGAGCCCTTCTCGCTGCACCAGCCCGAGGCGCTACTCAACGCGGCGCGGTATGTCCTCGCCTTGCTGGACGCCGAGCCGCCAACTGGAATTTCTCTGTTGTATCCTTTGATAATAAGTTTGGTAGGAGGGGATAAAGAGTGTCTTATGTCACGGGTACTATATTGAATCCCGACCGTAACGAAGGGTTACGACTACAATACTGAGTGTAGCGAGGGATTTAAGTTCGCCCAAGACGAAGATAATTTTGTCCCCGAGGGGAACAGTCTACTTTTCACACCTCCTGCGAGATAATAAAAAGCAATTCGATTTTCAAATATATTTTTTTTGTAAAAGTTTTCATACGAATTTTCAGTTGAGGTTCCAATTCAAATCACTTTACGACCCGCGGGTTATAAAGTAATTCAGTACAAAATTATTACCCGGCTAGACCTTATTGCTTTTATGATATAAAGGTTTGCATGACATTTGTTTATGATTTTTTTTCTGTCAGCACTATGTGAAGTGATTGAACAAAAAAAAATTGATCATATATTTTGAACCGTAAAAAAATTCAAGTTAAAAAGTTTGGAAATGACTTTGCCCACGCCCCTATTCGATTTAATCCATACTTCCAGGGACCCCCTGTATAATAATGTGTGAGATGAGGAGATCAGTTTCCTCAGTATAGATACCTTTTCGCGTGACTTTACAGTGAGGTCAAATCTTCTTTGGGCAGCGGGGTTTGACTTTACGGCGTCATAAACGGTCTCTAGGAAAACAAAAAGTAAGTTGGTGAACTTACTTTTATAAACAACTTTTCAGTGACGTCATTCACCGGTAAATTGTGGACGCTATGAGGGTCACCGTTAAATTTTTCTGGGAAAAACCATAGCTTAAGAGCCAGAAAATATTCAAGAGACAAAAATTATTGATACTCTTAATATCCTTAATTATCCTTAATCACAAGTCCAGTTGTTTGTATTTATGTTTATCAAAACAAGCTAAGGCGTTGAACGCAAACACGCTGGCTCGACAAATGTTGGACAAAATATTGGGCTTGCAGATACCACATAAGTTTCAGGTTGGTTTGAAAAATATTGTCTAGAATTAACGCACATCTCAATTAGAATACTATGTTATATAATCATAACACATACATTGAATTTACTAAGTCGAAAGCGACGAAATTTTGCTCCGAATGCTACAATTCAGCTGATTCACATGATGTTCCGCTACTCGAATCGCGACATAATGTAGGAATTCGCATAGCGGTTCTACATCATTATTGAGGTGTGCTAAGGCCTTTAGCATTGGCCCTAAAACAAAAGAACGCCTGTACATCCAGTTATGTTTATTTTCTTAACTCTGATATCCCTTACATGAAAACTGTGTTTATTCAGGAAAGCGTGGAGCTGCTAATACTGAAGACCCGCGCCAGCACTGGTGGCGAGACCCGCGACGACGAGGTGGCGCCACTGTGCTGGCGTTGCCGACGTCACGTGCCGCCGCTCTGCGCCTCCCGATGCCCTTTCTGTAGACATGCGTTAGCGCACTCGCTTGCTACACACGGTCAGTTATTACCAGTGGTCGGAGTAGGTAGAGCTGTTTGGGGTGAATTACCGCAAATATTGATTTTAACATGGATATGCCTCTGAAATCCCGGGATTTTGAAATAAAAGTGGATTATCCATTTAAATATAACGTTCCAATGAAGCACTGACAAAAGAACCTATTTAAATAGTTGTTTTTTTTAATTTCCCGGGATTCTAATTTTCCCACTGCAGGTCAAACGCATTCAAAAAAGGCACGAGCAATGACCACCATGCTTGCTAAAACTGCTTTTATTACACATACATAAACTCACGTCACTGCGGCCGTTATGCGCGATCACCGCTTTTGTAGGAAACCGTAGCTTTATGAAGAAAGTCGAGAACACAATATACTATATATTGGACTTTAGAAGCCAAAGTCAACTGGTATTCAGCTGCATCCGGTTAGACTGGAAGCCGTCCCCATAATAGTTGGGAAAAGGCTATGCAGATGATGATGAGAAGCCAAAGTCCAAATAACAAACAAAAGTGCTTCTGGTCTCCTGATTGATTTTATACTCATACAGGTCAAATACTTCATTTGTTTATTATTGGAAAACGTCCTTGATTTTAGTACAACCTCAATGCAACATTTTTTTTAGTTTTTGTTTGAATGAGCAAAGCGTCTTGTTGAGGAAGTTTTCAAGAAACATCTACAGTCCTTTCACAATAATTTTACCTATGATTTTGCATCACTATCAAAATCATAATGATCTTTATTCCCATTACGATAAGGTTGTTGTTGGGTTTGCTGCTGTCAGAGGTAAAATAACTGTGAAGGCACTGCAAGGAGTTTTAGATCTGGTAAGCTCTAAGCTATTGGTGTACAGGCAGCTAACATGTAACTACTTTTTAAAAATGTTCTGAGTGTGCTGAGTAATCAATTGTTTTACATCACACTCTCAAGTATGCTATGGCTTGCCCGGGAGTAAACAGAAACTATTGACCGCCAACAGACCGACGAAAATTTTGAACGCAGGTCGGAATCACGTGAATCTATGGCAACAGTCCTTGCTACCCTGTATAACTATGCTAACTGCATTTAGGAACATTAACAGCCTGTCTAAGTGTCCACTATCTACCAGATAAGTGTTAAAATGTTCGAGTATTCGTGTCAAATTATCTGCCAGATTACTTAACCGGAACGTTTCGCAGTGATTTGTAACAATAGTTTAATAATCAACATATCTTTTAACAGAAGTGCTACCTCTTGTTCAATTCGAGCCTGCCGAGGGGATAACTTACGAAGAAGCGTTGGATCTAATCGAGCGCGCTCCCCTCCCGGAGTCTACGGATGCTGAGAACACAGAATATGGCGCTGAAGTCCTCAGAATAGATCACGACGTGGATGGCGCTGACCCATTCCTAGATAAAGTTGATGAGGTATGTGATTTTTTTAAAAATCTATTTAAAATATGGCTACGTCTCCACATCTCCTTTTTTGGTGCCAATTACTAAAGGTTGGCCATCAACTTCGAATATTTCTCCTTGTCCTGTGCGAGGTGATAAAGCTCAGCAGGACTCGTAACCCCAGTCTAGTCCATCTGGGTCGGGTGGGGGTCCATCTTTGTCTTTAGTGTTGATGATGATGCCTTCTAGCCGTTACGGCCACAGCCATTATGACTTTTCAGGGTTGTTAAGAGCTTAAATGCGCTGCTCTTTAATGTGCTCTCATTTCACTAACATATCTAACTTTGAAGGGCAACTAAAACTGACATATCAGAACATCATTGGCAACATGATGAATTTATAGCTGTTATTGTAGTGGTCTAGCTTTCGGGTCAACACGTTTTTTTTTTATCTTGGCAGCTTACCGAAGTTACTGGTAGCTACCGAAATCTCTGGTAGCTACCGAAGTCTCTGGTAGCTACCGAAGTCTCTGGTAGCTACCGAAGTCTCTGGTAGCTACCGAAGTCTCTGGTAGCTACCGAAGTCTCTGGTAGCTACCGAAGTCTCTGGTAGCTACCGAAGTCTCTGGTAGCTACCGAAGTCTCTGGTAGCTACCGAAGTCTCTGGTAGCTACCGAAGTCTCTGGTAGCTGCCGAAGTCTCTGGTAGCTACTGAAGTCTCTCGTAGCTACCGAAGTCTCTGGTAGCTACCGAAGTCTTTGGTAGCTACCGAAGTCTCTGATAGCTACCGAAGTCTCTGGTAGCTACCGAAGTCTCTGGTAGCCAGTGGCGTGCACAGAGATTTCAGACAGGGTATGCACAAAAAAAAACTTACCAGTTACGGCTTGTTGTACAAGTCAACAAGCTGAAACTGATAAGTTTTTTACCCTACCTATACCGCAGGCGCCATTATTAGTTTTGCATGATGTTTGTTTGAGACCACCATGAATATCTAAATAAGTGATTGATGGTACCTAACATAACAGGTCACATAAATTATATCAAAAGTAGCCTTTAAAAAGGTCTGGAGATGTTAATTTTGTTTTCTTTGCGCAAATTAATTAAAATTTAATATAAATTACTACTTAAATTTGAACTGATTACTTTTTACAAGTTAATGTTTGAATCAAATCGACGCGCCTATCTGACTAAAGAACTAATCACACTTATTCAGCTTTGTTCAGCGTTTGTCCATAGAAAACAACGATTTTGTATGAAATCCGTTCAGCTTTCCGCGGCTGAACGGACGCGTACCTATGCATCTCATACAAAATCGTTGTTTTCTATGGACAAACGCTGAACATAGCTAAATAAGTGTGATTAGTCCCTTAAAGTTCTTTTTCGACTGTAATCAAGATAAACCTGTGAGTCTGTTTTGGCCCCGTGTGTTTCGTAAATATGTATGAATTCAAGTACCTACTCTTTGATAAATTCTTTTTAGTCTAGAAAATGATCGTTCGTGCGCTGACTGGAATCGTAACTATTAATTTTCCTAATTTGTAAACTTCAGAAAATATGGAAGTCAAATTGTTTGAATACTTATAAATTTTGAATGCGATCGATTATGTATAATTATCCATTTTTTACAATAAACTTACTAAATAATTACTTGACAGGCAATCACTTGCGCCAAGAAAAACAATAAATGGCGAAAAAACTTTGCAATTTTAGATACTTACGAAACGCTTACGAACTAATACAAAATACAAACTAATAAATTACTCGGGTCATTTGGTCAATCCGACTAAAAAAGTCGACCCTCTGCAAACAACAATTAAGCGGTGCTTATACGGGTTCTCAATTTGGCCGGCTTGCAATGTAAGCTATGCTTCTAAAACTCCAACACGCGCGCACATTTTCACGCACACACTCACACTTTTACTGTGTACTACACGAGATGCGTTTTGAATGAAGAATAAGCAAGGCGTAGTATTGCTTTTGCTCACGGGAGCGCTGCCTGCGCGCTGCACGGCGGCGGGTGTTTGCCGATCCAACGAGTTAGTTCCAAAAAATGTAATAGATGGAGCGTTAGCTAAATTACCATGATTTTTAAAAAATTAGTTATCTAACATTTAGAGGGGCATGTATGTATGGGACTACAGGGTATGCAGAGCTTATTTGCATGTATGGAGTGCACGCCACTGCTGGTAGCTACTGAAGTCTCTCGTAGCTACCGAAGTCTCTGGTAGCTACCGAAGTCTTTGGTAGCTACCGAAGTCTCTGATAGCTACCGAAGTCTCTGGTAGCTACCGAAGTCTCTGGTAGCTACCGAAGTCTTTGGTAGCTACCGAAGTCTCTGATAGCTACCGAAGTCTCTGGTAGCTACCGAAGTCTTTGGTAGCTACCGAAGTCTCTGATAGCTACCGAAGTCTCTGGTAGCTACCGAAGTCTCTGGTAGCTGCCGAAGTCTCTGGTAACCACCGAAGTAACATTTTCTTTTTTACATGTGTGCAGGACGACGATCTAGGCGTGGTAGTATGCAGCCGAGGTGCATTGATACAACTGAGCCCCGCCAGCGTCATAGTGATCAATCGGCCGCCGCTGAGACCGCTTATGTACCGCAACATGCTGCCCGAACTACCGGCCACTGCCTGCCAACACTGTCATAACGTATGTCTGTCTTTATTAAAACTATAGGGTGGCCAATTTAAAAGTACAACTTAAAATTAATATTATTTTTATTACATAAAGTCGACTGCAAAAAGATTTTTTCAAATCCGACTGTTAGTTCCAAAAATTAGCGCGTTCAAACAAACTCTTCTTTATATAATTACCCCCTTACTAATAAACGTATTATATCAGATGAATAGTTACACACCGATTTCTCTCTTTCAGTCGTCAGTAATTTGACTTTCGAAAGAAGAAGACAAAGTGTTTTGTAACTATACAGACTCTACACAACGTTTATCAGTAAGCGGGATAGTGTGTAATGTTGTGTGCCATAAAGCCTGTGCTGAATAAATGCATTTTCATTATTTTTTTCAAGTCAACAAATTAATGTAGACTTCATATTATTTAATTTTATACAGCTGTTCTACATGGAAGATTTCGAGATCCAGCTGATCAATAAAGGCTATTGTCCGTTCTGCCGATACCCGGCTGAAGAACCTCGAAATGAAGACGAAGACACCGAAGATTCACTGCTGAACGATTCCAGTCCTACCACAGCTAGCCCTAGCAATGACCGCGGCTCCTGGTAATTAGGTGATAAAGTTCTACTAGGTACATATTAGGTAAACGGTTGTAGAATTTAAAAACTTCTGATTAACAAAATAAGGTGTAAAATAATGTGTGTCCCACCCTTCAGATGTTAAAACGTATGTAATTAATGTTATATTTGTATTATTTCTAAATGTAGTTTGCATTATATGCGACATTTTCGAATAATAGAGTAGGTATTTTGACAACCGCAAGCGGCGTTGGAGAATTTATACCATAAGGACGTTACAGATTATGTGAATATTTGACGCGTACAAGCTCCTTTTTGCACGCTCCTAACCACAGCCATGGTAACACAAGCCGCGAACAAAGCTTCAGATGACACATGCAATCGCGTGCGAAAACGAGCGAAAATACGCCTAGTATAAAATGACCCTATAATTATACATCAGGCGCTACGAATAATAAAAGCCAGGAAGCATAACTATGAACAAAAGCAACGAGAAATTCGGCTCCAAACTTCACTACATTGACAAAATACCTCGAGTATTCGAACGAAAGAATACACATGCAAATAAGCCAATCAGCTGCGCTCGCGTAAAGCGTTATGTTCCGGCAAGCGCTGTGATTGGTTCTGGTGCGCGGTGGCCTATTCGGCAACGCCCACCACGGTAAACATTTGCTTGGTGCCATTTTTGAGCTTGAGTTACATTTCTTGATTTTTATTATTCGTGTGCGTTCCAAACCCTGTAGTACTGTTCCATATTTATTAACGAACAAAACTCACTTTTGACATTTTTGTTCACAAAATATGAATCGTATTAAGTAGTTATTTTACTTCACGGCGATCTGAAATATCTTATTAGACATTCTATGTCATATTTCAATGTTTTCGGGTGCCATAATCGCATAATTTAAATGGCTTTATAAAGTTAGAATATCGTTATGCCCGTGTATAGCCCATAGCTTTATCTATCATCCGTCACGTGTATGCCCTTTTTCAACATTAATTAACCAATCAGGTTTAAAAGAGACCTGCAACCTAATTGCGTAACACCCCTTTCATCACGATCCGGAAGATTTTGAAAGAAATTCCTAATCCAATGCTTTATAAGTTTGAAAAATCACTCGGCTCGACATCGTAAATGACGGCACGAATGTTGTTGAACTGTCTAAATGAAAGGCATTACCATTGTAAAGCGTGTAACGCAATCACTTCGCAGACTTTATACAGATACAAACATTAGGTATAGAAGTTTGAAAAACTATCAAAGTCATTGGCCCCGATTCTGTTGTTCACAAACTAAACTAAATTTAAGTTCAGTGCATCTTTTTCTTTCTATTTCATTACGAAAAGGACAGCAGATAAAATATTAGTTTAGTTCTGTTTATCACAGCGTGTTAAATAGAAAATCAAAAGTCGTTCATTGAAATTAGGCTGGAAAACAGCATGGTTTGAACATCAAAATTACACAAGAGACCCCCCTAACCCTATAACCCAACCCTTCACCCCCCCCATAACCCAACCCTTCACCACTGTTCATGCAATTTCGACATCATGGACGTTACTATTTTGTGTGCGCATCACTAGCGAGCGCTGACGCGGACGCATCCCCCCCCCCCCTCTGTTTCCAGAGGGCCGCCATGCGTAACGCACGCGTCCTGGAGTTATCCCGTGACTTAGTTTTATTAATACATATAAGTACTGGCGAAACGCCATTTTTGTGACTGTGATTTTTATGGCGTAGATGCCACACATGTAAATAATACTTACAGTACAATAAAGTGCAAGTTTGTGACTGAAAATTGTAGCGATCATTTAGTGGCTTCAGACCTTCCCCCATCAACATTTTTATAGGACTTGCGACGTACCAACTGCACGTGGAATGGTAAGTAGAGGTCGAGACAGCCAGTGGCGCGCCAGGACCGTTCACACCGATTCACTTCCCATCAGGTTCGCCCCTGATTCCTGTGTGTCTACGAAAACAACGACGGGATCCAGACCAGCCGAAGCTGTTCCGCGAACAACCACTTTCTAGTGTTTTAGTTGGGAAGAAGTGGCGCAACAAACTCCCAAGCAGTTATTTGCTCTCTCTTAGTGAATATTGCAGTAATTATTATAGATTGTTTTTGCGGTACCTAAGTGCCACCCTTCACACTTCTAGCTATGGTCTACTGATAATTACACACCAAAACAAGAAAATACTGAAGCAAAAGAGAATGAAAGAAAGGGACATGGGTACCTAGCCGCGAAAACCTTTTTAATTAATTATGCGCCTCATCAAGACCTAGCATCATAATCATTTCAGCCGAAAGACGTCCACTGCTGGACATAAGCCTCCCTCAAGCACCTCTACTTCGACCAGTTCTGTGCATCTCACATCCAACGAGTTCCTGCAGCATTCAGTCAGGATACAAATATGTTTACTATAGTTAATATATTCTGTTGTTCACAAACTAAACTAAATTTAAGTTCAGTGCATCTTTTTCTTTCTATTTCATTAAGAAAAGGACAGAAGATAAATATCAGTTTAGTCCTGCCAATTTTTTAATCACGCCTAAATTTGTCTATGGATTATCTAATTTGACAGGACTAAACTAATATTTATTTTCTGTCCTTTTCATAATGAAATAGTAAGAAAAAGCCCTCATGAGCAAGTCATCAGATTCGCAAATCACCAGATTCGCAACTCACCAAATGTACAATGAAACACAAAATCACAAAAATAACAGAATTCACCAAAAAAAAAACAAAAGTAAATTGAAACAAAACCGAAATAATATGGAATTCTTGATGTAGTTTGCTTACTTAAAAAAAAACTATAGTAAAAAACTATTTAAACTTTATTCACCTAATTCACCTAGGTGCATCAAAATTACGGTAGGTACCTTAAGCAGTACCTATATAAAAATAATATTTCACAAATAATTATAAGGCCAAAACACAATACACATTTTTTGGGTAAATGTATAATGTGTATGTAATGAGGTTGTCTATTAGTAAATTATAGTCGTAATAATTTATTTGAAAGTTATATAATATTACTTTGTTGTTGATAGTACATTATCTGATCAGTTGCGAATCTGGTTAGTTGAGAATCTGATGACTTGCTCATGAGGGAGAAAAAGATGCACTGAACTTAAATATAATTTAGTTTGTGAACAATAAAATCGGGGCCAATGTCGTGGTGAATAAAAACAATGTATATCTTTGTTTCGGGACATAATAGATAATAATATAGCATCTACCTACTACAGACAAGTATATATATACTTACACTTTACATACATTCACATTTATTCATCATACTCTTTTATCAGGTTTACATTTTATTTTGCGAATCGGCCTAAAACGATTCATTTCCTTAAATAATTACCAAATTAAATATTTCTATAGTTTTCATTGTTATGACATTTACGTCAGGCTGTCAAACTACTATTACTTTTTTCTGTTAATTTTCTTTCATAATTTCTTACTGGCTTAGTCTATGAAGGTTACTTTTGATTTATATAATTTAAATTAATTTTATCTTTATGTTAGCTCAAATATTGTATTTTATAGATAATTGTGACTGTTTATTGAATAACTGTATCCTAACTTAAATTTATAAAAATTATTGACACATTCTCAGTATTCGTCAAAGAGGTTTTTAAACAAATATTTCTGGCCGCTTCAAGCTCGTGACAGGTGCATATTGTTATGAAGAAAACTTCAATTTTCGAAAGAACTAAAAGAAATGAAGATGGAAAAACAAATGGGAGACTCATATAAAAGGAGCTCTGGGGGATTCAGCTCTGGTTTCACTCAAAGAAACATCTCCGCTACAGACCACGTCCAATTACTAAAGGAAAAGTACAACAGAAGTCAAGCCTTAACTAAACTTGAGCAAGGAACTATTTTGACTTCATATCTTGACGGGGTGACTACGCTGAAGTCCAGAGGACCATCTTCTCTTCACCTATTCTCCACTATCTATCAGTACTGTGACCTGTGGCTTCGCACTGGAAAACTGAAAAACGGACCGCAACTAAAAAAAACCTCTATTCTTCTTTCTACTGAGTGTTATTGGTATTTTTTTAATAATTTATGTATTTTTTATCTCTTTATTATAATGTTCAGGTTTACTTCCTGCCCTTTTATTTTATTAGGCTAGTAGATTTGTTACAATAATAATAATAATACACTACAATATACTAGGATCATTGTTCTCCTGTGCTTATCCCAATTTATTTGCGGTCGGCGCAAAATCTTTTTCTTCCATACTTCTCTATTACTAGTCATCTCTGTAGTCACCCACTTTCTAAACACATCTTTCACACAGTTATCCATCATTTCTTTGGTCTTCCCCTACTCTTATAGCCATCGACATTCATACTAAAAACTTTCCTCATTCTTCCGTAACACACGATAGATAAACCATTAACATGCCCATTGGACAGCGGGATTGTCCGGAAGGGTTACCGCTGCCCCGGAACATAAAGGGATAAGGAAGGAACACGGGTGGGCTTTAGTCAGTAAGAGTCTGACACTCCCTTCTGCTCCACCCTGAGCGGGAGGGGTCATTTGATGACTTCCCATCCACAAAAAAAAATCTGTTGTCTGTAAAGTCGGTTTACTGACGATAGTTGAACGTGACAACGTCATAAGAAAATTAAAAAAAAAAAAAAATTTTCTTTTCTTTTTTTTCGATTGTGCCTCTTTGTCGCTCGTTCCGCACTCTCGCTTGCACTTCAAGCCTTAAATGGAACGCCTCAGAGCGAGGTAACGCCGCATGACGTCATGTTTTTTCGTGCGTGCAGCCAGCTTCGTCGAATTATAAGACGTTGTCACGTCAAAAAAAAAAAACACATTCCCATACCATGACAACCGATTTCCAAACAACTTTTCAGTTACCGATGCCTTTTTCAGAATTCCTCGCACGTGTCCTTGTTTCAGGTATAAAATAAAACAGGAAAATGTTCATACTAGTTTTATTATTTCAATAATTGCATAAAATTAATTGTGGCATAATTTTCGAAACATAATCCTGTTCGGATCGTTAACTCCGACGAGCCATAAATAAAGTAAAAGAGCCTAATAGTAAATAATCATACAGTCTTAAAAATAATAAAATATTTGTACATAAATGTAAATTTAAACTTATATGGTAGAAAATAATAAATTAAAGTTGGGCTAAAAATATAATATAATGTTTTAAAAACTTTAAATCCGTTCCTTACCAGATGGGATCAATAATTACTATAAATTCTTGGGGACTTAAAGCCTTGTCCATCTCCCTTAGGCCGTTTACTCTTAGTTATTAGATAACTTTGTCAAACTATGAATCAGTATTAATTTGTTACTTCTACCCAGGTCAGACCGGGCAAGGCTTTAACGAAGTCGATAGATAATAGTCATTAAGATATAAAATACTTTGGATAAAATTTTCGTAAAAAGTAAATAATATTCGAACATTTTTGTTAGTTAATGTTAAGAATCACAGGAGGACGGTAATGTGTAGACAGAGGTAAAATAGTATAGTTATTTAGAATTCATCTATCGACATCGGGAAGCAACGCAATAAGATACAGAACAAAAACACAACATAAAACGTTAATAAAAAAATAATTTGAGAGATTACAATTTTATTTACCAAAATATCAAAAAAATTATACAAAAAATATTAAAATAATATATAATCTGAAAAGACATGATATGAGACATTTTGCAGTAGCAGTATTATGCCTAATAAATATATAAAACTAAGGTACTTTTAATTATTTGCTATAAACTTATACAATAATAAAAAATGGAATCCTCTTCTTTGCTGAAAAGGGCTCATTTAAGAGGCTTTTGTTTTGATAAATCTGCTGAATGAAATGCAACCGATACTGGTACTAGGAGACGATTTGTGATGACATTTTAAAGCAAAATTTGATATGTCTTACGTACCGGTCGTCGATATCACAAACACAAATACAAGGTATAGTTAAACATTTTCAGTTCCTACAGTATTGGTTGAGGCTCAGTTCCTCATAGCAAGTTTCTAATCACTCCATGTACGTGGCCTGCCGTTAAAATCCGACTTTGTCTATAAGGGGGATGCGCTAAGGAAGCCCGCGAAATTATTTTTTTTTTACTTTTTTTGGTATTTGCAGGTCAGTGTCGAGTTGTATGCTGGTTTAAATATGATTCACTAAAGTAACATGGCTTTACAGATTATACCCATTAGAATCAGCAATACAACGCCTTAAGTTAGAATTGGCCTCAAATGTGTAATCTCTATCTAAATCTGCCTGTCAGAGTTGTATTGAAAGACTTTATGATTATAATTCTATACTTCATCATCTGCCTAGCCTTTTCCCAACTATGTTGGGGATCGGCTTCCAGCATAACCGGATGCAGCTGAGTACCAGTATTTTACATGGAGCGACTGCCTATCTGACCTCCACAACCCAGTTACTGGGTAACACGATACCCTTTGGTAAGACTGGATGTCAGACTTTCGGGCTTCTGACTAATAAATAATAAAAATTAATTATTATAATTCTATACTTAAATTTAAAAAAAAGTATTTCGCGGGCTAGCCGGACGCGTTCGCCTTAATTAACGAGGACCGACGTGCGACCTTCCAAACGCTTCCTTAAATCTATATTTTATACTAATTAATATAGGCCTAGTGATAAACATATATAGGCCAGTATAGCTACTAGAGCGAGCCTCGTCCGAAAGGGCTAACAATCGCAATGTAGGGAAAGGAAAAAGAATGTGTAATAGTTTCAAAGTGTTCTAATAGAGTTTTATATAAATACCAAGCCTACAATCATCGGACGAGTGGTATAAATAGTGCAATCCACGAAGACACGCCCCACTCTACTTCCGAATCGTTAGTGTTTATCGCTAGTTAATTCCATTAGTGTTTTAGTTCTTTAGATACACTCTAATTACCCACTAATAATAATTCGTGTGTATTTACAAAACTAAAACACTAGCGGAATGTTGCACACTTGTGCTGTAAGCATTAGGAAAAAGAGTGGGGCGCGTCTTCGTGGATTGCACTATCTACACAGCTTTAGGCTATGCACGCACCACGAAATTTAATCGTTGCGGCAAATAAACGCTAATATTTAAACAATACTAATTTACTAGAGTCCCCGCAATGAGGTAAATAATCGCTTGAAAAATTATATTAGCGTTCGCGATTTTATTTCGCTTGAACATACGATTAAAATAATCACATTGCAGTGCGCGCTTAGCCTTAGAAATAGCGCGCGAATCTAGTTTGCGCCTTTTTGCAGCAATAGACATTTTAATCATATTTAACAAAAAACTTTAAAATAATGTGGCACCAAATATGGACAGAATGATAAAATTATTCAATATATATTTATACAATTTTCTAAATCGATTTTTATAAACTATTTAATATTTATACATATAGGTTTTGTTCAACTATAATCCAGTCATTTGGTTCACATTGACGTTGTTGAGTTAGAACTTGAGTGACTTAGTAAATTGTCAATGCAATAAAGTGAAAAAAAAAAACAAAATTTAATTTTGATTGCACACGTATTCTGTATCCAATGCCTGAAGTCGTATCTTAACGACGCATAGCCTGAATCAACACGCTAATGGCTTTCCGAGATGGTTTCATTATACAAGCCATTAACTTCAGCCATTAGAAAAAAAAATACATCCACTGTTTACTAATTATTATTTTTTTAAATCGAGTACACTGACGCCTTACTATTCAAATCACTCAAGAAGTATGTAACATAACCGTCAATGTATACTTAATTTTCAAATACCCGACAACTAAAACAGATTTATACATTTCTCTTGGATTGGGTAATTTTGAATTTAGCCGGAGTAAGAGGGACGAGGTAAAGGAACAAAATGGCAGCTTGACAGCGTTCGAAGGTTTCATTTCATTTATACTCGGAAGAACTGAAACTTGGCGAATAAAATGAAACTGGTTCTGTATGGGCGTGACGTAGGCAGTGCGCCACCCTATTACAATTTAGGGGTCGTCCATTAATGACGTGATATTTTTTAGGAATTTTTTAACCCTCCCTCCCCGTTGGTGATACTTGGTGAGGCTTAGACTAACCCCGCCCCCCTTCCCAAAATCACGTGTATTTTTTTTTTGTACAAAGCATCTTAAAAAAATTAAGAATCTTTTGTCTTTAAATACGGTTCTAATTTTATTCTGGAAAATTAAGTACAGTGATAAAAATGTCCAGACCGACATTAAGGTTGCAGGTTTGATGGACGATCCCTTAGGCTGGAATATAAATAGATTTCCTCACATTTTACTCGCCTAATTTCGGTTATTCTGAAGACGAACAATGGATACGATTGAACGTTCTCAAACTATAGAACGATGTACGGCTTTCACTACTAACTCTCCTCGGTCAGCTGTTGGGGAGCAGAACGAAACTCCTGGAAGAATGGAGAACAATATAATTAGTACAAGGATTATATTATAAATGGACGTAGTTATGCAAAAAAGATCCAACCCACAACATGACCGAAAATGAGTTAAGTAAATCAAACTGCTTGTCAAGGTCTATATTTTCGATTATCAAAAACAATCCAAGTAAAATACGAATATTTTGACATTAAAAATTCCTATTTTACTTGGATTGTTTTTGCTAATCGAAAATATAGACCTTGACAAACGGTTTGGTATACTTAACTCATTTTCGGTCATGTTGTGGGTTGGATCCTTTTTGCATAACTACGTCCAAATGAGAGAAAGAAAGAAAATACATTAATTTCACGTTTATTTATGTATTTTACTCTTGTGATATAAAGTTAAATCTGAAACGTGCTCCGACATTTCTTAACATATCTCCTCAATTTATCCCCAGCGTCAAATTCACGTCCTCACGTTCTCAGAAACTGTTTGAAGCGTTGAAAATGTCTGTAGGTGGCGCCACCTACTGCTTTGTTGGTAATTGCGTAACACACTAACAGTAGCAACATATGACTTTTAATTTGACAGTTCAACAATATTCATTGCATTATTTACGTTTTTGCCAAACAAATTTTTCGAACTTATGTAGCAAAGGATTAGCAATAGTTACGGTCGCGAATTATATTTTAATCATCATACAACTTGAATTCGTGGGCTACCCAGCGTACCTACCCCATAGGGCAACGTTTCAAAGAACGAAAAGATTCTCTCTTCTCTCCTGAATCGTTTTGGCACAAATCTGGCGAGTTTATTAAACTGTTGGGTTGCTGCCAGCTTATCTGCGGGCGCAACTGAAGGGGTTTGTGTTTCCGCCCGCATTTCTTATCTTTGTGCAAGTTCAGTAGGTAAAGGTGTATTGTGATGTACGTTTCTTTTTTGTTTTCTTATTTTTACCTTTGAATACTTTTGTGCGTTAGCCGAAGTAAAAATATTGCACCGGGATTTTATAGCGTACTCGATTTTCAACCCTCGATGTCAAGCCGAGCGTTGAGAATCCAACAGAGTGCATACAAGCGCGTCAAAAAAACATATTGTGGGATTTTCAATTCTCAGCCCTAAGCCTTGAAAGTCTAGTGCACGAAAAAAGTCGTCGCGGGAAGCCTGAGCTTTGTGGAAAATACAGTTTAAAGTACAGTTGCTGGCAGCGCGTTTTATTTTTTTACGATAAAAGATTTTTGAGCAAACTTGGTACACAGACTACTCAATTACCAAATATGAATACATTTTGTAATTGTTTTTAAACTGTTTATTAATAAATACGTAGTAAAAGAGTAAAATAATTAGACAGCCTCAGCTAGACATTGCTGATTTTTGTATTTTTTTTAATAAACATTTGATTATACCATAACATTAAAAAAAAAAACTACAAAATTTGCGGGTCCACGCTGGATTGAAGACAATCCAGCAAAAATCAAAGAGTAAAATAATTAGACAATTAGCCTCAGCTAGACATTGCTGATTTTTGTATTTTTTTTTTATAAACATTTGATTATAAGTACCATAACATTAAAAAAAAAAAAAAAACTACAAAATTTGCGGGTCCACGCTGGATTGAAGACAATCCAGCAAAAATCAAAGAGTAAAATAATTAGACAATTAGCCTCAGCTAGACATTGCTGATTTTTGTATTTTTTTTCATAAACATTTGATTATACCATAACATTAAAAAAAAAAACTACAAAATTTGCGGGTCCACGCTGGATTGAAGACAATCCAGCAAATATCCCGCTGAATTGATAATTAACAGCGTTGTAATGCAATCACTAAAGCGTAGTGAACAACGCTCGCATTTTCTCTGTATGAAAAGAGGCCTTTGGCCGGCATTGGGACAATAATAGGCTGTTATTATTAGCTTAGAACTGAGTCATCCAGCAAATAGTAAACTTTACAAAGTGTCAATGTATTAGTTATACACGTAAAAAAACCCTGTTGTTTACCTACATAACTTTAACGGAATTTTCATTAATAAAGTCAAGATATTTCGGGATATAATAAAGGAGTAATGTTTGACAATAAATTAACATTCTCAGATCACATAGACCTTGTTAGCACAAAAGCTTATAAGAACTTAGGCATTGTTATTAGTTTTATTATAATCCTTACAACGGAATATAGTGGCCACTATATTCCGTTATAAGGATTATAATAAAACTAAACAATATAATACTAACGTTTCTAATAATATTAACGTATAATCTTGTGAAGCACAACTTAACGTGCTTATTTTCTGCATTTTCATTCTAAATTGTATGAAATAACCAAACAAACGACCACTGTGCGGTCGGCATAGTCTTATCAAACAAGGAAAAGTCAAAAAATCTATTTACGAAGAGATGGTAGCTTTTTACCAAGATTCTATCTACGGTTCAAAAGTAGTCAAGTGAATTTAAGTACGCCGTTATTTATAGACAGATTTGGAAAATATTTTTTTTATTTAAAAGGATATACCTACTTCCAGATTGGTCCCTTTGTTGTCAAAATCCAGTTCTGATGATGGGATCCTGGAGAAATCGAAGGAAATCTTCAAATATTTTAGGCACACCTATAGCGATTTGGGTATTATTTATAGTAACTCGTGCATTTGCTCTCGGAAAGCAACATTTGGAGAATTGGAACTGATGATCAAGACCGCAGATGGCCACCGGGACTACTCAATAATAAGTATTTCACAGGTTGCGATTCGATTACTTATTAAGGTTGCTAAGCAATTTATGCTCGTCATAATGCGATTTATGAAATGGAGCTGATGGTGGAGTACCAGGAGAACTCCTCAACAATTGACATCCCTGAATCGGGAAAAGCAATATTTTGTAAAAGGCGATGAGCAAGTTGACATTAGGCTATTGTAACTTAGATACATTATAAACAGACCCACTAAAAAGCGAGAAATAAAAACGAAATAAAAAGTCGGGTTCGTAATGAAATAAAAATAATATTAATAATATGTAAAACATTCTAACAAAAAAAAAACACTACAAAGTGAAAAATAACTTTAAATTCGGATGTCGGTGGCAATAAACTAAAATACAGACCCAAAGACACCGTCTTCCGAAATTAAAGTTATTTTTCACTTTGTAGTGTTTTTTTTTTGGAAGTGGTTTTTTTTTTGTTAGAATGTTTTACATATTATTAATATTATTTTTATTTTATTACGAACCCGACTAACTAGATAAACAATTGAACGTACAAGGTCGTATTCTTTCGAATCATCGTCGCCGTTTTTTTACGCTATGCACGACAGCCAACCCCGCACACATTTACACGTGTACAAACGCCATTTGTTTATGTAGTAGTAATAGGTAATTATTTTGCGAGCGTTATAATATGGAGTGTCCGGGGTGTGACTTAAGTGTAACCTACATACCTAAAAATGAACCTTTTGTATTTAAGACGGAGTGTAACGCAATCGAGGATGTTCACCATGTTTTGCTCGAATGTGTCCGGAATGAAGGTCAGCGGCGACAGGCACTTGGGGATTCGCAGTACAACGTGGGGCTATGTAGCAGCTTCTTGGCCTTCCCCTTTTCGGAGGGGGCCAGGAAGTTATGTGCATTATACGTGTGCCATTTACGGAGCGGAAACACCACCCAGCAATAGCTGGGCTCTGCTTCCACTTCACTGTTGTAATATTGATAAGATATTAGAGAGATAAGATGTTTAGCCATAAGAGTTAGGTATATTATAATTAGAATTACGGGGCGACATCGTCATTGTTGACCGAGTCCCCTTAAACAAAGAGGAAAAAAAAAAAAAATTTCTTTGACTGTAGTCCGCATGTTTTATATCCACTAACATGAAACGCTATCAGATTTCGTAAATCGCATACAAATGTTTTGATGTAGTACGGGCGCGTTGAAATACGATAAAAATAATATCACTGGACCGCCCGTCGACCGCACGACAACGTTATTCCTCTTTCATTTTCAACCTATATATTTCACATTTCGTAGACCCGTTTTAGCCTCAGAATGTTTTGCGTATTAAACTACGTTAATTTTACTATCGAAGAAAAATAAAACGAAAGTTGTAGCTCTAAAAACAAAATTACAGTGATTTAAAATGTTCGTGGTAACTTTCGGCCGTGCGGACATTTTGTTTGTTTACGTTTCGTTTCGCGGACACTTTGTATTAGCTATATAATACTGTAATACGAATTCTCTGTTACATACAATTTGTATCGCTGTTGGTTGCCTAAATAAAGAAAATCAATAAATTCATACTTGGTCCAGTTTACTGGTTGAGCCAGTCCCAATCCTCGTCAGCTCTAGGCGGGGCGTTGGCGTTGGGTCGTGGGCTGGGCACGCCCACCTGTGACAGATCGCGCCCGTCAACGTTGCGAGTGGCGACAGACTCCTTGTACGGAAGCTGCTCATTCCTAAAAATAATGCGAGGGTTTTGGTTACATTAAGCTCCCGTCCCCACGATTTTCAACTCTCGGTGTTGAGCTGAGCATCGAGAATCCAACAGAGTGCATACCTATCAGTAAGTTATGCGAAACAATACGTTCCCTAATACTAAACTATATCTCGGTGTTCGACGCTAAGTTAGCAAACCGCATCAAGTGTATGCCAAGAAGGTGAAACTAATTATATGTATAGCAACATTACAAATATCCAGTTTCCAGTTTGTCACTAAACTATGCATAAGTTTGTAGACCAAGTGCAAGTTAGGATAGCAATTTATGTAAGTTGTCAATATCAAAACTGACGACTTCTTAATTCTATAGTTAGTTTTTGTATTAAGAGCGTTTATCCCGCGAGAGCTGGCAATGTTGCATTTCTAGTGGTTTGATTATTTTATTAAATTTTAACCAAAGTACTATTTTTTTTTTCAGCCAAGTACTAGATCCTTGATATTTATAAATTTGTATGCTATTTTTTTACAGGTCTTTTGGTAATTTACTCACAAAATTTCACACATTGTCAATTATTTTCTATTTGCAGTACTTGCGATTAAATATTTTTATTTATGAGTAAATGTTAAAAATAATTATAAATACCTACCCATTTTTACTTGGCTTGCATTTTTGCTTGGGTTGGCTTTAAAAATAGTTTGAATTTTATAAAATAACTTGCAGCGCCCCGCGGTTTCACCCGCGTTAGTTTCGATCCCGTAGGAATATTGGTATAAAAGTATCCTATGTGTTAATCGTGGTTATAAACTACATGTGTACCAAATTTCATCCAAATCCGTTCAACGGTTTACGCGTGATTGAGTAACAAACATCCAAACATCTTCACAAACTTTCACATTTATAATATTAGTAGGATCACGAAAAACTGCTAGAAATGCGACGTTACCAGCTCGCGCGAGATGAACGATCTTAAAAACTTCACCTTCGTCAGAATAGACTTCAAAATACAATAACTGGCACGACTGTCTGTACTCGGACTAACGTTAGAACTCGTATTGTAATGTGACGGACTGTGTTTGGTTTTATTTGCACTGTTGGTTATGAAGAGTCTCGAACCCGAGTCATAAGAATAATCATAATTTATACCCGCGTTTATTGGACAACTTATTGGTTATGCCTTATTATTCTAACTTAATACTTTAAATGCAAACCTTGTTTGTTACTGAAATGCCTTCAATGTTTGGGATAAGATACTATTCATTCAGATTCGTGAGAAACCGCAGGCATAAGCTAGTAAGAAAGTTCGCGCAACAAAATATTTTCAATAATAGAATCATACGCACCACTGGCTGTACGGTTCGCTCGTCGAACTCTTCATGGCGCCGTAGCCCGAGGCCTGGTAGTTGGCGCCGCTTACATTGGACCCGCGGCGTTGCTCAGTGGTCCCGCCCAGGGTGCTCCAACCACCGCGGGTGTTGACCTGTGTCACAGAATACCTAATAGTACTTCGTACCTGTGTTTGACACCAGTTTGCAATCGATACAAGTAAGAAAATACAAAAAGATTCCTTTTCCCAACTCCGCAACTGTATGGTCATGACTTATTCTTCAAAAATTAACACCAGAAGGCCAATTCTCGTAATTTAAAACGTTCAAAATCTAGTCGCAGTCTCATCTCGGCGACAACCAAATGTCAAAAACTTGTCAAAATGTAGGGAAATTAGAAGTATTTTTGACAGATTGAGACTGAGATCAGACTGAGAACGTTCTTAAAATTACGAGAATTGCCCCTCAGGTGCATATAGTAAGAACATATGAAGCAATGGATTAGCAATATCCTTGAAAAGGATTCAGATTGAGAGTGATAGTGTGTTCATAATCATAAATAAATAATACTTAAGTGTCCTCACCTTCTCAGTAACAGTCGATGCCATCTCAGAGACCTTCTGCGTAGCAATGCCTCCGTAACGCACCGCGCTCTCAGTGGCAGTGCGGGCCGCCTTGCTCACCGACGACGCGAACATAGACCAGCCCTGTATTGAGGCAATGTCATTAGGAGATTACCTGCTTGAGAGTTTCACATGCTATAGTCCCTATAATTGACGAGCACGCGCCATGTCAGTCGTACCTACAGTTAAATCAGAAAACGTTTACGCTTCGGTAATCATCTTCTTCCGAACAAGAACGCCGCGCAACAGAATAACCCCCACAGAGATTAAGCTTCTAACTTTTTCCTGTCCTACTGCATTTTGCAGTACACCCTACCATTTGGCGTTTATATGAAGTTTCCTCTATGTCAGGTTACCTACGTCGAGATTTTCGTACGTCACTCAAAAGTTTTGAAAATTGTATTGGAATTGCATAGAGTTAATCTATATTTTTGTATCAATAGAATAAAAAATGGGAAGTATTTCTATGGCAGTAATAGTCTATATTTTTGATCTAATCATCGCGCGTTCGTGTTTCCGAAGATAGACCAAGATTTCCGAAGCGCAAATTCTCTATGGAGAACTGTATGTCATTGAGATAAGGTATAAATTGCAATGATTGACACGCGCTCGTAAAATGTTACAAGTACAACCTTAAGTGCATGCATGATTGGCTCAAGTTGTAATTGGGTGGAAAGACATTATTGTATTTTACTTGAGTACATGGGTAATGATTTGTAATTTAATGTTGTTGTTACGATATGAATATTAATGACGAATAGTTCAAAGGAAGATGGAAAACGACGATGACGGAGATGTGTCGTATAAGATAGTCGGTAGCTTATTCGCGAATCAGACCTCCGAAATATGGTATATTTTGACCTCAGGCAGTTGCGATGACTGCATGCATATGAACTAGTGATCAGGATGAACTCATGAAACGAATTAAATTTTTCAAGAACATATGTATATTATCAGCATTTAGAGAATAGACCGCATTTTTCTGCCTGTGCTTTGTCAAAATTTAATATCATCAAATCGTCCCGCAAAAAATTGTCATGAAACTATTAAGGACTGCTCAAACTGAGGCAAATCCTGCGCGGGATGCCTTAAGTCTCTCGCAAACAGGCACGACGCGACGCTAGTAAAACAATTTCTATGAAAACTACACGAGTCGCGACTTTCTGCGGAAGCCTTTATGAGATTGCACGCGTCAATTGTTTAATGAGTAGGAAGTCACGCGGCTATTTTATTAGCATCAGTTTGAACACCTCCATACAAGTTTAGTTGACACAATCGGCTGAAATTAATATAATCGCTTGGTTACAAACCGGTTAAAAAAAGTTAAAACGGTGTCTATGCTAAGGGTTGCGGTTTAGCACGCTACCTCGATGTCACATCTATGTAGAATAAATGCATGCTAATAAATACACGTACGCAGATGCTCAGCCATCAAGGTAAACCGCCAAGCAGCCCGCGATGTACCGCAATGAGATAACCTTCAGCATTTGCGTGCGTGTCCCTTTAGCATGCATTAATTTATTCTACATGGAGGTGACATCGAGGTGGCGAGATAAACCGCAATTGCGAGGTATCTTCGGCATGTAAACACCCTAACGCGTCCATGATAAACTTGGAAATGCATAGATTGGTGATGGTAAGAAATCGCCAGGCATAAAGGTAAGTTCAGAAGGTCGTGCGTGCGATACCATGCGAATGTTTGCGAACGTTTTTATAAAATGAATACATACGTTCCGCAACGACCGGCCATATGATTTGGGTTTTTGCGGGACAAAGCGCTCTTTTTCTTCGTTATGCCATCCGCGCGACCTTCCGAACTTGCCCTTAATTAACAAAGTTATAGCTTTTAGCCAATATTTAGTGTTAAACTTTTGGCACTCAATAATTTTATTTCATAAATGTGGAAGGATGGAAAGAAACTTCTTGAAAAGACTTCAAGATGGCTAAAGGTCACGGGTAGCAAGAGTGAGAGATCCATTACTATTTGTCTATGTGACAGTTACGTAGTTTCAGTCTTAGTGAAGTTTCAATTTACTGGGAATATTTGTTAAACGTGTTAAAGGAATTACGAGGTCGAATATACTTGAAATAAGTTTTAAAAGGAAAACTCATCAGTGACGAAGTACGACAAGTTCTGAAAACTTAATAGAACAAAAACGTACTTAAAAATAAAACTTCTTTAGGTACAGACGCCAGCACATCAAGTTACCCGAAACTGTCAAATTTTCCCATTCAACTTTGAACCATTATGCTTAATAAAAATTGTTCTAATGATGAGTACACTGACGCCTTAGGAGGAAAACGGTGAATAAAATTTCAACCTGTACCTATAACTAAATATTCTGTGAATATTTCAAGCCTGTTGCCGTTATCAATATCGAGCAAAAAATCATGTTTGTTGTATGGGAGCCCCTATATTTATTTCATTCTGTTTTTTATTATTTGTTGTTATAGCGTCAACAGAAATACATCATCTGTGAAAATTTCAACTGCCTAAAAGTCACGGTTCATAAGATACGTCCTGGTGACAGACGGACGGACAGCGGAGTCTTAGTAATAGGTTGATAACAAAGTATTCTTTTTGCATTATTTACCGTTTTTAGTAAAACGTCCCGTTTTACCATTTGGGTACGGAACCCTAAAAACGGTAAATAATGCAAAAAGAATACTTTGTTATCAACCTGTAATTGACGAATGTTTAATTCTGACGCTAATGTATCACTACATAGTATAAAACAAAGTCGCTTCCTCTGTCCCTATGAATGCTTAAATCTTTAAAACTACGCAACGGATTTTGATGCGGTTTTTTTTAATAGATAGAGTGATTGAAGAGGAAGGTTTATATGTATAATGTAGTGTATTTAGTATCAGCATTGCACCCGTGCGAAGCCGGGGCGGGTCGCTAGTAACCTATAAAAATATACAAAAGCTGTATAAGTACTCACGGTGGCCAATGACGCGATTGTATTGTCAAGTGTTTCATTTCCGCTGTGCATCGGGGACATCGGAGTGCTTTGTGACAGCTTCTGGTTGCCAAATCCCGTGTAGCGGCCGGTACCGTACTCGCTGCTCCTGCAAAAATATTATAAATCTTTAATTAAAGTGACTCACTGGACGCATGAGTGAGGACATTGCCGTAACGTTACAATAATATCACGCCTGTAAGTCCTGAAGGCACTCGTATACCCATGGTGCACCCACATCTCGGCAGTTATGTATAAGTCCCATGTAAGTAATAGAGGGCAATTCGGCATCAACCGGGCACAAATGTCGGTGTCATCATTGTTGTGGAATATTGACACTGACAGAACGCGTTAAGTGACACTGGTGAAATTCGCTCTTCGGATGCTTGGTACAGCGATTGAACTGGAAAACTGAAATTCGCACATTTATTTTGATACCTGTGGAACTCGATGCTCGATTGTTTATAGGACCGATTCCCGTAATTAAAAATATTCGAAATCTAGTCGCAATCTTATCTCAGCGAAAATCAATGTCAAAAAAATTTAGGGAATTTAGAGGTAGGTATTCATTTTTGACAGATAAAACTGCGATCAAACTGTGAACGTTCTTAAAATTACGAGAATTGCCCCTCTGATGCCCGTCATCACGTTCTAGCGACACGTTTGAGCCCGCTCAAACGCTGCTTCAATGCTGTTTCACGTTCTAGCGAGCGTTAGTGCGGGCTCAAAACACACTGTTGTAAAACAGCGTTGAAGCAGTCACTGCCTTACGTGAATTTTCCCATCGCGCGAACGCATTGTCGCCAAAAGGCGATGCAGCATTGATGCAATTGCAAAAATGGTGATCGCCATTGCTAAGACAATCGTATCTGCTATGGCTCTATTTATTTTATTATATTAATAAGAATAAAATTTCTTAATAATTGATAACAGACTTTTTAACTCTAACTTATTATATTAATTATTAGTGTCAAATTGACCTTTAAAACAATTTCGTGAAACTTTCTTAGGGTGTGATAATTGATAAAACACTTTATTCATGAGTGTTACCTGTATAGCACTTACCCTAAACGAAATTTAAAAAAACTTACTGATACGAGATATTATTTTCACTGCCGGATGTGTGGAACGTATTGTCGCCCGACGAATAAAAATCCCGGGACGCACCCCAATCGGGCGATTTGTCGACAGTTTCCGGCTTGTAGTCGGATATGACCCATGGCTTGCCTTCCGCCAGCGAAGAGATCTAAAAGAAAATGATGTTAGCATCAATGATTTAGGTACCAACAAAGCTATTTTTACAGTACTACAAGGATCTTTTGCCGCCTTAATGACGTTGACAGGAGGGGGTAAACATTAGTGACAGAAATTGTATTGGAAAACAAGATGGCGGCGTTAGTTCAGATTTTAACCACGCGCCAAAAGGTCTTTGTGCCGTTGCCGGTTGTAGTAGTAGCATCGGCGAGCGGCATAAAGCTTATTTTGAGGGTAGCATGCCACTAGCTCGCCGTCCGGTAAGGTCCAGCCGATCGATTCTGTAAAAATCTCACCGTGATAACTTAGCTGAAGTGAGCTATCAATAGGGGCAATCCCTAACATCAGGTGGAATGACAGCTCACTTCTCCTTAGTTTTCACGGTGAGATTTTTACAGAATAGCACTGCAGGCCCGGGTCGACGGCGCGTTGTGTTCCACTCGCACCTCAAAGAGATGTCAGCACTAACTGACGGCAGCGGGATTGTCCGAGGGTTACCGCTACCCCGGATCACAAAGGGCTAAGGAAGGAACACGGGTGGGTTTTAGTCAGTAAGAGTCTGACACTCCCTTCTGCTCCACCCAGAGCGGGAGGGGTCATTGGATGATTTCCCATCCACAAAAAAAAAAAAAGCACTAACTGACAGGGGCCGATGCCTGCTAGGGTCGTGGGTTGTTCGAAAGAGTTACCCCTACGTACCTACGTGGCCCTGGCACAGGCTACCGAAGGAACAAGGGTGGATTTTAGTCAGTAAAAGTCTAACACGCCCAAATAACTTTTCCCCGCTCCGCAGAGCGGGGAAAAGTTATTTGATAATATCCCACATAAAAAAGGGTAGTATGCCACTGGTCAAATATCATTGTCCAATGTCACTTAGAGACTTCATTAAGTGTAGGCTAACAATATTCAAAGTAAATAAAACTGATTCATTTTTGGATGGAGATATTTGCAACGAGGCATACCTGCCACCTTTAGTTACAGGGACTTTACATTATCATATATCTAGGATCATACAGGTATAGGATCATGTTTTTACTTATCCTATATGAAACATAAGATATACATAATATATATTATAGAAGCTGCTGCAAGAAACGCCGCTCAGAATATGCGCCCTATCAGTAGGTATTTCAAAAAAACCTAAATAAAAGCGCATTGTTAAATTTTAAAAGCTCTGCTCAGCGCCGAGATTTGAATATCCAACATCCATTTAAGCGTTACATTTATGTGACCCACCTGGTGTTAGTGAAAACGGGCATTAGTGCTTTTTAAAACCTATACAGCCAGATTAGCCATTATTTAGCTTACCATTTAATTTGCTCTTAATCAATGCTTAACTCTTCTTTATTTATAAACGCTATTTAGCAGGTGATTAGTAGCGAAACGAAATAGAGGTGAAATTATGCGTTTGGCACAGATTATAATCAAAATAGTTGACTAAAAACGATTTTTTTTTAAATAAACTTATCAAAACTTCGATTTTTTATCTGTCGTGACTTTGGTAGATAAAAGTCGAAAATTTCATCGGATATTTTGATTATGAATAAAATAATTTATTATGTTAAAATCATTGTGTTTGCCATGGTAGCAATGAAAATAATATGCTCCAATAATTAATCTCTGAATAATCTACTTACTAATATAAACTGACAAAATTAATGCCGATAATAGTTATGTATTTTCATGCCCTATAGTACTTGTTAACATGAATTTGCCCTTTTAGAAATGTAAGTGGGTACTTGTGTCTATATTACTTCCCACTGCTTTTATAATAACGAGGTTTCAGTGCCTTTTAATAACAATTATTATACTTGCTGCTATGAAAGCCACTATTAGCACCTAAGTATACTATTCAACCTCACAAAGACGGCGAGGGAGGAGACCGTTCTACGTGAAAAAGATGAGGAATGAGAGTGGCATGAGATAATAATGGCACCCATGTCTTTGTAGGAATGAATACAGAACAAAAATGTAGTTTTATTAAGTATCAAAATAAATTATTTCTAATATACAAATGTCTCTTATTATTTATGTGTGGCTGCCACAACGTAGCTTTTCTTTAGTTCTGTACCTTAGAACTGGCGTCATAAGACAACACATGGGGCACATAGGATAACACATTGAATAATCACTATCTGTGATGAGCTTCTTCATGAACTCATTCTCTTTAAACCTCCTGAGCACCTAAATGCCACCTCATTGAGCTTTCCTTATAAATCCTTTCATCATATTGTGTACTTGGAATGTAGGATATGTAATAGGTAATTCTCGTAGTGGATGTAAACAATCTTTTTAGGTCTTCCGTCTTCGTTCTTCTACTTCTCTCCGGCGTTTCAAAATTATTTAACTCTTCTACGTCGTTTTGGAAATCCAGTAAAATATTGTCGAAATCTATACTTACGCACTACTCGTTATTATGATCAAAATAACCTCGAAGCACAGTGATCCTATTGAATCGATCACCTGATTCAAATAAAATCCGCCATCTTACCTCTCAGAATCCTCTTAACAGTGCTCCGGTGGTGTTTAATTTTGACAGTTACTAATAATTTTGACAGTTACTAATAAATTGCTTAGCAACCTCTTAGCGCTAAATAGCGTTTATAAGAATTTTGCTAATCAGTTGCCTAGAAATTGATTAAAATTCAAGAGGCGTTTATAAATAAGACTGGTAATGTTTCAATTCTGCACTATTCATTTATTTAAACAATACGATAATGTCGCTCGCCTATACAAGTTGCAGTAGCAAAAACGCTAGCCGATGCTAAAACTACTGTGTATGCTGGGCGTTAAATTGGCATATAACTAAAGAATCTAAAAAATAGTTTCAAACACATAACTTTATTTATTTAATTCCAGAACTTATATTTAAAAACAATAAGTACAATTTACAAAATTAGGGTTACAGGACAACACAATGTAAACAGTTCGGACAGAAGCTCCGTGAAATTTGCACGGCACGCGTTATAGGTAACATTATTGTATCAAATAGGTAACAAATACAACATTCTTAACTAACGAAAACATCTGAAGCAAAACTTAAAACAGAAGAATACCAAAAAGTACAGTAAAATTGCAGGGGATAACACACTTAAAAATAAAAACGAGTACATTCTAATACAGGGTTATTTGAAAAACACCAGCAACCTCTTAAGAGGTCATTGTACTCATTATTATGAACAACTTTTACTATGGGACCAAACCTGAAATCGCGAAATAATAATCAGCTGTTCCCTACATTTATCTTCGTCTATCTCGTCAAAATGTAGGGAACAGCTGATTTTTTTTTAGCGATTTCAGATTTGGTACCATAGTAAAAGTTGTTATGAGATGAGTACAATGACCTCTTAAGAGGTTGCTGGTGTTTTTCAAATAACCCTGTATATACTAAAATTCTTCAGACGCGCCACAGACTAAACACAACGACACACAAACAGAAGTGTAGTTGGCCCAAGTACGAACGGGCGCGTTTTTCCCGCGGCGATTGATTTTCGCGCACTGGATTTTCAACGCATTGCTTAGCACCGAGAGTTGAAAATCCAGTGCGCGATATAATCCCGCCGCGATATTTTTACGTCTGTGCGAATGTGGGCTTAGGATGTGCAAGAGGATCCGATACACAGAGATCGTCTGCTACTCGGTCAGAAAGTGTCCACTTTGAGCTCGCACGACTGATAACTCTCAACAAATCGATATCCAATTATTCGCCCGTCAGAAATAGTATTATACAATCTAAATGATAACTACATGTAATGGTAATGACTGATATGACCTAACACTGAAAAATAGTCACGACTACTAATTTTAAAACGCAACCCATAGTCATAAAAGACTAACAAATGAACCGAGTCAACTACAGACTCAAAAAATATCTTAACGCGAAAGCGTAATGGTAATCCGCGATTTTTTTTTGCAATAATATTTAGGTTGTATGTTGATCTAAAAAATATGAAATGGCCGTAACAAAATATTTATTTATAGAATTATCTAGCTGACCCCGCAAAAGTCGTTTTGCAAAAAAAAAAATTGATAGTAGCCGATTCTCAGACCTACCCGATTTGCATACAAAATTTCATACAAATCGATCCAGCCATTTCGGAGGAGTATGGTAACTAACACTGTGACACAAGAATTTTATATATTTGATGTGTATGGTATACCTACAACTTTCTAAGTTCCTATAACCTTATTGAATGACTATTTCATTAAATCGTGACATTTAACTAATAGTACCGATTATAATTCTGTAAAGCCATATTTGTGACAGTCGCGAATCATATTTAATCAACATACAACCTGACACAGACCCGCAAATTGCAAAAAACGTAAGAAAATTTGAATTTAGCGGGTTACTTTAGCGCATCCCCCTTAAGTTAAAATTTAAAAAATTAAACATTTACATTTAAACTTACGACGCAAGTAGGATGTGGCATGGAGGGATCACTGCAACACCGGCGAAGAGTAGCCTGGTGCACAGCCGCACGGCGCGGGCGCCGCACCGCTGCCGGCACTGACACTGAGCGCCGGCGGCGTGTTCCGCCCCGAAGATTATAAGCAGTATTCTTCATATCCATTAAAAAATCAAATGAATTCAATAAAGATACCACTGAGCTCAAACAGTCGTGTCGTACGCGCCCTTACCTGGTCTACAGAAAACATGATGTTTCCTGTCTTCACTTTCGTGTCTTGATGATCAGGGAGCCATTGGGTAGCAGCAACTTGGCGTTGGTAGTACAAGCAAATTTTTTCGCCACCAACCTTAACGGACAACCGAGACGATATATAATAACATAATCGGACATATTCTCAATACAGTCTAAATTGTTAAATATCTTCCTGTGTACTTAACGTATAGGTGCATAATTATGTCTAATTAATGCTATGCGAGATTATCTACCAGTGAACCAACACAGCAATATCATATTTGTTAACATTTTTGGTAAATAAGTCGCGAATACAGATTAGACATAACATATCATAACATCACACCTAATTCCTCAAGGGAAAGAAGAGAAGAGAGAGTTACACCTATAGTACAACCACATTTCGCCATGCAGTTATGATTCTATTGCGATCAACCAGGCACAAATTCAAACTTCGAATAATCCTATCGATTAGTAGAATAAAATGGCGAGTGTTTATTTTTGAATTTTTTGCTGGTTCGTTTCCCGGTTTAGGTAGGCTTGTCGAGAAATCTATGAATACAGTTTATTTCTATAAAAAAATAAAAGAATGTTTCCTTTATGTAAAATAATCTATCTTAAGAATTTAAAGTGGTTTCCCGTCAGGGCCCATTGATTTTTTCATTTGATATAAAATATATAAAACTGTCAATGTGTTTTGTTTGCAATGTAAAGTCTTACTATCAAAGTAATAACACAAACAATATAATTGATAAATAATTATTCATCTACATCACACTGCAGCGATGTCTGCTGAACAAGTAGGGGCACAGTTTTGTGTGCACAACATCAATACATGTTATAAAATTAAACAATTTAAAAATGGCTCTGACATGTGGACATGCTCATCTCATAAAAAGTTAAAGTGTAGAGGAAATATAATTTTCAATGTAAAACTAAGTACCTAACATCTTCCAATCTAATCTAATATATAAAATTCTCATATCACAGTGTTAGTTACCATACTCCTCCGAAACGGCTGGACCGATTTGTATGAAATTTTGTGTGCATATCGGGTAGGTCTGAGAATCGGCTACTATCTATTTTTTTTTTGCAATACGACTTTTGCGGGGTCAGCTAGTTTTTCTTTATATTTCAGAGGAGCGTAGTGGGTGGTTCACTGTAGACGATCACAAATTTGATTTATATTTACTGTGACCTATTATGTCACCGAGGTGAAATATTTATTATATCCGAATAATCTAAACTTTCAGGACAAATGCATATTCAAGACTAAAGACCATACGTGATCGCCTGATTTATCCTTATACGAAGTCGCAAAAGAAATTGCTTTATTAAAAGATAAAGGACCTGTACCCGAGTTATATTAGAGAACTATTAACAAAATCATAAATATAGGAGTAGATATTGTAACAGTAACAACTATGTCAAGCATCCAACATTATCTATTCGATACAAGAAATAAGGCGTTGTGCGTTAGCAAAACGACTTTTACGAATTTGACAGAAGTGAAAGTGCCTTTGAAGTTTGAAAGCTTTGTACTAGCCGACTATTACTACGAAGGTTTACGCATTACCGTATTTTGCTCCCATACGCCAGAAGGATTGGCCCACAATTGCAGTAGACCGGGAAAAGTGGAAAGAGGGAAGAGAAGGCTTTCAATGAAATTCTTCAGTACGTAAAAACATCTGTTTATTTTGCATATACTTACTACAGAAAATTCATATTCAAATATCTAGATATTATAATCCGGGCGAAAAGTTTCTGCAGGCGGGAAGGAATTGTGTTTTGAAGGAGGAGGCAAAAAGGCGCGGGTAAAACTTGAATTTTTATGCAGCCCCTTAACTTTCTAATAGGAACATTGCCGAAGCATAGATACTACTCTTTAGCAAATAGCAAGAAGCTAAAACGTCAACTGGGTCAAATGAAATAATCTGACGAAGGTTCTCAGATGTAAAGCTCTGATCAAAGTGAGAACATCCGGGCGGTAGTCGTGACTAAAGTCGCTCGCATTGAATGGTCAACTAACTTGTAAGGAGGGTTCTAACTGGTGTGAATACTCGCGTGAATTCCTTATCATTGAAACTATTGACGTGTGCATCGTGTGGCGTGTCCTATACCTATTAAAACTACAAATGAACGATTTTGGGATATTTTTCTGTACCTATTTGTGCTGTGAGACCAAACTCATGATGCTTCTTGCCAAATTTCATGATTCTAGGTCAACGGGAATAATTAAAAACCATAGGGTACACCCCATAGAGTTTTAATTTATTTTCATTGATCACTAAAAACGTGTTAAGTATTGAGATTCAACAGAATTATGTGTTCGGAAAAATAAATCTTAATTTTTCCACAAAAAATGGCCTTTAAAAAACTAGCCATAGTAAAAATAAACATAACCTATATTAACAAGAGCATATGAAAATGTCTGTTTACCTTTTTGCCGCCGTACTTCGCGCCTAATTCCGAATACTCGAGTTTCGTTTCCCTCAGAAAAGTAAAGTCGCGATCACGCGCCAGAAATCTAGAACCGACTAGCTACTAGACCGCTCGCCTTGCACGAAGTTTCGCGACGGACTGCGGCGCTCCACACAACGTACTGAAAATCTAATCTATGTACATATATGCTATGCTATTATTTTCAGGGTATGTTTTCAGGGCCTAATGATATGCCCACAACTGTGGAATAAACCTTTTAATAGCCTTGTAAATGAATTAATATAGATACACTAACGTTTTTTAGAAGTTTTGTTGGATTTTTATTGTAACTTTTAATGGTAAAAAAACGAAGCAAGTTAATATAAAGCTATTTACGTATGTACGAATAATATAAGGAAATATACGTATGCTTAACTGATTTTATTTAAAAAAGGCTGAAGCTTTTATTTGACATTACATAAGACAGACACCCAAAACGTCCGCTCTTCACTATTTCCTAGTGCTTTCGCTGGGAAGAAGTGGCGCAACAAACTCCCCAGCAGCACAGCTGTCTGTTCAGTTAATAACCCCTCCGGAAACCTATTATGTTTTACTAGCTGTGCCCCGCGGTTTCACCCGCGTTAATTTGAAGAAAAAACTATGATATCTCCTAAGATATTATATTCCGTGAAATCAAATCATGTCAAGGGATAAAGATTAATATCATGTTTATAAAAACACTTTCGAAAATAATGCATTCTTTTGGAACCATAATAGTACATTATGATACACGTGTTCTATGTTGATTGTTAGGTATACCCGAGGATTTCGCGCGAGCCGTAGGCGAGCGCAATAAGGAAGCCAAGTGTGTAATGCTAACGATCAATGCACACGCATACGACGTTTTTCAATAAACATGCGAGGAAAAAAACAGAGTTGTATTGTTATTAACTTTATGGAAAATGGCGCGCTGGTTTTGTTTTTCTGCGCGCCGCGCTAGAGCTGCGCGCGCAGGTGTAAATAAAGGCACTGGCAAAACCGCTAAACGCCCTATATAAAAAATATAATAAACACAAAATAATTTTTAGACTGATTGTAGTGTTGTTGTATGTCAAATTGTAGTTTAGTTAGTAGGGAATTAGAAAGTACTATTGGCATAGAGAAATATACATAAGTTCAGTAAGAATCCACAATAATAGAACGCCAGTCAGGGTCTTTTCCGTTTGATTCCGGGAGGGAACCACGGAAAATTTAAGGTAAATAAATTTTACTTCATTTTGGCACCAAGGACAAAACAGACTAAAAAAAAATATGGCCCGCGGATTCCTTTTGGCATGAAGTCTCTTTGACGAGATTAGAATTAAAAAGCGCACATCGCCGACTAGTAAATAGTTATCTGTGGCATTACCGCACTAGTGCGGTAACATAAAGTAAAAGCCACGCGTGTTTAAGGACCTTATAGCAGTTCATTAAAAGCCACTTTACGAGCAAGTTTGTTGAAAAAAAGGTTATAGAGTGAGTCAATCTTAAAAGATAGACATTATGCTGTCGGGGATTTTTTTTTAGAACTTTAAGGGAAACAATTCCGTCATACATGATTTTTGCGTAACTTTAACCGTTTACGCAGCGTATGCAACGGAAGCTCTCGAAAGGAATAATTTTCCCGTTTTTGCGACATTTTTCTTTGATACCCTCCTATTGGTCGTAGCGTGATCTTATATACCTTCCTCGATATATGGACTATCCATCACAAAAATATTTTTTCAATTCGAACCATCAGTTCCTAAGATTAGCGCGTTCAATCAAACAAACAAACAACCAAAACTCTTCAGCGGTATAACATTAATACTGATGGATTTATTTGTAATTTAACAAGCCATAATATCACGCCAGTAATCCTCGAAGGGTTATGCAGAGATTTACTGACAGTACACCCACATTCCGCCAGTTATGTTTAAGTCCCATAGACTAAAACTAAGGGTTGATTAGGAGGTGAGCCAATAATAAATAAAATGAAACTAAAAATCTGAGGTATATAGTATTCAGTTTGTAAAGGCGTACCTATCTATCAACTTGTGTATACCATTGAAACAATAAAACTGGTTCATTAAGAGGAAATGCGGTCGGAGAGACTTTTGTAAAAGCCTAAGTAAAAAGTCATCCAATTTAAAAGATATTTCATAAACTGAATAAGAAGGATATATACCTACTGTGTCCTTATGTTTTTTTTTTTATTAATAGCTGTCAAATTTGTAAACTAGGCCTCTGTTGACAGCGGTTGAAATCGGCATTTTTTTTAGGGTTCTAGTGCTTACAAAAATAATGTATCATCAAAAAGGAAAACATATAACATATATAAGTAGTTAATATTTATTATTCTGTAAAAAATCATTGCTTTATGGTCATTAAGCCTTTGACCGCCACGGTCGTGTATAGACGACAAATGAAAACGTGCCCAACACGCCAATGCCGACAAGAAAACACCATGTTTTAAGTATAAACACAGAAAACTGAATTTAGTTTATTTATTTTGTACTTAAAACATGGTGTTTTCTTGTCGGCATTAGCCGACGGTGGCGTGTTGGGCACGTTTTCATTTGTCGGCTATACACGACCGTGGCGGTCAAAGGGTTAACCAGAAAGAAAACAGGCGAGAGCGTTTCTATGGAGAAATGACCACCTGCATTTTCTCTTAAGTGTGAAGTGTTGTCAAATGGAATGTTTTTAAAAATTACTACATTATGTACGATCCCGTATAGGCATGTTATCCAGGCTGTCAGGGACATCGACGCGCAAACAGTAGCCATGAATTCACCACATGATTCTAAAGTATCCGTCACGAGAAACTATAAATTATGTAAACACACATTCTGGGGTTCTCAACCTTTGGATCAAATAAAAAAACAGTTTTGTAATGATTTTTAATTTTATATAGGGATATAAAAAAATATATTAACACACATCTAATTACTGTCATCAGAAGAACCTGAGTATTCTGCATCTGCATTCTGCAGCATTGACAGGGTCAGCGTGAAATTACTTCAAAATGGCGGCTCAAATGTTTACGTTCGATTAACCGATTAACGAACGTTCGATTAATAATCGATTAAAAATTTCAAGAAACAAACCAGCTAAAAGGTTAAAAAAGATATCCACGTTTGAGAGGTAAGAAATCTTGTTATTCAAGACAAGCCGGGCACATAGCCTGGTTTATCGAGACCTCCTTCTTTTGTAGTATCAAGTAAACTTAATAAAGAAGAGAAGGGGTCTTCTACCAGTGCAACCTCGGTTCACTATAAACTCAATCTAGACGAGCTCAACTTTATTGGTTATTTATAACTAGTTTGTGCTCGCAACTTTGTTTGTTGTTCCCCCGACCCACCCCGTATCATAGTATCGCCTACCCGCGCTATTACTTCGTTATCGTTTAACGTTTTTTTTCTTTCTGCTAGGCTCCTTTGGGTCTTAGCGTGATGTTAAGTTAAGCCTATAGCCTTCCTTAAGAATTGGGTTATCAAATGCAAAAAGTTTTTATTTTAATCCGACTGGTCCTTTTAATACGCTACTCAATCGCGAAACGAGAGTTCTCAGATTCCGCCGGCTTTTCATTATTTCTGCCTGCCATCAAACGCATAAAAATATAAAAAGCATCATAAGCACAAGAAATTATAGAATGGCAATACCTGACAGCCCCTCATTGCTAGCTAGACGCTAATCTCGCTAATATGTACGTACAATAAAGTCTGCAAACTCTGCATAACTAAAAATACTACCTCATTCGATCGTAAAAAAAAACAATCAAAAAAATGTTGCATGACACTGGTTAGGTGCAGCGCAGACGACAGACTATCCGTGACGCACTTTTTAGTCTGTGAAAATAGAACCTATGCAATTATATGCAGTAACGCACACGACGCGCAAAAAGTCCGGCGCACAAAAAATCCGTGTAATTCGGGCAGACCGCGCCGCGCCACGCCGCGCCGCTCCGCACAAAAAGTGTGTGAAAAAAATGGAACGTTTGCTTCAACGCGCGCTAACGCAGACGGCGCACACTTTAGTCGGCAATCTGCATTTGCTAGGGGTGGACGTAGCGCACGCGATCTATTATCATGGCGCGATTTAATATCAAAATAATACTTCGCGATCTCTGCACGATTTCCATAGCGTCTACGTCCCTACAGCTATGCCGACAGAATGATCGAAGATGTGGGTCGTGTGCGTTGAGTCTGTGAAAAATCCGCGGCGACTTTTTGCGCGCCATGCAGACTTTTTGTGCGCCGCAGACTGCATCGCACAAAAAGTGTGCCGTCTGCGCTGCACCTTATGGTGACTGGGAACAATTAATATAAAGACCCTATTCTGACACAGAATCAATCGAAGCATAATGTGCTGTTCCCTACATTTATGTTCGCATAACTCGTCAAAATCCAGGGAACAGCTGTTTTTTTTTCGCGATTTTATGTTTGTCGCATAGTAAAAGTTGTTTGTAATGATGAGTACGATGACCCCTTAAGAGGAAAATGGTGATTAAAATTTCAACCTGTATATCGTAAACATTGCTGTTGAGAGCCTACACTACCTCAGCTAAAATTCACTCTTTATCTCGCTCGCTCGCGGACTGAGTGAGAGCGAGACAGAGTGCGGTGCTAGGCGGCAGGCAGCGCCAATAGTTTAGGTATTTGCTTTTTACGGTGAAAATAATGGTAATTAAAAAAAAGTAAATAACATAAGACCTACTTTATAGTTAGTTCGGTTAGTATACTTTCATGATCTAATTTGAAGTATTTTTTGAATACCAGTGGTTTGTTCGGTTTGGAGGTAACTTTGGAATTTATTTCTATCGAGAAAATTTTATGAAATCGTGTTTTCGTCTAACATAAGACCTAACATTAATCCTCAACTTTACCACATATTTGTTTCAAAATGAGTGCTGCAGTATTTTCGACATAACGGAGGATCATGTTAAGCCATTTGAGGTAGTATAGGCCCTTAACCTGCTTACTGTATTATGAGTACCTGGACAATGAAATATATTTCTATTCTGCAACTTCACTCGGTAAGGAGATTGATTGTGTGGAGTGATTTTTATATCCGCTCCGACGTCGCGAAATCTCCTAAAGATCGGTAACAATACAAAAACAACCAACTTAAAAAAAAACACTACAAAGTGATAAATAACTTTAATTTCGGAAGTCGGTGTCGTTGGTTTCGCATTTTCGTTTTTTGACACAGACTTCCGAAAGTAAAGTTATCATATTGTAATTTTTTTTAAGTCGGTTGTTTTTTTTGTAAAATAATTTGTATTTTTCACTTTTTACACCGACTAGAAGAATCATCAAAATTCGCATAGAAATACCGGAGATGCAGTACATTCATGCATATAACTTCGTACATAATTTAGATTTAGAATTACCAAAATTGGTTCATAAGTTTTTGAGAAAATCGCAGACACACAAACATACATACATACGGGTCGAATACAGAACCTCCTTTTTTGAAGTCGGTTAAAAAGTAATTGACAGTTGAGTTCAGGAGCACAAAATACAGAGAGTTAGTTAGTTATTCCTCCAATTAAATTATCTGGCGTTGGAAAAATCAGACCCAAAATGCAAACTTACTTAAGTACTTACCTACTTTTTAAACTATTATTTGTTGAGCACGAGGCTTTTGGCTACTTTGTGTATTTTATGTATTTTTTTTAATGCGCGTTTTGTTTGAACAGAATAAACAATTTCTCTTTCTTTTATGTATCTGTTGAGGTCGAAACTGGAGCACACTTGCTTTAAATTAAGCTATTTACTCTCGACTGAAAGATCCCCAGGTTATAGCTATCAGGAAACACAGACTCCAGAAGGGAATTCCACTCCTTAGTTGTACGCACAATGAAAGTGTCTTATGCCTCGTTTACATTCAGCCCCTGCCACTGCTCCTCGCGCTGCCGGCGATACTTCCCTAAATACTGCCGCAGCAGGATCGAGAGAAGTGTGTGTTTACATACTGCCCTACCACTCACATCGCTATCGACTTTCGGCAATGGCGGACGTCGAAATAATTACGGCGTCAGCGTAAACTAAATTCTAATTACCTATACCCATATACATATACAAGATGAAATATATCGTCTGCTCCTGCTCCAGATCGAATGGAATTTTTTTTTTTTTAAAAGAGCCCTGAACGTGGCCATCAGAGACTTCTTTGATTTTAACTCCTCAATAGGAACATCTTCAAAAGCTACACTTATTCTTTTCCAGGCATCGTGAACTTTGTGTTTTAGCCTGTGGTTTTTATCATTGATATCCCATATTACTTTTTCACACTCTAGTAGTTCTAAAAATTTTATAGTATTTTGATTACTCCACGCGAACGTCATTTTGACAGTAAGAAAATAAGGCGGCACGCACGTCCGATTCGTTCAGGCGCTCGACGAGAAGTGAGCGACGGAGCTGAATGTAAACACGCACTGCCGCTCGCGCTGCCCGTCCTTTGACTTCCGCACAAAAAACCGCTAATTTGGGGAGCGCCGGGCAGCGCGAGTAGCAGGAGCAGCAGCAGGAGAAGTATCGTGTTTACATACTCGTCCTGCCCACTTCCCTGCTCACTTCGGCTGAATGTAAACGGGGTATTAGAGTTTGTTTCTAAGATGACCATTATCTACTGACTGCGTGTTGGTCTAGTGGTCGCTAGCGCTGCTACTGAGCGTGATGTCCTGGGTTAGATTCCCAGGGCGGGCATTATTCCATTAGAAATTTCTCAGTAGCAACCCTAAGTCTGGAATTATGCCCGCTTAATGGCATAAATTGATGATTATAATGACATAATTTAAAAACATAAATAACAGTACATGTACACCCCCCACATAATATGTCCATTATCTAATCAAAAGTTTTAGATAAAAACACTTGGTGAAGTTTTCCAAATTAATGTACTAGGTATACATACATACACGTGATTGTGCAGACGCCAGCTGCACATCAAGCCACCCGAAACTGTCAAATTTTCCACATCAACTTTGAACCTTATGCTTTAGCGATTAAGTTGAAAATCTATTAAAGAAATTTGACAGATTGTAGTAGCTTGATGTGTTGGCGTCTATACGTAATACACGCAAGTGCGACACTATACTTAGGTACATAGCTGTTGGTCCGCTTCGCAACAAATTAAGACAGGATGCTCCCAGTTATGCGAGCGCGCTATCTCTTTCAACTCAACAATAGTTTGCACGGATCGAGACTCATCTTGTTTACAAGCGCGAGTCATACCGTATAGGTCAGGTTTTTGGAATGAAGTTCCTTATCGCGCAGTGAAATTAAATGAAATTTATTTTCAAGAATTGTTGTTCAGAGGCCAGCACATCATGCTACCCCAATCTGTCAAATTTTCCCAATTGATTATGGACTTTATTTCTTTGTGTTAAGTTGAAAATCTTTCAAAGAAATTTTACAGGTTGGGGTAGCTTGATGTGCTAGCCTCTGTACATTACAGATGGTCGAGTTTTTTTTAAAGTTTCTAAAACAATTCGCTAGAACTAGCATGCAAAATGATTGATTACGTGAATTAAATATAGTTATTAAATTTAAATGTCAAATATTTGTCAAATTATAATAGTAACATGTCAGTGTGAATCATTATTTTTCTCCTTCGTGTCGCTGGCACGACTGTATTTTAAATCTTGTTGATTAATTACTTGTATGCTTGTATGTCATTATGTTTTCCCTTTTGATGATTCATTATTTTTACAAGCACTAAAACCCTCACAAAATGCCGATTTAAACCGCTGTCAACAGAGGCCTAGTGTATAAATTTGACCACTTTTAATTAAAAAAGAAAAATATAGCGACTCAGTATATGTCCTTCTTATTTACTTTATGAAATATCTTTTCAATTGATCCAATATTGGAGGAGGAAATAGACGAGAGCCAAAACTCGAATTATGAATTTATACTTAGGCTTTTTCAAAAGTCTCTCCGACCGCATTTCCTCTTAAGCTGGTGGGTCTAGAAGCATGGAATTTCACACAGAAGTGTGGTACAACGTAAGCTACGTAGATGAAGAAAGGATTTAGGTAACCCCTTAGGGGGTTAAATAAGGGATTATAGTTTACAAGGATGTAGCGATGGGAAATTCCACCGTTCCACATAGCGGACGTATACCATCTTTTTGAACGTCAAAACATAAGAGGTTTCTTAGTCGGAAAAATAAATGATAAGTTATTTTATTTCTGTACTTTTACACGTCAATAATATTTGATATACTACATGAGACTCGGAGGTAACAGTCTCTTTTTAAAGCCCAAACATAATCTTGGTCAGATCATGGGAAAACCATGTAGATTGGTGTCTGTAATGGACTTTTGAGGAAAGAACCACACAGATTGAGTGACCTGGGGGCCTACCACGACACTTATAGCAATATTATTTTAATCTTACTTCAGTGTGGGAAAGAGAAGAAGCTGCATGTCCTGTATTGCTCCATCTCTTTCCCACATTGAAGTAAGATTAAAATAATACTGCTATAAGAGGTGGTGGTAGGCCCCCCTGTCCGGTCAGTGCACGCATTTGTCAGTAATCATGCAGATCACTCAAAAGTGCAGTTAAAAATTAACCTATGTATGCACGTGTTTCTGTGACAAATAAAGCAATTTTTTTTTTCTTATATGAAGTGTCAAGCGACCATGTTCGGTTTAACTTTTACCTTAACTTGCTCCGCAAACAGCTATGGTATAGCAGCCCAGACTTCTGCAATAAACTATCAAGAACTTGACAGAATTTCACGGCGCAGTGGCTAGCGATTGACTGCTGCGCTGCGTGTCGCGGGTTCGATTCCCGCACGGAACATATATTTGTATGACCTACAAGTAGTTGTTTCGGGTCTAGCTATTGCCTAGTGTGAAGCAACGTTTTAAAAAAAATAAGAATAACTATTACATTTCAGTGAAAATAAACTCTTGAAAGCACTAATTTCTGTAACTACCAGTCGGATTTAAAAACTATTTTTGCAATTGATTGCTCAAAACTTTGCGAAGGCTATAAGAAGAAACGGTAGTTTTAGGTAGTTAGCTCCGTTTTAAGGATTATAATAAAACTAAACAATATACAATTACCGTTTCTAATAATATTAACGTATAATCTTGTGAATCACAACAGAACGTGCTTATTTTCTGCATTTTCATTCTAAATTGTATGAAATAACCAAACAAACGATGAGGGCGCCACTGTGCGGTCGGCATAATCTTAAAAAATATTTCTCCTTACTTTATTATTAAGGAAACTTTAATGCTCATACATACCTCAAGGTTTGTACTCCTGTGAAACTAAGACTTATAAATTTTCAGTTATAACTGAAAATTTATAAGAAAAAGCTTCGAATACTGGCGTGTTTAGCTGCAGTACTGCAAATAATCCTGCCGATAAAACGTCTTATAATCTACCTTACCTTTCTAGGGTACACCATTTGAGTTCACGTCGCCGTGTCTAAACTATTAAGTTATACAAACCGCCGAATCTTCGCTGTTTTGGCATCCATCCGAAACAATTTTAGGTAACGCGTACCTATTACAATATCATAAAAATATAAGAAAACTTTACAGTGAAATGTGTATAACCTAATTTATGAGCTCACAGTCTTAAAATATGAATAGCTTAGCTTACTTGATTTACAAATAAACAAATGTAATTTGGGTGACAGCTAATGCACTCATTCGTAGACATTGTTATCGTAATGAATGTCAAACTGCAGTATTACATTATTAATCCTATATTAAATCCTAACGAAAACTTTTTAACATCTATTGTCTCTAAAAATAATTGCAGGTCCTAACGACGATCCTTGAGAAACGCCGGCTGGTAATACGCAATGTTTCCATCGCCGACCTAACCTATTTATAAAGATTAGGCTCGGGAACTTTAAACAGCTTGGCTATCGAACATTATATTAATAAAAACGCTATAGTATTACAATAGATGCGATGTGCAAGTTTCTAGGCATCTCCGGCGGGGTTTAAATTAATGACCAATCTATGTCAATCATGGTCATCTATTCAAGGATATCCCTGCGCAAATAGAAACGATTCACTTTTTACTTCAGGCAATCTCAGTTCATAATGATATCGAGGCTTGCGAAACTGATCAAAATGCACACGCAGAGGTACCATCGCGGACACTGGCAGTCGAACACTTTTCACCCTTATGCCCTTAGTAATAAGGTCAAAAAGTGGCTCACCGCCAGTGTCCGCGATGTACATAGCATTTAAACATGCTCGTAATAGCGCTATACAACCCCAAAGGAGAGCCGAATGCTGTTGAAAATTCGCGGTTCAAACATAAAAAAATACACGAAAACAAATATCGAAAATAACAAAAAAAACCCCTTGTCACACAGTCAGCGAGCAGAAAGCAAGGCGAGGCGAAAACTTAGTGAACGCGTTAGCACCTCCTGTCAATCATTGTCGCCGTTCGAACACATTGCTTCGCTGTCTGAATGGCAATGCCATGTAGAAACCTTACCTTCTGACGGTACATAGCTGCCGCTTTGGTGTTGTACTTTTGAGGTATAGTCAGCCCCGGCTTGAAATCAGAGGAGCTCTCGAAGAACTCTCGGGCTTTCCCGTTCCCCCCGACCTGTTTGACAAATTAAATAAGACATTTAAAAGTTATCAAAACCAAAAGTCATTTCTGCAAACTAGGCTGAGAATCACGAATTCCGACAGTCCCCCAAAACGTCTTCAGATTCTTTAGTTAGATTTTTGAATGTATGTACCTAGCCTAACTCCACTGGGTAATCTTACTTAGTTTTTATTCGTGTAGGAAGGCAATTATTGTGTTTTTTAATAAATTAAAGACAAACTACATCAGAGCTTTCGCCCTTTAAAGCTAAGCGCACATTACAGCCACATCGGGCCGCAGCGCATAGCATTTCAATAAAAAAACTGCGGTGGGGCCCGCCAGTGTACGATGATTTAAAGAAAACTAGCTTCGCCCCGTGATTGCACCTGCATAAGTCGCCCATGGAATATCAAGATAAAAAGTATCTTAAGTCCTAATCCGGCCGGTCGATTCTGTAAAAATCTCATCGTGATAACTTAGGTGAAGTGAGCGTGAAGTGCGTGAATCAATAGTGGGAATCCCTAACATCAGGTGGAGTGACAGCTCCAGTGGTCTACAAACCCATGTACTTAAATTACCCGCGGACCCTAATTCAGATAGATACCTGCCTAAATTACATTTTTGTTAAATATTAGTAAAGAGTTCGGTAGTGCATTATCGCACGTTTTGAGTTTTAATTTGAATTCATTTTTTATTTTCTTATAGGGCTTCTTGTATGCATAATACTTTGTTTGTTCTGCTTTAGCTGAACCGCAAAGATTACGAAACACATTACTGTAACTTTTAAACTTATTCCAATATAAATCATTTACGTGATCTAGGAACGGATGTTGCACTAGGTCAATATGATTGTGTCTCTGCAAAATTTGCAAGGTTACCGGGTGCGTTTTATTTTATATTATAATTGCAAATTGAAAGAATATCAAATAATAAAGTAAATACACTTCTTAAAATAACATTACGTATAGTACCTATCCATTTGATACAATACTCATCTAATATATAAAATTCTCGTGTCACAGTGTTAGTTACCATACTCCTTCGAAACGGCTGGGCCGATTTGTATGAAATGTTGCGTGCATATCGGGTAGGTCTGAGAATCGGCTACTATTTTTTTTTTTGCAAAACGACGTTTGCGGGGAACAGCTAGCGGCTGGACCGATTTGTATGAAATTTTATAATGGGTAGGTCTAAGAATCGGCTACTATCTATTTTTTTTTTTGCAAAACGACGTTTGCGGGGTCAGCTAGTATTCTATAACAACTTTTTCTATAAACCTACGTTACTTTTTTTTAAATGTTGTGCTACAATAACGTGCTTCATAACCAGCAATGTATGGGCCCATACTCGAGGGGTTTACTAGTAAGCATTTCAGATTCCATCAGCCACCTTCCAGTTCCACAACAGGTCCTCGTCATCAGCAGAAATGAGCAGAACTAGTTAAGACTCAATATCCTTATTGCTTTACCATAATGTGTTGGTAACTATATAATTTAGATCATTATGGACCCTGTAGGGCACAGCAAAAGGGTAGGAGAGACGAATCTAATGAGCACAAACTTGATGGGTTTATTAATAGGCAATCCAGGATTTCATCTCCTACCTTCGAGCTGATGGAGCTCGAAAGTAGGAGACGAAATCCTGGATTCAGAGTAGCTCAATGATACCAGCATACATAGGTGTTTCAAATGTTAGGTCACAAATATGTTTGAAAGTGAAGTAACTACCCATTATGCGTATAAGATCCCTACCACAGCTAACGAAAATAGCTGATGACGTTGAAACGCCTGAACAGATCTTCATAAATTGTAACCAAGATCACCTTGATCACGTCAGCATTCAAACAAAAAAAAAATTACGCATTCTAATCGGTGCATTCGTGTGGGAGCTACGATGCCACAGACAGACACACAGATTAGATACACAGACACGTTAAACTTATAACAACCTTCTTTTGGCTTTGGGGGTTAAATAATCAAATATTTTCTCTTTATAACATAAGTTTAGATGTACGAAAGTGATGTAGGGGGATTTTTGCAAAGCGTTGCGGGCCACTCAAATTTGCGTCAGCTTCTTCGAAAGAGATTTAGATTGGATTTTTTTGATATCTTCGGAGAAACGGATCCCCGAGATGAAATAGAAAAAGAGGGCTCTAACAAATCGGTGGTATTCTTTTTCTGACTAATGAACTCAGCCATAGCGCGATTGATTTTACATAATTTTGTAAGCTTTAATTTCTAAAACTTGCTAACTTAACTAAAAAATGTGATGGCTGCTCTGCAGTCGCACTGGTGTTGCACGGCTCATTGCAAATGATTTAAAAACGGTCCAACCCACAGATATAGATACACGTAGATAACGCAAGAGCAACTACTTCGCGTGCCAAAAATCGCACCAACATACGTTCAAAAATCGTAAGTCGCCACTTTCGCGCTCAGTCCTGTGTACTGCTGGCTGGGTGAGCATGAGACAGAAAGAGCGCTTGTGAAGTTATACTAGGTCTCCAAAAAAATGGCACGCTTGGTTTTCATACAGATCGTGATACTTGCGTTAGCTAGGTCTATCTATATCTGTGGTCTAACCAGATCGTGGTTTAGCTCAACCAAAACTTTGGACTTAGGCTCAACTTTGGAACCCAAAATCAGAGCTAACGATGACGCAAAGCAACATAGTTAAATAAAAAAACAAATCTATAAACAAAGCGGACAATAAATTAAAAACAAAAAACCCACAAGCGGACAATAAATGAAAATCCAAAACCAACCCGCGATACGTATACGCACCATCTCGAATAGGAGCTCGACGGCGAAGGATGAATATACACTTGATAACTGAATCACAAATGATATAGCAGTAAACGTCAACTCCGCCCGAAGCCACGGTGAATAATGGCGTGTTGACGAGGAGCGACCGTTTATAAAGCTTCCAGAAACAGGAACTTGGTCATTATAGTATAGGGCCACCTGTCACCGGGTATGCACTATTGTAATCTTCGAATTAAATCGAAGATACTACGCATCGGAGCGGCGTGCATCTACAGCACTTGATTTATTCAAATTGTTCGCTAACCGAGAGAGAGTCAGTCAATCGTCAATCTTGTTTAGGATCAACGTTTTGAATTCTGGGATGGCTTAGCCAGATGGACCGCAAGGTGCAAGACGACGGATGGCGCTTGTTCTGGAGAAACCCTCAACGGAACTGCGTCACGAACTTATTTAATTCGAGTATGATTAGGCCCCAAAAGGCCTAAAGAAGGAAGTGAATCGATTGAAGTATAATTATGATATCTAGCTTGTGCTGGATATGTGCCGTGATATTTTCTTATTATAGTTTTCCAAGAACCTGTCTGATTTTATTTTCAAAACATAAGTGTAGACTAGATAATAGAAGGCGTGGGAAGCATGCCTATCTTCATTTTTCTGGACAATAACTGGCAGGCATGTTTAGAGACAAAGTTTCAATCAAACAAAAATCGCAAAATGGCGTCGGTGCTAAACAGCTGTAATGACGTCTGTGCACTGGTAAAAGAAATTCAAAATCTGCTCAGCATTTATATATATTAGTAAACAATAACCTATATATATTCAGCATATATATGCCGCAGCAAAGCCGAATGAATGAACGCTAAGATTTTTACTTTAAATATAATTCAACATGGAGGATTATTGAAGAACTATCCGTGACGACCACCCGACTACCCTGAATACACCCACGAGTCATATATGCACATTTCATGATCTAATCAACGTTACTGATACTGCGATTAACGTGGCCTAGGTACTACTAGAGTCAAGTAAATTAAATATACCGCATCGATCCGAAAAGACAAAGATATTTTGACGACAAAGCCAAATTATGAATAACTATAACGCAGAATGTTTTGGTTATTTACGAAATAATCATTTTTTATTCGAAAAATAAAGACTATTCTAACCTGGAACTACTGAATCTCGGCTCAAGACTGCATGTTCAAATCATATCATTGAAGTGTTGGAACGGAAATGTGTAACACCCCCTAGATTTAATATTCCATGTGCCATCAATTTAGCAATTGAAATACATTTGAACGAGCTAGCGCAACAAGTTAAGTAAGAGAACCTGAAGTGTTCTAGACGTTTCCAACACCCATTTATTGGTGATTTTCACATGCATCTGTTGCATGTCCGTGCTGTGATTGGATATCAAAATATAACACGATACAGCCGATCGATTCTGTAAAAATCTCACCGTGATAACTTTGGTGAAGTGAGCGTGAAGTGAGCTATCAATAGGAGCAATCCTTAACATCAGGTGGAATGACAGCTCACTTCGCCTAAGTTATCACCGTGAGATTTTTACAGAATAGCACCGCAGCTTATCCTACGTGCCTATGCCCTCCCCAGGGTTCAAAGTATCTCCATACCAAATTTTATCAAAAACTCGGTCCAGCCATTTCGGAGATTAGCCGGAACAAACAGACAAACAAAAATTGTTTTATTGTTATAACTACCGTATGTACTTTCATATTCATATGCATTTAGTAAAAAGCTGTTATTTCGACCTTACAAAGTTTGATCAAGATAACGTGCATTTGCGATGCATTAAAATCTGAAGAGCGTTTAACCAACCACTAATCTTCTAATATATAAAATTCTCGTGTCGCGGTGTTTGTGGTTAAACTCCTCCGAAACGGCTGGACCGATTTGTATGAAATTTTGTGTGCATATCGGGTAGGTCTAAGAATCGGCCAACATCTATTTTTCATACCCCTTTTTTTTTGTTTTTTGCAAAACGACGTTTGCGGGGTCAGCTAGTAAACATAATATATTTTGGCAAAGGTCAATGTAAAAAGGTTTTTCATTTTGTACTTTAATTTGGTCACCCATTTTTAAGCTTGGGTATCTATAGGGGGAAGATATTATGAAACCTTGATTTTACCAAGTTTTTTTATAGCAAATGCGACATACGCAAACCATGGATGGACTGCGTAAAAGATGATATGGCTAAAAAGTGGTTAACTACCGATGATAGATAAGGATGGATATTGAAGAAAATAAATCTTTCTTATCTTCTTAATATACACACATCTAAAGTGTCTAGGGATCAACATATATTTTTGCAATAACTTTTCTCCTGATTGATATTAATTAAAATTTTCTTTAAGGATTCATCAAATAAAGTGTTTTCGTTTGTCACAGTAACGATAAACCAAGTCACCTTTGCATTAATAAAGAAATTTGCCATTTTCCTAATAAAGGGATTTTTGACATTTGAACCACTAACACAAAAGTTCGAAAAAAAGACTGAAATAACAGTTTTCTCTAAAATTTTATTGGGTAACTTAAACAATTAATAATCCGTGTTTCTACCGCGAACACTAACAACACAAGAACATCGGTTTGGCATACTCAAAATGAGTTCATCCAAATCACGCTGTGGAATGGCCGCCCATGTTCGTTGCAACAACAAAAAAAGGTCTTCTTGCGACTGGATACCCTCCATATTCGGCAGAGCTCTTCTCTGTAGCATATCCCATGCATGCTCAATCGGGTTCAAGTCTGGCGACTGAGCAGGCCAGGGCAGGACATTGATGTTAGCTGCGGCGAGAGTCTGTCTTACAACTCTTGCGGTGTGCGGTCGTGCATTATCATGCATTAACTGAAATAAGGGACCGATTTGCACTTATGATGACGATGACGTCTGATACAATCGTCTCAGCATAAATTTGAGCGTTGAGGTTGCCTCTGATCCAAATAAATCAACTCAGTTCTTCCGCCGATCCAAATACCCGCCCATACCATGATGGTTCCACCACTATAAGGATGGACTTCCTGGCAGGATTTTAATCGCTGTTGGCGTCCAGGGGTTCTCCAGTGTCGTATACGTCTTGTATCCGGTCTCATACCAAAACGAGACTCATCAGAAAAGCACACGAAACGCCATTGTTCTTCTGCCCAATTTCTGTGTTCAAGAGCCCATTGATATCGAATCCTACGATTGTGCATTGCTATAGGTGGTACCCGTAGCGGTCTTCGGGAATGAAGGTTCACTTCATGCAAGCGGTTTCTGACTGTTTGGTCGCTAATTAAGTTCCCTGAAGAGTGATGAAGCCTCACGGCTAACATCATGGCGGTTATTGTTGGAGCTCTTCGAGTTAAGATTTGAATGTATCGGTCTTGTCTCCGTGTGGTGCAGCGATACCGTCCTCCATGGCGCTCAGCCACGGTACCAGTGCTTCGGTAACGTGTCCAAAGTCGACTGATAACACTCTGACTTGTATTCAGAGCTAAAGCCACAGTACGTTGCCGGGAACCAGCTTCTATCATTCCCACGGCTCTGAGCATTTCTTCCCTGCTTAAATGACGTCGCCGCTCCATAATAACGTTGGTTTTAATCAGTAGTAGGGAAACAGTAGCACTAATAATGTCTTCAATGCGTTGTATGTTTTTATAGGGAAAATATTGACAGCTGATTTTCATCTTTTACTCGAATTTGATTCACAGTTCCTGATTCAAATTATGAAATGCACCAAAAAGGATCCATATAAATTTATAAAATCATAAATTTATTACAAAGCCACATCTCAATCTCAAGAAATCCGCATAAAAATGCTTGATCCCTAGACACTTTTGATGTGTGTATATAAATTACGTATCACGTTGTTTGTCCGCAATGGACTCCTAAACTGAACCGATTTTAATAAAATATTGCACACTGTGTGCAGTTTCATCCAACTTAAAATATAGGATAGTTTATTTATATCTCAATTTATAATCGCAATATTATTTATTGCGAATATTGCCAGGACAAGGTTTGTATGAAAGAAAATTTCGGAAATTTGAAAATTAAAATGCACCCGTGCTAAGCTGGGGCGGGCCGCTAGTATTATATATTACTACTAGCAACGCCCCGCGGTTTCACCCGCATAAGTGTCGATCCCGTGGGAATATCGGGATAAAAAGTATCCTATGTAAAGTTTCATCAAAATCGGTTCTGTAGTTTTTGCGTGAAAAAGTAACAAACATCCATCCATCCATCCTCACAAACTTTCGCATTTATAATATTAGTAGGAATAGGATTTGCGCCGACCATAGATAAATTGGGATTGGGCGAATGATGAAATGAGACATACATAAGCATACAATTTGGTAAAACTTGAAGAATATTCACCAAATTGCTAGCAATAAGAGACATCGATCATCGATCGAGAAAAATCATAACATCTTAATTATGAACAAAAAACTTTTTTATAAAAAAAAAACAACCGACTTCGTCGATATAAGAAAATGCGGAACCAACGATACCGACTTCCGAAATTAAAGTTATTTTTCACTTTGTAGTGTTTTTTTGGAAGTCGGTGGTTTTTTTTTTAAAGTTTTTATTTTTCATTTTTTAGGGGGCCAGTTACTAACTTATCTAAGTTACGATAGCCTAATGTTAACTGCTCATCACCTTTTACAAAATATTGCTTTTCCCGATGCATGGACGATAATTGTTGAGGAGTTCTCCTTGTAAGAACAAAGAGAATTTGAGCTGATTGAAAAGTCACCATCAGCTCCACTTCACGATACGCATTGTGCTTAGCAACCACATTAAAGTAACTAATCGAATCGCAATCCGTGAAATATTTATTATTGAGTAGTTCCGATGGCCATCTGTGGTCTTCATCGTCAGTCCCATTTCACCGAATGCTGCTTTTTGAGAGCAAATGCACGAGTTACTATAAAAAATACCCAAATCGCTATAGGTGTGCCTACAAAATTTGAGGGTTTCCTTCGATTACCTTGGGATCCCCTCATCAGATTCCGATTTGGTGACAATGGGACCACCTCGGGAGCATACCCTTTTAAATTAAAAAAGAATTTTGAAAATCACACACAAAAAAAAAATAACATACCGTCGAATTGATAACCTCCTCCTTTTTTGAAGTCGTTAACATGGTCGATGCGGCAATTAAAAGTTCTTTGTGAAGTAAGTGATTGAACCTCAAAATTACTTTCCCAGTCGGATAACTCGACCATTTACTTAAATATATAATATTGAAATCGGACACGTTTTATATAATTATATTGTGTTATTTGGAAGTAAACAATAATCAAATACATTTATTCTTTCCGTCACCTTTAATAACTGTTCTACCAAACAAATAGCTGTAAATTAACACGTTATCGTGACGCATACTTTGCTTTTTTCCATGCTAATTGATATCCGCGACAGACCCTCCCATCGATAGAAAGTATGGGCTGGCAAATCCCTAATCTCTCGATAGATTAGTGGGACGTTCAAACCAAAGACATATAGGTTTTTCTGTCTCCAATATGCCAAAATTGCTGATAGATTGGTAGAGACAGATAGTGTTCGGCCGTCAGAGGATGAGATTCCTTAAAACGATGATACAACTAAATAGTTACTTCAAAACAACGTCTACGAATCTACTTCCGAGTTTCTAACTTCAAAAACATCTTCCATACAAACTTTCATCCCCGATTTCCCTCCCGCCACATTCAGGAGACGAATTTTCATCAAATATCCTTCCTTAGTCATATAAGGGAGTCTTCGCTTCTAGACCCAGCCGTTTAAACTGTGCATCGTCTATCAGTGAATTTAAAGTTTTTATTATAAAGTAGATTCGATAGTCTCATTTCAGCAGTCTCCCCTAATTAATGGCAATCGAAGATGCAGTAAACGTTGGTACTCGCTTAGAATAGATACCCTATTCAATCGAGGGTTTGAGAGCTCTAAGACCCGTCTTCTTAATTTAACTAAGTAGCTAATTAGTTTGTGTTTGATTGTGTCGTGTGGGGACGGACCGCCATTGAAATACTAGTGATGCTGTGATATTCTTGCTGCTCATTGGTGATTGGAGTTTATATCCGCTATCTTATCTAATCAATGTAGATGTTATACCTATGTTCGGGAAAAGCCGCTCGGCCTAGCTCGAGCTGTGCCGAGCCGACCCGAACATGGCACGAGCAGTACGAAATTCGAATTATATGACGTGTATTGTGTAGGCTTCAGGTCGGCTTTGTTATTCAACAAATACTGCCGAATCGAATGTACCGACCCGAACAATAATTTCTAATCACAAATTTTTAAACAAATATTTCCGTAAGTCAGAGTGAGAAAACAGAGGGGCAATTCTCGTAATTTTTAAGAACGTTCACAGTCTGATCTCAGTCTCAATCTGTCAAAAATACCTCAAATTTCCCTACATTTTAACAAATTTTTGACATTTGTTTGTCGCCGAGATGAGACTGCGACGAGATTTTGAACGTTTTAAATTACGAGAATTGGTTTGCAGATATAATACTAACTATCTAAGTAAAAAGGATTGTTAATAAGCATTAGAAAAATAACTTCAAGATTGCCAACCGAGGTTCCTCGTATAAATATAAGATTTGTGGTACACATCGGTTACCTGAATTTGGTACCGGTAAATGTTAGGTAGAGTACCGGTACCCATCTGGAATCGGTATCCAGGTACCGAAATGGCAAGAGCCGCTTAGTACCGGTACAGAACCTATACTTTTGGTACCGGTTCCAAGCCCTGGCATACACCTACCGCCCGGCCACGACTTTTGGCTTAGCGGCAAGCGGCGCGACAAGCGACGCGGCAAGCGATGCAGCAAGCGAAGCGGCAAACAACGCGGCAAGCGACGCGGCAAGCGACAAGCGGCCGGCCAAGCGGCGTGGTGTTGACGCTGCGGTGCGGTGCTTCATGGCATGGTTCATACATTTTGGTATATTTGTTTTTACCGCTCGCCGCCCCGCGCTAAGATGCCGCTGATAACGACAAAATCGTGGCCGGGCGGTTACGTTTGAGTTGCGTCGTCGAAGACGAGCATAAGGATAGGCTATCGGAAAATCGCAAGCGAGGCTGCTGAGCGTGATTAGGTTCGAATCCTAAGTCGCCGAATTTTTTGATGCCCTATGATTCTTTGCTTTTTATATACTTCTACATTATTATTATTATTTTAAGATTGTTAGTTTTTAAATAACAAACCGGTTTAAAAAAACACACATTGGAATCAAACCGATGCGCTGCGGCCCGATGCAGTTGTAATATGCGCTTGCTTTTAAAAAAACATGTTAATAATATTTGGATTTTTCAGCTAGCACGCTTTCGCGAGGTCTTTACGCAGCTGTTACAAAATATAACCTTCGCATCGCATTGCTAACACTAGACGATCCAGTCACGTGAACACATTGTGTTCCAACTATGTGACGATGTTTACTGTGTTAAGACTATGCCGACCGGACAGTGGCGCCCTCATCGTTTGTTTGGTTATTTCATACAATTTTGAATGAAAATGCAGAAAATAAGCACGTTAAATTGTGCTTCACAAGATTATACGTTAATATTAATAGAAACGGTAGTTTTATATTGTTTAGTTTTATTATAATCCTTAATTATTTATTTATTTATTTTCTGAATTTTCATTCTAAATTGCATGAAATAACCAAACAAACGATGAGGGCGCCACTGTGCGGTCGGCATAGTCTTAATCAAGTTGTTATAATAATCTATGTTTTTGGTTAAAACTGGGTGGAATGTTATTTAAGAGGGGGCCTCATGCAAAGTCTTTAATCTTTGATTAGATTTAAACAGTAGTAAATCATTTTCAAATTGAGTCAAGTATATGGCAGGAAACTTCATTATAAATTAAGAAAAACATAATACAATACACCGACACCGATAAACCGAAACACATCGTCTAATACTTAGCTACTCCTTTAAGAACCTTCGAACAGAGCTCTGGGTTCTCTTAGTTAGTTTGTACTAATTAGTATCTTATTACTATCTTAGTAATTACTACAAAAAAAAACTTCTGTAAGTAAGACATGCCTATCTGAAACAAAACGAACTGGCTGACTGTACACTGCACAGTCAAGCACAATTGATGGTAACGATTTGCCATGGACAGCCCTTTTATTTTATAGCAGTTAGTTCGTTGTTTAGAGAGAATGGTGGCCAAGTGGTAACGGCTCCCACTTCCGAGTCGTGGTCGTGGGTTCGAAACCAAGCAGGCGCTTTAATTTGCGTAAATTATTTCATCTCTCTCATAAAACGGCGATGGAAAATATCGTGAGGAAACCGGCATGTCCTAGAACCAAAAATTAGAAAACATGTGACATGATCTACCAATCCGCACTGCGAACGACCAGTACTTTTAAAACCCAGCTTAAGGATTTCCTGTTGAATAGGTGTCTATATTCTGTTGATGAATTATAAATTTCTCTTAGTTATTATTAGTATTGTAATTATTATTATTGAATTTGTTTGGTTGAAGTATTATGGAATTGGAAATGTTTAATTTATAAATTAACTAGCGACCCGCCCCGGCTTCGCACGGGTGCAATACTGATACTAAGTACAGGTATTTCAAGAATGCCAGCACGCGCCGCCGCGGCCGGTACCGCAGCAACCGCTATGTCCCTGTATTTTAAATCTGTAATATCTTCGAAAATATTCATTTAAATTACAATGCTGTAAAGGGCCATATTTATCTATATTAAATGCACAATGTATTTAAGGTACTTAATTGGATAAGGATTAATGCTGTATTGCTTAAAATCGCTTCGTAAATAAGCCATTATTTCTCGTAAAAAGTAAAGGATAAATGATATGATAAATGATTATTGTGGGTTATCCCTAAGAGATAGACATATACCATCGCGGACTTTTTTGTAGACCTTTTTTAGGTGTACAATACTGTAGTACATTATTTTGACCTATCTCGTAGGGTTCAGCCAGCGTTTGAAAAGTAAGCGCAAAAAAATGCGTTTATTTACGACATCACATGCATGCATTTATTATATATATAAACCTTCCTCTTGAATAACTCTATCTATTAAAAAAAACCGCATTAAAATCCGTTGCGTAGTTTTAAAGATCTAAGCTTCAAAGGGACAGAGAAAGCGACTTTGTTTTATACTATGTAGTTTATAAATTAATTATGTAATTCAGATACAAGCTTCTTGTTATTGAATAAATGACTATAACTATTACTACAGCCAACTACCTCTCACAGACACAAGGCCTGTATCCCAGCAGTGGGAACATTACAGGCTGATAATGCTTAATTAGTTGTTTTAATATATTCGTATATTTACTTCCTAACATTCTTCAGTTCGTATTTTGTTTATGAAACACAATAGTCTGATCATATCCGCATTAACTTGAACTACTGAATCACTACTATCTACCGAATTACGTCACGTATATACCTACTGGTATAATATAACTTTGTGATATTGAACTCTATTTTTTAAAGCTTAGGATTTAAAATATATCACTGTTCAAGTAACAGGTTACTTTATTATAGCTATATTATTATTATTTTTTGTTTAATGAAAGCCATTGTTACTTTTGGTGTGTTACGCAATTACCCCGCTGGTTTTATACAAACCATCGTCTACTAACCTTAAAAAATGAAAAAAAATATATATACGGTGACTGATAATTAGTGACAGATACTTAAACACGTGCTTGTACTCATGATAACAAACAACTTTTACTATGGGACCAAACCTGAAATTGTGAAAAAAAATCTGCTGTTCAGTCATTTAATGTTCGCCTAACTGGTCAAAATGTAGGTACTGAACAGCAGATTTTTTTTTTTTTGCGAATTCAGGTTTGGTCCCATAGTAAAAGTTGTTTGTTATCATGAGTACAATCACGTGTTTAGGTATCGGTCACTAATTACCAGTCACCCTATATAGTTCTGTAATATATTATACACAATATCATCTGACTAATCAGGTAGTCAGATGATATTGTGTGTATATTACAGAACTGTATTTTTTTTCAGATTTCTTTTTTTAAGGTTAGTCTGTTAGTAGACGATGGTTTGTGTAAAACCAGCGGGGTAATTGCGTAACACACCAACAGTAGCAATGGCTTTCATTTACAAAAAATAAAAATATTTGATTTCACGTAAACCTACATGGGCACTTATGAAACGTCAGAAGCTAGGTGCACGGTTCCAATTGGTCGTTTCCTATGCAGAAGAGCCGGCAAGAAACTCTACGGTTACTCTTTTACAGTTTTGACAGTTCAACAACATTAATTGCGTTATTTACCTACCTTTTTGGGCAGACAAATTTTTCGAACATAATTATGAAGCAATGGATTAGCAGTTAGCACCTATTCTTCAAAATGATTCCGATTGTGTATGAAAGTGTGTTGTCAATAAGGGTGCAGATGTTTTGAAAGATTGCAATGATTGGTACATCAGATAACTAAGTAACTTGAATACTTTACTAACTCATAATGTTTTCACTTGAAAACCGTCAGATTGCTAATCAGATCAGCTGTGTGTTAGACTGTTATTTTACTTATACATTTCTAAGCTAAGAACACAAGAGCTGCTTCAGTATTAAAAAAAATTGAAGTGATGAACTGAGGTATCAGAAGACCGCATCTTAAGAGTAAACTAGTCGCGAACTCGAACTCGCTGGTGGTCATGACCAAAAAGCACGCTGTCTCGCCTGGCTTCGTGTCCGACAGTGCCAGTATCAGTGATGAGCAGTTAGACGCTAGTCTACACTAACAACGTCTAGTTCTCACGCACAGCAACACCGTTTCGAACTGATAGGCGCGTAAAAAGATTCGAAAAGTGCTTCGGAAAATCGAGTTTTATCAAAAAAACGCTGCATAAATCAATTACAAGTAAAGTTTATTGATCTCTTCGATAACTGAAGTTTGTCGGTACGGACTTGGTTTTGAAGATTTCACAGTTCTTTTATTACTTATTTACACCCAAAGTTACGTTAAAAACAGCAAGAAAAACGAATCTTTTTTTAATGGCTTTTTATTTTACTATTCTGTTTCCGTACAGACACAATTAATAATAAGTCAAAACGATATCATGTTTAAGTTTGGATGCACAATGTCAAACAGTGGAGTAATATTCTCCCGAAATTTGTATACAAAAATTTCGAAAAGTGGCAGCTCAAGCACGAGGCTGCGTGTTCGAACCAAAAACATAAATAAATATGGATGATTTAGGTGACGTCTAAAAAATTGGACTAAACTCTGATTTTTAATTATTTTGCTAAACTAAAACGACAGCTATGATCGACCTTTTTTCGTCAACATAACATTATTTAGTATTATACTAAACACACATTACACATACACGTATACATTTTGGTTTAGCAAATTTAAAATCGGAGTTAAGTAAGTTTGAAGATTCGCACAGACCAGAGAAGCATGGCACAAAAGGGAGGAGGCTTATACTCAGCAATGGGGTTACCAATGAATGAATGAATGAAGTTCGAAATTACAAAAAGTTAAGTTATGGCAAGCATGGTGTTCAATGCTTATTCCTTCTTTGTATTTGAAGAAGCTCTTGCCAAGCAGTGGGCCAATTACAGGCCGCTGTCACTTCCGTTCACCATTTCGTAAAATAAAATCTTATTCAAACAGAAAGAACGAGAGGATGGTAATCTTCTTATTATGAGATCTAGTATATTATTAATAAGACTGAACGAAAAAAATCTCCTTCCTTTGGGTTGCATTTAGGATTATTAGTCATGGAAATGATTAGCCGTTGGATGGATTAGCCGTTTTGCACTAGGTATTTTGTTTTTATTATGTACTTTACTACGATATTAAAATTCCCAAGCTATTCCTCACTCACTAATGACTCATCAGTTTCACAATCATTACGTTTCCTGAACGCAAAACACAAGAATCGCAACACGTTGCTACTAAACAATCGCCAGGCGCTAGCGTAATTCATAATGTAGTCTATAGATATTAAATTCAAATTCATTTATTAAAACTTACACACACATTCATTTATTAGTTTACAATTCATCACTTTTTCACATATCCAAGATGAAAAGAGACCTTCCTTCTCCAGGTTCTAGGCTAAGTGTGAAATGGTAACAGACAGACAAAGTTACTTTCGCATTCATAATATTACTAACTTTTTGCCCGAGCTTCTTCTGCATGTAATTTCTAGATAAAACATAAAATATATCCTATTACTCGGCAATATCGCTATTGCTACCATTATAGTTGCAATACTTTAGGGGGTGTTTACATTTGTAGGTAAATTCATTGAGCAGGCATGGTGGCCAACATTGATCCTCTGTGAATGCCTTTGTCCTGCAGTGGAACAATGATAGGCTAGTAAATTAGTAAAATAGTGCCTTTTAGTTGACTAGTGTGACTAACAGTGATAACCAATTATTTTTAACTTGATCTGCTAACTGCTAGCTATTCTGTATTGTAATCTGTGGATAACGTCTTGAGTAGTGTATTTGTTACTTTTATTGCAAGTTTTATATTGTATGCCTACTGTGTAATATACTGCTGTTTGTTATTCCTATCAAATAAAATAAAATAAAATAAACAGTGACCCTGAATTGGTATAATTACGACTATAATGATTATGGATGAATAAATAGAACAAATATATTTTTTAATCAGAATTTATGTAGCTATCTTGCATGTAGGTTTGTGTAGTTATCTTGCATGCAATATTATAACAATGAAAATGCTACAGTTAAAAGATGAGCTCATCAACAGTGTTCGACTTATTGCCATGCACACAGCTTTAAGGCTATCTAATGCAGCCTAAGCTATACTTAAATCCTATAATAATAGGCAATAAGTCTCACCATCAGAATAGTAGTGACCTAACTCAAAAATCTAAGAAATCGAGTTACGATCTTATAGGGTCACAATTTGCTGGTGTCCGCAATTCAAGAATCAAAATCGATTATTCTGCCCACCCCAGCTCTTCAAGGAAGGCCAGCAACGACTTTACATTATTGACAAACTCAAAGTCCTGACATCCTGCTGTATTAGTTAAATCTCCTATCTTTAAATACTCCTTTTGCTTCTTTATGTTCATACTTCATTAGTAATATTATAAATGCAAAAGTAACTCTGACTGTCTTTTACCTTTTCACACCTTAAGAACAAATTTATATGAAATCTGGCACATGAATAGATCATATCTTGGGTTAAGACATAGGATACTTTTATCCCGGTAGTAAGTTCCTGTGGAATAATTATCAACCTCCATGCAAGCAATACCTGGGGCAAAAGCTAGTCTTTGATACAGAAACTTATGCAATGAATGACACTCTCTCTTATTACAAAACATGGTTTTACAATATTCTTGGTTATAGTCTATGGCACAATATATTTAAACCAATACTGCTGTTCAACAATGTACAAAGTTTTTGAAACAAGATGAATAAGTTTAATTGAGATTGTTTACTTTATATAAAAACTTCTAATCACTGAACCCAATACTATAATAATCGAAAATTATAAAAACTTCAACAGATTATTCTCAGCTTCTTTCTTTTGAATAAATACTTATAAAAAGTTGTTCCATTTGTTTGAAAACTGTAAACTGATTTCAAATAAAATTTCTTTATCAGTATTTGTATGATTCCAGATGGTAAATTGGTTCTAAACATGTTCCTGAAGCTTTTTAACAAATAGAAAGTCGGTCGCGGATTTTTCACAGACTCAACGCACACGACGCACATCTTCGATCATTCTGTCGGCAGAGCTGTCTGTCTTTTTATATGTCTATCATGATATTCTGCCTTAGAAGTATCATAATGTCCCGAAGTGCCCGAATTACACGCATTTTTTGTGCGCCGGACTTTTTGCGCGTCGTGTGCGTTACTGCATATAATTGCATAGGTTCTATTTTCACAGACTAAAAAGTGCGTCACGGATAGTCTGTCGTCTGCGCTGCACCTAATGAGTCTGGTCCATGTAAGTACCTACTTACTCAGATCATACTTGATTGGAGGGGTCCTCATGACCTTATGAGGACCCCTCCAATCAAGTATCTCAGTAAATGATAGAATTTATGAAGAAATTATTGTAAAAATCAAACTTACTATAATATTAAAACTAGAATGTCTGTAACTGCAGTTGATTATTCCTATATTTCCTATTGATTGCCTAGTCTAGAGACTGATACTGTGATACTATTTTTTTGTTAGAAAACAGTTAGTATGATACTTATGAATTATAACATAATCAACAAAGTTCAATTGCAGAGGCAGAGTAAATTGATGCAGTTTCTTTATAAAGCAACCACTATAATATGTATACAAGCTTTTGGCAATGTTTGGTCATCATTTTGCTGCAGTCTCGCCTAGAAAAAAACTAAAAAAGGGGGAGTCTTACCATCATTTTTTCAAGCTCCACGTCCTTCCATTTATCCATAGTTACGCTCCGTACAAATGAAAGGTGGACCCCCAGACTGCGGTGGACTCCTGAGCATTCTAAGCATATCCAGATGCCATACGTAACAGACACCCATTGAGGATTCAAGGTCCCACACTCGAAACATTTCTACAATAAATTTCGAAAATTTTCAATAGAATCACGAAATTTTTCTTAGCATACGGTTATGAATTTCAATATACAATGACTTACGTTATTATCGTCGATATTTCGTATGGAATTCAGCTTCCTGCGGGTTCGTGGGGAAGCCATTTCTTAGCTGTTAGTTGCAAATATAATGTGTTATTTTAAATAATAAGCAAAGACACACAGAATACGTACACGCAAATATCAGCGAATTGCGAATTGTCAAAATTTTTCAGACGTCCACTTGGCATCCATTGACAAGAATTAAACTTTTTATGTCATGTTTTAATCTATCCCAAGAACTGAAACCAAGGTCATTAGCTACTTGATATTTCCAGCTCGAACAGATATTAATTATTATTCTATTTTGATTAAATATTATCGACCCTGAATGGATTGGCTTTTAGCTGATTTTTTCATCGTCCAATAACTTTTATTCGTGACATAAAATTGATGTTTGACAGTTTTTTTATGAAAAATTTTTCAAAATTTCAAAATTATTAAATAAAATTTCAAAGTTAACAGATGATTGAAAAAGCAGCACTAAAGAATACTACTAGATTTATGTATGTAGGTACTTCCTCCTATTTCCCATGGGTATAGGCAGTAAGAAAGAACAGAACACCACCTCCTACGATCCTCAGACTATGCCGACCACACAGTGGCGCCCTCATCGTTTGTTTGGTTATTTCATAAAATTTAAAATGAAAATGCAGAAAATAAGCACGAGTTAAGTTGTGCTTCACAAGATTATACGTTAATAATATTAAAAACGGTAGTTTTATATTGTTTATCCGTTTTTAAGGATTATACTATGCCGACCGCACAGTAGCGCTCTCATGGCGCTACTGTGCGATCGGCATAGTCCTATAGAGTAAAAATAATAACTAATAATGCACGTATTATTCACGTAAACCATCCGGAAACAACTATTTATATTATTGTGAAACAGGCATCAAAATACATTTCAGAATCATAATCACAACATCAGCACGTCTAAGAAAAAGAAAGGAGAGTTCTAGATTACAGATCACCCGGCTCAGAGACTATTAGTACTAAAATAAATGTCTAATAATTTAAAAATGCATCAGATGCAATCGTAAATAAATAAAGTATTATTTTAAAATGATTTTTACTTTAAAATACAGATTAATAAAAACTACCATGGTACAATTTGCGTAAAGCAGAGATTTTGTAAACAAAATCTGACAACACTAAATCCGACAGCGGTGCACTCATGTTGAAGGCCGCTATCCAAAACTAAATCATTCTGATTTCGTCGCTGGAACAATTGTTACGGGTCGTAATATATTTTGCATACCACCTGCATCTGGCACATCCTCTATCTACAAAATATCATAAACCTGTTTCAATTGTTAGTAACTTCCAAACTTGTACTGTTTGCGGTGTCCGATACCCAAACAATACTTCGAGAGTGAGCAAAAGAAGGAAACAACTCCAACAATGAGTCAAAACAACGTGTACACCAACAAAGTTGAGGAGGAGTATTTGGACATCGTCTCCAAGAATGCTTGGGCCCTGGTCTATCAGGTATGTTGCGTAGGTGGAACGCGGTTGTCTGTGCCACGCGCTAAAAACTAATAACAATTTATGTGAACTTATTTCGACTCGCGATTTCTTCAAAGTTTTCTGCATTCTAAGTCTTGATAAGAAAAGTAATGGTTTTTGCTTGCAGATTTTAGCCGTGGCATATAATTTAGTGCATTTGCTAGTTTATTTTTTGTTTTCGTTAACTTTTAAATGTTTTTTTAGACATACTTTTTTTTTGTTGTTATATTTTGTAATTGCGTTATGTTTACTAATGGAGATGCACATCTAGGGCTGCGTGTGACTTCTGCGTATTGCAACTATTATCCCACATACTGTATTGTGTTTTAAGCCCTCCTCCAATAATTCTGCTGAGCCTGAGCTGCTGTAGCCTGTGTGTCTAAAGATTTATGTTCTGAGGATTTGGATATTTAATCACCAGAAAGATAATGTTTATAATTTTTAAAAATATTAGACATGGTGTGCCTTAGCATACCCTAGGTGATGCATTATGTTGAGGATATGAAACAACAAATTACACAATACTATCCTGAAAGATGAAAGATACTATAATTTCTACCTCATGTTTCAAATAATTCATACTTTACTAATGCAAAAACCGCCCCTAAGACAACCCACTGACAAAATTTTTTTTTACTATAAGTAATATACAGGGTGAAATTGAAAACATGCGACAAAGCGAAATGGGAGATTGGACTACTCATTATGAAAAATGTTTACTATGGAACCAAACCTGAAATCTCAAAAAAAAAAAAAATCTGCTGTGCCCTACGTTTATGTTAGACAGTAGACGCCGATGAAGCGGAGGTTGGGGAGGTACTAATGTCACTGAAATCAGATTCTGCTATGGGCTGGGACAATATTCCTACACAGTTTTAAAACGCTATTCATTGACACTGGTCCCCATACTCACACATATTTTTAATCTCTGCTTCCATACCGGCACTTTCCCCCTGTACTTTAAAAAGCCCATCATACACCCTATTCATAAAAATGGGAGCAAAAAGCTTCCAAATAATTATCGTCCTATTGCAGTATTACCTTCCATTTCTAAAGTTCTAGAACGCCTAATCAACAAAAGACTTGTGACTTATATGGAAGATAAAAAGCTTTTTTCTCCCAACTAATTCGGCTTTAGACGCAACAAATCTACTAGCAGTGCTGTAAATGACTTAATCGACCATGTTACAAAAAATATTGACAATAAACAGAAAGTATTGTCAATTTTTTTGGACTTAAAAAAGGCATTCGATACGGTTTCAATTTCTGACTTATTAATAAAGCTGGAGGAACTCGGGATTCGTGGCCAAACACTTAATATCTTTAGGGACTACCTTCAAAACCGAACTCAGTGTGTAAAAATACAAAATTACCTCAGTAGAGAGGAACCGGTGACATTCGGCGTTCCCCAAGGTAGTGTGCTTGGCCCAACCCTGTTTCTGATTTATGTTAACCAATTATGTAATCTGAGTTTGGAAAGTGGAAGAATCGTGGCGTTTGCTGATGACACCGTCCTTACCTTCTCTGGCGCGACTTGGGATGACACCTTCGTTTCCGCACAAAAAGGACTAAATAGTGTTCTACAATGGCTCAAAAGACACATTCTCACAATAAATACCGATAAAACTAAAATTCTTACGTACAGTTTGCGACATTCCACTCAACCTCCTGATTCATACGCTTTGGTAGCGCACTCATGTTTACTGTCTGGTTCTGCGATATGTACATGTCCAAAATTAGAACGTTGTCGAACCATAAAATATCTTGGTGTGACTCTTGATGATGCCTGAGCTTTGCACCTCATATAGAGCTACTGACAAAAAGAATCAGAAAGTTAATTTTTGTCTTTAGTTGTCTTCGTCACATAGCAGAACATAAAATTATCAGGTGTACATATTTTGCTCTTTGTCAGTTTCTCTTAACGTACTGTATATGCGCTTGGGGTGGTGCACCCAAGATGGTACTTTTGAAACTAGAACGAGCTCAGAGAGCCGTGCTGAAAATTAGTACCTTTCGGCCCATCCTTTTCCCAACTGAAGAACTATATAAGAACTGTAAAGTCCTCACAGTCAGACAATTTTTTGTATTGCACATATTGCTATATCAGCATCAAAGAACCTCCTATGAAATAATCACCACAAGACGCAAAGACAAAGTATGTCAACCCTTCCGCTGTAAATAATCTTTCACAAGACGATTTCCCTGTTTCCAAGGTCCTCATCTCTACAATAGTCTTAACAGAATACTGAACTTTTACTCACTCCCTATAATGTCTTTTAAAAAGAAACTATATAATTGGCTACAAACCCTTAATTACAACAACACTGAAAGCTTATTGTTGACTCAATACAGCTCCCGTTAAACCCCTTATCCTCATTTGCTCCTCGCTCGCTACCATTACCCACATACCCTCACACACCACTACACGCACCACTCTTTTTGTTATATTTCCTTTCCTAATTAGTTTATATGTTTGTTTACCTTTGCCATAAAATGAACCAGTCGCATGATTGTAAAATGGCATGTATGTACTTAAATGCAATTAAGAAACATCCAATAAAGGGTCGGAGCCAGCATCTTTAACACAAGTTGTCTTGGCAATTTAGCAAGGGTACTGGTGTCGCCACACTATTGTATAATTTACTTTAAACTGTTATGTACTGCCATGTGTTTAATTGTAAAATGTAAAACTTGATGCAAATAAATTATTATTATTAAATTATTATTATGTTCGCATAACTCGTCAAAATGTAGGGAACAGCTGTTTTTTTTTTCTGATTGCAGCTTTGGTCCCTTAGTAAAAGTTGTTCATAATGATAAGTACAATCTCCCATTTCCGTTTGTTGCATGTTTTCAATTTCACCCTGTATAGTATAGTCCTTCCACAAAAGTGAAAAAAGTTGAAGTAAAGTTTTAGCTTGTTAACATGGTTAGTATTGTTGTTATACTTTGTAACATATCTATACTAATTTTATATAACAAGCTGAAGAGTTTGGTTTGAATGCACTAATCCAGAACACCTCCAGAACTACTGATTCGAACAGAAAATTTATTTTTGTGTTGGATAGTCCATTTATCGAGGAAGGCTATCGGCTATATAACATCATGTTACAACCAATAGGAGCAGAGCATCACTGAAAAATGTTGCGTTAATGGGATAAAATATTCCTTTTGAGAACTTCTGTTGTGTATGCTGCGTAAACAGTTAAACTTATGCAAATTATTGAATTATTCCCCTTTAAAAGTTCTAAAAAAAAGTCAGCAACAGCATATTCTATCTTTTAAGGTTGACTCACTATAACCTATTTTATTTGTTCTAAAATAATGCATTATTTGCGAAGGTGTTTTTATAAACATGATATTAATCCTTATCAAAATAAGTATGTTATTCATCACAAGCATTTAATTTTGAACAAAACTGCCCTTGACATTATTTGATTTCAATGAATATCTTAGGAGATATCATAGTTTTAAATAACTCCGCAAGGGGGCTGGTCATGAGGGCATAAGTAATAAACTTGAGTAATACTCTTAAAGTAATGGTATATACAGAGTGTAACAGAATAAACGCAAGTCCTGAAAGTAGTTTGTTCATTATTGACTACTGAATCGATTTCGGTAACTTTTAATATAGGTATTTTTTTCAAAAATTATGTTTTTTTTTCATACTAACCTTTGATTGAGCCAAATAAAATTAAATTTTATGTCAAGGCAATAAGACTCAATTTTAAATGCATAAAGTAATGCTAGTGTTAAGATGATTTTCTTAATAAAAATAGCAAGATTTAAAAAAAATAAGTTTTGGTCATTGTATTATGCTTTTAACTCAATACTCTAATTGGGGTGTCTTGCGTTAATTATGTTATACCTTGTATATTTTAGTAGGTATTTTCCTCAAATTACCATGGGTGAAACCGCGGGGCACAGCTAATTAAATTATTGTATAATTTTGCATTGGGGATTAGAAACAAAATGCAGAATCATTTTATCGACTGCCATAGTAAACTTTCCTTTGTGAAAATTGTAAAAAAAAAACAAACTTTTAGGCCGCTGCCTCGAATTTTACGGGCATCGGGGCGGCAGCGGCAGGGGCGCGGGCGGTAGCCGATTGCTTGGAGTGCACCGCTCATTGCCCGCTCCCGCGCCGCTGTTTTCGAGAACCGGTCCATTTAAATGTACGCATAAGATCCTGCCGCTCCCGCGCCGCCGCCGCCGCCGCCCCGCTGCCCGCAAGATTCGAGGCAGAGGCCTTAGAGCTTCAAAAATTCGACTTTTATGAGTTAAAAAATCTTCATATCCTTGTACATAATTATAATCGTTGTATGAAAATGACAAAACATGCTCTCTCAAAATAATAGAAATGGATGTCCCTTGATATTGAAAAGTCCTTTTACATTGTTTTCCCAAAGTCTTGATTTTACTTTAAACTGTACTGGAAAGCTCTAGAAAAATTTTAATCATGTCGGTATTTCCATTTTGCGCGGTATTTGCGCGAACCTCACAGCATTACTAGACTTACACTTTACCTTATTAACCAAGGTAATATCAAATGTACAAAAGGACACCATTTCCTTAGTTGCACCTTTTCACTTTTACTAATACCTCCAAACTTTGCCCAACAGAAGATCGGGATTGAATGCCAACGGTTCCGTCACAGCTGGAACGAAGCCAAGAAACCACAGAACAAGCCCCTTAACCGCTACCGCGACGTGAACCCATTCGATCATACTCGGGTTGTCTTGAAGCGTTGTGAGAGGGACTACATCAACGCTAACTATGTAACGGTAAGTGCATTTCAGAACACCCAGGTTGGTCTCTTCGTAAGGTGGAAGGTGTTCAACAAAGGTTTGTGCCAATGTTCCTTCCAGTAGTCAAATATAATCCCCTTATTCATATTACAAATAGATATGATCAAGTTAACACATATCTGAAGTCACAGTAGTAGTAACACTTGAACTACGAAAACCATTCTTACTGCTGCGGTTTAAAGGTCTATTACAGCCTACAGTAATACAGTGACAGTACAATCTGTTCTTGTCATTTTCATGTTCTTAAAGTGACAATATCTAAAGGGGGTTGAAATTGCTAAAAAAAAGGACAAGCTAAAGTATTGATTACACTAGCTGCGCCCCGCGGTTTCACCCGCGTAAGTTTTGATCCCGTGGGAATATCGGGATAAAAAGTATCCTATGTGTTATTCTGATGTATAAACTATATTACTGTAAAGTTTCATCAAAATCCGTTCAGTAGTTTTTGCGTGAAAGAGTAACAAACATCCATCCATCCATCCTCACAAACTTTCACATTTATAATATTAGTAGGATTATAATATTAGTAGGATAGTAGGATTGCAACTAAGAGGGTGGACGGAAACAACCAAAAAAACGCCCATTCAGGAAAGTGTTGGTAAAGTTTATCAAAGGAAATTTCAAAGAAAAGAAAAATCTGTACATAAAAGTTGTATTAAGATTTTCAGAGAAATTTCAGAGGAGAGATTAAAATCCATCTAAAAGAAAACAAAAATATTACTAAGAAAAGCAGCGTAGCTAAGCAAGTATGTTAGAAAATGTTTACTTTGCCCTATACTCTGTTTCAATACAATTTGATGATTACATTTTCATTTTCAAATCAGAAAACGTACCTGTGGATGTAATTTGTAGTGTCATTTACAAATTGAGTCATTTGATTTTTACCGACTTCACAAAAAGGAGGAGGTACTATGTTCGGATGTTTGTATGTTTTTTTTTTTTTGTATGCGCAGTATTGGATGCACAAAGCATCGAATACTCCGCCAATTGTCGACGGATTTTCAAAATTCTTTTTTTGTTCAAAAGTAGATAGTTCTGAGGTGGTCCCATTGTCACCAAGTTAGTATCTGATGATGGGATCTTAGAGAAATCGAGGGCAACCCTCAAATTTTATAGTCTCACTTATTGTTTTTCGCATATTTTATGAAGTATCTTGTGTTTTTGCGTATGGTTGTCACCATCTCAGGTAGCTGAGCTGATGATGGAAGGTACAACTCCTTAACAGTAAGAAGTTACTCGAACAGACAAGGACAGTTTTAGTAAATTGTTTTGATCTTTGATAGGGCATTTGCCACATTTGGTCTCATGATCATCAAGTCATGACCTGATGCTGCAGTCAGGATAGTCTGCAGAGTACCTAACTCCTCGACAACTAACAGCAGATATATCGTATTTAGGCTCATTGAAAAGGGCTCGATGTGTGGATAAACGTACTGTTAATGAGAAACACCGAAGTACATAGAGACTTGATTCTGAAGCCAGGAGCATCAGTAAAAGTACAAACCTTGAAATTACAGCTCCGTAGACGTGTTTGGGCTCATTTTAAACAGGACTAAATTTTAAGTTCAATGCAATGTTGACATAAGTCTGGCCTGATGCTGCCAGGATTATCAGCGGGATCCTGGAGAAATCGAAGGAACTCTTCAAATATTATAGGCACACATATAGCGATTCGGGTATTATTTATAGTAACTCGTGCATTTGCTTTCGGAAAGCAAAATTTAGTGAAGTAAAACTGATGATGAAGACCACAGATGGCCACCGGGACTACTCAATAATAAGTATTTCACAGGTTGCGATTCGATTACTTTAATATGGTTGCTAAGCAATTTATGCTCGTCACAATGCGAATGGTGAAATGGAGCTAATTTTGGAGTACCAGGAGAACTCCTCAACAATTAACGTCCCTGTATCGGGAAAAGTAATATTTTGTAAAAGGCGATGAGCTTGATGCATTATAAACAGTCCCACTAAAAAGCGAGAAATAAAAACTTTTTAACAAAAAAAAAAAAACCGACTTCTATAAAAAACACTACAAAGTGAAAAATAACTTTAATTTCGGAAGTCGGTGGCAATAAACTAAAATACAGATCCAAAGACACCGACTTCCGAAATTAAAGTTATTTTTACTTTGTAGTGTTTTTTTATAGAAGTCGGTTTTTTTTTTGTTCAAAAGTTTTTATTGGTTACCTAAAAACAAAATTGTAATTTGAAATAACTTTAATAAAAAAAAACTCTGTGGTGGATGGGGAGGTTGAATACGTTGATGAGTATCTCTATCTTGGTCAAATAGTCTCTTGCCAGGCAAGACAAAACAAATAAGTTGCAAGATGCTCCGAAAATGCCTGGAGGTGTTATTGGCCCACAAAAGTCCTAATGAAGGGTGTTCTTTCTTTGTCCCTAAAGAGAAGACTCATTGACGTGTGCATACTTCCCATCCTCACATATGGTGGTCAAACATGGTCTTTGACAAATCAGCAGAGGTCCACGCTCGAGCTTTGCCAGAGGGCTTTGGAACGGAGTATTCTGGGTATGAAACTAACAGACCGAGTTAGGAATACAACCATCCGTTCCATCACAAAGATAACTGATGTCACTTGGAAAGCTGGCACGCTAAAATAGAACTGGGCTGGACACACCTGCCGCATGTCAGACGAACGACGAAAATCAGATGAGATATAAGTTGAAATCTACTAAATACAATCCCTTTATACGTAACTTGAACAGGTTAGTTTACACTTTCATCAAAAACTTTTAGAACAGTTTATACCTAGGTACCAGTTTGGTTCTGATTCACATGGGTAAAATCAGAAATTATGTTTAAGTACCTATAAATATTAACATTCAATATTACCTAAATATAGTTCTACTCTGATGATTTTATAATAATAAATTGATATGACACATCAAAAATCAACTTTTCATTAAGACTATGCCGACCGCACAGTGGCGCCCTCATCGTTTGTTTGGTTATTTCGTACAATTTAGAATGAAAATGCAGAAAATAAGCACGTTAAGTTGTGCTTCACAAGATTATACGTTAATATTATTAGAAACGGTAGTTTTATATTGTTTAGTTTTATCATAATCCTTAAAACGGATAACAGTGCCACTATATTCCGTTTTAAGGATTATAATAAAACTAAACAATATAAAACTACCGTTTCTAATAATATTAACGTATAATCTTGTGGAGCACAACTTAACGTGCTTATTTTCTGCATTTTCATTCTAAATTGTACGAAATAACCAAACAAACGATGAGGGCGCCACTGTGCGGTCGGCACAGTCTTAAACAAATCAGTAATCAAATCACCTACTTTCGATATTTAGTGTGCTCTAAAATGTATAAGCTCCAATGGAAATTTGAGTCATATTATCAGGTGACAGATACAAAATTATTGCAGCCTTGCTCTATTTACTTCAAATCCTTGTCACATTCAATTACCATAATTATGCAAGCTTTCAGTGCCTCCTAGCAGATTTTACTCTAATTAAAATATGCATGAATAAAATAGGACATTAATATCAGATCCGTTTTAAATTAGAACAAAATCAATGAATTTAAGGTTGTTTTTCGATTGGTAAACAATTACTGAAAGTGTCTGAAAGTGAGCTTGGTAGACAATGCCTAAGTAAACTGATAATATTGGGTATTGTAAAATGAACCCTAGTCTAATGTCTGTAGTGTGCATTTTTTACACATTTTAAAATGTATTATGCACTGCAAAAGCACCTAAAAAAACAGTTTTGCGATGAATTTTGAAAATCAAAGTAATATTTTTGCCTGAAAATGTATTTCCAAATCAACGGAAAATCCAAAATGAGTATCTAGTTCCGTACGAATTGCTTTTATAACTGTAGGTGTGCTTAGTGTATTTAATTCCATCACTGAATTATAGAGCCCGGCTCTCCGCAATTATCCCTATTCCCCTTTCGCAGGCATAGCATTGGTGGGCGACGGTACCTATGGTACATTCAAAAAAAAAAACCGTACTATAATGTGCACATGTGCTTTGTACTTTGCTAATCGGGACTATTTGTATACATTTCAGAGCCCTAATTGCGTAACTAACTACCAATCAGAATCTGAATCATTTTGAAGGATATTGCTAAACCATTACTTCTTATGTTCGAAAAATTTGTCTAGTCAACAACGTAAATAACGCAATGAATGTTGTTGAACTGTCAAAATGAAAGTCATTGCTACTGTTAGTTCCGTATTACAGAACGTCACTCAATACTCAAGCATTACTTAAAACTAGTTTCAACCAATCAAATGGCTGGAATCTAATTTTAAGTAATGCTTGAGCAGCGGGATTGGCCGAAAGGGTTACCGCTACCCCGGAACACAAAGGGCTAAGGAAGGAACACGGGTGGGTTTTAGTCAGTAAGAGTCTGACACTCCCTTCTGCTCCACCCAGAGCGGGAGGGGTCACTGGATGATTTCCCATCCACAAAAAAAAAAAAAGTAATGCGTAAAGAATAAAGTATTGAGTGACGTTCGTAATACGGGCATTAGTATGTTACGCAGTTTTGATCTGTGAAAGCTTTAAGGCGTATTTACACTGAGAGAGTTTCCTGAATCTATACGAGGCAAAGACATATTATGCGTGCGATTTATTTTATTTATTTATTAAATCACACCAACAGCATCTCCATTCGCTTACAAAAATATTTAAGAATGGTATGCTAATGTGTACACAAATTACAGGTGTACATAACATTTAAAGAAGAAAGACTGAAAGTTAAGCTCCTTAGAAACCAAATTTTATAAATAAATGTGAGGCCTATTCACATTCCCGCCACAAAATATGCTAGAAACTCTCTCTGTGTACATAAGCCTTTATGGTCGGTCTACGTATGCCTAACGTGCATGCCAACAAAATTAACCAGGTACGTTTGGATTTTATTTTTATTGGACGTGTGTTTTCGTCATATTTGTCGCTTATTGCCACTCCGTCACCGCCAAAAATTTGTTTTTTTTTTTTTAAATCAGAAATGGAATATTTTTTTGACACCAGAAGGCCAATTCTCGTAAATTAAAATGTTCTAAATCTAATCGCAGACTCATTTTGGTGACAAAAAAATTTCAAAATGTAGGGAAATTATAAGTATTTTTTTGACAGATAGAAACTGAGGTCAGACTGTGAACGTTCTTAAAATTACGAGAATTGCCCTTAAGGTGTTCGAAATAATTATGGATATTAGGCCCTTTCAATCCCCCCCGGTGGGTTCCCGCATTGTCGAGGCGGGGGGGCTCAGTAGCCGTGGCTTGGTCACCCACGGTGAAGCGAAGAGGAACCCGAGGAGGGGCCGCTCGTCAGGGCTTTTGCCTGTAAGCCGACGACGTAGCGGCCAACAAGTAGGTTGCGGTGCCGCTTGGGCGACATCGCAACTGAGGCGGGCCGCGATGTCGTATGTGAGGGAGGCATCGCGGCTGAAGGTTGGAGGCCGCGGCGGGAGAGGAGTGCCGGTATTGCGGTGCGCCGCTCTCCCTACCTTCCGCGGCCTTGACGGGGTCGCCACCGTTGATGGCAGACGCGGTGGGGCCGCAGGGGAGGAGGAGTGTTGGTATTACGTTGGCCACTCTCCCTATCCTCTGCGGCCGAAAATTGGCAGGCGGCGGGGCCAACGACCTGTCCCGCCGCAAGGGGACCAAGGGTGCCCAGACACGGGGTCGTCTGGCGCCCATGTGCTGGTTTGGTCCCTGGGGTGGTCACGGCGTGCTATGTGTTCTGGTGCGCCGGTGATGGGGAGCACTCCCCAGAGGAGGGTCCGGTGACGGACAGCCGCGGCGGGTTCACGGATGAGTGCTAACGCGTGCCCGTGTTCCCGCCATAAGCGGCGGAGGAGGACACCGTGGAGTTTTAGTGGGTAAGAGTCCCACATAACTGCACTATCTCCCCGTGGTAGTGCAGTATGCATGAGCATTTCTCCACGTTAAAAAAAAAAAAAAAAGGCCCTTTCAATCCTTCCTTCCTTTTTGCGTCATGTTTGCCGCAAATAAACGTATTTTCTTTCTTTCTTTCTTTCTTTCTTTCACTATAGAATCTTGTACACTGACATGTTTTTTCTACGACGTGGTTTTACGCCGTACTGTAAAGAAACCGTGACGTATACAAAGGGCCTTACTATCCGATGGGCGTCGAGATATTGGAACGAAATATCGGAAATATTTTGCAAAATTGTCGGTTTAGTGTTTTGTCAGGCTTGGTCAGGGTTGATATGATTTAAATCACTTGATTTAAATCAGTGATTTTAATCGTGATTTTAATCAAGTGATTTTTTTTTTTAAATCAATGATTTAAATCATTACATTTTTACTGCAACCAAGTCGGGCAAAAATTGTCTAGGGACATCCCCCGACATAGATTACGGCGCGCACACGTGTGCAATGCCATGCGAGTATACAGATTACCGATACAGTTCCAAACTATGGAGAGACTGGTAGTAGTTTAATGAGTAGCATTATTCGTTTAAATGCAAAAGTTGAGCCTTTCACATGAGTATTAGTCGATAAACAAGTCATACAGAAAACTGCCCCGATTGATTGGTGGGTAGCAATACATAATATAAAAAAATGTATAACAGAAGAAGAATTGGATATAATTAAGCAACTGCTGAGTACAGTTGCTTCTTCGGCTGGGGTCGAAAGAATATTTTCGGCATTCAATTTAGTGCACAGCAAAATAAGAAACAGATTAGGCACTGAGAAGGCAGCCAAATTAGTTTTCCTTTTGAAGGAACTCAAAAATAATAAAGTTTACTACTAAGTTTATTAATACTTACTTACCATAGTATTGGTTCATGTTTCTTTTTTAATCTATAAGTTATTACTTTCCTTGTAATTTATTCTACCCCACCGTTTTTTAAATTGTTGATTTTATTAGTAGAACTTGTTTAATTACCTTAATTGTACCTATTAATACTAAAATTAAACCAAAATATGTTGTTTTCCTTTTAATGAAGAACTGACTATTAAATTTAAAAAAAAGACAAGAAAGTAAAAAAATTCAAAAAAATCTGATTTAAATCAAATAAACCCGATTTAAATCAAATTAATCGTATTATTTTGATTTTTTTTTTTAAATCATGATTTTTATCAACCCTGGGCTTGGTTTATATTAAATACTGTTTGTGGACGGTATTTAACGAAATTTCATTTTATTTCGTTTTAATTTTAATCGAGTACCCGCCCATTGGTTTATAAAGATTTGTTGTGAAAATCAAAAATAAATTGAGTGAAGAGTATGCATTCGGTAAATGATAAATGATTTTATTTCTGTATGTAGGTTTGTACAAACACTTTTTACACGTCAATCATATTTTTAAAAACGAGATGAGGTCGACGTTTCCTGTCTGACTACTCTGAGAAGAAAGGCCGAAACAAACTCAGAGTCTCTTTTAAAGTCCAGACATAATCTTGGTCAGATCATGTGGAGTAATAAGTTTTTTGAATGCGGTAGGGTAAAAGGATGTTGGGCAAACTTTTGTGTTCTCCTTTTAATATAGCGTTTACGATAACTTTTATTTACTTTTATAAAATTAAAATTTAATAAATATAAAATTCTCGTGTCACAGTGTTAGCTACCATACTCCTCCGAAACGGCTGGACCGATTTGTATGAAATTTTGTGTGCATATTGGTTAGGTCTGAGAATCGGCTACTATCTATTTTATTTTTTTTTGCAAAACGACGATTGCGGGGTCAACTAGTACTTTTATAAAATTATGAATTTGTTAAAAAACTGTTTGTAACATCTTCTCTTAGGTACTTTGAATTCAAGTTTCGCAGACATAGTGGCAACTTAAAACAAAATTTTTTACAAAAAAAAAAAAAATAACCATTTACACTCACTTTTGAATTGTCAATTAACTAGTCGGTCAGTTAGTCAGAAAGTTGAAGCTAGTTACCCATTCCAAAACGTAGATCTCTTGGAGAAGAACGGGCAAGAAACTCCAAGTACACTCTTACCATCCAGCTCAACGATTTTGTAGGGAACCTAATGATCCAACACACGCGCAACCATCAGTGAAACATTAAGTGAGCATGACACATTCTTAACTGCCATGCTCTTTCAAGTCAATATAAAAAAATCATAATAATCCTGTAATATGTATGCATAAGTAGGTGTCGTTGGTTCCGCATTTACGTTTTTGTCACCGACTTCCGAAGTTTAAAGTTATTTTTCACTTTGTAGTGTTGTTTTTTAAGTCAGCTGTTTTTTTTTTTTGTAAAAATGTTTTATTTTTTACTTTTTAGTTGTACCTACTTCGAAAATTCAGAACACAACCACTCTATAGTGAATTCATCATTGAAATATAATGAAATGGTTTATTGACATTTTTTTCTTGCTCCGGCTTACCTTTGTCATAAATTCACCCTTCGCCACTGCAACCCGCATACTCTGAGAGAAAGACTGAAACTAAGAGGTCACAGTCTCTTATAAAGTCCAGACTTAATCTTGGTCAGATCATGTGTGAGAACCATGTAGATTAGTGCCTGAAATGGTATTTTGAGGAAAAAACCACAAACATTTTAGTGGACCTGTAATAACGTAGCGTCACATTTACGTATGTAAATGCGGTAAATGCCGTCCATGCACTGTTCTATAAGGTAGGTATCTTTTTTTAAACATAGTTATTATCAACAAAATGAAAAACACCCTCTCGTAAACTATTGCCTCGTTTCATCATTAGATACATTACATTGTTAATTGAGGGGCCCATGGCTAAAGAATAACAGCCGCACAGGGCCTCAAGTCTGCTATTACAATAGTGTCAGAATGGTCTATCATTGATTTCATAATTGTTGATTTTGACAAGTTTGGTAATCTACTAACTGACTAACATAATGGCGTCATTATGACTTTCCAATGGTCAACCACTGACACTCCATTGAAAGAAATGGCGTAAAATAGTAATCTCTCGTACATAATGACAAATGAATAAATGTAATGTTTATTGCTATTTACGAACTTCTTACTACTTCAGATTGCAAACACTAATACCTACGTAATATGTAAAAATGTATATTAAATGAAATCCTAGAATGAAATTTAGCAGATTACGAACTTTTAGCAAAATGACAATGGGATCGTGTTGGAATGACGAATTTATAAAAATAGCAGACTTGGGCCCCAGGTCGATTGATCAGGTTAGCTAGGCTTGCCGCGGTTGGTCTGTGTATGGGTGACGATCTTTACATACCGAGATCCCTCCGTGCCTCGGAAAGCACGATAAGCTGTTGGTCACGGCTGTCATTTGTGGAACTTTGACAGTCGTTACGGGTAGTAAGAAACCCGAAAGTCTGACAACCAGTCTTACCAAGGGGTATCCTATTAACAATTGGGTTATGGATGTGAGATAGGCAGTTGCTCCATGTAAAATACTGGTATTTAGCTGCATCCGGTTAGATTGGAAGCTGACCCCAAATGAAATGTGGTATGGTACGTAGGTACAAAGAATTTTGTACAGTGAAAATGATCGGTAAAATGCATTGTGTATAAAACGGGCAATATTGGGGGAAATGACTGTGTTGGCTGACGCATTAGTTTTTCACAAATTCCAAAGAAGAAACCTATAGTTTACTGTTAGCCTGTATCATACAATAGCTGGGCAAAGGCCTCTCCCTATAACTGCCAGTGATTGCGATCCAGGGCGGATGGGGAGCACTGATCGTTTGTTTTGTCGCGTCGCTAACGCCTTCTAGCTGTCTCAGAGCTCCACATACTATGCCCACAGCGCAATTAAACAGAACTAAAAACTAAACACCTGGTTTAAAAAAATCCTTTCTCACGAATCATTGCGATTGTTCAATCATTCGCATTAAATCTAGTTTGCTTTATCATATTTCGGTTAGAAAGCGGCGATATTCCTAGAATTTAATTAATAAGTAATATTGCAGCTACGTGACAAAGCTGACCGTAGAATCAGCTTCGGAGTTCCTATATAATAGAATTTTTCGGAAATATTAATTATAACTTAGTTTACTGGATTTTGTAGACGAAAAAGCATTATAATCTCATCAATACAATAAATTTCATCAATACCTAACTATCGAAATTGCTATAAAACCTAATGTGTGAACGAAAAAAAGAAAAGAAAATGCACAGGAAATACAAACAATAAAAATAATATTAAATCTAACAAAATCGTGAAGACAAAAAAAGAACATTAAAACTTTTAACTTTTTCTAATATATATCTAATGAAGATTAAAATTTAAAAAATTAAAAAAAACAAAAGAATGAATTGTAAAATGCGACACGTTTTTCTTTAATAAAAAATCACGTTTTCCAGTTTACCCTATTAAAGGTAACATTCTCACTTGCGTGATAAATGATAAGCCTAACAAATCGCATGAAATTTGTTACAAAAGCGTCATAGCACTTGAACTACATAACCGGAAAATGTGTGCTGATCCCCTTGAAACCAAAACTCCGAATTTTCTCGAAATAAGAAACTATTTGGGTGGTGGAAACAGCTCTAGCGACAAACTAAAACTATTTATTTCAATTGAACCAATTACAGGCACTTTTGAATTGCCAAGCAGTCGGTCAGTCTGAACGATGGAAGGTGGGCCAGTGCGCGGAGTTCGCGCAGCTGAATTTTGGGCAATGTTTGAACTTTTTGCCATCGATACGCTAAGAAGAAGTCGATGAAGCGAGTTGCCCATTCCAAAACGTAGTAGGTTCCTATATCTAAAGGCGTATTCAAACAAAGAAAAATCTATTAAAGAAATTTGACAAATTGTAGTAGCTTGATGTGCTGGCGTCTGTACCTATTATAAGCACCATCCTGCAAATTTCCTGCAGTTTTTCCGTATAAAAACTGTTTTTTTTTTGTGGATGGGAAATCATCAAATGACCCCTCCCGCTCTGGGTGGAGCAGAAGGGAGTGTCAGACTTACTGACTAAAACTCACCCGTGTTCCATCCTTAGCCCTTTATACAGGGTTACTGGTAAGTCGAGCACTTCCTTGCAGGAGGTGATAGGGGAGCTAAAATGTGTCAAATTTAACCCCCATATGTATGGCCGAAAACTTTTACAGTTATTTGTAATTTTAAATTACTCCAAATTTTCACACTAAGCTTTTATTTATAGCTAACATTCTACACAAAGCTAACACAGTAAAATGTCTAAAAATATCAAATAATTTCAAGAAGTTTTTGTAATTCTTTGTACGAGTAGTTGCATTTTTTTTTCAAATATCTCTTAAATTATTCGTTTTCGGCCATACATATGGGGGGTTAAATTTGTCACATTTTAGCTCCCCTATCACCTCCGGCAAGGAAGTGGTCGAGTTACCAGTAACCCTGTATATGTTCCGGGACAGCGGTAACCACTTTCGGACAATCCCGCTGCCCCGGCAGGCTTCGGCCCTTACTTCCCCCCTTCCCTGTTGCTGACATCTGTTTGAGGCGCGCGTGGAACACGTACGCGCCGTCCGGCACGGGCCTGGTCCTGATCGGACGGTGAGTTACCCATTACTCTCCGTCGGCCCACGCCTACGGTGGCCGGGAGTCGTCACGCGGCTCCCGACGCTCGGAGCGTCTCCCGCGGCGGCTGGGACGTGAGGTTCTCTCCCTCAACCATCCCGCCACCTCCTTTGCTAGCATGACTGCTTCGCAGAAGGAGGTGACTGCCTCCCACTCCCTCTCGCCGCGGACCATGGCTTGAACCAGGGCCGGGCGCGAGAGGTCGCCGCCGCTGCCGAGACTTAAGAGTCCTAAGCCGAATAACACAATAGGCTAGAATACGCTGTCCGATGCAATTACCAACGGACCGTCATTCGGTCTATCTACGTCCGTTTACGTATAGCCCGTCTGGAAGGTATGAGGTACCGTCACCAAAGGAGATAAGTAATAAGGGTCGTCGAATATAGTTGAAGTTGACTAAGAAACCGATTGATGTTTTCGAATGAATATTTAATTTGATAAATGAACTGTTTGTTTTCTATTAATTAAATTTAATTTTATTCGAAAACATCAATCGGTTTCTTAGTAAAATTCAACTATATCCGACGACCCTGTATATTTATCACCTTTGCCCCTTTGACTGTACATGCAAAACAATAAACCAAAATAAAAAAAAATCTAGTGACTGACTCGAAATTATAACCCCAAAATAATTTAATTAAAAATAAATTCAAAAACTAAAATCTAAGACTACTGAAAAGTCACGCTCTAAAAAGTATAAAATAAGTTTAAAAACTAACACCCGACTACTAAAAAGGATGAAACAAGAAAGTACCTTCCCGTGGTCACATGCCGCTGTACTAACATACTAATAAGCCATGGTAGCATGCGATCATGGAAGGTACTTTCTTGTTTCATCCTTTTCAGTAGTCGGGTTTTAGTTTTTTCAAATATATATTGAGAATACCGATTAACGATAGAGACGCTCCTAATACTATTGTTTGAAAGGCAACCGATTTCAAGAATTTTAAGCCTCTTCTGTGGTGTACGTCGACCTTATTTTATTTCCAATTCATTTTTGATGATACCGTATTACCGATTACCGATGGACGTTGTTTGCTATCGTTTCTGAGATCGAAGAAAATTGCATAAGTGAGGCACTTATGTCTCATTTTGTATTTATAATGTTTGCGTATGTAATATAATAATTAAATGGATAGTATATTTGATATTATGGATAGTATAGTGATATTTGTTAAAATGAAACTGATGCTGAGCAGCTGATTGCGGTAATTTAAATCAGTATCAGTATACGCAATACTCTAATCGGAATTATTATAGCATTAAAGCGAGTACCCAAAGGCCACCATGTCTAGGTTTACCTTGGAACGGCAATTGCACCTGTAGTGACGAGAGTTTTGTTAGACCGTTCCCACTAAATTGACCCGCCCACTCTGACAAGCTTGCACAAAAGGGTCTTCATATATGCAACTCAAGTGTATATGTTACGGTAAATCTGATTAATTGAAAATTATTAATATTTTTACAAAATTATTAATAATAACCACGTTTTGGATTTTTGCTATTGTCTTGGTGAGAATAAGCACGCGAATCTTAACCTAACACTTTATTTTAATAATAAAATCAGTTTGTAGTGTGGTGATTGTCTTGTGTCGTCTGGTTTGGGTATAAGGTTAGTAATTTAAGCTTTTTGGCTCTCATTTCCCAAGGAAATGAGTGCCGAGGAACCCCCTGATGGGGGTGGAGGGATTCCTCCGGATATTATGGAGGTTGTGGAGTGTTCTCAAAACACTGATCGCGTAAGACCCGAAGTTAGAAAGCGCCCCGGAGACCCTGAGTCCACTGTTGTTGACGCAAAAAGAAACAAGCCGCCGTCTGACTCAATCCAATCCGTTTTTACTAAGCCAGGTTTTGAGAGCGACTCCAAAATGCTCTATAGTGAGAGTGACAGAGCTCCCTACACTGTATTTGTCTCTAGGGTGGAAACAGACCCTAAGCAAGGCCTAACCTTAAACTCACTCAAGTTTGCTCAATTTATATTTAATAAAGGTTTTAAAGGTGTTGTCCAAGGCAGTGTCAGGTCTTTGGGCCGTAACAGGATGTCTGTTGATTTTATGACAGTAAGTGACGCTAACAACTTTGTCAACAATCCCATCCTGACTGAAAACAAATATTCGGCAGCTATCCCTCGCTTTCACGTAAGTCGCATGGGAGTTGTTAGGGATATCCCTACTGACTGGACACTAGAGGAGCTAGTCCTCGGTATAGAAACCCCTCGCAATTGTGGTGAAGTCGTTAGGGCTAGAAGGCTTAATTTTAAAAACAAAAAAGAGGACTCCGTTACTTGGTCCCCATCATCGACTGTGGTGCTTACTTTCTCTGGCCAAATTCTCCCAGAGAAGGTATTTTGTTACAATGTTTCTCTTCCTGTCTCTACTTATCAACTTCCCACTATCCAATGCCGCAACTGCTTACGATTTGGCCATATAAGCATTCAGTGCAGATCTAAGCCCCGCTGTTACCGTTGTGCACAACCTCATCCTGGAGATAGTTGTAATGTTCCCGACTCTCAGGTCTCATGTCTTTTGTGTGATGGTGGTAGCCATAAGGCCACTGATAATAGGTGCCCTGAACACTCAAGACAGAAGGCAATTAAAATGGTAATGTCTGAAGAAAATTTAAGCTACCGTGAGGCTTCAGCAAGGTTTCCCCGTCCTCGTAAATTGCCATACTCTAATGTGACAGCAGGTCCCTCCCAATCAAAACTACCTCAAACTTATCCTTCTGAACCCATTCTCTTCTCGTCCCCTCTTAACACTCCTACTTCTTCTCCATATGCCTCCCCTGTTAAAACCTCCTATACAAAGACGGTTTATCGTTCTCCAAAACCTAGGCCAGAATTGGGCAAGTCATATGACACTCAAGCCCATAAGTCAATGGTCTATACCCCTAAGTCTTCTCAGCCTAATGGCTGTGCTCTGAATTCCCCTTACACTGAAACCACTCCCCTTCCCACTCCCAATGACAATTTGATAGAGCTCCTGACTTGCTCCCTTATAAACATATTATCTAAATTTAGTGATGCAATACCGGACAATGTCGTTAGATTAGTTCAACAACTCCTCGATACCTGGATTCGCCAAAATGGAAAAAATCCTTCAGTGGAACTGTAGATCCATTCGCAGGAAAAAACATGATATAATCTATCTAATAAATAGATATAAACCCGTTGTCTTTGCCGTGTCGGAGACGTGGCTCAGGCCTGGATCTCTCTTTAGGGTTCCTGGTTTTTCATGTCTTCGGGACGATAGAGATGATGGATGGGCGGGTTGCGCCCTATTGGTTAGCAGATCTATCACTTTTTCTCAGATTCCTCTTCCCCATCATGATCCTGGTCTACATGTTGTGGCTATTAGAGCCATGGACATATCCTATGTATCTGCCTACATTCCCCACCCCAATGCTAATATTTTGTCTGAATTTAACTCTATCCTTTCTTCTATTCCTGGCCCTTTGATTGTGTCAGGTGATTTTAATTGCCGTCACACGCTTTGGGGCTCTCACTGTAATGACCCCTCCTCCAACTTTTTGCTAGACCTTTTAGATGATCGCAACCTTTGTGTTCTTAATGATGGATCTGCTACCCGTCGGGTTTCCCCTAACCAAAATATTAGTGTTCCTGACCTTACTTTTTGTTCCCCTTCCCTAGTAACAACTCTATCCTGGTCTGTTCTCCCTAATACATATGGCAGTGATCATTTTCCTATCCTAATTTCGTTTCCAAGCACTCATCCACGTTTACCCCCCATCCAACCCCTACAAAAATATCGCCTACCCCAAGCTGACTGGTCTAAGTTCTTGTCCAATTTGGACGCAGAACTTCAAAATTTTCCCCAAATAAACCCATCCAACTCCCTAATTCTCTACAGTGATTTTGTTGAGTGTCTGTTGAGAGCGGCCAATTCTTCTATCCCCTTAAAAAATTCTGCCCGTCACCTAATACCTTCTCCACCTTGGTGGGATGCTGAATGCACTGATGGCATTCGTAAACGTAAAGAAGCAGAAAATACCTTTTCCTCTAGTATTAATATGCCCGACTATTTAAATTTTAAAAAGACTTCTGCAAGTACTTGTAGGTTATTGGCAAGAAGGAAAAGATGTGGCTGGCTCAAGTTTTGCGAGTCGCTATCTCCACGTTCTCCAGTTTCCCTTGTATGGAAAAAAATTAAAATCTACCGCAGAGCTTGCGACAACCACTCTCCCGATGTTTCTACCAATGACCACAGCACCTGGTTGGAAGACTTCATATCCAAATTAGCCCCCCCCTATGTTCCTAGCTCCGATTGCCTTCCCATTATAGATCCTCCTCCTACCACTTCCTCCGATAGATTTGATGACCTTTTCTCTTATTCAGAACTTATTTGTGCCTTAGATCATCTCCGGGATTCTGCTCCAGGGGTCGATGGAATACCCTACTCCTTTATTTCCAAGTCTTCTTCTAACTGTAAACTAATCTTTCTTAACCTAATCAATTCCTTTTTCGTTACTGGCCAAGTTCCAGAGTCTTGGAAATCCCAAATAATCATCCCAATTTTGAAACCTGGTAAAGACCCAAAAGATCCTACTTCCTATCGTCCTATAGCCCTCTCTTCGGTCTTGGCTAAAATTATGGAGAATCTCATCAAGAATCGACTTGAATGGATTTTAGAAACTAAAGGCATCTTATCCAGTTCACAGTTCGGTTTTCGAAGAGGTATGGGAACTCTAGATAGCCTAAGTGTCTTCATGTCTGATGTCCGCATTGCCTTTTCCAATAATGAAAGTGTTCTCGGTGTATTCCTAGACATAGCTTCAGCCTATGATAATGTCCAACTTCCAATACTCAGGCAAAAGCTGCTACAGCTGAGTATCCCTGTGAGGATGGTCAACATCATTTGTAGTCTCCTTATGTCCCGTTCTATTTCTGTCCGTCATCAAAACTACCTCTCCCCATCCCGTCTAGTGTGGAAAGGTCTACCCCAGGGGTCGGTCTTAAGCCCCATTCTTTATAATATATACACACATGATTTGGAGTCTTCAGTGAGTTGTTTCTGCAAAATCCTACAGTATGCCGACGACATTGCTCTTTACTTTAATTCAGCTTCGCTTTCAGATGCCTCATCTCGCTTAAATTCTGCCCTTTACTACTTAAACCAGTGGTTGACAGATCACGGCTTAAGTTTGTCAGTTTCCAAATGTAATGCAGTTGCCTTTTCTCGTAAGCGTAATATTCCCCTTATTAACCTCCATGTTGAAAACGAACCCATTTTGATCTGTGACAAAGTAAAATTTCTTGGCCTCATTCTTGACTCAAAATTATCTGGACTCTACCACCTGGATTACATCTCAAAGAAATGCGAAAGAGGTGTTAATGTCTTACGTGCCCTTTCTGGAGTTCGCTGGGGAGCTCATCCAACTTCACAGAAAATCCTTTATAACGCCATAGTTCGTAGTCACTTTGACTATGGAATTTTTCTGTTGGAACCATGCAACAAAATAGCCCTGGCCAAACTGGAAAGAATTCAATCCAAATGCTTACGTATTATCACGGGTGCTATGAAATGCTCACCTATTAATGCCCTCCAGGTAGAATGTTTAGAGCCTCCCCTTCACTTACGTAGACAATACCTCTGTGACAGATTTTTTTATAAAGTCATACAGAATAAATGTCATCCTCTTCTCCCTCTTCTTCGTTCACTTTGTCAGTTAATCCCAACATCTCGCTATTGGTCTCATAAAAATCCCCCACTTCTCGTTAACAGCTTCAATAAATTCAATAATTTGCACATTTCCTTAGTCCAGTTAGATAAAAATCCCTTATTTGAAGTAAATTTTGATTCCTTGCTCTTCCAGCCAAAAGTTATTTTTAACTTGGGTATATCCAAACATGACCCTGCTGCTAATGTCAAATTCAATAGGATTCTGGCAGAGGACTGGCACGATTGGCTGACGTTATTTACAGATGCTTCTAAGTTGTCCGATGATAGTAATGTCGGATCAGCTGTGTGGATCCCAAAATACAAAATTATCCTTAATTTTCGTAGTCCTGCTTTTGGCACTATATTCACAGGGGAAGCAATAGCTCTTTTGGAAGCAGTCTCCTACATTGAATCACATGGACTCAACAAAAGCCTTATTCTCTCGGACTCTCTTAGCTGTCTACAGGATTTAATAAAATCGCCTTTTCGCTCTCGTCACAATTTTCCCCTTATTCTAAAGATAAAACAACTCCTGTATAGATGCCACTGCTTAGGCATAGAGATTGCACTGGCTTGGATCCCCAGTCACTCTGGAATTATTGATAACGAGAATGCGGATTCTATTGCTAAGCTGGCTACTCGGAATGGGGTCGAATCTCATCCGTCTTGTTATCCCCGAGATCTGCACTGTCTTGTTAAACCCGAGATGATGAAGAATTGGAATGAGCATTGGCAGAAAACTCGAATACTGAAGGGAAGATTTTATGGCTCTATCCAACCATTCATTCCATCTAAATGTTGGTTCAGCAAACTAAAATTTTCTAGTAAAATAGCCACCTCTGTCATAATTAGACTCCGACTTGGGTTCGTTTGCACTCCAGTTTTTTTGGCCAAAATCCGCGTGAGGGACTCTTCTTTGTGTGAATGTGGCCTGGAGGAGGGTACTCTGGAACACTTGTTTTTTTCCTGTCCTCGTTTAACCACTTCCCTTTACGACATACTCCCTTCTGATGTTCCCCGCCCAATTAACATTCCTTTCCTTTTATCTTTAGCCCATACTCCTGCAGTTAAAATCCTTTATAAATTCATTAGCATCAATAAAATCCAGCTATAGTTGATATTTCTATTTACTTATTATATATACTGAATGTTCTAACATTTATTTTGTGACGTTTTACATCTACTAATCAAAAATGTTTTGTCCTTTTTTAGCATGGGGATCCATGGATGCCACAGCTACAAACACTGATCAATAGTTGTGTAAAGTTTACGATCATTATTTTCTCATACCTTGACATTGGCAAAATCATCGAATGTTACCGATGGAGCCAGAACCTTAAAAAAATAGAATAGAATAGAACCACGTTTTGGTAAATGTGAATAAACGATCGAAATTTATTACTTTTAGTAGTAATTATTAATAATTCACGACACATATTGGTGAAAGTTATAAAATAAATAAAAAGGGGCAGGGGCACCCCGAGGTTCGGTTTGGTTAGGTTCCTTTAAACCCTGCAGACAGAAATAGGAGCCCCGCGCTGCGGGGCTCCGTCGACCTGACGTAAAAATCAATATTTTGATGGGAATTCGGAATCTTATTGCATAGAAAAAGGATATTTTTTGATTTGCGTTTAAATACTACTCATTTTTAACTGTTTATTTTTTAACTAATATGTTCAATAGTTTATTTTTTGTTAACTTTTCATGGGTTTTTATTTATTTTATAACTTTCACCAATATGTGTCGTGAATTATTGATAATTACTACTAAAAGTAATTTTCGATCGTTTATTCACATTTACCAAAACATATGGTTATTATTAATAATTTTGTAAAAATATTAATAATTTTCAATTAATCAGATTTACCGTAACATATACACATATAATATAGGTAAAGATTACATTATTTATTTTATTAGAAAAATGTATGTGTTTATTCGATCATGTGCGTTCAACGTGAGTGTTTTGCTGTGAAGTTACGGCGCGGCAATTGAAAGGGGCCTGTGTCCGTTTATTAGCAGTGTGTTCACTGACGCTTCCCACCGCGATTCCGTTCCGGAACGCGATGCTTTGTCTAATCGCTTGAGAACTGGACTGATTTAGCTATTTTTGTTTTAAAACGTTCGTAATAGTCCGAATCAGGTATTATATAGAAAAACATTGGAAAAGATTCCCGGATTTTTTTGGGATGTAATTAATAGCACTTTGAATTTTATGAAAACAGCTATAAAATTTTGTATCAGCACTTTAAAATAATAATACATCTACAGGGTTACAGGTTAAGTCGACCTAGATCCTTTAAGAGGTTGTAGTTTCCATCATTCCTGATTGATTTGACTATGAAACACCGCACCCCAAACTTAACCATTATCTAGATATTAGGAATGATGGAAACTACAATATCTTAAAGGATCTAGGTCGACTTAACTGGTAACCCTGTATAATTTAATATTATCACTTTAAAAATAATGGTTTGCACTATAACTGTGTCGAAAACCAACTCCGAAACTAGTTAGTTTCTGAACGCATATTAAAATGTCCACGAAGGTAACCCCGCCAGGTCTGAGTTCGCTCGCTAAGCTCGCTCACTAGATCCCGCCCCGTGGGGAAGATCATGTGGCGGGTCTAAGTTGGGTTACAAGCAATAATTATAAGACCTTCTATTAATGAGTGATTATAATACTACATACACACACTCGCGTTCGTTGGCAACCGATTGTACACACATCAAAAGTGTCTAGGGATCAACATATATTTTTGCAATAACTTTTCTCCTGATTGATATTAATTAAAATTTTCTTTAAGGATTCATCAAATAAAGTGTTTTCGTTTGTCACAGTAACGATAAACCAAGTCACCTTTGCATTAATAAAGAAATTTGCCATTTTCCTAATAAAGGGATTTTTGACATTTGAACCACTAACACAAAAGTTCGAAAAAAAGACTGAAATAACAGTTTTCTCTAAAATTTTATTGGGTAACTTAAACAATTAATAATCCGTGTTTCTACCGCGAACACTAACAACACAAGAACATCGGTTTGGCATACTCAAAATGAGTTCATCCAAATCACGCTGTGGAATGGCCGCCCATGTTCGTTGCAACAACAAAAAAAGGTCTTCTTGCGACTGGATACCCTCCATATTCGGCAGAGCTCTTCTCTGTAGCATATCCCATGCATGCTCAATCGGGTTCAAGTCTGGCGACTGAGCAGGCCAGGCAGGACATTGATGTTAGCTGCGGCGAGAGTCTGTCTTACAACTCTTGCGGTGTGCGGTCGTGCTTTATCATGCATTAACTGAAATAAGGGACCGATTTGCACTTGTAGAGGAACGATGACGTCTGATACAATCGTCTCAGCATAAATTTGAGCGTTGAGGTTGCCTCTGATCCAAATCAACTCAGTTCTTCCGCCGATCCAAATACCCGCCCATACCATGATGGTTCCACCACTATAAGGATGGACTTCCTGGCAGGATTTTAATCGCTGTTGGCGTCCAGGGGTTCTCCAGTGTCGTATACGTCTTGTATCCGGTCTCATACCAAAACGAGACTCATCAGAAAAGCACACGAAACGCCATTGTTCTTCTGCCCAATTTCTGTGTTCAAGAGCCCATTGATATCGAATCCTACGATTGTGCATTGCTATAGGTGGTACCCGTAGCGGTCTTCGGGAATGAAGGTTCACTTCATGCAAGCGGTTTCTGACTGTTTGGTCGCTAATTAAGTTCCCTGAAGAGTGATGAAGCCTCACGGCTAACATCATGGCGGTTATTGTTGGAGCTCTTCGAGTTAAGATTTGAATGTATCGGTCTTGTCTCCGTGTGGTGCAGCGATACCGTCCTCCATGGCGCTCAGCCACGGTACCAGTGCTTCGGTAACGTGTCCAAAGTCGACTGATAACACTCTGACTTGTATTCAGAGCTAAAGCCACAGTACGTTGCCGGGAACCAGCTTCTATCATTCCCACGGCTCTGAGCATTTCTTCCCTGCTTAAATGACGTCGCCGCTCCATAATAACGTTGGTTTTAATCAGTAGTAGGGAAACAGTAGCACTAATAATGTCTTCAATGCGTTGTATGTTTTTATAGGGAAAATATTGACAGCTGATTTTCATCTTTTACTCGAATTTGATTCACAGTTCCTGATTCAAATTATGAAATGCACCAAAAAGGATCCATATAAATTTATAAAATCATAAATTTATTACAAAGCCACATCTCAATCTCAAGAAATCCGCATAAAAATGCTTGATCCCTAGACACTTTTGATGTGTGTATTTCAGAAAATCAACCATTAGGGTATATGACATGATAGCTTAGCGGTTATCGTACGTTGGTAAGCGCGGTTTTAATTTTTCTTAATGTTTTAATAATTACTCTAATAATCACGCTATTGAATATAGTTCCGTATCATGATTTATACCCACAGAAATGTAAATAAATAAATTTTAAAGTATACAGATGCAGTTAACTTACGACTCATTCACCGCGACTAAATAGAACGTTGTTGGTTCTTGGTTGGTTGATATTTGATATTGTGGGTTAGTGACATGTGTTTAATCTATTAGCGGTGTTGTCGTTCATTTTGAAATGGAAGAAAGAAAAGAAAGAAAGAAAGAAAAAGTATTTATTGCGACTCGTACAGGAGGATCACAAACTAAATTAAACACAGTCTAAATTAAAAAAAGCAAACAAATTAAAGCAAGCAAATTTAAATATTGAGATGAAAGCTGATATTATCGCGCTGCGTAAAAGTGGACTTAATATTATCGTATGCCACTAATATTTGATGAAACCGGACTGAGTGTGAGAACTCACGGTGCGCTCGGTCCGTTTTTAATTATGGTAAATTTCCGGAAATATTCTCCTAGCACTTTGCAATTAAGCGACTCGAGAATAATCTGATGGAAAGAGAATTTACGAGAATTCATTATCGGATGTTTCGATGAAAAAAATGAGCGTTTTTCGAAGTAGACGTAACATAATGTACTTCTAGATAATTAACTAACTCTAGTTCCCAGTTAATTCTCCTGAGCGTGAACTACTTTTCAAGAATATTTCCAACAAAATTCTCATAAACTCTTCTACATTTCGTTAAAGGTATTAATGTTAAATTAGAATTTCTGTTTTAAAACAAACTTTATGATTTAAAAATTATCTGCATTGGTCAAATGTACAAAAAATATTATAGGAAAGGTAAATACTTGAAAACCAAAATAATAATCACGGTTTCTTTGAAACGGACTTTGATTTTGTAATTTAAGTAACACGTTTTTGGTTTTTACTTGGTATTGGCCGTTACATTTTTTGCCTCCTGCCCATCATAATTAACTACTACTTTTAAATTATTTAATTTTTTAATTCGTCGTGAAAAGAGTATGACAGAATATTCTCTCGTGGCACCAGTAGTCGTTAAATGATAGGTATGTATCAGATAGATACAGCATATCAAATAACCAAGCCTACAAGGATCAGTCCACGCAAGATATAAGTTACAAGTCACATTATATTGGAAAGTCTACGGCGTAGCGCTACGCTCGTAGGCCTCGTAGCACATATTGACGCTATTGTACAAACTCTACATCGAATTCTCGGAACTTGCAATTCAGTCTAGTTTAAAATAAACACGCAATGGCGACCGAGGGTGGGTGTTCAGCCGTGGAATAGTAAACCATGGGATGACTGCAGTTGTCCTGTAGTTCTCTCAAATCGAAATCTTTTAACAAACTTTTGTTTTTTAATCTCAATTAAAGGAAGGTTACTAAATGTACTGTGTAAATAAAAAAATAAAAAAACTGGCAGTGTTTGCGTACGACGTATTGGTAAATTGAAATATTTTTAAACTAGCTACAGGTATAAATTAGTTTTTGCGAGTTAGGGGACTGTTTGAAAGCTTTTGTGCATCAAATAAAAAGTGAGTAATATGAAATGAGTGGGTGAGTTCACAAGGGCCACGTACAGTGTAGCATGTAAGGTTAAGTTACTTTGTCGCATTAGATTTATTATCATCTGTAATGGCAAAGAAAACATGTCAAGTGATAAATAAATAAATATATTTCAAACCACATAAGGTACTTTAGGTACTATTCGAAAAATAAAGATTCTTGGTAGCAGGCAAAGATAAAAGCAAACAGTAATAAAAACTAATGATTCTGATACCATTGCTGTTAATTGAAGAGTAGCGTGCGCAGGCTCACTAAACAGTACTAAGTTAAACGTGTTTGCAGAACATAGTGCACTGTCTTAAGAGTAAACTAGTCGCGAGCTCGAACTGTCATGGTCAAAAAGCACGCTGTCTCGCCTAGCTTCGCGTCCGACAGCGCTAATATCAGTGATGAGCAGTTAGACGCTAGGCTACATGAACAACGTCTAGTTTTCACGCACAGAAACACCGTTCCGTACTGATAGACGCGTAAAAAGATTTGAAAAGTGCTTCGGTAAATCGAGTTTTATGAAAAAACCACTGCATAAATCAATTACAAATAAAGTTTTTTGATTTCTTCGATAACTAAGCTTTGTCGGTACGGACTTGGTTTTTTGAAGATTTTACAGTTCTTTTATTACTTATTGACACTCAAAGTTACGTTAAAAATAGCAAGAATAACGAATCTTTGTTGGTTCATAACTTTTTAATGGCTTTTTATTTTACTATTCTGTTTCCGTACAGACACAATTAATAATAAGTCAAAACGATATCATGTTTAATTTTAGATGCACAATGTCAAACAGTGGAGTAATATTCTCCCGAAATTTGTATAGAAAAAATATCGAAAAGTGGCACCTTAAGTTTTGAGAAAGAAAAAAAGTAATACAGCATTTTTCTTTTGAACGAAGTGGAATAGGTTTTTGGAGTTCGACTTTATTTTTACCCGACTGCCCCAGAAGGAGAGCATTGTTTTTATTTTTATACTTTCTAATGTCATTGCTCTTTTTTTCATTGTTTTTTTTTTCGTTTTTTTTTATCGATACTTTAATCATGTAATGTGTAATGTGACGTTGAATATTGGAAACGTCCGCCACCCGTAACGTTGTCTACGTTCACCGTGGCATATGTTTTAGTGAAAACTAATTCCTGATTTTTTTAAATAAAACAAAATCAAACGCCTGTATTCCAACAACAAAATAATGTGCTACAACGGAAACATAGTGTGTTTCCGTTGTAGCACATTATTTTGTTAAACCTTTTAGTGATAAGTTGATAACTGATTCCTGAATTTTTTATAAATCATTCGCCAATATTTCATCCAACAAGTTGTGGTGTATCGTTAATAAACGTTTGTATGTAGGTCAAATAATAGTGAAATAAACAATGATACATTTCAGTTATGGTTATATTGTTTCGAAAATAGTTATTTTATTTACATGACTCACAACACCCAATAAAGGCACACACAATAGGTACGCTTACAAAGTAACTTAAAATGTGCTATAAATGCGGAAATACATCAGTAAACATTCTCATATTTCAAAGCGATGTGCAATAAAATAAAAGCTTTTAAAACTGAAATTCCATAGGACGAGTTAATAACTGCCCCAAGTTGGACTGTCAAAGCTAAACCGGTGTCCATATTTGGTATTATTAACTCTCTGAAATATGCTGGGATTATTTCACACCGAATAGGTCATAGTTATGGCCTAGGTACAGGTTCAAAACTGAATTTGATGAGGCTTGATCCAGCACTAAGTTACTTTTTATAAAATTGCATTTACCAGATGATCTTGTTCTTGTGTCAGTGAAAGCCCAGCAATATATATATTTTTCAGGTAGGTAGAGGTCCACTATAAACTTATCATGAATGCAGCATAGCATAATCAGCCTATAACGTTCCCACTGCTGGTACACAGGCCTCCTCTGAATGAGAATGGCCTGTAATCCACCACGCGGGTTGGTAGATATCACATGTCAATTTTTGGTTCTAAGACATGCAGGTTTCGTCACGATGTTTTCCTTCACTATTAACTTACCTACACCATAAACAATAGAAAAAGTATTTTTATCTAGTTCATTCATTTCCAATCGCTGCGATTGGCACCGGAACAACTTAGATACTAGTCAAAGACGCGACGGAAATTGATACGCCATGTTTACGTACGCATAAAGTCAGACGAGACGAGCTGGCTTGTCTTGTCCAGACTAAGTCGTCAGACACAATATAAACAGAGCTTGAGTGGATAATTTGCAATCCTAAAACTACAATAATATATCTACTGGAACACCTTCGTTAAAGGTATTCCTTCATTAAGACTAAAATGTTTCTACTTCTCAGTAAAATAGTTAACAATATGGCTCACTGCACTCAATATTTGAGTTCGTACCAATTGAACCCTGTAACAAATCCATTGTATCTGGAAGTGCGTGAAATGTGTGTGAAATGCGTCGTTCATTTACATTAACTTCGATACTATTCTGAATTACCTAATGAACCAAATACAGTAATATAACAATAATATAATCTCATATCTGTATTTGCTTTCGTATACGTATGACTTCTAATTTTTTTTTTTTTTGCATTCTTCACGGAACCTGAATAACAGTAGCGAATTCGCAGTACCATGCTGTCTCAATTTTTTTTTCTGCCCTAGCTTTAACTTTTACAAATCAGAATCACTGTTTACAAATCAGAATCACCTTTAAAACGTCGTAAGTCGCAAAAAGATTGCACTGTACCTACTGATTTTTTGGGACGTTGTTAGGATAGATACCAATAGTGCATAACCCAAGTTTGCAGCTTCAAAAGACTTGTGCTGGATAAACCTTGAAATTTTCGGACTTCTTTTTCAGTTTTTTAGTTATAACTTCTGAAAGGTGCATCCTACGGAAAAAAGGTGTTTGCTGCAATTGGAAAGTTCAAATATATAAACCTCGTACTTGTCAAGCCGTTACCGCGTCCTAATTTGACACAGGATGGACTTATACGTACGCATTCCGGTCTCAGAATGTGAATTTAATAAAACAGCTTTACTTCCAGCCTATTATCTTGCCAGTCGCAATTTCCTACCTTAAATATTGAACAAACATTAAATGTGCCTAATGCCCATATAGATAATGCGCTTAACTTGGTTTTCACTGCTTTCAGCCTTTGAAGGCTATATCTTTTATCATATTAGTCTATACATTGCTGTACAAGGTCCTCCAAAAGCAGCCGATTTAGATGCTCAAAAGGAAAATTGCCATAATCGGGCATCGCTCGGTAGATGAAAAGTTCGTCGTTATTAGCCGGCAGTCGAGACGTATCCTTCTAGGTGGGAAGGGGTACCGGTAGTTCTATTTACTGGGCGTTATACAGCAGCCATTTTTCAATGTATTTACATACACGTGAATAGACTGTAGCTAATGGCATACGTCATTTGTGCTCCATTTCTCGTCTGCGTCGGAAACGCAGTGGACAACATCGGTAGCTTTAACGTTAGGCTTTAATAATTTAGTGATCGGTTTATAATTGGGATCGAATTAGGGCCAACAGCTTGGTGCACTGCGCGGTTAAGATGGCCGGCACTTGAAACATGTTTTTTATAGACGGTCTACGGACAGCCTACTTCCAATTTATACGGCATCCTTGATCGAATGCAGCTAGCCCTTCATATTGTATTAAATATATTACTTACTCCGAACATTGAGGCTTTTTATTGGGTAATTGTGTGCAGTAGAAATGCCAATACCCATTTGGAGTTGTGGCAAGTAATGTACTATGGTCTGGATAGATAAAACAAAAAGTACAAGTATTCAGCTGCATCCGGTTAGACTGGGAGCCGAACGAAAAGGCTAAGTAGATAAGGGTAGTCTCTGAAGCATTGAAGCTTTGGTACTGAATGTATAGGAGACTGTGGCCATCACTTCTCTTCATATTTTTAAACTTGAGCAAGTCCATAGTTTTCTACTAAGTTTATAGAAATGGATTTGAAAGATGAGCTTCTAGCCTTCTATTACTTCATTTGAAAGATAAGCTTCTTGTCTTCTATTATTTCCAGTAAACATTAAAGAAATGAGTATGAAAGATGTGCTTCTAAGTCTTCTATTAGTTCAACAATTAGTAAAGTTTTTGAAATAAAAGTATTGGCGATGAAGGCCAGAGTAAAATGATGGATGATTTGGACTTTTGAGCTATGTGTTCACTTTCCTAATGCACCTGTCACGGCTTTGAAGGATTGTCAATAAACTAGGTTCTAATTATTTTCAGTGCTGACTGCGTACGTCATACTTAAAAGTTAGATACTCTTGTGTTGCTTTGAGAAGTTTAATGTTACCTGGTACCACAGAATACCTAATAGTACTTCGTAACGGTACTCCCTTCCCCACGCTCACACGATACCGCACCTCACAGTATTTCGCGGGTTGCGATTCGATTACTTAAATATGGTTGCTCAGCAATTTATGCTCATCACAATGCGAATGGTGAAATGGAGCTGATGATGGAGTACCAGGAGAACTCCTCAACAATTAACGTCCCTGCATTGGGAAAAGCAATATTTTGTAAAAGGCGATGAGCAAGTTGTTGATTGTAACTTAGATTTTTTTTTTCATTATAAACAGATCCACTAAAAAGCGAGAAATAAAAACTTAAAAAAAAAGGCTTAAAAAAAAAAACACTACAGAGTGAAAAATACTTACTTTATTTAATGGAAGCGATTGTAATGTCTTTACCTATGAAATTGCCGTTCCACGAAGAAAAATAAAAAAAAATTAAAGAAAATAATTTATTTTATTAATCGTAGTATTGGCCATTAGTGAACATGCACTTTTACCATTATATTGGAAGTTCATTGTTGGCTCTGCTATAAAAATCCTGGAGATGGGAATCGATGAATTCTTAAGAGGCGATTTTCAACGCTTCGTTAGATTCGAATTTTTTCCCGTGTAAAAAGTTATTATAATTCCGAATAAAAATGGAAATTTGTTGGAGCATGGTCTGGTGAGTATTGTGGATGACGGAGAGTTTCTAGTCGTACTCCTATAGTTTTGAGACGGTCCGTTGTGCGGTGCTTCGACTCAATTTTGTTGTTATTATTCAGTGAGTTCATAAAGTACCCACTTTCCGAGCTTTTTTATCTTTCGAATTTGACGTAAATAAATCAATATCAATTTATCACTTACGTTGAAGGAGGCTGCGAGTTTCGACTTGGTTTCTGCTTCCACTATGGCTTTCAATTCATCGTTATCGACTATCGTCTGGGTCGTCCAAGGGGCTCATTGATGGGATTAAAATTTCCAGAGCGGAAGCGATCGAACCAGAAAAGACCATTCACGCAATTAATATTGCGTGCTGTCTGTTCTGCGTTGGTGCCACGATAGAAATCGTATTCGAAAATAGCGCGCAATTTCGTTTTCACTTTGACCTCACTATCGGTGTCAGTCAGTTTGGTTGCACTTTTATAACTGATATCATCAACGTAGTTTCATTGCAGCCACATCCAGGTATATACCGTAACTAGCTTCTGCGCGCGCTTTGTTTTCGCTTAGCGTGTTAAAGCAAAAAAATACTACTGGTAGTTCCAGAGCTTAGCGCGTTCAAACTAACAAACTCTTCAGCTTTATTATTAGTACTATCTGTTATTATTAGTACTATCAGCGCCCCGCGGTTTCACCCGCATAAGTGTCGATGCCGTGGGAATATGGGAATAATATATAGCCTATATGCACAAGAAAAATCATGATAAATATTGAAATAAAACTCAATTTACATGTCGATGCAGCAGGTAGCTTTTGCCCGTGACTTTCGCGTAGATTTCAGATTTTCCTATGTAGCCTAGGGGTGGATTTTGGATATTTTTCATGGCGCACCTACTCGTAAACATAATATCTTTCAAACATGTGTCTAGAACAGTAAACATAGCATGTTTAAAGTTTTAAAGAAACGCATCGTTGTCAATGTTTAAAACGCGCTCCATTTATTTTTATACTATAGGTAATTGAATCCTATCAATCATGAATTTTTGATCGAAAATTCAATTCTTTGTTAATTTTATTAAGCGCTCATTTTTATTATTTAATCTATTTTTCTTAGCCTAATTTGTGTCCCACTGCGGTGCAAATACCTCCCCGTTTTTCTTCCAAACCTCCAAAAAGAACAAGTAGACGTGGCGGGACTCGACGTCGAGGGACTAAATCCTGTCTTGTGTGATCTTTGGCCATGTTGGCTTGCAAATGATATTAGATCGTCACACCACCTTCGCCTTGGTTTACCTCGACGGCGATGTCCTGCCTCAGGCGGCCAGTGAGTGACAATCTTTGCCCATCTCTCCTGGTGCATTCGTGAGACGTGTCCGGCCCACTCCCACTTCAGCCTGGCAGTTTTTCTCCAACATCCGCTACTTGAGTTATTTATTATTTAGGTATCATTTCATATCATGTATAAATCTTCTATTTAAATAAACAACGTTACCTCGAAACTAAGTATCAAATATTTCTGATGGGAAAATTCAATTACGATACGGTAATACTAGTTAAAATTATTCGTTCTGAGGCTTACTGATGTCACGGATAAATTCCAAATTCCTATTTGCATTTTGCAGTTATACCAAACTACGTCCTAATGAAATCGAATGCGGCCTAAGCGTCATTTAGGGATTGGGTGGTGAGCGATATCCGAATATGCGATTTGTCAAATAAATGTAAATTGCAAATTCCACAGAGCACGGAATCGCTGCGCCGACAGCCTAGAGACTGCGATAGTAGTATCAGTAGTTGAGGAGTTTGATGCGCCACTTCTTTTTAGCTAGGAAGTTGTAAAGGGCGGGCGTTTTGGGGATTGCCTTATATAATTTTGACGTTCAAAAAGTGCTGATTCTCAGCCTAGTTTGAATAAATGACTTTTGATTTTGAGTACACACGGCTACACATCAAGCTATACATTTCCAGTTTTAGCTGACCTCGCATTGTATATATTTTTCGTACAATCAGAAGTCAGCTTATACTGCACCCTAATTGCGTAACACACTATTACTCTCAATTTGAATCATTTTGAAGCATATTTCTAATGCATTGCTCCATATGTTCGAAAAATTTGTCTGCTCAACAACGCAAATAACGCAATGAATGTTGTTGAACTGTCAAAATGAAACCCATTGCTACCGATAGTGTGTTACGCAATTACCCTGCTGGGTATGTATAGCTTGATGTGTACCCGTGTGTACTAATAAAAATCGTAGCACCCCGGAATTGCGTTGAGCGCACACTGTCCGCCTTTAGTGCCGTCAATGCCGCGTGTACTGCGGCCGCCGAGGTAACTTCGTGCTCTGTGGCCTGAATTATTAGGTCGTGGCAATTTTGGGAGGTAAGCGGATACTCGATAATTGATGTATACATGCAGGACTAGTCAATTACCGATATCGGTATTAATTTGGGCAAAGGATGTAATCACTGTTTTGATGCTGAACATATTTTCAGGAAATTGAAGTCAGTCAGATGATCGATAGTAGGTACGGTCAGCATCAAAAGTCGATTAACATTTCAGTTTTTTAATGTCAGTTTTTGAAAAAATATTTGTTCAAAATTGCAGCAGAAGTACAATACAATTTTGAACAAATATTTTGCTCAATAACTGAGATTAATTAAAAAAACTGAAGTGTTAATATTTTGCTCAATAACTGAGATTAAAAAAACTGAAGTGTTAAGCGACTTTTGCTGTTGACTGTACATAATTGCAAGGATTCATAGTACTTTAAAGGGTGGCATAAAATCAAACTACGGTTTATTTCGTATGTTCAACAATTATTCCTTTAAAATATACTACGTATTTTACATCTTAATTCTTTCTCTTCTAACCATAAATGTTTGTGTCTCATATTTCATGCCAATCACTTTTAACAAACTCGCGGAAGTTGCATATAAGCACCAAATAGGCTATTTATAATGTCTCTACAGTACCTAATTAGTAGATTTCGAAGCGTAACTACGAATGCTTTTAAGTTCATTAAAAGGTTTTTTCAAACACTGTGGCTTACCTCTTGTATTCCTGTTTGTAGTAACTAGCATATCGATCAAAATCATCTCTTTGAAAGTGCAGCCTGAAAATTACCTGTCGGGAGCAGTTGCCTCCTCAACCTAGACAAGACTATATCTAGGTTTACGCTGTCGATCAACAGAGATGAACTGGTCCTTTGTGTTGTTAAACGTCTGCATGTTACAAAGCATCTCTTAGGTGGGGTCATGGGAGGGGGTGTAAATGTTTGCGGTCGTTCGAAGCCTTCCTCCCTTCATGTTCGCAACGCGTTATACCTGCATTTACAGCGAATCATTGAAATTTTATGCACTGTATCGTTAATTTTTATTTGCATCTTAACATTAGATAGATTTTTGATACTGGCTATTGTGAAGATTGATATCTTTCATTCGTTTTAGAATTCCAAATTCAAATTAGTTTTATAATATAGTATTGAAGCGGTTACGATTGAAACGTAAGATCAATATAAACATCTAGCGGCCCGTCCCAGCTTCGCACGGGTGGACATTTATTTTTTAAACATATTTTTTTCTTGCAATTAAAAAAGCCTATATTAATCAGTGATAATGTAGCATTCAAATGGTGAAAGAATTTTTAAAATCGGTCCAGTACTTTTTGAGCCAATTCGTTACAAACATACATACAAATCTTTCCTCTTTATAATATTAGTATAGATTAGTTTATTTCACTTCACAGTGTTGATACAAACTAGACTTATGTAGGTACGGCGGTAAATAATACTACACGGTACGTCCCCAAACAGGGGGCTGATTCTCGCAAAAGCTTAAGGTTGATTGAGAAAATTTGTCAGTTTCGGGTAGCTTGATGTGCTGGCGTCTGTACTAGCTGACCCGAAAGAAGTTGTCTTATCAAAATTTAAAAATCGTGCAAAAAAGAACGTCCAGTTTTTTTTCGAATTTGAAATTGTTCTGGGAATCTTCCAATTTTCTGTCCTGCACAAAACCTAACTCGGACTATCACGAACATTTTAAAACAAAAATAAAACTTTTTACAAAAAGAAAACAACCGACTTCCAAAAAAACTCCTTTAATTTCGGAAGTCTGTGTCGTTGGTTCCGCATTTTAGTTTATTGACACCGACTTCCGAAATTAAAGTTATTTTACACTTTGTAGTGTTTGTTTGGAAGACGGTTGTTTTTTTTTGCAAAAAAAGTTTTTTTTTAATTTTCAGTTTTTGTGGGCCAGTTTGTAATTTATCTAAGTTACAATAGCTTAATGTCAACTGCTCATCACCTTTTAAAAATATTGCTTTTCCCGATGCAGGGACGTTAATTGTTGAGGAGTTCTCTTGTAAGAACCAGAAAACTGGAGCTGTTTGAGAAGTCACCATCAGCTCCACTTCACAATACGCATTGTGACGAGCTTAGCAACCACATTAAAGTATTTGCTTTAGGAACCACATTAAAGTACCCATTCGAATCGCAATCCGTGAAATACTTATTATTGAGTAGTTCCGATGGCTATCTGTGGTCTTCATCATCACTTAAACTTCAACAATTGGTGCTTTTTGAGAGCAAATAGTTACTATAAAAAAAACCCAAATCGCTATAGGTCTGCCTACAAAATTTGAGGGTTTCTCTCGATATCCATGGGATTCCCTCATCAGATTCCGACTTGGTGACAATGGGACCACCTCGAGAGCATACCCTTTCAAACAAAAAAATAAGTTTGAAAATAGGTCTATAATTGACGGAGAAATCGGTGAACATACATAAATAAAAAAAAAAAACAAAATCGAATATATAACCTCCTTGGAAGTCGGTTCAAAATAGCAACATCAGTCCAGCCGTTCTCAAGTGATGCGCTTACCAACGAACTGTAACACTGCATCAGTACGCGGAGTTCGCGTAACTGAATTTTTGGCCAAAGATGTTTGAACTCTTTGCCGTGGATACGCTAAAAAGAACAGCCAAGGAAAAAGAAATGTTAGGCACCTGAAGGTTTATTTTTACTTGTCCATTATTATTTTTTCAAATACGTACTGCCAACATTTTGAATGAAAATTAAATTTTGAAAAGCCCACCCCATCATGTTTGAAAGGAATGTTTTAATTTTTTTTTTACATTTTCGCTCTTTGACTGAATAGTGTTTATTTATTTATTTATTTAAACTTTTCGCACAATGGATGCTAAATCCTTGTCCATCTTAGTTTTCACCATCCCAGAAAATATATCGCAGTGGATTCTCTATTTTAAAGTATATATTCTATTATAATTCAATAATTTTAATATATATTTTTTTTAATCCTTGTTCGGCTCAACCATAGCACCTGCCATCTCATCTCTGCACCATCCTTGGTTGACTGGTAGAGAATGCCTAAGGCATTAATTCCGCCTTTGTACCTTTTTGTGTGCGAAAAGATTAAATAAATAAATAAAGTAGCACAATAGAGCCTTAACGTTGGAGCGCTTTCATTCCTCATTTTCTTAACCCTTCCCCAACATCTTCGCACTTGTTGCGTCGCTCCGGATGTTTTGACTGGGAGTCAACAAGTAGTTGAAGTTTTATTCAAAGCTGGGGTCAACCACGAGCCCCAGTCTTGTTATATCTAACCTTGAATAAAGAAAACGTGAAAATATATATTTTTCTATCTCATTAGCGGTTTAGGCTTTCATACTTCAGAAAGCTGTAGCTTCACTTTCACCTAATCTTTTACAAATCAAAGTAAAATCATTTATTTCAAATAGGCACTTTTGAAAGCCAAAATTAACAAGAAAATTGTTGCCTGTTCCAAAAGGTAGTTTCTTTTGGAGAAAAATGGGCAAGAAACTCCACCGTTACTCTTTTAAAATGTTATTCAACATTTTGTACAAACAAGTTAAAGGCGATGTACTTACCTAGAATAAAATTTATTTATCTCAGTATGTAAAAAAAATTGCAAGACTGACTAATTAATTATGTGACAGATACACGGTGTTCACATATTTACAAATACAGGGTTACTTTTCAATGACCAGCCAAATTTAAGGGTGTGGTACAGACCATCAAACTGAACAACTTTCTCCATGGGACTAACATCGTAATCTAGAATAAAAATTCAGCCGTTCCATAGGTTTAGGTCGAGTAGTCATGAAGTTTTCTATGGGACAGTTGATAAATTGTTCGCGATTACGATGTTGGTCCCATGGAGAAAGTTGTTCAGTTTGATGGTCTGTACCATACCCTTAAATTTGGCTGGTCATTGAAAAGTAACCCTGTATAGTAAAAGTAAACTTCCTATTTAAAAAAAATATTTACTTAATGTGTTAAGGTCTCGAGGGCATTTGCTACAGGAAGAGTGACTAATAGTCTTAATCTGATGAGATTTACGTTCGTGTGATGAGTGCACGCATCCTAACTGATTATTGAACGTACCAAACTGACGCAGGCTCGTCTGTCCGCATAGTTCTCCTCTCCTAGTTCATTCAGGCAGGGCTTATTGGAAACTCCATTACAAAATACATAACAGGTTTACCCTAATTTTTGACAGTCAAAAGGGATATTCGCGCAACTGTATCATTCGGGCCGTATTACGAAGTATTAACGCCATTATGATTCTAGTCCGAAAAACGGATGGCGCTATGGGACATATATAGCTCCGTCTCTCTCTCTCTTACATTGGCACCAGGTGCACAAATAGCTTGCCCATTTTAACGCGAAACAAATATGTGACTTCCATAAAATTTTAGAACATTACAAAACTTTCTGGACTTTTATTACAAAATTATATTACAAGAAAGACAGATATCGATACTCATAACGTCTGCGGAGTTTCGCTAGCTAGTTTAATTTGACCCTGTATTTATTTGGGTAAAAGAGTTTTTCCTCATAAAAATGATTGTACAGAGCATAGAGACGCCTCGGCGGCCGCTGCTACAGACGGCATTGTCAACACTTTCCATATAAACCAAGCGTGTCACCGTTTATTCGCTCTGCTGCACAAATGACGCAAAGAAACTGACGGCGTTGAATGCGGGCCATGCACTTTCGGCGCCATGAATTTGTCAGTACTTTACTTTGTAGAAATTATTTCATCACCACTGCTCTCGAAACGGTAAAAGAAAACATCCTGAGGAAACCGGCATGTCCAAGAACCAAACATTCGAATGTGACTCTACCAACTAAATTGAAGTTGAATTAAAATAGGTGGACTGTATAACTAAAAACATGAATCATTTAAGCACATTAAATGTTCATGGCGACTGTGGTGAGTTTAATCTAACAGGAAAATGAAATTATACTTTTTCTTGGTCTAATTATGGAACTCGACAGTCTGAGCTTACGTTGTTATACCCAATAAAAGTTTTAACGTAATAATAATAGCTGACCGGACAGACCTGATCCTGTTTCCTAGAACTCGATCGCAGCGCCACGGGCCACCTAGCGGGTCCAATAATTGTGAATCATAACCATCCAGGGACACAATCAAACACGCAAAAACTTTCTCCAAAATCGATCCAGCCGTTTAGGAGGAGTTCAGTGACATGCACATGTACGTAGAAAAATATATATGTAAAGATAATGTAAAATTTTCATTTAAAAGAGTGTCCATGGAGTCTCTAGCCACGAAGTTCCATGCTTTGGAATAGGTGACTAGTTTCAAGTCTAACTGGCCGACTCCTTGATAATCCAAAAGTGCCTGTGAATGGTTATCTATACTAATATTATAAAGCTGAAGAGTTTGTTTGTTTGTTTGTTTGAACGCGCTAATCTCAGGAACCACTGGCCCGATTTGAAAAACTCTTTCAGTGTTAGATAGCCCATTCATCGAGGAAGGCTATAGGCTATATATCATCACGCTAAAACCAATAGGAGCGGAGCACCAATGAAGAATGTTTCAAAATCGGGGGATTTTTTTCCTATTGAGAGCTTCCGCTGCGTGCGCTGTGTAAACGGTTAAAGTTTCGCAAAAATCATATATGACAGAATTGTTCCCCTTTAAAAGTTTAAAAAAAAAGTCCGCGACAGCATATGTCTATCTTTTAAGGTTAGCTCACTATAACCTCTTTTATGCTAACCAAATTTGTTCTAAAATAATGCATTATTTGCGAAGGTGTTTTTATAAACATGGTATTAATCCTTATCCAAATAAATACGTTATTCATCACATGTATTTAATTTTGAACAAAATTGCCTCTGACATCATTTGATTTCAATGTATATCTTAGGAGATATCATAGTTTTAAAATAATACTAATAATAAAGCTGAAGAGTTTGTTTGTTTGAAACACGGTTTGAAAGCTCTAAATCTCTGGAAGTATTGGTCGCATATATAAAAATATTTTTGCGTTTGATAGCCCAGTTCTTGAAGAAGGCTATATTCTATTAAACGTGACGCTAGGACCCTTAGGAGTTGAGCAAAAACAAAAAAAGTCTGAAGTTTTCGCCAAGCGAAAACGAAGTAATAGCGCAGGCCGGCGACACGTTGCGACGGGGTGGGTCGGGGAAACAAAAAAAATTTACGCGGACGAAGTCGCGGACAGAAGCTAGTATTAATAATAAAGCTGAAGAGTTTGTTTGTTTGAAACACGGTTTGAAAGCTGTAAATCTCTGGAAGTATTGGTCACATATATATAAAAATATTTTTGCGTTTGATAGCCCAGTTCTCGAGGAAGGCAATATTCTATTAAACTTGACGCTAGGACCCTTAGGAGTTGAGCAAAAAGAAAAAAAGTCTGAAGTTTTCGCCAAGCGAAAACGAAGTAATAGCGCAGGCCGGCGACACGTTGCGACGGGGTGGACCGGGGAAACAAAAAAAATTTACGCGGACGAAGTCGCGGGCAGAAGCTAGTATTGAAATAAATGCTTTGAGTTTGAATAACATCCATGTATATATGCCCTGTTTCTTGTAGTCGAGAGGAAAAAATATATTAAATTACAACTGGCAATTCCTGTAGCGCTAGCGCCGCTGGTACGACAAGTCACTAAATACGTTTAGCGCTAAAAGAAAGTAAAACATCGTTCTGTTGACGTTTGAAGATGATAGAGAGGATGACTTAACAAGTCTCAAATGTGACGAAGCTAGTGGTACATTCCATAGACAAAACTGTTCGCTGAGGTTCCAAAACACACAAACCAATTTATGTGACCAGACAGTCTCATTAGGTAGGACACAGTGCCATGACGTGGCAGAAATTACCGCTCAACTTGTGGTGGATCAACTGCAAATGACATTACTTCATGTCATGTAAGAAAATTTCAGACTGTTTTAGAAAAAAACATGTCATACACTAGATACCTCGAATCTCAATTTAGAATTCTCGGTCCATTGTGCGAACCAAAATTACTAGAACAGTACCGCCGGCGAATGTGGAAAGTTATGTTACAAACAAGTAACGGCTTATATCACACATTTCCGTTCTCCGTCACGCAATATGCGTCTGAGAACTAACTGAGTACTCCTTAACCCGTTAGTGTTTAGTGCACTTGTTCCACGCCCCTGTGGTATGCGAACTACTATTGTAATTAACATACTGGCTATTTGTTCCGTCTCATTTAGTCTGTGTTGTCATTCCGTGAAGTTTTGCATGTTTAGCACCGCAACCGGCTAAGCTGTGGTTGCTATAGTAAATTGTTTCCTAATTACTTGCAGACTGTTGTATAAAAGAGCATCACCAGTCTTGTTCAGTAGCTTGTTTTTATCTCGTAATATTTTATGCACTGCTACGATATCTTAAATATTAAATGAGTTCACTTGTGCCAATGATCATAAAAGTACGCTTTCAAGGAATCCATTTTCCCTATCAAAGGTAAACTCACAACCGAGCAAAAATCTGTGTTATTACATTCGAACTCTTTCGGAAAATTCGCAGTGACCTTTCAGTAATCCACTACTTTGAACCGAGGTCTCATTTAAACAGAGCAAATAAAACATAGAAATTCAATCGCCGCGACTGAATTTCTATGTTTCCTGTACTGAATAAATTAGACAGTAAATTAGATATGGCTTCACGGTTGATGTATGGGTTGGGTAAAACGGTAAGAACTGTTCACTCTCCGAAATTTCTTGCACCCTAGACTAAACCATAATTCCATTACATCTGTCACGCCAGCTGATTGGCAATTCAGTTCTGAACGCCTGTTGCCACAACAGCTAATATTGGTTTCACAGCCCATTTCCCGATCGGGGATTAGATGAACCACGAAATCGCCGCGCCGGCGCCGGCATCGTCTAGAGACGGCAGTATGGAAAAGCGTGGTGAAGGATATCTTTCAATTTGAATAGGCTTTGTTTCATTGATTACATATTTTGCACTTGAATGCACATTTTTCATCATTTTAAATAACAATTTTTTTTTTTATTGCTTAATGGGCCGGCCCGCTCTTGGTTCGATCACGCCTGATGGAAAGCGATGAATACAATACTACAACGTATACACCGTTACATTTTGATCGTTTTAATCCTGAAAGGGCGTCATTGTACCTACTCATCATTATGAACAACTTTTACTATGGGACCAAACCTGAAATCGTGAAAAATAAATCTGCTGATCCATACATTTATGTTCGCATAACTCGTCATAATGTATGGATCAACTGATTTTTTTTTTCTTATGTTTTATCTTTGTGGTTTATTAACTTAGTTCTTAAGTACTTACTAGCACGTACTTAGTGGGTTGTTCGAAAGAGATACCGTGGCCCCTGGCACAGGCAACTGAAGGAACACGGGTGGGTTTTAGTCAGAAAAAGTATGACACGCCCTCCCGCTCCGCCCAGAGCTGGAGAAGTTAGTTGATAATTTCCCATAAAAAAGCCTTGAACCCTACACTCCGACACCGAAGTAATCAGTTATGGACTTGTTTGCACTGGTAGATTATTGGCTGACACCATGCGCCTGATGTCAGCTTTGATTGCAATTTTATACACGCTGCTGTGGACCGGCAAACAATTGACGGTCATAGTGCTGTACGTGCCAGTTCGCCTCGCAATAGGCTTTTATTAACGTTTCTGTTTACTGAAGCCAAATCGAGAGGTGAAATAAATTTACTGACGCGTGTATTCGTTTACATTAATTTCAGTGACAGTCCTTCACTACGTTTGTTTAGCATTAAATCTGAGTTTTCACATAGCAATAATCTAATATATAAAATTCTCGTGTCACAGTGTTAATTACCGTACTTACTCCTCCGAAACGGCTTTGACCCGTAATAGGTAGACAGTTGAAATTTTAACAGTGTGTATCTGGGGCCATCATAGTGCCCCCGCCAAGACGAGCCAAGCGAAGCGCAAGGGCCCTACGTAACTTTCTTCGAAGCGCGTCTTCGTTTTTTTGAACCCTCATAACTTGGGTTTGGATTATACCAGATAAACAAAATTCTCGGGATAGGATATCAATAGTGGACTTATTAAACATATAAAGTTTTAGTTGTATAGCTCTTATACTTTAGATTTTATTGATATCTTAAAAAAACCCCGATTTCGTCACTGACTCACTGATGATCATCAAAATTCTTAGGGTACTTCCTGAAGCCCTAGAAAGCTGAAATTTTGTATGTAATCTAGTATTAGTACACAAACAACAAAGAAAAAATAAAAACTTGGAAGTTTTACCCCCCCACCCCCTAAACTAGGGGATTGAAGTTTGTATGAGACTTCCACTTGAAATTTTGATGCTAGGGGTCTGAAAATTGATATAGGGACTCCTTGTTATCTTAATCTAATATTATATATAAAATTCTCGTGACACAGTGTTAGTTACCATACTCCTCCGAATCGGCTTGACCGATTTTTATGAAATTTGCATATTCAGTAGACCTGAGAATCGGCTACTATCTATTTTTTTTTTCAAAACGACGTTTGCGGGGTCAGCTAGTATGTATATATAAATTACGTGTCACGTTGTTTGTCCGCAATGAACTCCTAAACTACAGAACCGATTTTAATAAAATTTTGCACACTGTGCAGCTACATCCAACATGAAAGATAAGATAGTTTATATCTCAATTTATATTCAATAATTAATTAATTTATAATAACGTAAACCTTAGCCACAGCAACGCGTGGCGGGTTTGCTAAATAATAAATAAATAGTAAATAATACAAAATACATATTTAAGGATTATTAGTAAATCAACACCAAAAAAAATTTTTTTTTTCTTAATCTACTTACAAAAAGAAGTGAAATCCCACCAAAAATATTTTCTTGTAAAATGTTGCCAAGACGAGATCATATGGCTTGCACTGTCAAAAAGTTATCAGATCTCATGTAGAGCCAAGCTTCTAACTCTACACGCCCTAACTCTACAAGCCCTAACTTCACAAACCCTACACCTTAGTCAAAATATATGGCTTGGCCGTTTCAGCTAAAACTAGAAATGTATGGCTTGATGTGTCGCCGTATGTACTTGGATGTAGAATTGCGAAAAACATTAATTCGGAAAGCCTTACTCCATTAAAAATATATTAAGTTATACAAAGAGTTTTCTTATGATCGTTGGAAAGTTTGGAGATGTTTACAGCTACTTGTGAAGTCGAGTTTACGCAAACGCTCTTTTAACCTAACTTGCCTTTCTTAGATACGAAAACATACAATTGACGCCCTTCCAACGTTACTTTCCATTCAAAGAAATCACGTTAAGAAAAACTTAGGCACATTTCTGGGAAAATCTCTTGGAGGTGGTTACAACTACCAAAATGTTTTTTTGTGCTTCTCCACCTGTCAAACAGATGTTTCCAACATCTGTTTGACAAATAACACATTTCGGCGGTTCCGTCGATGTAAAATCCTACTGAGCAAATGGGTCAAATAGCGGAGTGGCAACCTGAAGCGGCGTGCTATGTTCTTTTAGCATAGTATATGCATATACGTTTAAATGCAGCTCTTGCAGCGCTGCAAAAAAAACAGCTGCACCTTACCGTCCACTGAAACAGCTGCTGTCAGCGCTGCAGCTGTATTCCGTGTAGGCTGACTTTAACCATGATCCTTTTGCACACAGATGGAGCGTGCCAACCGTCGCTACATACTAACTCAAGGTCCCTTGGCATTCACCGTGGGCCACTTTTGGTTGATGATCTGGGAACAAAATACAAAAGCTATATTAATGTTAAACAAAGTGATAGAGAAAAACGAAATAAAGTGCCACTGGTATTGGCCACAAGATGTTGGCGAAACACACAGGATGACCTTCAACGATGTCAACTTAGCAGTCGTTCTGGAAAAGGAAGAAGATTGTGGCTACTACTCGACTAGGCTATTCAAGTAAGTGCTTTTGTAACATTCTATTCTATACACCTGAAAGAAGAACCTGACTGATTAACCGGACACTGTGCCTAAGCCTGCGCTGTTAGATTTTCAACACTCGGCTCACAGCCGAAGACCTAACAGCGCGCTTGAATTTAGGCATTCATTTAGGTGTGGATTAGTGAAAACGGGCTTTAAATCGCAGACATCTAAATGCTTAGAATTTTTGATAAAGAAGCCCTAAAAGTTTGTAAAAAGTTCATCATTTTCCCCAACCTAACCTTGAGACTAGAACATACGAATGCCGATTTATTTCTTTCAAAGAATTTGGAACTGGCCATTAAATCTTTGCTCGAATTTTCCGGGTAAATAATATACTTCGAAAATGATGGCTGACAGCTTCAGCTAAAACAAAGCTTTGCTTAAGAACTTGCGTGCTGAAAACTAAATTATTTTCCATGAAATGCATCTCACGTTGCAAAAATTAAATCTTGCTTGCAATTTGCAGCCCCTTAGTTGTAACTATTGCAGGCAAACGAAACTTAGATAGAACGATGACGCATGTTTTCATGAGGTTATGAGTGTTATGTGAAAATATATGTACCTTGTTAGGTTATATGCGCTACTACTGAGCATGAGGTCCTGGGGTTGGTTCCCTGGGTCCTTTCTTCTTCTTTGTCCTTTTTTCCTAGTTCGGGCGAAGTGTTATTGGGTGTTTCCTTCTGGGAGTTCTCAGTAGGAACCCGGTGTCTGAATTTGTGTCCTATTGATGGCAAGTAATGTATCAACACGTCGATATACATGGTGTCCGGTAATTAATGGACAACCTCTTAAGGGATCATTGTACTTATACTTTGGGACCTAAGATGAAATCGCGCAAAAAAAATTAGCTGTTCCCCACATTTATGTTCGCATAACTCGTCAAAATGTAGGAAACTGCTGATTCTTTTTTCGCGATTTCAGGTAAGGTATCTGTTCGATACCTTTTTGTCACAAACTATTTTGAGATAGTGACAAAAGTGTTCATGCAAGATTTAAAGCTATATAGTTTGTGAAAAAAAAGTTATCGAATCGATATCTTTTTTGTCACAAACCATTTTGAGGCAGCGACAAAAATTTGCATGCAAGATTCGTTCCTTTAATTACACATATTTTACCACACACATACCCGCTTAGTAATAAACGTATTATGTCAGATGAATAGTTACATACAGATTTTCTCTATTTCAGTCGTCAGTAATTTGATTTTCGAGAGAAGAAGAGAGTTGTGTTTCATTGTAATTATTCAACGTTTATTAGTAAGGGGGATAGTAAGCGATACAATAATGATTAGGCAGAATATGTGCAAAGATGAATATATAGATTAGCTAGTTTGATTAATAATACGATTATATGGGATTTATGCCCTAGCTATAAGACTGATTCATTTATATTTGCTTTAATTTGATTGGTAAGTTAGTTTAGAGTCGTGATCATCTATGTGTGTGTGTCAACGCTGTTATTGGATACAATCGCGGCTCGGGGTCATGGTTTCGACAGGTCCGTACCTTTTTTTTTTTTTCAAGATATGCTCATGCATTCTGCACTACCACGGGGAGATAGTGCAATTATGTGTGACTCTTACCCACTAAAACGCCACGGTGTCGTCCTCTTCCGCTTACGGCGGGAACACGGGCACGCGTTAGCACTAATCCGTGTACCCGCTGTCCGTCACCGGACCCTCCTCTGGGAAGTACTCCCCATCACCGGTGCACCAGAACACATAGCACGTCGTGAGCACCCCAGGGACCAAACCAGCACATGGGCGCCAGACGACCCCGTGTCTGGGCACCCTTGGTCCCCCTGCGACGGGTGAGGTCATTGGCCCCGCCGCCTGCCTATTTTCGGCCGCAGAGGATACGACATACCAACACTCCTCCTCCCCTGCGGCCCACCGCGTCCGCCATCAGACGGTGGCGACCCCGGCAAGGTCGCGGAAGGTAGGTAGAGCGGCGCACCGCAATACCGGCACTCCACTCCCGCCGCGGCCTCCAACTCTCAGCCGTGACGCCTCCTTCCCATACGACATCGCGGCCCGCCTCAGTTGCGATATCGCTGAAGCGGGACAACCTACTTGTTGGCCGCTACGTCGTCAGCTTACAGGAAAAAGCCCTGACGAGCGGCCCCTCCTCGGGTTCCTCTTAGCTTCACAGTGGGTGACTTAGCCACGGCTACTGAGCACCCCCGCCTTGTGACAATGCGGGAACCCACCGGGTGGGGAAGTTCGTACATAACCTTTTTTTTTTTTGTTTCCTGTGTGGAAAATCCTCATGGATGTCCGCCGACCTGGGGCGGGCGGCGGACACTTTCAGACTCTTACTGACTAAAAACCACCCCGGTATTCCATCTCACACCTACGCCGGGGGTCGCGGGAACGTACGATCCTTCCGCAACCCCCGACTGGGTCCGGCCCGCCACTGCGGGCCTCCTCGGGTCAGGGGGCGAGTGAGGTGTTTGACTAAGAGGGGCGCGCGTGGAACACTACGCGCCGCCACCTCGGGTCCTGATGTGTAGGGGGCGACGGACGTCCCCGAGTCCGTTGCCCCTGGATCCATTTAAGGGGGCTAGAAGTAGGCTATCAGCCCTCCGCCGACGCCCGGTGCGCCTGCTGCGGGCCGGGTGAGTGGAAGAGATCTCCCTCTCCCTTTCCGTAGCCTCCTTCTGCGAGACGACTGCTTCGCAGAAGGAAACCACCGCGTCCCAGGACTCTTTGCTGCCGATCATCGACTCGACCACGAACGGCAGCGACAGGTCACTGCCTACTTCTGAGATGAGAGCACGGGTCCGTACCTAACCTAACCTGTCGGGAACGAAAAATAAAGTAAAAAGTTTTATTGGAAAGAATAATGTAATTACTGCATAGGGTACCAGGGTACCCACTACCTATGCCCATGTAGTCGGTATATAAATACACTCACATTTTGTATAAAGCTTCACTTAAGCCCGGCTAAGCAGACGACAACCTTCACTAGTTCTCAGTGCTCATAAATACTACAACTATTAAGAAAATATATCAACATCCAAGTCTGCAAACATTTTATTTTGTGCTTCCAGAAACCCAGTGTACGGTGTACATATTGTGCACATAGTTACCAGAAACAGTTTTTCAGTAAGATTATAAGTAAATCCCAACTGGGAAACCAATTGTATCATCTTACTCACTTATGCTATGACTTTGTAGATTTCAGACTTCAGTTGAATAATTTCAAATTCAATACACCTTCGTCGCTCACTTAACTTCTTACATTTTTGAAGAGTATTTCGTTTGTACCAAAATTACTATACTTAATCCATACAAAAAACAATACCCTTTTCACCCACGTAAGGGTTGATTTTTAGAAAACTCCTACTTTTGGCGATTACGGTGACCCGAATAGCCTTGTAAGAAAATACTTTCCATAGGTCATATTCCTATTTCCAACTACTAAGGCGAAGCATTCAATGTCAGTCAGTCAATCAGTCACGGAACTATTCAACCTAATATATAAAATTCTCGTGTCACAGTGTTAGTTACCATACTCTTCCGAAACGGCTGGACCGATTTGTATGAAATTTTGTGTGCATATCGGGTAGGTCTGAGAATCGGCTAACTATCTATTTTTCATACCCCTATTTTTTTTTAATTTTTTGCAAAACGACGTTGCGGGGTCAGCTAGTTTTATATAAAAGGACTTCCACGTGGACTTGAAAAACTAATCGAATTTAAATGAATAGAATTGAAAATTTCCAATTATTGTACTTACACAAAACAAAACGAAATGCACGTTACAGAATAAGACTTTCCTCGAACCCTTTTACAAGTTACCGCTTTCGATGCTTCCGATGAATAACATTATGATTAATTAGTTTCATTTCAAGCGGCGTGTTTCAAACGATCAAGGCCACTATGCAGGCTTCTAAGTTTACACGTGCTTCCATATATGTTTAAAAGAGTTTTCATAAAGTTCAATTAAATACATACCTATGTATGCCGCTACTTTTTTGTGAATGCTCTTCTAATATCAAAAATAGTCTCACGCTTCCTCCGTAAATCTAATCTGTTGAAATTAGATTAATTACAGAAATTAACTAAGGAAGAGTTCACTTAGAGCCATTCAAATCTAATGTCACTATTTCAGTCATTATTATTATTATCGATAAGCTCAAAGATGTTCTCATCGATTTTTACACCCGTAACACCAATTTCCTTTTAACCAGACTCCACGATCTTGAAAGCGGTGACTGCCGCGATGTCATGCAGTTCCACTACACCACCTGGCCCGATTTCGGGGTCCCCAGTTCGCCCACCGCATTCCTTCAGTTCCTGAAGAGAGTTCGCGAGTCAGGGGTGTTGGATCCTACTGACGGCCCACCAGTCATCCACTGCAGCGCGGGCATCGGGAGATCGGGCACTTTCTGCCTTGTAGACTGCTGCCTTGTCATCGTAAGTAATACTACTGAAGTAACGAGATAAGATGTTCTGCTTAACAGGTTTGGGTTAAGCGCGTTTTGTTTTCCCTTCATGCATTGTTTTTAAGTAATTTACAGGTACGACGATTGAGAAATTGTACATTCAATAAAATATATCAATGGTTCTCGTTACTACCTTTTCATTGTCACTACAGATCGTGCAATCCACGAAGACGTGCCCCACTCTTTTTCCTAATGCTTACAGCGCAAGTGTGCAACATTCCGCTAGTGTTTTAATTTTGTTGATACACACTAATTACTATTAGTGGGTAATTAGTGTGTATCGAAAAAACTAAAACACAAGTGGAATAAACTAGCGATAACCACCAATGATTCGGAAGAAGAGTGGGGCCCGTCTTCGTGGATTGCACTATCTATACTATATCATTTCGTAGCTCATCTTCCTGTAGTATCTGGAAATATCTGTAAGTGGAATTCAGTTATATAAACCTTTTTGATTTTATTTTTTATACTACCTGTGCAACATTTGATTATTGTTTTACTATTATTACTGTTTTCTTTGATTAGCATGATTATTACGTTTTATTTTATTTTGCATGTATTCTTATCTATGCATTCCAGAGGCTTGCAGGAACCGAGCAACGATGATGGGAAATTACAACTGTGCAACTAATATTTTATTTAAATGTCAATTTACTATACTACATTTAATTTAGCTAGTTTTAATTACTTTGTGTAAAGCGAGCGTTTACCATTCATAAATAGGAGCTTATCTATTATCTACGTCCAAGAAAAAAATCGTTTATAGTTTAAAATTGGCGACCCCTTCTGGAAGGTTTAATTAGTTCGACGAGCGCCGCTTTGCAATATGGAAAAGGTATAAATATTTAAATATATAATAGCAGTTGGACTAACGTATATACAGTCCATACATAGTACATCATTCGAATATTCTGTCGCCGCGTCGCGACGCGCCGTTGTACTTCGACGTGGGCAGCGGTCAGGTGAAGACTGCTCGCTGCTTCTACCGAGATCATATTAGGAATTTCAAATATTTCAGTCTTTCTTTAAATTCGGATACATTTTAAAAATGTCTGAACCTACGCCGTCATCATCCCGTGATCCTGAAGCGGTTAGTGCATCGCGTTATTAATTACTCTTAATGTTAAATATATTTAAAAGTTACTATTTTTTTGTGTTTTTTCGACGGATGTAGTTTCATAAATTAAAAAGTGAATCAAGGTCATGTAGTTCAGGAGGTATTCAAATTATATTGACACGAAATTATATTTACTGTTTTCTTTTAATTAATTACTTTTTGTGCAATGAGAAGTGTTTATCCAATGAATGCATGTCTTGGTTTTTGTGAAAAATTAACTTATCGATATACAGTATTATGTGCTTAATTTAAATTCTTCCGGAAACCGCGCATTTTGTGTTTTTCTTTTCTGTCCGAATTATGATGAAGTTTTGTTTACAAAAAACGAGACAGTAAAAAATACCAGTACTTCGTAATCAATAAATTTAATAATAGCGGTGATATATATAGGGACTCCCAAAACAATTGTCTGCACCTTCGCCTGATAATAGACAAACCAAAGATAACAAACTATTTTAATTTTTAAGTTTTCAACGTATCAAAAATTACTTCAAATTATATCAATTAATCTGATTACAAGCTCCGATATTTAAAATAAACCATGCCTAACACTGTGCCGTGCTTCAAATCAAAATGGATGGACAGAAAGAAACTTCTTCGTTATCCACTCTCGTTCTAATCAAGAAGAAAATGTTTTTTGACTTTTGATGGCCGATTCTTACCGGATCTCCAACTCACCAGGTCGAGATGGAGGGAATGGAGAACTTGGACATCCAGGAGATGTTGCTGGAGATGCGCCGTCACCGCATGGGGCTGATCCAGACACCTGATCAGCTGCGCTTCAGCTACCAAGCCGTCATAGAAGGAGCCAAACGACTGGATCCCAACCACGTAAGTATTTTCGCCTTGAATTTCAGCCTGATTTTCTGGAAACAGTGTACTTTCTATTACCATGTGTTGCAACGAATTTTTTCAGAATATTAAATTCTGTGCTGCGAACAGGTTTAAATTTCTTGAACTATAAACAGCTCTACGATTATATTCGATTAAAGTGCTTCTAAATAGAAATCTCCACAACTCCATGAAGGTGAAATTATAATTTATAAGAATTAGTTTCAAAAGTGTGTGTAAGTTTAGTCTTGTATGATTTCCATCCCGGTTCCTATGAACTTGTCTCTTACTTCTAAGTATCTACTTTCTTTAAACAGACAACAAATCCTATGTTGTAATATGCCTTTACTCCGGGAGTGTGGACCTCTCAAACTGCAGATAATAGACTCGTAAAGAAAAATCATCTTAACATATTTCTGTGTCACTGCATCTCATGCTATTGGTGGTTTGGTAACTGTTTTAGGCATTCAGGCTATTTGGGCATCTTCAATAATGTTGAAAACATGAATTGGACGTTATTCAAAATAGTTTTGTCTCGATGTCAAACAGTGCATCAAGATTTCATTATGAAAACGGCGATGTCTTTCATATCTTCCAATGGTTTAGCGGTTCCCACATTTTTAAACGAAAAATCCTGCTGGCGCAAGTCAGCCATCGCAACTATACCAGCTTGCCAGACTTTATTAGCTGAGCTGGGCGAGATTTGTCCTGGAGAAATTGCCCAGCACATATTTTGATACCGTTTTTTTTTTATCTGTACTCAACAAATCAGGACCCACGTCTTTAAAATCTGTGGAATTAGCTTCAATAGCCTTATTTTTTAATGTCCTGACACTTATCTAGCTCGTGGCAAATGCTGCTGGCAAACATTGTGGTATTGTATAGACCAGAGAATAAATGATAAAGTGGGGGGGGGGTGTCTGAAAGTGGTCAAAATTGTCTTACGTAATAAATGAACATTTAACCCCCCTTATTTATCGTGGCATACCAAACACAGAACCTAAAATGTTTCCGAGTTTTGATAGTTTCAGGCTAAGCGTGCACTGCGATGCGATTTTTTTAATAGCATGCTCATGCGAAAGAAAATCGCGATGTTAATAAAATTTTTCAAGCGATTAATTTACTGGATTTTTTTTATTATATTTATTGTTCAAATGCAAACCTTTTTCACGAGTTATCTATTCAGAATTAATAGAACACAAAACATTGGTTTATTCGAGCGATAACAACACAACAAAGTTACTGTTTTTTTGTGTGTTTCAATAGTTTACTTTTAAATTTTTGCCTTTCAGTTTCAATTACTTTTAAACGGACTGTGCTAAAATACATCACAGAGTGTTCAACATGTGGCAAGTAGGGTACTTTGCTAACGTGGCTGTGCTGCGCTGTGCTCTGCTTAGTTAACTTTCTCGTGTTATGTTTCTGCGTATTTAATCGACCCCAAATAATTCACATTTTAACATACCATCACGCCTATTACCCCCGAGGGGTTAGGCACAGGTGTACCCATAGTGCAACCATATTTCGACAATTATGTTTAAAATCCCATGTAATAGGGGCGAACCTAATGCTTTCAACCGGGCAGAAATTCAGACTACTACTGAGAAGGTCGTGATAAAAAAGCATAATAACACTATGCCCGACTCTAGGGATCGAACCCAAGACCTCATGCTAAAACACTAAATAGCTAATTAACTGCGACTAAGTTACATGTAGCGCTCGCTGCTCGCTGCCGCGGCATAGCTTGCTTCGCTCGCTCGGCTCGCGTGCGACTGGTCACGCTTCTAACGTAAACCCATTAGATTAGTTCGCTCTAGCTTATTTACTGCGACCAACTTATTTTTAAAAAAGCGTACAGCATGCTCAATAAGTTTTTAGAGAAGGAATTAAATATTTTCCAAAGACCTAGTGCTGTGCGGGTATGCAGTGCGAGTGAGCACGTATAGCGTCGATGCGTCGATGTTACAAAATGCTAATTAGTTAATACAGCTTTACCGCACCCTTAAAACCTAATTTGGGAACCAACGAAACTAAAGCAATTGAAATGATGTATTGCTTCGTCAGTTTTATTGTGAACTGCCGGGAATAGGTTCCCTTGGGTATTTTACAATTCTCAATTCTTCAATTTTCCTTGCAGAAGGACGAAGAGGAGCAAGAAGAAGGCATTTACGCGGTGGTTGGAGAGGAGGAGGCCCCGCCTCCGCCGCCTCCTCGCGCGGAGAGCCTGACCCGCGCCCCCGCACGCCCCCTCCCCGCCATCCCCACCAGCGAGTCCCTCGGTAAGTACTGGACGATAATGTAAACGCGCTTCCGCACCCTCAAGTGAACCAAACCCCAAGTTATTTCGTTTCCAACGTTGATTTGCCTTATCCGCCCGTTGATTTGCGTCTGGGTTCCTCCTTCGACTGTCCTGAAGCTGAAGGCAGACCGAAGACATCCTTCCCGTAAGGGATTTCGTTTATTTTTCTTGGTAGTAGCTGACTTATACCTGTGTCTAAGAAATATAAAAAATAAGTTCCCACCGCAACAACTGAAATAAGTGCTAATATTTGTATGATTATATATACAGTAGATTTATATACTATTTACATATACAGTAGATTAATATACTATTTACATATACAGTAGATTCAAATACTATTTACAATTTACAAGCAACTACGTTTTAGAAGAGTATTTACTTGTCGTCGTTCACTCGTTTCATTTGATTGAAGCATCGGAACAGAGAAAGAAACTAGCGTGAGGAGTCGACGCAGCAGCAGACCGCGGGTATACTAATATTTAGTTTACAACCGAATACTTACATCGAGATACGCAATGCCACATTGCACACATATCTAGATCACACAAGCTCGCATTACTTCTCTAAAAAGAGTTCAGTCTCACAACGCATGAGACTGAACTCTTTTTAGAGAAGTAATGCGAGCTTTATTATATAAATCTTTATTATATTGAAATAAACTTAGTTTTTACACAGCCTTGCGTTTCTTACTTATACACTACGCGTTTTGGCGTCCGCGAGTAAAACTATTTTCATTTCAATGTGCGTTGTTCGTGTTTTATGTTGTACGTGTTGTGTCTCAGGTCATAAAAAACTATAGCTGGTATGTTTTTGAGATCGAATCTATTATCATTAGTTTTAATCTTGTGGGCTTTTGTATAAATTCTCTCTGTTTTATGACACCCGACCTTCCACTGCTTGAAGATTTGTTTTCTTTTGCTACTAGTGAATTTTTTCCATTAATTTGTTTTAATATTAATTTTTTAGAAGCGATATTTTTGTCGCCTTCGGAGTTTTTCGTATACTTGACATTTTGCGACGAACCATTTATTTAGACTACATAATGCGACCATCGCCCGGTTTCTGATAAGCCAAGCCTGGATATAACATAAAACAAAGAAAAAAATAAAATGAATTAAAAAAGGGAAAAACAAAAAGATAAGGAAACAAAAAAATTATGAAAAAAAAAACCGAGAAACAAAACATATTAAAAAAAAAACAAGGAAAAAAAAACAGAAAAATGTTAATGTTAGCAGTTGTCATTGAGTGTATGAAATATCAAGACCATTTCTGTGCCCCGTGATTACATATCCATGGCGAATAGGCGATTTTCTTATTGTCTCTGGTTCACGGACCGCGCAACTGCTACAAGGCCTTCAGAAACCAGGCTTCAATCTCAAAATACCAATTTTCTATGACCTCATAAATTTAACTATTTATATATAACCAACATAACGAACATGTATTTCCGCAGGCAACTTGAATTTGTCTGCACCGCAAGACTCTAGCTCTGATGAGAGCACGCCGACGCCGGTGTCGCACGACGATTCGCTGTCGGCATCATCAGCTGACGACGAAGATGACGAGCCCTGCGGGAACGTCGCTGAAAGGTTTGTCATTGACATGTTACGTAGGGCCATGAGGTGCGCTTGTATACAGAACATGAGGAACCGCGGACTAGATTCTGAGCCTCTATTTCCCAATAATAATAATGATCAATCCTATGAAGATTTAAACTGCACTTTTTGAAGGAAGGGAGCTTCAAAGAGAAGTGTTTTTAGTTTCAAAGTGTAGTCTTTTATGTAAAGGTTCTTTTCTTTCTTCAGTGTATCTTTTAAATGTTGCGGTTTGTGTTTCAGCCGATCGATTCTGTATAAATCTCACCGTGAAAAGTTAGGTGAAGTGAGCTTAGAGTGAGCATCAGGATGACACTGATATCTCACTCCACGCTCACTTCACCTAAATTTTCACGGTGAGATGGTTTCAGAATCGCACTGCAGCTTCCAAGTGTAGTGTTTTACTTTTAAATTTAGGGTTTTTGGGGTTTCAGCTTGAAAGTGTAGTGTTTTAGGGTTATTAACTTTTAAATCTTGGGGTTTGTGGTTTCAGTTTCAAACCCTACACTTAGGTTTTACCTAATTTTGACAGTTGCTTCGAAAAAAAGAGCGTGCGACGACGTTGCAAATCGCTCGCCTACGCGCACGTATGTGCATCCCTTTCCTTAATCACATGCTCTAAATTTACTTTATAGCACGCTAAATAATAAATTAATTAATTTTTAATTTGTCGCACCTATTCAATTTCAACCTTTATAAAGCATGTATCAGAAAGGTGTACTTTCTGATACATGTTTTATAGTCAAAAAAAGTAAGTCGAGTTTAAGGTCAAGAGTTGTTGAATGGGCCTTTCATTCAGCATACCACCAAGGGGAGGAGGGGGGTATAAAAGTGGCCTGAAAAACCTCACGTTATTAAAGGATGCCACCTAAGCAAACACAGTATTGCTTATAAATAACAGTTTTACATGTTAACAGTAAAGTTTTGCTTTTTCCATATAAAACGCCAATTTCATATGTAAGGACCTAATTAAAGATATTATCCCTTTTTATTAAATCAATTTAACATTGATCGATTTTTAACTGAATGTTAATTGAATGAATCGATTCTTTTTTTCATATCACTATTTAAATTTCGTTAAAAAGTGGTCACACATAAGCTGTCATTTTACTTCAACTGATTAAAACTCCGACTCTAGATTGTGTTGATGTGTGGATATTGAAGCCCCCAATAGTTTTTATGCAAGGGATTGTTTTTAAACAGGTAATAAAATAAACAATAAAATAACCTTGTTTGTGTATTTCAGCCTTTATCGCATAGAGAGTTGTGAACCCTGGTAACAATAAATATATTAAATAGTCCATAGTAGTGACCAGTGGCGAAGGTACCATACAACTCGATTCCCGACGGCTTCTCTTCGAAAATTCAGAACACAACCACTCTATAGTCAATTCATCATTGAAATATAATGAAACAGTTTATTGACATCATTTTTTGCTCCGGCTTACCTCTGTCATAAATTCACCCTTCGCCACTGGTAGTGATGTGTGCGTCTCACTCTTTATGTCTGTGCTTTGTCTGTGTAATGATCATTAACACCACTGATTAGTGTACACACGGCTACACATCAAGCTATACATTACAGTTTTAGCTGACCTCGCATTGTATAGGTTTTTCGTACAATCAGAAGTCAGCTTATACTGGTTATGTACAGCTTGATGTGTAGCCGTGCGTATACAGAATTTCAGTTCACAATATAAATGTTTGCTCTTAAAGAGGACAAGTAAAAAAAGATAAATGTCGTTGGTTAAAAGATTAGAATCGAAAGCTGCTGTATGGTAACAAAAAAGGGTTAAAAATTAAACGGTCATAGTTTCTATTCCCCTAAACTTATGAAATAGCATCCAGCTAGCACCTAGCAGTATATATTACATATGGCAGGTTTTTTTTTAATATAGCCCTAAATTTGATTATTATTAATAATAAAAAACCATTACTTACATCATCGCAATCGTACATAAGATCTCAGTATCTTGATAATTAAATAACATTAAATGATCTCATTCATTTATTACCACGCTGTGTTTTCGTTCTCTTTACTAAAATAGTAGGAGATGAGACACATCGGCACAGCCAAGTATTTATTTAAATCAGTCTAATGACTTTTTGAACTATGAAAAAGTCGAAAATATACCTATACTCTGTTTTTTTAATTTTCTAAACTAAATAACATTTAGTGGGTGTCCAACTGTCCACCCTATCGTAACATAAAAATAGTGTTGTATCATCATCTCACTATTTCATATCATTGTTTTTTTTATAATAAATTGTTTAATTTGTCTATTATCATCAACATTTTAATCGATGTTGTTGTAAATATTGTTGTAGTATAGCATTCATAGTTTTTTTTTTTAATCATTGTTCCTCTCAACCAATAGTTGACAGGTAGAGAATGCCTAAGGCATTAAGTCTGCCTTTGTACCTTTTTGTGTGCGAACAGTTTAAATAAATGGAAAAAATAAATCAAAAGCGAACTTTCTAAATCACTATTTACTTCTGAATAATCACTTTCAGAATCTGAGTCTGTTACACTTATTATGAACCCTTTTTATCACATGATCAATAAGATGGTCGATGGACATTTATTTACGCCAATGAGTAAAATTAAATTAAGAAGCCATGTCACAACGATTCGATGAATCACTTTGAATGAGCCATTCTACAATTATATGCTCCATGGTTGCAACATTTAAAAAAAAGTGGTCGATCGCACCTGTCATTTTGGTCTAGCTAATTCAAAATCAGAGTTTAAGATGCCAACTAGTTAGCAGTTCCAAAGAACAGATTATTATGGAGAAGAACGGGCAACAAACACTATTATTATGGACTGAAGGTGCCAAGCCCGTAGCCAAATTCGGGGCTGATTGTGTGTAGATTGCCATCGACACCCGAAGAAGAAGATTGGGTACCTTTTTAACTATGGACTAATGATATGCGAGTACAAAATAAAGTAAAAATAACAGCAAATTAAAATAGCTACTTTAACAGACAAAAAAACGCATGTAGGAACAGAAGCCAAGCGAGCGAACTTTCTGCCTTATTCTAGTTCGAGACGGGTGCTGACGAACTAAAAGAACGACCTAGTTCCCTATGGAGCTGCGAACTAAACTGATCGCTCCAGGTCGTGCCAGATTAAAATACATCTAGTAACAGGCCATTCAAAAAGCCAAAAAAAAAAAACTGTACCTAAATAAAAGCACATTTATGTACATTTTTTGTTACAATCGTCACTTTTTGTTACTTCTTGATGTTTTTACTATGAATGTTTGTTTGATATGTTGGAGTTTTTTTTACGATGTTTGTGTTATGTTTTTGCAGCCCTGGCAGCGAAGGCACGGAAACGCTGCGCAGGCGCCGCACTCGCGACCTGGCCGAGCGCGTGTCACACATGAAGCGGAAAGCGCGCGAGGCGGAGCGCTGGCACCAACTGAAGAGGTCGCTGTACAAACCATTAACCATTACCTTCGGATTCATATTAGCCGGAATCATTATATACTCATACGTCAAACATTAAACACTTCCGTGCGCTCGACTTTCTCGTTCTGTGAAAACAATTCTGGATCCTTGTTTGATTTTATATACTGAGATGTATCTATTGCCTGTCATTATATGACAATGTGGAGCTGAGTTTGTGTTAGGTTTTCGATCCATCCTTCATTGCAATTTTTTATTGCATTGTTCCATCTGAGGGAGGCCTCCCTCTTCAAAAATATGACTAATAACAATAGCCGCTGTTGTGGCAAATCAATATTTTTTTTTGTTTTTCTATCGATTCCTTTCCGCAAACTCGCTCAAAATTGTATTTTAATCAAACATCAAATTATAAAATTAGTATATACGAGGATCCGGTATGAAAAACGGTGTAACCAAATCAAACTGGACATTAATGAAAGTCGAACATTTCGGACCTTGAGTAAGACTGCTTTTGTACCACTTACCATGTTATCGTTTGGCGATTAGCCATATACTAAAACTAAAAGGAGTTCTTGGCTCATAAGTTAATCACACTAAGTTATTTCACACATTATTTTACTCATTATTATACCGAAAAATTGCGACCGAAATGTTAGTTCAAGACTGCATTTGAACGTACCGAATGGTTCTTTCATGTGTACTCATAACCTATAAACGGTTTGAATGATTTTTTCGGGCGCAAAGACCTAAGAACTTACTCTCAATTATTCTGTCATTCCAATTGAACAAAAACTTCTCAGTGATAATCGGTACTTTCGACAATTGTCTTCGTAATTTCGTGAAATATCGGATTACCCATTGTAACAAAAGCAGTCAATTATTTCTTAAATTCAATGTAAGTATTGAACCAACATCGAACAACAGTTTTCTTGAATTAATCGCGAGGTTGGCTATTCTGGTTCAGACGTATGACTTTCACAAACCGGTAGTCGGGGGTGTATTACAAGTGCTGGGGTGAGTAACAACATTTTTAGGGAATAATAGATAATATACAACGTGTAACGTTAAATGCGCAAAACCTCATACACTCCCCCAATTAGAGCATTGAGTAAAAGCATAATACAATGAACAAAACTATTTTTTTTAAAGCTAACTATTTTTATAAAGAAAATCGTGTTGATCCAAGCATTATTTTATGCATTCAAAATTGAGTCTTATTGCCTTAAAATAAGACTTAATTTTCTTTGGCTCAATCGGCGGATAGTATGGCAAAATACATAATTTTTGGAAAAAAACCTATATTAAAAATTACTGAAATCGTTTCAGTAGTCAATTATGAACAAACTATTTTCAGCTTTTGCGCATTTAACGTTACACGTTGTATAAAACCGTATGAGTATCGGAAAAAAAAAATATTGCGCCAAACAAATTAGGATACCCGATAAGTATTGATAATCACCCTAGTACTTAGTACCTACACTTTGTTAAGAAAAGTGGCGTGAGAGTGCCGCCACTTTTATGTGCACGAATCATTTATCTGACTACCTAACAACCATACAGTCAGTGTTTGCACACTCGACCATAGATAAGTGTTGAAAAATAAGAAAAAATCACAAAAAAATAAACTTAAATCCTAAGTGTATTTTATTTGAAATGAAAGTCAATTTTTTAATATCACGTGTTAGAACATACGCACTTTTTGTTAATATTTTCCGCATTTTTATTAAAAGATTACGATCAATTTTTTATCTTAACAAACGATTGAATGAGCTTATTCTCGATTTAGAGATTATCTAGGGGTATTGGATTAGATCGCGATAGCAATAGGGTATTTGTATTTTTTACGTTGTCGGTCTGGCAAGTGAGCACGAGGAACAGCACAGACGGGCGATCTACTTTTTAAATATATTTTTAATTATTTTATTTTTCCAATGCATTTCTTTACTATATAGTCGTTTTCCATTAAGACTATGCCGACCGCACAGTGGCGCCCACATCGTTTGTTTGGTTATTTCATACAATTTAGAATGAAAATGCAAAAAATGAGCACGTTAAGTTGTGCTTCACAAGATTATACGTTAATATTACTAGAAACGGTAATTTAATATTGTTTAGTTTTATTATAATCTTTAATCTTTTGAACGCCATTGTCACATATATGTGACAAACGAAATCTTACCCTGAACGCCAACGTCACAAATATATGACAAAATACACATCTTACCATAATGAAATAAACAATTTAATCATTACTTTTGTGTGTTTTTATTTTTATGAAGGTCATTTGACAGAAAAAGTGGCCTGGCGTCAGGGGTACAGCGATACGTTTATACTCTGGCGTTCAAAAGGTTAAAACGGATAACAGTGGCCACTATATTCCGTTTTAAGGATTATAATAAAACTAAACGATGTAAAACTACCGTTTCTAATAATATTAACGTATAATCTTGTGAAGCACAACTTAACATGCCTAATTTCTGCATTTTCATTCTAAATTGTATGAAATAACCAAACAAACGATGAGGGCGCCACTGTGCGGTCGGCATAGTCTTAATATTAAATGGTTTGCCTGAGTAATATTTTGACTATTAAGGAATTATGAATTATTTTAAACAAATTGGACGTAATTTATTTGAATTGACTGCCGTTATCATTTTATGTAAGGCTTGACGAGGAGCAATTCAGACATGGCGTGGTGACAATCACCACTATCTTGTCTGTATGTGAATTTACTAATTTATTTATTAAACCAATCATGGGTGCACGTAAGCAGGCACCTAGTGGAAGACTACGTTCTGCCTCTAAACCGCGATTTTAAAGACTTCATTCGTAAAACGTCACATGGAGATAATACAAATTCTGTTAGTTAAACTCTTGGCACGATTGCCTAGGACTGACCGCAAATGAAGTTAATACAACTTCTGTTAGTTAAACTCTTGGCACGATTGCCTAGGACTGACCGCACTTAACGCGGAACTTGGCGGTGAATTAAAAAAGGTGCTAAAAATATTAAAATTAAAATACACATGTCATATTTTAAACACAAAAAAATCAAAAATTTTAAAAATCTAATTGCAGAGTTATACCTACTAAGGGTACCTCTAGCTAACCCTTCTGGGTATGTTTTATTTTAAAACAAATGAAAGATGCGCGATGCGCCGCAAATAAAATTAGTTTAAGGATTGGGGCGAAGTCAACATTTTGAACTTAATTGAATTCATACTTTCAGGACGAAATTGGACAACGTTAAGAAAGAGCATTGTGAGGACAAGGACGAGATTAGGTAAAAAATGAAAACGAAATTTTATTACATCCTTAATTACATCTCGGGTTTGTGCGTCGCGGTAGATAATATATGTGGGAAGTGGGAGCTGGGAAGCCATATGAGGATGAATGCTCGGGGGTCTACTCAGTTTCCGCCGAAGTTATGGGCGTATCCTACACCGTATAACCTATGGAATCGAACAAAGAATTAATGACGACACCATTTGACAGTTGTCCTTACTCCCGATGTGTTTTTGTCCGTCCGAGAAATTAATAAATCGGGAGTAGGGTTCACTCTTGCGTTTTTAACTTCTTTCGGACGGATCCGTATCTTCGTTAACCCACTGAGATTAGGCCACCCCTGTATTGAAGACGTTCGATTTCGTTTCATAAGTTTTAACTCTCGATATGAAACTCCGTTTTTAGACGTCAGTATAAATGAATTATACGAAAGCTGACATTTTTAGTATTTCGATTTGGATGTAATTATAAAAAAAGGTTATATTTTTAATATATATATTTTTTATTTTTACACTAACGGGATCTTGTTTGGTTTGCATGAATTGTACAAAACTATCGTACGCCACTTGAGTATTCTTTTTTCTGCACATTTCAGCAGTTTTCTTTGTATAGTTTATATAATTTTTATTTTATACCAAACCGATCCCTGTGTTCTTAGTGCTCGTTGAGGCAGCTCACGATAGAATAAATATTATTTAAAAAGGTTAGGGACGGTTTTATTTTTTAGTTACTATTTGGACTGCTATGTTAACTCTGATGTAAAGTGCGCGGGCGCAAACTGTAAAGACGATCACTGTATCTCGCTAGATCATCTATCGATCTATAACTAGAGTCTGTTTTTTAATCTTGTAGACTAAATTGACAAGTACAAATGGCAAACTGACATAAATTTCAATAGCATTTATGTCAGTTTTGACATTTTCACTTGTCAGTTTAGTCTACGAGATTAAAAAAACAGACGATAATCAATGGAAGAATCGACTCAAGCGCCAAAATTTGACATTTTAGTCGCTTCACTTGACACCATGTAACGCCCGCGCAAGAAGTTAAAAACTTTATTTTAAAAGTTATTCCATTTTAGTTTATTATTTCGAATATTCAAACTGTAAATACATCTACACACTAGTTAATAAGTTTACGATTATTTAAAATTAGTGTTATTAAAAGTACCTTTAGTTAATAATTGTACCTCTATTGGGGAAAAGTTATTTCGTAAACATGTATTGAGCAAGTTATTTTTACTTAATTTTTAATTAAGGTATTAATGATCGAGAGCGTGCGTGCTTCACGTGTCTCACACTTTCAGTATTCCCCGTCCTCGTATCTGTCAGAGACATCGTCTTGCCACTATGTATATTATATTCTATGTACCCACCCAAGTGATTCAATGATTGAATTATTTGCTCTTCGACAATGAACCCTCGGTCCTTCCCCAATGGAGGTAGCAACCATGCGGATTGCATGGCTACACCTACGTGATTGTAAGGCTCATTCACTGGCGACACTTTCAGGACAAGTCCACTGCCTCTGCAGGACACCCCTAGTGAATGGCGCCCATCAGACATACTGAATGATTTCTTGTAACTAGGTCCATGTTAAAGGCAGTATTATGTTTTCTAAACAACTCGATGTTATCATTGGTTAGTTTATTTATAAAAAATTAACAAAAAAGACATCGATTGCCAAAATCCTATTTGTAACTACCCTGCATATAAATGTAACATCTAGTGAATACATGAAAATGTTACTTTGTTAAGGATTCATATATAATAACTGACATATATCATTTTGACGAACGATTCCCGTGCATTTTTGGTGTGAGTTGTAACACTAGATGTTCTGTGTACTTGTACTACTGACACTGACTAACCACACGACACAATTGACGCTACGACATTTAAAATGACTTTTCTTGTATCTCTCGACTACCGATGTAGTCCGAATTCACATTGCACTTTCGCAGCAACTATTCATAAAAAACAATCGAAGCATTCGTTACGAAAAACTGATCAGTTTCGAAACTAAAACCATTTAATCTTGTGTCGTTTAAAACGGAGGTAAACGTAATATTAAGTGGATGCTAGGCAATGTTTCAAAGCTTGGTCGTTTGTTTCGGAAAGTCTGTTTTGTAGGACGGTTCGGTTTCTTGTCGTGGTGTCGTAGGAACAATATGACGTCATATTGGTCGTTCGTTTGGTCTCTGATTGTTTCTGAGGTTCTCTGTGTCTTTTGATAGGCTACATTTACAAATTACGGGTTTGAGATGCCTTCAATAACGTATGACGAAACTTCTAATGACATTTCGGCGAGAATTTTATACGAAGTTGTTCAATGATCGGTCGGCCAAAGATGACGGTGCGCCTCACTGCCTCTCTTGGATCGATCGACATTCAGCAATGATACGTACTAAATTGAACTTGCTACATTTAATCACAATATCTAAGAATAAAATGACTGACGGGAGCTGGTCCAAATCCCTGCAATTGACTTAAATTGAATGCATACACGGACATTTAGCAGCGACAACTTGACTAAAGGCTGGTTTCTCAAACGCCAGGTAATCTTATCGGAGGAATAATTTTGAATTTTTGACAGTTTTTCCATAAAAAATCTGTCAGACGTCAATTTCATTCCACGAATAAAAAATATCTGGTGATTAAGAAATCAGTCCTAAATCAGGTTTTAACCACAAATATGTCTTGTTTTTTTTTTTATATAAAACCTTTAAAGAAAGTGTATAACGTTACGCAAGCATGGGTTTTTACACTGAAAATTCGTAATAGAAATTTTAAATACTACCAACAACATAATTTATGGTAGGCCGCACGTCAGAGGTAACAGAACTAGTAAGCTGCATGTTAATTGCGTAAACCACTTTCTATCACAATCGGAATCATTTTGAAGGACATTGCTAATCGAAGGATATGCTTCATATGTTCGAAAAATTTGTCTACTCAACAATGTACCTAAGTAACTCAAAGAATGTTGTTGAAATGTCAAAATAATGGAGATCGGAGATAACAAACATAAAAAAAAAAATATTGAAATGAATTAAGAACCTCCTCCTTTTTTGAAGTCGGTTAAAAATTAAAGCCATTGTTACTTTCAGTATGTTAAGCAATTTACCGCGCTGCTTAAGGTCAAAGGCGTGTCACCACCGCCATGCGGTCTACTGTATAATTCTATAATTAGAAAAGATTTCATGTTTTCTTCTAGCGATCTTGAAGTTATATGTCAAGTTGCACTAATACTATGTATAAGTACATACGTACGCCTATTATCCTGAAAACATAATAAATGTGTAAATTACAAAATTGTTTTATTTTTCCTCAAGCAACTTCTATTCAATGCAACTAAATTCGGCGTACTTACTGCTTGCTGCTGCACGTTTAGAATAATGGACTTTTGTTACGCATATATTTTTATAGCCACACTGAGTCAGCAGAAAGAGCGGTGTATATACAGGTTATATTGGCAACCTTTACGCAACGATCTAGCAACACAGTGATGCCAGATTATCGACTTAGGTCTACATACATAGTATAAATTAACATTGCTTTTCGTGTCTGACCGCGTTGTACTTCTAAATTGCGCAACGGATTTTGATGCGTTTTTCAGCATCACTTAGGGAATTTATTCCGGAAGTAATGAAAGAAAATTGCATATCATAAATAACGTTGTTCTGCTGAGACGTATAACCATGCGGAGCAGGGGCAGATCGCTAATTAATAAAAAAACGCATCATCATCGATTGTCAAGTTCGCTAGCTAGACAATATCGAACAGTTAAATGTGCTCATACTCACGAGCGACACGCGTCAATGGCAGAGGTAACTGCAGCCGTCGACATATAGAAAAGATCTCTAAATCTGCATTCGCGACTTATTTGTCAAAAATGTAATGAAAAAGTAACTTTAATTCTGACACAATAAAGTGCAGTTAACCTTACAACTTCAAACATTTTTATAATTATTTTTCAATAGCGCTAGTCACTCTGAAATCAACTTAATTACCAATGAAATTGGACTGGCCTGAATGCATATCCTTCAAGACTGCTTCAATGAGGAACGCTGAAGAAGTACCTACCTACTATACCTATCTTCGGCAGCAGAAGCGTAACTACTAAGGCGCCGTTCAACTAGCGGCCTGAATGATATTCAACCAATGCGTCTAATAAACATTTATGAACTGGCTTTTTTCTTTTGATTTTAGCATCTCGTAGTTGACCTTGAAGCCCTCCAGGCAGAGGTGAAAATCTTACAAACTAAGCGGCAGCACGCTAAGGGCGCCCCTTGTAGGGTACGAACCTCGGCTTAGGGCAGGGGGAGGACAGCAAGATGGAACAGAGTGCCATGGATCAAATTTAGATTATTACCTATTATGAAAGCTTGATGAGATCGTCGTTTCCTATCTGCCTACTCTAGAGAAGAAAGCCGAAACAAACGCAGAGGTCACAGTCAGGAATGTATAGCTACAGGCTCAGCTACAGCGCGGGCTGGCACTTCATCGAGCAAGGGTCGGGCGGGGAATTTAGTTGGGGTTTAGTCCCTCGTCGCGAGGGACCTCGGCGGAGAGGTTTTTACTGGTTGCCCTATTGCTCTACCGGAGGAGGGTTATGGGGTCATCAGGGTCGGTGAGAACATGCCTTGGACGGCGATATTTACAAATTTTGGAGGGGGTATACCTGGCGGTCTCGACAACCTCGACAAAGTTGCGGTGTTTGGCGGCGGTATGGAAGAAACGCTTGGAAAGCCTTGTCATGAATTGCTGGATAATGGGGATTTTGAGGTCAACCTGAAGGATCTCATTTCGGACGAACCAAGGAGATCCCGTAGCCTTTCGGAGGAAACGGTAATGAAGGGTCTGTATCCGTGGATGTGGTATGTGCGTGTGGTGTGAGGGCCACTTTGTTAAAACTCTTTGAAAATGTGCTTAGGATTTAGTGAACATTCCCAAAGAATTGTGAAAGTTGGAATCAGATTTTGTGAAAGTCAAATAAGCGAATAACACACGATGATGATGAATAATAATAATAATCATTACTATTTTTTATATTTTTAAATGTTTTTATATCCTAATATTTAAAAATATAATTTATATGTACCTACATAGTGAAATAAAGGAAATAATAATCACACCACACGCACATGATGTGGTGGGGCTTTTCGTGTGCGAAGACTACACAGGCATATGTCATCATAACATTAATCCTCAACTTTAGGTACCATATATTTATTTCAAAATTAATGCTGCAGTGTATTTTCGACATAACGGAGGATCATGCTAAGCCATTTGAGAAAGTATAGGCCATTAATATAAAAATAATAAAGTTCATGTTTAGGTAGAGTACATTCGGCCATTACAATATCTACCCACTTGTCCCAACAGAACTGACATTTTTCCTTCAACACACACAAATCACGCCACCTCTAGTAAAATGTCAGTAAGAGAGCCGTGCGGTCTGTAACAGGACCTCCCCCCTATCACAGGCACTTTTATTTAGGAATACATATTATGCAATAAATTAATCAGTGCCAGTAATATGATGTTGAGATAAATAAAGATATATGATTATTACTTAACCACTCAAGTCTCAAACTCAATAGAAACATAAAACTAAGCTTTACCTTGTGACTTGAATACAAAAGGGTAAGAATAAAAAACCTTTTCGATTGCAGAGACATGAACTCTCTTTTGTGGTAATTAAGGACCTCCCATCATCAAACACTGTTGTTTGAATTTTTGAAACGATTTCGAAAAACCGACTTCCAAAAAAAAATCTCAATATTAGACTTTGATACGTTACGGTCCTTAGATTGTAGTTTGTGGTTACGATAAATAATCATCGCTAAATATGAACCGATTTTAATAATTCTTACACAATGGAAGTCTTCAATAATCTAGGTATACATGTCTAATAATAAAATAAAGTCGTCGTTTTTCATGTCTGCCTGACAGCGTTGTTCTTATAAAAGTAGGTAAGTACCCGCAACTAATTTATGAACCACGAGGAAAAAAAATCCTCGTGGTCCCTTACAGGGACTACGGCTACGGCAGGGAACCAGGGACCACGGGGAATACATGCGTTTTCACTGTGTATCAGGGTTCACTGATAAATTGATAACACTGATATAATCCATTGATATTCATGTGGATATTTTTAAGAATTGATGATTAGGTATTGTCAGATTCAAACTTTACCCCAGCAACATTTAACAAAAAACTATAATTTGATTACCTTTTCCGAAGTGTTAATCTAATCACAAGTTGTTTTCACCAAATAATTTGTTATTTTAGGTTTAGGTACTTACGTTATAAAAGGTATTCGCCTCTAGTTAATAATTTTCAATTTTATGAGAATCCAACATCATCATCATTAGCTTAAAACAGTCCAGTGCTGGACATATGCCTCTCCTATTCACGAAATAAACAACTTCAAAAGTACCTATTATCGTTGTTGACTTGGTTAGATTTTTCTGTCTTTCTAGAATATAAAACATCAAATATTCACACCAAACTTTATTCTACAACTAAAACAAACCACTTACAGAATATATTCGGATACAATTATGTCAAATATTATTTAATAGATAGATGAGATAGATATTTTGGTAATTATCATAAATATTGGATTTTTACAAACCCTGATGTGTATAATATGTTAATATTAAACTTATATATTATTATAATAAAGAAATCTCGATGTTTTGTGAAGTCTTAATTAAAACCGAGCGAAGCAGAATCGCGTCGCTAGTATAATTTAATGATGATTTAATAAAATTCAAGTAATACAATCTTAACAAGAAGTAATAGGTTTCATAAAGAAAACCACTAGGAGTCCAAATCACGAAATCATAAAATTGATGATATTATTAACAAGTCATAACAACAAGTAGCCTGATTTACATCATGGGTACACGACACGCGCGACAGTGAGAAATATTATTTTGCGCATGTGCTCTTTGAATGCACAGGCATCACCCAGATTAGGGCGGAAACCCTCGGGACACCCAGATCGAACACAGATGTTTTCAATAGACCAGGAGACTTAATCAGCTTTTGGAGGGAGGTAGGCTGGTTGGAATAACCACTGACGGCCGCCATGTCCCATACATAATGGTCCATTTGAGGTATTAAGTGCGGAAACTAAACCCATAACATAGAACATACACAATAGTAATAATACTACAACTACACAAAAATTATAAACTAAGGCTCCGGTGAGTGTGCACGGGGGTGAAATACTTATGTGAGATGCACTTATTATTCTTGCTGAAGATGAATGTGTGAAAATTTTCAAGTCCATTGAGAAAAAAGGTTGTTCCAAAGGCAGCCAAGTGCGAGTTGCAGTCGGATTTAACAAAAGATACTTCTTTTACCCTAGAATACGAATCCTAGGTTATCTTAATACTAATTGCCTGAGAGGCAATTTTATAAATCGTCATCTTCCTGCCCTGCTCTTTTCCCATGTTACTTGGGTCAGCGCACCAGTTTATTTTTCCACTCTCCCATGTTGACCGTCATGCTATCATTAACTCCCTTCAAGACCGAGCAAATAAATCAAATTGTTTTGAAATAACAGGCAAGCTCGTGGTTATACTAAGAATAATAATAATAATAATATAATAATATAATATTCCACAACTATCACACAACGCCATCTAGTCCCAAGCTAAGCAGAGCTTGTGTTATGGGTACTAGACAACTGATAAACATACTTATATATTTCTAAATATATAAATATTATAGATAAATGACAAGTTTAACTGCAGCTTAAAATTTCTGACTTTACGAAACTCAAATAGTCAGTATTACTGCATACTGTAGTGCAGGAATATGTACTCGGGGTTGTTGATTTCTTGGGGCATGAGTGGGGAGGTTGGGGCCAATAGTTGAAAACCCATGAACATGAATGTGCGGAGCATGGTTGCACGGTCTGGACGGCTCTTTAGCACACAGATGATGCAGTTGTTACAATTGAGCTTCTCTTCAGCGAAGTCAAGCAGTACCATGAAGCTCTCCTTGCTGCCTGACTGGAGTACACCCGGCATGCGCAGGTAGATAGTGCCTCCATGAACCACAGCTTCCCAGTGGTTGAGAGTGTTTTCGGTGAGAAAGATTTGAAAGTCAACCTTAACAGGCTGCTTGTCCTTGCGCTCGAGGATCTTGCTGATAGTCACTTCTCTGCGTTGGTGGTCGAAGACCGGGTGAGCGTGCGTCGGTGATGGGGACTCGGAGAGGAGGCTCTCCTCGCTGCTTGCTAGTGAACTCGCCCCAGTCCATAGAAGAGCACTCAACAAGTCACGACTTTCATCGTGGTTGGGCGTTGATGGGGTAGCGGGGCTCGCAGCCCCGCCATTCAACCCTCCGGGCGGTGCCGAGCCGTGAGCCGGAACATCAGGACCACCACAGAGGCCCGGCACCCAGGCTCAGAGAGTAACACTCGCCGTCCGATGTCGACAAAGCTGGGCTCTGCCGATTGCTTTCGTCAGCGCTCAGCGATGCGCTATCGCCGAAGTTCTTCTCCTCAGCAGCGGGGGGTTCCACACCAGCGACATCGTAGTCAATATTGTAATTACTATTACTTAAACTTAATTGTTGTATTAAGTTCGTCATCTTGGTAAGTCGTAATTAAATGTTGAAATAAAGAACTTAGAACACTAACTCGGGAAGAAAAATACGGTCAGACCGTAAAGATCGCAAAAATTGCGTATTACAAACACGAACGAATCCGAGCGTTTATTGATTAGTTTAAATTGCGGGCGAAACCTGATATCTATTTTAGAAGTTTACTAGTTACATACAAAACAGACGTGGTGGAAGGTGTCTGAATTTGGTCGGCTAACATAATTTTACCAAAATGGCCACTGGATGCGTCACTGAAAGAAAGGACGCAATCAATATAACAAGACTATTGTTGCCAATAAGAAATAAATAAAAATTGTTAATTCTGCACAAACAAAACGCACATTTGACACTGGCCCCGATTCTGTTGTTCACAAAAGTTTAGTAGATCTTTTTCTTTATATTTCACTATTATAAGGACAAAATAAATAATAGTTTAGTCCTGTCAAATTGGATAATCCTCAGACAAGTTTAGACGTAATTAAAAAATTGACTACTAAAAATACGTCAATTTACGTCAGACGCTGATGACAGGACTAAACTAATATTTATCTTCTGTCCTTTTCATATTGAATTATAAAGAAAAAGAGGCACTTACATGTAGTTTAGTTTGTGAACAACAGAGTCGGGGCCAATGTTGCCAAACCTGGACAGTGGTCTACGGAGTCCATTACACGCTCAATCTGACTGATTTATGACTGACTGAGGCTGCTTTTCGAATATAAAATAATCGCTCACAGCGCTCACATCCATCAATAATTTGTGTTCCGATTTAGTTACCTACAAAGAGTATAGTAATATATCGGGTAGTTACCTATCACGATAATGACAGCTGAGAGCTGTAACAATGTCAAATCCACACGCAAATCTCAGCGCAGATGTCGCCAGCGGCGAGATGGCTGCTGTCAAATCATTTTCGCTTTGTTTACGTCAGTTTAATAGATATTTTTGTGTTAAATCCGGTCTACCATCGTTATCGATAACATGTATTGGAAGTTTATAGAATTGAAAGACAAATTATTATAAAAAACATTTTTTTGCGACGTATTGTCTTTTCCCACTTTTTTTGCTCTATGTTTGGGAAATAAATGTATGTACACCGGGGTTAATAAATCCTGGTACAGAGGCAATAACAAGAAAATTAAAAATAACTGATTGTTAGGTTTTTTAGTATGTAAGTGACAGCTTTCAATGGCCATATTGGCCATCATTTCGACGATGCGCCACCTATCGTGAAAAAATGGCAGTAATGATCCTCATTCGGAACGCTCATGAACGCGATCACTGTGCTCGCTCAATTTTTCGTGAGACTTAGAAGATATTGAAAAAAGTGCCAATACTTACTGATAAATAATGGAAAAAAAGCACTAAACTAACTATCATAAAAGCACTTTTGTAGTGATGCTTTTTTTAATTTTTTTTTTTTTATAGCAAATAACCCCAGGTATCGTTTTGTTTTGTTCGATTAGAATTGAACAAAGAAACTGTAGGACTTGCTTTGGAAAAGTTACGTTGATTGTCTCAATGATAAAATATCATTATTTTATTAATTAGTTTATTTCCGTATTATTTTGTTTTTCGATTTTCATTTGTTCTTTCGGCATTCATTTTTCAATTGAAGTAAGTACCTACATAGAGTAAAGTGACAGGATCAGGATCAGGAAGAGGATTTTATTTCCGTGGAATTAATTTTAGGTGGACTATGGCCAAAATACATTTTTTGTTTGCATATTCCTCATCATTTAGGTAATCCACTGGCAAGAAAAAGTGCCCGTGATCCACCCAGGTGAACTAAGCAGGTGGCCCACGCCCGAATCACGATTTTCTTTGGTTCAATCGGCGGATAGTAGGTACATATGGCAAAATACAATACATAATTTAAAAAAAAAAACTTAAGTAGGTACCTATAATCGATTTCAGTAAAGTTTAAGCTAGGTACGCATTAGTTTTATTTTTCAAAGCCTTGTAGGTACCTAGGTATAACACAAATGAAATCATCATCATCATCTACCTAGCCTTTTCCCAACTAAGTTGGGGTCGGTCGACTTCCAGTCTAACCGGATGCAGCTGAATACCAGTATTTTACATGGAGCGACTGCCTATCTGACCTCCACAACCCAGTTACTGGGTAATACGATACTCCTTGGTAAGACTGGTTGTCAGACTTTCGGGCTTCTGACTACCCGTAACGACTGTCAATGATCCATGAATGACAGCCGGGAGTCGGGACCAACTGCTTAACGTGCTTTCCGAGGCACGGAGGGGTCTCGATATGTAAGGATATTCACCCATCTACAGACCAACCGCGGCATGCGTAGCTTAACCTGATCGATCGACCTGTGCGGCTGTTATCATTTAGCCACAGGCCCCTATAACTCAAATGAAATATTAAATCATAATGTAGACTTGACTTAGCGATTTAATTGGATGCTGTAAAGTTTTAGTAATCTTGTATCGCACGGCTATCTAGAGTGAACTAATTACTTAATATATTTTTTTCAACATTTAAATCCGTGTTATCTACGAATAAAACACAATAGAAAACGACGTCATCGCACAATCTAATTCACTGCCGTTCGCCCGTTCCCAACCATCCAACCTCTGAAACTAAAATAATGCCATTTACATAACTGTGATGAACATTTTTATAAGGTTTTTAGTCTCGAGATGGGTTAAGTTTAAAACCAATTAGGTCTCGAAAGTCAAATAATTTATTTCAAATAGGCACTTTTGAACTTCAATATTTACAAAAAAATACAGTTGACTCCACCGTTACACTTTTAAAATGTTTCGGAAATGAATTGCGATTAGCAGAAAGGTTCCATCAGAATATCTATACTAATATTATAAAGAGGAAAGGTTTGTATGTATGTTTGTAACGAATTGGCTCAAAAAGTACTGAACCAATTTTAAAAATTCTTTCACCATTTGAATGCTACATTATCACTGATTAATATAGGCTTTTTTAATTGCAAGAAAAAAATAAAATGTTTATAAAATAGATGTCCACCCGTGCGAAGTGCGGGACAGGCTGCTAGTATCAAATATAGAAAAAAACCTTGTCAGGCTCGATGGAGCCCAATAATGGCCAACCGGAAGCCAAATACTCCAGAAGATTACAGATAGATTGATATTTATTTACTCTGGAAAACTTTTGTGTTGTCTCTAAAAATAATTTCCTCCAACAAATAAAATTCATGGAAAATTAAAAACTTTTTATTGATTGCACCCTATTTTATATAAAAATAAAAACTAAAAAGTTCGAGGGGTTCCATGACACTTTAAATTTTTTCAACCAGTGCAATTATTGTTTTTTTTATCTACCATGTAACTTATGAAACCAAAAAACCCTAGACTTTACAATAAGAAACTCCCTAATAAGTATAAAGAATAATCAAATAAAAATTCCTTCATCTTGCATTAAAAAATTATCATACAAAAATACCTAATTTTATTATTTACAGAATAAATTAGAAATTAACCCCACGCCTACTTAAATAATAATTAAAGACTGTTTCATACTTCCGTGCAAAATAAAAATGAATTGCGAATGGGAGCGAGCGTATTGATATTGTCATTCACCCTTTCCATGCGGCTGGCGTGATATTACGACCAACCTAAATCCGTTTACCACACGGTGGGCGTATTATTCCGCTGAAACTAATTTGTCGCTACGAACAGTACGAAAAGATCAAACACAATGACGGCTCTCCTGTGCGGAGATAAAAAACACACAAGTCCTGTGTGAAACTGTGGAAAAATACTTACATATTATACAGGTTGAAATTTTAATCACCGTTTTCCTTATCATTCATTGTTCTCATCATTATGAACAACTTTTACTACGGAACCAAACCGGAAATTACGAAAAAAAATCAGCTGTTCCCTGCATTTTGACGAGTTATGCGAACATAAATGTAGTTTTTTTTTTCACGATTTCAGGTTTGGTCCCATAGTGCAAGTTGTTCATAATGATGAGTACAATGACCCCAGAGGAAAACGGTGATTAAAATTTCACCCTGTTTAGGTATTTAAGTGACTACAAGTGTTCCAAACTTCCAAAGTTCAGAATTATTTAAAATAAGAATATGTAAAAAATTTGATGGAGCATGTATTTTGTTGGACGTAATATCTCGACCATCGTTCTAGAAAAGCGACCTTATAAAAAAGTCGTCCGTATAGAGACTGCGACATTAAAAAAATGATCCCGCATGGAAAGTGTTAATGTGCTACCTCGGCGATTTTACCGTATGGTGAATACGCAGTTACAGCCCGCGAAATTTAATTTTTCTTATGTTTTTTGCATTTTTAGGTCAGTGTCAGTTTGTATCATTACCAAAATTTGACTCGCGACTATAACAGGTACTTGCGTGTTTACAGAATTATAATCAATAGAATTATTCTAAGTTAGATTTGTACAGAGGCCAGCACATCAAGCTACCCCAATCTGTCAGATTTTCCCAATTAAATATGAACCTTATTCCTTTGTGCTAAAGTTGAAAATCTATCAAAGAAATTTGACAGACTGGGGTAGGTTGACCTGCTGGCGTCTGTACCATAAAAAGAAATCTCATGGAAAAGTGCATAAGGAACAAATCTCACTTAAAAGAGACATTATTAATGATTGTAATGACTATAATTCCATAAATACATATCTATTATAGTCGCGAATCATATTTTGATCAAGATACAACCTGAAACTGACCTGCAAATTGCAAGAAATTTAAAAAAAATTGAATTTTGCGGTCTACCACTGCGCATTCACCTTATCTGGTAACAAATTCTGACTTCTTATCCCTTTACCAGTCCAGTTTTTGGGTTTTAAGACCCATTACAGATAAACATTCGTCCCTCTTAAATACAGATTACTCAGTAATCTAGCTAGGAGAGCAGCTTTAGGCTTGTCAACTGAAAAAATCTAATTAGTCAGTTACATTATCAAAAAATATTTGACCCGTATTTTTTCTTTTGTTACGTAAACCAAAATTGACGAAGATACGACGCTTTTAAAATTCTTAATACGTCACAACTTGGTATAATGTTTAGTGCATTCTGACGTCACGAGCCCCCACTCCCGAGTTTTGATGCGTTTTATGTTTGTCAATATTCATTGATTTACAAAAACAAAAAATACGTGTCCATTATTTTCCAATACTCTTAACTGACGGACTAAATAGATTTTCAATTTATTGTTGGTGGAAACTAGCCTACTCGCTGTAGGTACCTACCTACATAGCTACACCATGTAATTAATAATGTATACTTTTTAGTCCCTCGTGTACTAGAAAACCATTAATTAAGTACCTAAAAAAAGAGTACGAGGTCCTCTACTACCTGTTAATTGATATTGTTTCATGTTTTGTGTTAGAGATCTATGTTACTGAAAATACAAACTAGTTAACAGTAATATATATATATACCTACATATATATACAGGGTGAAATTGAAACCATGCGAGTAATCTAAATGGGAGATTGTACTCATCATTAAGAACCACTTTTACTATGGGACCAAACCTGAAATCGCGAAAAAAAAATCGGCTGTTCCCTACATTTATGTTCGCGTACCTAACTCGTCAAAATGTAGGGAACAGCTAATTTTTTTTTGCGATTTCACGTTTGGTCCCTTAGTAAAAGTTGTTCATAATGATGAGTACAATCTCCCATTTCAGTTTGTCGCATGTTTTCAATTTCAACCTGTATACAACGTTTAACGTTAAATGCGCCTGAAAATTGTTTGTTCATAAAACCTGAAAATAGTTGGTTCATAATTGACTACTGAATCGATTACAGTAATTTTTAATATAGGTTTTTTTTTAAATTATGTATTTTGCCATACTATCCGCCGATTGATCCAAAGAAACTTAAGTCTTACTTTAAGGCAATAAGACTCAATTTTGAATGCATAAACTAATGCTAGGATAAACACGATTTTCATAATAAAAATAGTTAAGCTTTAAAAAAATAGTTTTGGTCATTGTATTACCTATGCTTTTAACTCAATGCTCTAATTGGGGTGTATGAGGTTTTGCGCATTTAACGTTACACGTTGTAGGTATATTTAATAAAAAAAAACCCAATATTATATATTAATATTAGATTAAGTTCAGTTCAGAAGACTGAAAAGTAGAGACCGGATTTTATGCAAATGCATAATTGGCATATTTTTTTAGGTTATTGCTTGTTTTACCTTAAATCTGGTAAACATGTTTTCCATCATTTTAACTAGACAAACACAAAAATTTAATGTATTAACATTAAAATATGAGATAGAAGGCACAATTTTATTACTTAGTGAGTAGGTACTTATTTGAAACCATATGTTTCCAAGACCAAAAATTATAATCTTAAAATCTAGCAAGTTAAGTAATTTTAATGTTTTTGAGCCCTTGTTGTTTTCCTAATCTTATTACCTAAAAAAAAAATTAAATTGTTTTGTTCAATTTATAAAAATTCTGTTTCTTAATTTGGCACTTTTTGGCGATTTTTTTGCATATTCACACACTTCGGAATTTTAATTTGCACTAAAATCCGGTATCTACTGATAAGTAAAGTTTTTAAAGCTTCTTCTCACGTACTATTTTGCCGTGCCCGGAAGGGTCCCCAACGATTTCATAAAATTTTAAATTACCTACTACCTAAGCACACATTGTGGAATGCAATAGACGATTGCGTGTTGAGTACATCCTTGTTTCTTTCTAGTATGGTCAGTACCAAACAGATGTTTAAGTTAACGGCCAAACCCGATGTCAAGCTCAACCGATGTCAGTCTAATCTAACTAGTTTGGCGTTGGCCTAGGCTAAACTGTATTGTAGCAAGTAACAAAATAAACAGATTAAACTGAGTAACAACACCTACATCAACAAGAATTAAATTGATTGCCTCCTATTTGTTAAAAATACGTTGTGTAGCTCTAATTCTATAAAAGATTTGAAATTTAATGAAGAATTAATTATAGAAACAAAGATTGTAGATGAATGAATAATAATTATTAATAATAATTCAATGAATTCTTGTTGATGTTGACATCTTTTTGAGGCTGACCGTACATACGCACAAGTAGTAAGGATGTGTCATACATGTACATGTGTCAATATTAAGCGCAAATACTGGACAATGATTGAAGGTTAAGACATGGTTATTAGATACATGAAGTGACGTGACATAACAAATACAATACGGGCCGGTATTATAGGAGCCTTGAGATTGTCGTTTGTTTAAAGCCTTTAGATTGGTTGAATTGACTTTTAACACACATTTTACAGAACCTCACCCGTGACATCACTCAAGAGTCGAGCATTACTAGTTTCAACCAATTGAATTTGGAATGGTACGCCAGCAGGGTATGTGGAGCTGTGGCACAAACTATATAAAGTCTATTAAAACTTATGTTTCAAATTAATATTATTTCAAGTTATACAAATATCGACTTTTAAGAGCCTACACTACCTCAGCTAAAATTCACTCTTGATCTCGCTCGCACGATACTGCTCGCGGACTGAGTGAGAGCGAGACAGAGTGCGGTGCTAGACGGCAGGCAGCGCCAATAGTTTAGGTATTTGCTTTTTACGGTGAAAAATAATGGTAATTAACAAAAGTAAATAACATAAGACCTGCTTTATAGTTAGTTCGGTTAGGAGGTAACTTTGGATTTTTTTTCTATCGAGAAAATGTTATGAAATCGTGTTTTCGTCTAACATAAGACCTAGCATTAATCCTCAACTTTACCACATATTTATTTCAAAATTAATGCTGCAGTATTTTCGACATAACGGAGGATCATGCTAAGCCATTTGAGGTAGTATAGGCCCTTAATGGTAATTAAGTTTATTTCAAAGTGACTAGTACCTACTATTGAAAAATTTATAATAAAAATGCTTGAAGTTGCAGCGTAAACTGAACTTTATTGTGTAGGATTTAAAGTTATTTTTCCATAAACTCATATTTATTTACATTTTTGGCAAATAAATCGCTAATGCATATTACCTATCCTGCTCTCTGTGCCGCAAAAAAAGCAGCCATAGCAACCTGTGCGCTGCCACTGACGACGCCGTGGAAGTGGCAAAGTTTTAGGGAAACAAAATTTAATATGGTGTTGTGCTATCGACATGGCACAATTGTTTTAAGTAATGCTTGAGTCAGACAGGGGGATCCCATGTCACCGAAACTATTCATAGCTGTGTTGGAAGGAATATTTCAAGAACTTAATTGGAAAAATAAAGGACTCAGAATGCAAGATCAATATCTGAGCTACCTCAGTTTTGCTGACGATATCATCCTCTTCAAATGATACAAAAACTGGACATAAATAGTAAAAAAGTGGGGTTATACATGAACGCAAGCAAAACAAAAATCATGACGAACCATACATAAAAAGAAATTCACGTGTCGGGAAACCAGATTGAATATGTAAAGGAATATATCTACCTTGGAAAACAAATATCATTTGATACAAGAAATAACGAAACTGAAGTGGATAGAAGGATCAACTGCACTTGGAAGAAAATTTGGTTACAAAAGGAAGTCCTAAAAGGGGACTATCAAATGAAGTTCAAAAGAATAATAATGGACACCTGTATTCTACCAAGTATGACTTATGGAAGCCAAACGTGGACATACACTAACAAAATAAAAAATAAAATCTTATCATGCCAACATTCCATGGAAAGGAGCATATTAAAACTAAGGAAAATTCAGAAAACCCGAAACGAAGAGATAAGGAAAAGAACTAAACTAACAGACGCCCTCCTACACGGTCTACGACTGAAATGGAAATGGGCAGGTCATATTTCTAGATGTAGAGATCAAAGGTGGACATTGGAATCAACAAAGTGGTCTGGACCGGGGGGCAAGAGGAACAGGGGCCGACCACGAAAGAGATGGGCGGACGACGTCATTGAAGTAGCTGGTCCACGTTGGATGGAGTTGGCCCAAAACAGGAAAAATTGGCACGCGTTGGAGGAGGCTTTTACCCAAAAGGGATCCATATCCAAACAAAATATAAAGATATAACTATAAATTTGTGAATACATACATATTTACTTATTAGAAAAATATGGAATAAAATGAGCTTATAATAATATTTGCCCCATCGTCGTATCTCTACGTTGACGTCGTGGTGGGGCTTGCGCGCTCCGAACTCTAGGCCTGTGCCGGAAGAGTTTACTTTGCCGGAACAGGTCTAAGATGAGGAGCCAGACCAAGAGAGATACAGAAACCCGCAGGGCAGCATGTGGCGAGCTGTTGGGCAGTAGCGACCCCACGGACGCTATCTCCTGGGAGTAGTCTTGTTCCTCACCTCTGGCTTGCCTTAATTGGCTGGCTGGAGTGAACACTGATGAGGAACACAGCTCCCACCTCATTCTTGCCTTTATTGGCCGGCTTGAGTGGAGATTCGCAAGAGCAAACGTGCTCGGGGGAAGGAAGTATTCCAGTAAGTGCTCGTAGGGATCTTGACCATCTTCCGGGCTCTGGGATTGTTCTGAAAGCCGTGGAATACCTCTCCACTCCTCAAGCACCTCAGGACATGTTGCCCCCTTGTCACTACGTCACTATGTGCTAGCGACAGTTCCCGGGGGCCCATTATTGAGTGTGCAAGTCACCCCCTGCCATTTAATCCGTGTATATATAAAACATTGATCAGGCAGGGGCCATAGTTCTTCCATAGTTCTTGGTAACCAATCCACTTTAACCTCGAAAACCCATAGTACAACTTTTTATTTTTCCAATACTGCAATAGTCCTACACCACCCGAGGGTTGTCCTTGGGTGCACTTTCATAGTGCATATAGGGATAATCGTCGGTTGGTGCCACATTTCATTAAAATTTTCTAAGGGGCCTCTGCGAGTTGGCTTCGGCCCCTCGTACGCCTTCCAAAGGACCGGGACCCCATGGTCCCGAGATATATAAAATCAATAATAATAATGCTTGAGTCTTGAGCGAGGTACAGAGGAAAGTCGAGTTTAAAGTTTGAGCTTTACAATCCCATGTGACAACATTACATTGAAAATAAGAAAATACACTTATATCTGGTTATTGCAAACATAACCAAAACACAGTACAAGCCTATTTTATTGTCATTTTTTATGTGGTAGTTTCTGACAGAGAAGTATAATAAAATTGACTGATCAAAGCAACGCAGGTTCAACCCAATTTCTGTTATTAAAAAGTGTCGACTATAAGATTAGTTATTTCCATCCTACTTTAATTTTGATAGCATAGATTTTGGCTTATTATTGACATTTGTAAACTTATTACATAATTAAATATGAGTCAGTAAAAAAAGAAACAAAATTAAAATGGTTAATTGTAGATTTAGTGCAGCAGCCATTTCACTGATGTTTATTCAAATGGTTGTGAAAATAGTCATGAACTATTGTAACATTCAAATATTTCTAACTTCTGCTAAAGCATCAGCTCCCTAATTGTGTAACACACACTATCAATCACAATCTGAATAATTTTGAAGGATAATGCTAATCCATTGCTTCATAATTTCGAAAAATGGGTCTGCTCAACAGCGTAAATAACGCAATGAATTTTGTGGAACTGTCAAAATGAAAGTCATTCCTACGGTTAGTGTGTTACACAATTACCCCGCAGGTTCAACAAAATGTCAAAGACAATGTTGTGTTGTGAACACAAAATACCAAGTTCAACAACCATAACATTGTATGCAACAATTATAAATTGTCATGAATACACTATGGCCGAAATATCTTAGCAAGTCAGAACATGGGCACTAAGAACTTTCATGCATGTTCTTTCAGTCACACTCGCCTCATGTCACCATTTGGTTCCTAAAAAATCTTACTGCGCAGCCTCCTGCATGAAGTTCAAACTTGCCAAGATAAATCGGCCATACTGTACATAACATTATAATACCTTATTTAAACTACACCATCTAAAATATCTATTTGCAATGTCCAAATTATGATTTCCATATCCATTATTATAACAACCTTCCTATGAAGCCCACATATAGAAGTAAATATCTTGCCAATGGCTCAAATACTGGATGATCGGTCCACAAATAAATGACATGGCGGGTACTTTGTTTGTCATAGAGTTCAAAGCATTCTCAATAACATTCTTTGAATAACCATTGTACATTGGACTCCTTAGTAAATATAAAACTAGGCTTAACTTTCTACGGCTTATCTCCAGCCGTTGGTCATAAGACAAATCTTTCATGTATTTGCTGTACATTTTCATACTTGCTATATCTACGCACAGAGCTATGACCCACTGTTTCCATGCCTTTGTTCCAAACACTCTCATAGATGCTAAATGTATTAAAGGCTTTAGAATGTGTAGTGACTCAGCATAAATCAAATCTTTCACATTCACAGCTGCTCCAGGTCTGTCATCCTTTATCTTCACAGGCTCCCAGTCACGGAATGCTACTGAGGGGGCACCATCCACACGTCGAATGATGCGTCCAGATCTCCGAAGAGTGAAGAATGAATTGGAGTTCTCATCTGTCTCTTTACCTTCTGTGAACTTCTTCCTCTGCAACACAGCTATTGGAGGATGTGCTACAGGTAGCTCTTTGAACCTGAACAGCAGGATGAGTGCCGAGGAGCACTTGAATACTTGGAGTAAGGTAGCTATGGTCCACTTTCCTCGCGTGCCCCATCTGTTCTTCACCAGCAGCTCGACGAACACTTCACAATAGTGGATGACTGTCAGCCACAGTTTGATCTGTTCCCGGAGCCCGTAAAAAGGCTCGTCCGTACCGTAAGCCTCTCTTATAAGCCTGTCGTTGAACAGTGACACGAGTTTGGACAGCGAGTAAACCAATTCGGACACTATTGGCGATTTATTTATCTTCCCCGCCACGAAGTAAGACGACCACGTCGCTACAGTCTCGACGTCCGTCACCACACCAGGATTGCTAACCACCCATCGCTTGTACATTTCGTATAACTCTTTTATAGATAATGATTTATTCATTTTGCTAACAAGTACTTCACTTCAGCTCACAAAATAAACACATAAAAAGTTGGATTTCGCAATACACTGTTCACTAATAAGCTTAAAGATACCTTATCGGATCTTTACCGATAGAAGTAGTTATGGTAATCTGAACGAAATTATCATAAATTCAATTTCGGCTGGACACCGGACCGCACTCAGTAGTGTTTGACTTTTGCCCCTAGGTAGCAAGTAGCAAGGTAGAGGTACTAGTCGATCTACCTGGTGCTGAGCATAGACTATACACTAATGTCACAGAACACAGAGAATACAGAAGGCAATTTAAGAATCTACATACAAAGTGCGCTCGAGCAACGCACACATAGACACCGCTCACGGACACGATATCTCGGACTGGTCGGGACTAGCGCGAGCGCGAGCGAGTGCCATCCGCTTGAGACACGCGTCTGTAAAGTGCAAAAATGGAGCAACAAAAAAATGTTACTCGTATTATAACTGTTTAGACGGTTGTATAAATTCAACATTATATGGTGAATTGTCGTTTTTTAAGCTACCAGTTGTTTCAGAGAGGTAAGTAGGTACCTATTTGCTTGTGTTTCGATGGTTTGTTTAATGTGCCGACCCTACAGTGGCGCCTTCATCGTTTGTTTGGTTATTTCATACAATTTAGAATGAAAATGCAGAAAATAAGCACGATAAGTTGTGCTTCACAAGATTATACGTTAATATTATTATAAAAGGTAGTTTTATATTGTTTAGTTTCATTATAATCCTTAAAACGGATAAAAGTGGCCACTATATTCCGTTTTAAGGATTATGATAAAACTAAACAATATAAAACTACCGCTTCTAATAATATTAACGTATAATCTTGTGAAGCACAACTCAACGTGCTTGTTTTCTGCATTTTCATTCTAAATTGTATGAAATAACCAAACAAACGATGAGGGCGCCACTGTAGGGTCGGCGCAGTCTTAAACGGAACACAGTAGTTAGGTAGGTAGGTAAGTGTCCCGGCCTCTGGCTCCGCGCCGTAAAAGCGAACGTGACTTTGTGGCACTTTGTGAAAAATTTGTAATACTTAACAATAACGTTAAAATAAAATATTGGTGCCGATTCTCTTGTGAACTATCACTAAAATTCCTTACTTTTGGCTATGAGAATCTTATAGCTATTCTGCAAAAAAATATCTCTAAAAAAAATAATGTTGACACAAACTTAACGAATTTGACAATCACGACTCCACGTGGTAAGTAGGCTTTACCCCATGTTTTTTTTTTGAGCCGAAGATGCGCAGTGGGGCAGCCTCGACGTTTTTTTTATGGAATTTTTCACTTTTGTATGGAAAATATAAAAAGTTATTACCAACGTGTTGAGTTTTAGGAGTTAACGGGTTTCCTAAAGGGGGTCGACATTTTCATTATTTTTGCGACAGGACACACCGTTTTCGAGATATAAGCAAAAGAAAAGAAAATAAAGAAAACAGTACTGTTTTTTGCACCTGAAGTTGAGGTGTTGGTGTGAGTTTTAGTTCATGCCAACTAATTTTATTCCACATCTTTTTAGTCGCGATTAAAAATAGTCAGATTTAGTTAGAAATGCTAAATTTTAGATGAAAAACGTCAAATTCCCATTTTCAGTAAACTAATATCTCAGTGCCATTTTAGTGCTGTCAAACTAAAATAAATAGTTAAGTTTTTCAGAATGGGAAATCGTCGTTTGACAGGAATAAACTAAATTTTGGTGATTTTTACTCTAGTTTAGACGCATTTGTGACAAGAGAATCGGCACCATTTTAGTTATTATTGGTTTATATTTTCTTTCTTCCCGTTTCATTCTGAACAATAAATAAAACAACTAGATACGAGTGCCACTGCCACTACCACGATAGTTTTTTGTGCATAAACCAAAGTTGACAACCCTAGCGCGACCGCCGAGCGTAGGTATGACAAGTGAAGTATGTACAGAGGCCAGCACATCAAGCTACCCCAATCTGTCAGATTTTCCCAATTGAATATGAAACTTATTGATTGGGGTAGCTTGATGTGCTGGCCTCTGTACAGAGGCTAGCACATCAGGCTACCCCAATCTGTCAGATTTTCCCAATTGAATATGAAACTTATTCCTTTGTGTTAACGTTGAAAATCGATCAAAGTTTGACAGATTGGGGTAGGTTGACCTGCTGGCGTCTGTACATACATGTGATTGCCTTCTGTACTCTCTGTGTTTTGTGCTAATGTAGGGAAGTGCCGTAGACAGGTGCTGAGAACGTGAGAATCTGCATAGTGCGTGCGTTAGCAGCCGTTAGGAGTATATATATTCTGTGCTAGTCTGTGGATGACTTGACTTTGTGGTGCTACTATGCTTTGTATGTAGGTACAGACAGACTCCTGCACATCAAGCCTCAATAAAGTAAATTATAAAAGTTTATTGATAATATAAAAGAACAAACCATACACACAAATCCTAACAATCCTGTGATTTGAGTCTACTGGTACAAAATATAATTACGTAGGTATGTATAATAAATACCTGTACAATGCACCAAGCTACCCGAAACTGTAAAATTTTCCCAACCAACATTGAACCTTATGCTTTAGAAATAAAGTTGAAAATATATTTTAAAAAATTGACAGATTGTAGTAGCTTGTTATGCTGGCGTCTGTACCTACTGCATGCTAAGTTTCATCAGAGAGAGTGGCACATAGACTACTATTATATACTAGAGATAGACTGGCAACTTAAGAATTTCGTAGGCAGCGCCACCTAGTTACGAGGACATACACTATTACACACACACACAAACATATATTAAACTACGTAGAAGTACGTATATAGCTATAATGTACCGAGTACAATAATGTAGAATGGTAAAAAATTTGTTGTAGGAAATCCAAACCTAAAAAATTCAAATCTGGTTTTGATATATTTTAGGTTTAGTTTAACTACAGCAGAATCTCCAACCATTCTACATTATTCTACTCGGTAAAGCTAATTTATTATTACACTATACTTGTTTCGAGGTTGTTAAAACAAATACCAATTTTGGATGTTCATAATTATTGGGTAAATTTGAGGTAGGTAACGTTTTGTACGTTACCTACCTCAAAATATATTGATTTGAATGTTATAAACGAGGCTTCAAAGGACGAGCACACCAACCACAGCAACCCAACAGAATGGCTGAATACAACAATCAACAATCGGGAAAACTTTTGTCTTTGAAATCCTTTTGAGTCATTGTTCTCATGAGAACAATGACTCAAAAGGATTTCAAAGACAAAAGTTCACACAAATCAAGTTCAGACAAATTCAGCCTTGCATCATGATGCAAGGCTGAATTTGTTTTGTATTTTTGAAATGTTTCTTGAGACACAATGGGAAAGTTTATCTTCCAAGATTTTTAGTAAATACGGAGTAACGAACTCGACGTAAATTACACCTAAAATCGGAAAGCAAACGAAATATTTACAAATATATGCGCAACCGTCGACATTTTTATAATTTGTAATGAAATGTCAATGTCACTATCATCCATCTAGCCTTCTTTTTGATCAATATGAACAAAATATTAATAAAGTACTATGATCGGGGAACTATATGACAAAAAATATATGAAAAATAATAAAAAAAAACTAACTCACAATAGATCAAAAACAAAAAAATTATGCATTTTAATAATTACAGTTCTAGTAAAATGTACAGACGCCAGCAGGTCAACTTACCCCAATCTGTCAAATTTCTTTGATAGATTTCAACTGTAGCACAAATGAATAAGGTTCTTATTCATTTGGGAAAATCTGACAGATTGGGGTAGCTTGATGTGTTGGCCTCTGTACTAATCTATGCTGGCAACACTGTTCATTTTCAATTTATGTCCTCGTAGATAGATGGCGCTGAATCCTAAAAATTAAAATGTATGCCACTTGCCACCACCCCCATCAGCTCAATCTTAACGTGCCAAATAAAGAAGCCGACTTTCAGCAGAGCACATCAAACTTAGAGTTTTTCTTCTGTCCCTTTCGATTCGATTCGATTTATATCAATGTTTTACTAATTGTTGTTGTCGTTGACCAATTGGGCAACGAGGCGTTCGACCGTGTTCATAAATCATTTTAAGGTCTAGGATATTTTTTATGGTATTTATTAGTTAAAATCGGTCTAAGTTCTCTCTTGGTTAGAACTGCATGCTAATACTTGTGAACATGTGCAAGTTTTATTAAATAAATTTGAAAAATATAAGTACAGACGCCAGCAGGTCAACCTACCCCAATCTGTCTTTCTTTGATAGATTTTCAATTTTAGAACAAAGGAATATGGTTCTTATTCAATTGGGAAAATCTGACAGATTGGGGTAGCTTGATGTGCTAGCCTCTGTACAGAGGCCAGCACATCAAGCTACCCCAATCAATAAGTTTCATATTCAATTGGGAAGATCTGTCAGATTGGGGTAGCTTGATGTGCTGGCCTCTGTACATACTTCACTTTTCATACCTACGCTCGGCGGTCGCGCTAGGGTTGTCAACTTTGGTTTATGCACAAAATAAAAATGTACAGAGGCCAGCACGGACTCAGTACATTTTTATTTATTGTTTTAAAAAAATTCAATTGATTTTGTTTTTTGGCACTTCTTGCATCCTTATGAAAGTAGCCTAGAAAATAAGACACCAAAAACATTCGTCCGTAATGTTCGTATTGGAAACCCGATATTTCGTCGATACCTATTAATTCAAATGCTAACTTTGTTATACCTGTACACTTTTATGGGAGAAATTTCTATCTAGTGCTTTATCTAAGTCTGATAAAGTTGTTGCCTGTCGATTCTGTCTACGCCTCCAGTCTTCACAAACATGAAATAACCTATACATTCTAGATAGTTTACTTTTCCACGGAAGTTGCTTTTTTCACCAATGGTAGATGCTTCCCATTTCGCTAATAGTTATACACTCTAAGTCACCTTTAAAATATGTATATAAATCTATTTTTCGTTTAATTTGTGATCGACACAAATAAACTTATAAACAAAACATGGCGGTTTGTAGATGGACGCCCAACAGTGCTGCCATTAGTGCCATCTACGAGCATTCAGTTTTAACCTCTACGTCAGTGGTTTTAATTTTAACCCCATTATATAGTCTGTGGAGTAATTGTGCGGTAAAAAAAAACAGTCAGTTTGTCTATGGTGCACGCCTCAGAAAGTGAGTGGATTTCTTGTTTTGATTTATTAATTCCAGAAATGGATAATCTAATAAGAATGTGTAAACTAAATTCTTAATTCTTCGTGTGCAGTTATAAGTTTGCTGGAATCAACCGACAAAATGGACGGGAGTCCTCCCGACGACCCCGATGCACCGGAGATTTTAGACGGCAGGCTTCAAGGATGTTTCCCAGCCTTGGAAGAACAAGAAGACAAAAAGAAGTTATTGTGGATGGGGGGCGTGATGGAGTGCTTCTCCACCGTCTTCTCCCTGTTCAGCCAAGCAGACCTCAAGCCTCAAGGTGAGATAATGAATCACATTTTGTTTGTTTGGGCCTTATGCATTTTGTTCTAAAAATAGATTCGGAGCTGAAGGCTGTTGCGCTGCGCGTCGATAAGGGGTTGGTGGATTTGTTGATGTTTAGTATGCGGTGTACGTGCACTAGGTGAGTGGTGCGTGTGTGGGTGGGTGTGAGATCGAGCCTCGGAGGTGGCGCTTTGCGGTGCATCAATTCATGCTAGCGAAAAAGACTGCGGGGGTCACACATCCTTGACCCATTTTACCAATATTTTTTTTTTATAACTAGTTACTTGTAGCTTGCTATGCACTTTCTTCAGAGAATGAAGTAAGCAGCTAAGATGGACTGGTTAGAGAAGCTTCATTCCACTTATTGCGAAAGAGCAAACAAGTTTTTTGAAAATCTTAACAAAAACGGGCCTGGTAAGTATTTTTGTTTATTCTTCAATTATTTATTTTTCAAATATTTTATTTTATTATTTACTTGTTTTTTTTTTTATTATGTTATGCTGGCAAAAACATTTTTTCAATTACCTAAGTAGTTCACGCAGAATGCCTTAAAGCCTAAAAAAACTGACATTGTCATTCACCCAAACTCAGACCTCTGTTAATATAGGACAACAACATGGCATGCCTGGTTTTTGCTCAAATTGGGGCGTGCATCTCTGCCCAATTTGAGCTCTGACCAGGATAGATTTTTCCGAATACAACTATTAGTATGACCAGCCTTGTTCTAATTTCCCTCATACTAACTAGGGCAGCTTGTAACCGGTACTTTAAGGTGAATGCTTCAGGTAGCCCGCGAAATTCGAATTTTCTTATGTTTTTTGCAATTTGCAATTATGTATTAGGTTGAATGTTGATCAAAATTTGATTGGCGGCCGTAACAAGTATGTCCTTACAGAATTATAATCATTAAAGTCATTAATACGACTCTACAAGACAATGTAATCCTAACTGCGACAATCCATGATGTCAGGATTACCTGGTCTTAAAAAGTTTTGATGACTTTAATGATTATAATTCTGTAAATACATTTTTGTCGCAAATTAAATTTGGATCACCATTTATCCTAATACTGACTTGCAAATTACAATAAACATAAGAAAATTAGGATTTCACTGGCTGCCTTGAGCATCCACCTTAAATAAAGCATTCTATCATTATATATATATATTTATATATCATAGATATGCAAGAGATGTGCCTTCACTCATTTATTTGAGTTCAAATGTCGTCACCTTTTTCCCTTTCCTGAAACTCACACAAAAATAAAAGAAATAGATATGGCACACTGTGCTATCTTATTGTACATATGCTCAAAAGGGGCGGGCACTAGAAAGTATAGATACAGTCACTGAATACACACATGCAACTGTAGCCTCAACTAGGTAAGAGGTGGTCAGTGAACGGGAGGTGGTATAATATATCTGGAGGTGGTATAATATATATAGTAAGAATAAAGTGTGATACTGAAGTGATATACTGTAAGAAATGTTGAGTGACACACCGACAGCAAGAATGAAGCCTTAAATATAAAAACATTCAAAACTAAAAGCAATGACCAACAGAGTAAAGCAGCCTATCACAGTAAATAACGTAATACGAAAAAGAAGACACAAACAAAGAAGAAGAAATAAAGAAAGGAAAGAAAGAAGTAGAAAAACAAGAAGAATAAATAAGGAGAACAAAAAGAATTAGCATAAACATAGATGAAGTAGAAAAGAATAAGGAAGAAGATTACACAGATTTGAAAGCCAAATAATCGATTTTAGATATATTTGATAGAAATAAGAATCAATGGAAGAAATTTTGGTCTTACAAAGAAATAATGAAAGATGACCAGAAAATAAACATCGCTGTTAAAGGAAAGCTTTTCAAAACCAGTCTAATTTATGGATGCCGAACATAGGCCTTGACCAAAACTCAACATAAATATTGCAAACCTGTCAGCATAGCATGGGACGGAGAATCATGGGAACAGAAAGACATGACATCCTCGCAAAAGGAGACAACCCCATGCCATGTGTTCCCTTTCTTGACCATCGATTGAACAACGCCCGGAAGCGTCTCCCGACCTATACGACACAGGTACCGCTTCAGCCGGAAGCTGAGGGTGCCATGCTGCCTTTCGATCCACGCCTCCATGACGGGTCTTACCGCCGCTATAACGGCGTGCCCCAAGATCGATCGCCTGCGACGTATAATTGCTAAAAGTAAATAGCTTCTTCGTTTCGCGTGGTGCATCCCAGTGCATAGAACATTAACAAGACTTCATAGAACATAACAGCACGCTTGTTATCCCTGTTAAGTTATCCAGAGTTGTACCTATATTACTCCCACAGTTATGTGGGATCTACACATAACTGTGGGAGTATATAAGTAAGTCTTTTTGTCATATAAATTTGTGTAACAGTATTTTTATTCTATATAATCTAGTCGTTTCTGGCACTCGCCGGCCGCCGCGGCGCCGCTCGCTTCGCTCGCACGGCTTGTAACAAAAAAAAAATTGTAAAATAATTTTTGGTGAACTGACAGGGCACCGTAAATCCCATGTAATAGGGGGCGAGCGAGCCTTTTGCCATCAACCAGGCACAAATTCACACTCTGGACTGCTACTGAGAATTTCTTGATGGAAAATCTCAATAACCCTCTGCCCGACGTGGGTATGAGGCCCAGGACAAAACAACAACTTCAAGACAAGACAATAAACATCAAAACTTAATAAACTAACTTAAATTTCACTCATTGTCAACAGAGGAAGAATGGGATATCCCATACGAAAAGCTGTCGAGCCTGGTGTATCTGGGGGCAGGGGCCCAGGGCATCGTGTTCGGCGGCCACTACAGAGGCGAACTGGTCGCAGTCAAGCAGCTGCGGGACAGGAACGACGTCAACGTCAAGCACCTGCGCAAACTGAATCACGAGAACATCGGTAAGTCTTCCTAGTGCTTAGTCGTTCTTTGATGGAGTTGGTTGTAACATCGCAGCTCGTGGTGTATAGAAAATGTCTTAAGGGGATTTAGAGCTGTCATTGTTCGAGTAAGAGGTGTGAATCAACAATAATTCATAATTATTATTAAAATTAGGCTGAAAATTAAACTTATTGAATGTCAAAAGTTAAAAAAAACCAGCTACCAATACCTCGTTTACCATTTTCCTAGTGTATTAGTTGGGAATGTACCTCATTCAATAAACTCTTTGCCACGGGACGATTATGGTCTTAAAGATGATCCCAAATTCCCAAAATAAGAGAAGAAAGGCGCGCACGTAATCTAAATATAGCTAGCAATACTCTTTTAAAGCCTAGCTGACCGCTAGGCTATTCATTAATTTGAGAGAGAGTTTCGTGTATATTACTAAAAATATCGAAGGAACTTGCGCGCTTAGCCTATGCCGTTTTTCTGGCATTCGACGTTTGGCTGCAGCGCCACTGGTTTTGGAAAATGAAAATATATGCAACTTTAAGTAGCGGGTTAAAAATATTTCCCGTAAATCATGGTGTGTTTTCAGTATCAACAATGTTTTACAAAATTGTAAAACGGTAACCAGCTTCCGTAATTTTACGGAAGCTGGTTACCGTTTCGTCCAATAAACAATTTATTTATTTATTTACCTTATAATTAATTTAAACAACGATTTTATCGGTACATTTTAATTACTTTACCAATTCTATTGAAAATTTAAATGAATTGACGTTGCACGTCGAAAACGGTACCTAATGAGAATTTCTCAGTAAGTATTTGGTAGCGTAATAATAACATTTTGATTAAATTATCTGTTTTAATAATGGAAGGTTGTCGATTCGCCGAACTGTTTCATTGCATTGCGAACTGCGTATTTGTGTTCAATATTTCCTTTATGGTGGATGGTTTTTAACCGATTTCAAAAAGGAGGAAGTTCTCAATTCAACTGTTTTTTTTGTATGTTTTTTATGCGATAACTCCGGCAATTGTAAATCGATTTCAAAAATTATTTTTTTTATGGATAAGATATGCCTCAGGGGTGGTCCCATATAAACTCGATTACTTTTGCTTGGGTAGTTTTTGAGTTAGCTTCAATAATACGATTTTTTCCACTTAGTTTTTATTGATGATGTTTTAACTGATATTTTTTACATAGCAAGTAGTGTTAATTGAATTTGTCTGGGGTAGCTACAACTAAAATGTGAAAAATAAAAACTTTTTTACATAAAAAAATAACAGACTTAAAAAAAAAACTAAAAAGTGAAAAATAACTTCAATTTCTGAAGTCGCTGTCAAAAAACGAAAATGCGGATCCAACGACACCGACTTCCGAAATTAAAGTTATTGTTCACTGTAGATTTTTTTAAGTCAGTACTTTTTTTATAAAACGTGCAGTAACGTACTTGTACCTACTCAGAATCATCTTAATGCCGGACAAAAGGCCTCTCCTCACTTTCTGACAACGAACTAATATGAAAGACATTTCAAAACAAACTTTTTAACAGAAGGTTAACGTATTCATAAATGAATGACCCAACATTATTTTATCAACAGAATATTTAAAAAAAAATTTTTTTTTGCAATAACGTTTTTTGAATACCAGAAGAAGAATATAACAGTTTCAGATATTACACAATATGCACTGAATATTACTTTATATTTTTGTTGAAGAATGTGTGATATGAAGTCGCCATTTGAAATACATCCGAGAATTCTGCAATATTGCTGCTTTTATTAAAACGCATAGCGAAACCCAATTAAGTAGAAATAGGCACTCTTGAGCTGAATATATACTGAATGGAATCGTGAAGAGCTGACGAGGTTCCATATCGACTATAAGTCATTTACACCGTACGGAAAGGAGACAGACCATTACCCGTATAGCTTTGCCCGTTAGTGACGATAAAGCTTTATACTAATACTAGCTGACCCCGCAAAAGTCGTTTTGCAAAAAAAAAAAATAGGGGTATGAAAAATACATAGTAGCCGATTCTCAGACCTACCCGATATGCACACAAAATTTCATACAAATCGGTCCAGCCGTTTCGGAGGAGTATGGTAACTAGCACTGTGACACGAGAATTTTATATATTAGATATCCTAGCTTTCCTACACTGGCCTCCTCATCCTTCGACATTGCTCTATTAGTCCAGTCAGTCAAGACAATTAATTCATTATAATTCCAAAAGTTTTCAAATTTTGATGTAAGGTCGGGAATGGTATTAAAACAAACTATAAAATTTTGCAACCTGTTCTGCGGTCCGGAACATTGTTAAAAATGCAATAAATGATAATTTGCTCAGTTCTTCAGACCAAAATTCCAAAAGTTCTGCAAAGTTGGAGTGGTGTTAAAAATATTATTTTACATCACGTGTCAAATTTGCAACCAATTTAAGTGTACGGAACATTTTTTGTTATTAAAAATTAATGTTTTTCTTTATTAAACTGAAGGAAAACGTTCCAAAAGTTCTGCAAATTTGACCGATATATCGGAAAAATATACCGAACGATTGTATAAATTTGCAACCTTTTACGTTGACCGGAACATGTTTATTTATAATTATTTTTAATTCGTGGTCATTTTTTCGAGTAAGGTGGTCTCGGAATAATTACAAAAGTTTTGAAACTTGGTTGCAAACTTCGAAAACATCTATTCTGATGCATTTACAAATTTGCAACCTCATACGCGATCCGGAACTTTATGCAATTTGCAAAAGGTAACTTTTTTATTTTTTCACCTTCAAGAAAATTTCAAAAGTTCTGCAAATCGAGGGGACTGTTTAATTTTGGGATTAATGTCAGTATTTGAATTTGCAACCATATCCGGAATACGGAAATATTTTTTAATCACATTCACGCAAAATATTATTTCCGTACACATCGCTGTTATATATTCAGGGCCTAAACTTTGTGCTATACGAAGCCGACGAAGGATTTTGCCGGTACGTTTTTTGTGATTAATAAAACGAATCTGGGGATTAAATACACTGTTACTCACCTACGCATTGTCGTCTATTAATGTTTACTTACCTTTTTTACGAATATTTGATATTCTCATACTTTTATTCTATACTTTTGAAATTCTTATTATGTCTATTTATTTTTTCGACGGTAATAAAATTAAAAAAGTCGATTTTTGCAAATAACACAAGGTTCCGGGTCTCGTGCGTAGTTGCAAATTTGAATAGTGGTATCGATCCCAAAATAAGACCATCCGCTCGGTTTGCAAAACTTTTGCATTTCTTCCAAGGATAACAAAATGCGAAAAATCGATTTTTGCAAAGAACCCAAAGTTGCGGATCTCATGCGGGGTTGCAAATTTTAATACTGACATGCACCTCAAAGAAACAATCATTGGCTCGATTTGCAAAACTTTTGCAATTTTTTCGAAAATGAAAAATGCCATAAAGTTAAATTTCCGACATCACACAAGATTCCGGATTGCGTGAGAGGTTGCAAATTTTAATACTAACATTAATCCCAAAATTAAACAGTCCCCTCGATTTGCAGAACTTTTGAAATTTTTTCGAAAATGAAAAGTGCCATAAAGTTAAATTTCCGACATCACACAAGATTCCGGATTGCGTGAGAGGTTGCAAATTCAAATACTGACATTAATCCCAAAATTAAACAGTCCCCTCGATTTGCAGAACTTTTGAAATTTTCTTGAAGGTGAAAAAATAAAAAAATTACATTTCTGCAAATTGCATAAAGTTCCGGATCGCGTATGAGGTTGCAAATGTGTAAATGCATCAGAATAGATGTCTTCGAAGTTTGCAACCAAGTTTCAAAACTTTTGTAATTATTCCGAGACCACCTTACTCGAAAAAATGACCACGAATTAAAAAGAATTATAATAAATATGTTCCGGTCAACGAAAAAGGTTGCAAATTTATACAACCGTTCGGTATATTTTTCCGATATATGTGTCAAGTTTGCAGAACTTTTGGAACGTTTTCATTCAGTTTAATAAAAAAAAAACATTAATTTTCAATAACAAAAAATGTTCCGTACACTTAGATTGGTTGCAAATTAAATACGTGATATGAAATATTATATCGAAAACTTCCCCAAGTTTGCAGAACTTTTGGAATTTTTTTCACGATCATACAGCAAAAATTAATTTAATTGCAATTTTAACAATGTTCCGGACTGCGGACAAGGTTGCAAAATGAGATTTATGGTCGTCCCAATGTACCATTCACTTTACCGAAGTTTGAAAACTTTTGGAATTATAATTAAATTTTCGATTTCGAATGTCTATAATGACTGGACTATATGTTCGGGTTGAAATGCAATGTATTAGGAATTTCCTTCAAAATCTTTCGAGATTGTGATTGAAAGTGTCGGTCATTATCACCAGCATTCATTTCAGCTGAAAGACGTCCACTGCTGAACTATGTACATTCGCCAAGCACCGCCACTTCAACTGGTTCTGTGCTTCCCGCATCCCTAGGATTCCTGCGGCACAAGGTCTTCAGTCGACCTTTTAGGAGGCCTTCCACAAGTTCATCAGTCGACCTTTTAGGGAGCCTGCCAGCGCTACGTCGTCTGGTACGCGGTCGCCACTCCAGAACCTTTTGGCCCCCTTGGCAATCTGTTCTGCGAGCAATGTGCCCTGACCACTGCCACTGAAGTTGTGCAATTCTTCGGCTATGTCGGTTATCTTGGTTCTCCTGCGGATCGCTTCATTTATTTTCTGATCACGTAGGTACACTCCAAGCACAGGCCTCTCCATTTCCCTTTGGGTGACTTTTATGCTTCTAATAAGTCGTGATTGTGAGCGAAAGTGTATTACGCAAATGCTCGAATGGATGTTATCTGAAAGCCTCTATAAACTCAAACTCAGGGAGATTTATTAGTACCCTCATAGCCATAGCACCGGTTCAAGCTGGTTCGAGATTCGAGAGGCACATCTACTCCTTGTATGTGGTACCACATTTTAGACCCCTTTTACCCCTGGAATTTCAGTTAAATGTAGTCCCAGTGGAAACGGGCGCTTTACTTTTTGTAAATTATTTCATGACCACTACTCTCAAAGCGGTGAACGGTGGTCATTTTCTTTGGTTTGGGTTACTACTAGCTTGCGCCCGTACGTAGTAGTTTTTTTCCGAAAGTACCTACTTTAAACATATAATACCTACACTGTCCTAGGCGCAGTACGCGCATAGCCAGTCTGTTTTTACCGACTTCAAAAAAAGGAGGTTATCAATTCGACCCGTATGTACGTAATATTATTGGTACTGCAATATATTCACGTATATGACAATCTATTAGGGCTTCCAAACAAATATACTTACAACATTTTATAGATGTATGTTTGTCCACGCATTTCTCTGCAACTATTAATCGGATTGTGGCCGTTATTTTTATTGGCTTACGTTTACTTCAACTTAGGGAACAGTGCAAGTTTCATCAAAATCGGCTCAGTAGTTTTCAAGATACCTATGGACTAATACTTGTAAGTGTGACTGCCTGGCTTATTGATACGAGCTACTGGGATGGTGTCAAAGGGAGAACATCTCAAAACCTTGGTTAAATTCTAGTGCAATATTTACAACAAAATTATTACCTATTTATTACATACAAATATTCCAGTTTTTATTTAAAACTAAAAATTACGAAATAAAAAAGTAATTTAAAGTAAATAAATCGACTTCAAAAGAAATTAATTCAAAATGATGTAATTACTTTAATTTCGTAAGTCGTTGGCAAAAACTGAAACTAAAATACAGATCCCAAGACAATGAATTTCGAAATTAAAGTTATTTCATTATTTTGAGTTAATTTCTTTTTGAAGTCGATTTCTTTTTTTGAAATTACTTTTTTTTTGGAGCTTATGTTTGGGTTCTATTTCATCATCTCCACATCAACGGGGCGCTCAACCTGTTCAAATCACCAACTGACACGGCCACTGCATCATCTGGGACGCTCAACCTTTCACCACCAACTGAAATTACTTTCATTTTTAACTCCCGACTCAAAAAGAACGGGTGTTACTCGTATAAGTTTAACGTGTCTGTCTGTGTATCTGTCTGTGGTATTGTAGCTCCCAAAAGGATGAACCGATTTTTGTTTAGTTTTTTTTGTGTCATAGATATTTTTTTCTAAATCATTGTCATCTGTCTAGCCTTTTCACAACTATTTTGGGTTCAGCTTCCAGTCTAACCGGATGCAGCTGAATATCAGTATTTTCCATGAAGCGACTGCCTATCTGACCTCCACAAACCATTCACTGTATAATACGATACACCTTGGTAAGACTGGTTGTCTGACTTTCGGGCTTCTGACGACAGTCGACATCAAGGATTAACGTGCTTTTCGAGGCACGGAGGGGTCTTGATATGTAAAGATGGTCACCCATCCACGGACCAACCGTGTCAAGCGTAGCTTAACCTGATCGATCGACCCGTGCGGCAGTTATTACTTAGCCACAAAGTCCCTCTGTTTTTCTAAATAGGTATTATTCTATTTATTGCTGATGTTCCTGGCAGGTGCGATCCAAAAGGTTGTAGACCGCTAAAAAGAACGGTGCGGCATGCTCGGTTTGCGCCCCCGACATTGACCTAATAACACACTTCCAATATCCCAGAGTTTCGCGACATTGAACCAGCCCGTGCGAAAGGTCTTAAGGTCAAAGATAAGATATGTACGCACGTGGACGTGTTTCAAGATATTTCTGTGTCCTTGTACTGTTTCGCGTTGAATTATTAATTGTTGTGCAAGTATCTTTTAATATATCTAAAAGACCGCTCTTTTGATTTTTATAAAATCACTAGCTGACCTCGCAAACGTCGTTTTGCAAAAAAAAAAAAATAGATAGTAGCCGATTCTCAGAACTACCCGATATGCACACAAAATTTCATACAAATCGGTCCAGCCGTTTCGGAGGAGTATGGTAACTAACATTGTGACACGAGAATTTTATATATTAGATAATCGAACTAGGTTTTGATTAAAAAAAAAATAACCATGCACAACGTAGAGAGTAGATGACCACCTTCTAAATTAATATCCATCCAGCCGTTATAATGCTTCGAGGGTATAAAGAATCCCACAAACACACATATTGATACATGGTACAAAGCCTGACTTTGCAGTCGGGTGTTCGGATAATAAACATACTAGCTTGATAATAAGCGCGGGTGTAGTAAAACTGCACAGTTCGCAGGTCAAGGTCAGGCGTCGAAGGAGGTGGCGGGACGGTTGAGGGAGAGAACCTCACGCCCCAGCCGCCGCGGGAGATGCTCCAGGCGTCGGGAACCGCGTGACGACTCCCGACCACCGTAGGCGCGGGCCTGCGGGCGGAGAGTAATGGGTAACTCTCCGTCCGATCAGGACCAGCAGGTCGATTCTGTAAAAATCTCACCGTGATAACTTAGGTGAAGTGAGCGTGAAGTGAGCTATCAATAGGGGTAATCCCTAACATCAGGTGGAGTGACAGCTCACTTCACCTAAGTTTTCACAGTGAGATTTTTACAGAATAGCACTACAGCCCGTGCCGGACGGCGCGTACGTGTTCCACGCGCGCCTCAAAGAGATGTCAGCAATATAGGAAGGGCCGTAGCCTGCCGGGGCAGCGGGATTGTCCGAAAGGGTTACCGCTGCCCCGGAACATAAAGGGCTAAGGAATCAACACGAGTGGATTTTAGTCAGTAAGAGTCTGACACTCCCTTCTGGTCCACACTGACCGGTGTTGTGAACTACAGAACGCCACCTTCTAGGATCCTTACATAGTCCTTTTGCTTCATTTACGTTCACACATCTGGTCATATATACACGTATGCCGGTTGCTAGTACTATTCACACACCTTTCTTGACTTCAAATTGGTTGATTTGTTATTTTTCTTCCTACTTAACGGGCTTAGGACCGTCGACAGTTGGTGTACAGACGCACTACAATCCTGGCGGGGCAGCGGGATTGTCGGAAGGGATTACCGCTACCCCGGAACATAAAGGGCTAAGGAAGGAACACGGGTGGGTGTTAGTCAGTAAGAATCTGACACTTCCTTCTGCTCCACCCAGAGCAGGAGGGGTCATTTGATGATTTTCCCATCCTAAAAAAAAAGCTACTTCAATCTGTCAAATTTCTTTAATAGATTTCAACTTTATCGCTACAGCATAAGATGCAAAGTTGATTGGGAAAATTTGACAGTTTCGGGTAGCTTGATGTGCTGGCGTCTGTACATATGTACTAAATCTAAAATGGTTTTTACTGTGACATAAAAATGGAAAGCTTCGCTAGTTAAGTAATTACGGGTTAAGGTTTTTAAGTGATAATTTTGTTTAGGAACACTGGTTATCAGGTATTTTAGGTATTTTTGGCGTAGTTAAAAATTATATTTATAAAACTCAATGAGAAAAAAGTATAAAAAAAATGACTTCAAAAAGAAGTTAACTCAAAATTATGAAATGACTTTAATTTCGGAAGTCGGTGTCTTGGGATCTGTATTTTATTTAGTTTTTTTTCCACCGACTTCCGAAATCAAAGTTATTTCACAATATTGAGTTAACTTCTTTTTGAAGTCGATTTTTTAATACTTTTTTATTTCGTAATTTTTAGTTTTAATTAAAAACTGGATTTTTTTTTTGTAATAAATAGGTAATAATTTTGTTGTAAATATTGCACTAGTATTTGACCAAGATTTTGATTTGTTTTCTCTTTGACACCACACCAGTAGCTCGAATCAATAAGCCAGTGTTTGTCCGAAAGGGCAGCGGGATTGTCCGAAAGGGTTACCGCTACCCCGGAACACAAAGGGCTAAGGAAGGAACACGGGTGGGTTTTAGTCAGTAAGAGTCTGACACTGCCTTCTGCTCCACCCAGAGCGGGAGGGGTCATTGGATGATTTCCCATCCACAAAAAAAAAAAAAGGCTGTCACACTTACTAGTCGATATCTTGAAAACTACTGAGCCGATTTTGATGAAACTTGCACTGTTCCCTAAGTTGTAGTAAACGTAAGCAAATAAAAAAAATGATCACAATCCGATTAATAGTTGCGGAGAAATGCGGGGACAAACATACATACATACATCTCTAAAATGTTGTATATTTGTTTGGAAGCCCTAATAGATTATCATATGTGAATATATTGCAGTTCCAATAATATTACATACCTGAGTATCGAATTGATAACCTCCCTTTTTTGAAGTCGGTAAAAAGGAATAAAAATACACGAATGTTTGCTTTGATTTGCAACGGTTAGAAAATATGAAGCGCACTGCTCACTAGCGGAAATAAGTACATATTAATCAGGCATCCTTAATTAAAATGTCGACCATTCGCTCAGATTTTATTAATCAAACGGTGATTAAAATACCAGGATTTTATCCGTCTCTCTGGTCCCTTTGGCGCTTTGATAATAATGTTTTGATATTGAATGGAAATTGGAGTGCCCACTATTTACGACCAAAGAGATATGCAATATACTATTTTGATTTCAAGCTGGCTTACAATACCCTGTTTGTTAACTAGAGAGCCGTCGCTTGAATTTTTAGTTGCAGATAAAATAATATTTGTGTCCTTTGTCGGTAACATGTTGGGTTGAAAATTAGAATATGTTGTGGTCTGCGTCGATTTAAGGTTTTCCCTTTGAAGCACCGTCAATCGTGTTATCAGATGATATTTAGGTGAAAGATCTCTTTGACCACGTTTCACGGGAACCCGGGGGAGTAAACTAATCGGGAAAACTAGCCAACCCAGCTTGTAACTTGGTACCTATTAGGAGCCAACGCTACCAAGAACCGTTTCAGAAAATTTTCTCCGGGGTTGCTCCACACAATGATTTACCGGGAATGTCTGATTTTAGGACGCCCGATTACCGACATCAGATAAAGGTTCCACTACTGTCTGTATATGAAGAGCAAATAACATTACAAAATAAATTCCTAATAAGCACTGGTATGTTATAAAATATAGGCAGCGCTTTGGTGGATACCGGGCTTAATGATTGTAAGCAAATATTTGAGTTGGGACTGGGACTGTCCAAATGATGTAAAATAGTATATTTTGTATCAAAACTTGGCTAATTTACTTAATTGGTGATTCACTGCCGCGTTATTACAAATACTGAAACTGAGTCACCAAAAGCTTGGCATCGCATATTATAGGTACTTATAGTATTGACTGAACGCATTTATTTCAGCTTATTACAGATATCCTGATGATTTTTATTTGTTTCTTTATAATTCAACAAAATATTACGATTTTTAAATGTATGCAAGTCTTTTTCAAGGGTTTAATTAAGTCTACCGACACTTCGATTTCAATGTTCTACGTTTTAATGTGTCCCGTTTTTCTTTTCTCCCTTTAGTGCAATTCAAAGGGGTCAGTACCAACAGCCTCAACTCCTGCATCATCATGGAGTTCTGCCAATACGGCCCACTGTTTGAGTACATACATAGCGGCTCCTGCTTCGTACCGGCTCAGATCGTAAAGTGGGCCAAAGAGATCGCCCAGGGAATGTCTTATTTACACGTAAATAAGATCATCCACAGGGATTTGAAATCTCCCAAGTAAGTTGGATTTCTATTATTAAATCTTAAACTACGAGCTTTTGAAAACAATAACTTTGTTGTATTTAAAAATGCCTTCTGAAAGAATGAACTCCCTTTGAATGCCATTCTATTTCGTGTTTATCAGTCACTGCACAAACTACGACTTTCAAATAATTCCTTTTTATTCAACTGGTACGACGTTCAAGAGATTACAGAACAATACAGACAGTGAAAATATGTCTGTAAAGTTTACAGGGGAGATGTTTACTCGGAAACTAAAGACTTCATTTTCTTTCATTGTTAATTTCCACCTGTCGTGGTAGTATTATTGCATTGTGGGGACTGCTAAACACAGGGTTCATGTCGCCTACGTACTTCATCTCTAAAAGCTTGTAATTTTGCTTTCCTTTGTTACAATTCTCTTATGTGTAGAATTTGAAGGGAATATAATAGTAGCAATTTTTCAAGCTATGAAATGTTAAGCCCAGCTCTATTGAACTAAAAAATAAAAAAAGTTTTTCCTGCTGGTATTGTACTTGTCGTTGTTGCATGTGTAAATAATCTCTAAGCTCTCTTCAATGTTCCGAGGAATCATTTATTCCAATAGTTCTTCAGTAATAAATAGCGTTTCAGTTTTACGTTGTTTTATAGACAATAGTTTAATAGAATTTTGTTTCACATATTTATTTTCTGTCAGTGGGTCGTCTTAGGGGCGGATTCTCATAATATCATTCATTTTCATAGAATAATCAATAACAATACTTCTGTTGAAAAAAAAATCATAGATTTTGGTTACAAATAAAATTTAATGTTTCGATGTTCATATCATAGAATAACAAATCAAATATTCTTTATCCATATGTTGTTTAGTTAATATAAAACTTATTACCAAGAAAAACATTTCATCAAGTGACAGTTTCTAAGCGTTTCAATTCTTACCTTTGATAAAATGCATACCCTCCTATAAAATTACAACACCCCTTTCACAAAAACAATTCGGGTAAATTCTAGTCAAGCAGGAAAACAATCTTGTTATTCTCATTAATAGTGATTTCATATTATGCACGGGGTTCTTAAATTATACAATGAGGTTGTATATAAAGTTAACTAATTGTCTTTAATAATTAATAAGACGTTGTCGACGGAGCCCCGCTAGCGGGGCCCCATTTCTGTCTACAGGGTTTAAGGGAACCTAACATGAAGGAGATGACGGGGCTCGTTCGCTCGCATTGCTCGCTCACCCGAGTCTCCGTCATCCCATTTGAACCTAATCTTCCTGGGAATGAGCCTAGCATAACGTCAATTTTAAAATTTCGTTGAAATTAAATACCATGGAAAAATTCACAAAACAAACAATATTCATTAAATAATAATTTTACTGTTTGAGTAGTTTGTTAATTAAAAAAACGTGATTATAACATTCATTGAATTGTCTTTCTGTGAAATATGTTTCATTCAAGTAAATAGTCATTGAAAAAATAATATTCGAAATAAAAATACAAGGCCATATTATATGAGACATTTTCTGTGAAACGAAATATCTATGTAATTTCTGTCTGCAAAACAAGGGAACACCTAGCTTTTCTTATAGGAAAAATGATCGTTCGTTCTTTGTCAAAACCTGTTCGATACCTACCTGCTATTCTGTAAAAATTAACCTGCACTGTCAATAGTGTCAATCGCCAGTAGGTATCAGGTGGAAAAACAGCTCACTGCAAGCTCACTTCACCTAGGTTGTCACGGAGAGATATTTTTACAGAATAGATCGACTGATTTGGGTTTTCACATCCAGCTTCTTTTGTCTACTATGAAATTCGCTAGGAGCCATGAAAAGAGTGCTTCAAAGCCCCGTGCTTTACGACATAGCATGATTCCCAGATAAATTAATTTATCAACACGACATTCGATTCCTGTAGTCGGTTAAAAATTATAGTATTTAGCCATAAGTAGCACGAATTTTAAATAAGACTAGTTTACCATAGGTTTACTTACCTTTATTTTATCCACCGGGCGGTGAGAAAAATTGCTTTGAGAATATTTTTTTTATTGCCATCTGTCGCGAATCTGAAACAGCTATTGCCATGATTATATTTAAACGTTATAAAGTCGTAAGATAGGATATATAATTTTCTATGGGTCTTCTACTGCCCCCTGAAAGTCTCAAACGCCCACGAGGGGGCGTTATCTCCCACATAGAACCTATTTTAAACAAAGAAACATTAATTCATGATAAGAAAAAAAAAAACTAAAAATATACTATCATGTTTGAACCAAACTTGATTCACATTCAATAGATTTTCTAACATGTTACGTTACACACAATAGACACGTTCTTGTGACAGTAAGTAGCATTCCAATAAGATTATTAAGAGCTTGCAATGCGCTTTGCACGTAGTATCAATTAATTCGATATTCTCTATTGGCTCTAAAGCGTACCCACAGGCACACAAGTACATATCGGTATGGAGTTGCCTCTCAATGATAAATGGCATAATATTGAATGTCTTATCCCGCCAATGCTAAGCTTTGCAAACGTGCATAGATAATTGTATAGATTAGCTGTCAGCGTCTACTATAAGAGATAGCGGTAGTCTTTGACTCACTTGTAAACGGGTACTGTGTCATGTAAGATGTGGAATATTAGTTTCAATGTTGCTTAAAACGGATCACAGAAAGCGATAAGAATGCCCATTATACATATGTTAAATGATTTTTTTTTAAATAAATGTAGTCGGGAAATACTTTACAAATAGATCGTACCTTGATAGCCGTTTTGTTGGGCTCTAGACTAACAACTGGGTTCAGACAAAAAGTTTGCATACGTAAAGGAGATAGAAAAAACACTTTTCTGTCTCGTGTACTCTTACTATTTGTGTGTGACTTGTCTATTGCTATACTCCGTATTTGTTCGCAAATTTTGTGCTAATCGAATTCATAGTGTTCTTAAAAACCAAAATTACGCATAATTTCTGATTCGGAAAAATGAAATGCTTGTGCAACCGAGACTTGATCAGCCTTCGGGGGGTAGTCTCATACCGGGACACATTGGTCTGCCGACCTTGAGGATAGGCAAAATTGTTATTGTGTGCTTTTGTCTAGAAATTCCCATCAGCCTAGCTAGTTTATCTATCCGACATAAGAACTAAGTCTATGACAATAGCGTTCATTCTGTTACGAAATGGATCAAATATTAACCTATTCCTCGCCACCTATAGGACATGGTTATCCATAATCCACGTAACAGAAACAGCAGCAAAGTAATTGTCAATGAATAAACAACTCGAAATTGCTCTCCAATCGATTGTCTAGACCATTTTATAAAACTCATTCATTAATTTGAAATATAAATGACGGCTGGTCTGCTATAGCTTCGTCCTGGCTTAAAATAGGCATTTAAACTATTTTGGCTGCCTCTGTTTGCAAGTGTCCTGTAAGTCCTGAATAGATTGGCTAACAGAGAGAATTTGGTACAAACGGGCAAATGCCTCCTAATAATTCAGATAGTAAACTGCATTCAAGCGTGTTGTCGAGGCTTAGTCGATACATACAAAATCGATAGCGTAAACACACTTTTCGTACGTGGTTCTTGGCCCACTTTAAGGGTTAGTGTAACACTGACCAGATGATACAATAACTAATATCAATCAAGGTGAATTTTGCATGAGATGTTAGAAACATCGATAAAGTTATCCGGAGGTGTTGTAACAAGCTATAAAGTACTTTTTCATTTCGGTTTCCGACTAGTGGACCAGATCCCAGCTTTTTGGCCTATTTGGTCATCAATTTATGCCTTTAAGATGGTTAGAAAGGCTTAGTACTCAACACTTATGTTCGACTACAATGTTAAGATTAGCTGTGCTCTCATCATAGCGGAGGATGCACAAGACTAGATAATGGCGAAGTGCGAAGACTGGTCTGCCCGGGGGATTCCGGACGTACTTGAATGCGGAATGTTTACACCCACAGTTAATGATGAATCTCCAAGAAAAATATTATATTTGAAATCCATGAAACTAGAAAATCCATTTATCAATCTATGCTTTACTCCTGGGCTATAACTTTAAGCAACGGCGAAAGTTCGCACTAGCGGCATAAGTGGATGCTAGATAACAAACTTCACCTTGAACATATTGATAACATCACCAAAAAGGCTTATCGTATGTACGGGTTCGTTATGAGATCAGCTACTGAATTTAAACACGCAAGCACTTATTCTCATGTCTATAAACCACTAGTTAGATCTCAACTCGAATATGCAGTGGTAGTGTGGAACCCTTTTTATAATAAATACGAGTATGTTGAGATGCTAGAAAAAGTGCAGCGCAAATTCCTCAGATCGATGCACTATAGGTGCTCCCACAATTTCCCAACCTATAAAAATCTACTTAATAAATACAATCTAATGAGCCTGAAGTCTAGACGTTTATATCTAGATATTATGTTTCTTTTCGACGTATCAGGTATAACTGCTCTGAGATTACTAATAAAATATGCTACTGTGTCCCAAGAACTGTTATTAGACGAGAGGTGCGCGCACGTCCTCTTTTTGCTGTGTCCCATTGCCGCACCAATGCTGGTTTGCGGGCGTCTCTACGTCGCTTGTGCAAAAACTATAATGATTTTTGTTCAGAAACTACAGAATTAGATTTATTCTCAGTGTCAGCAAATAGATTTCGTTCTGCTTTGTTAAAGAAACTTAAGGATTCCGATGTATAGTCATTTGAACAGTCTTGTAGTCTTACTCACATAGATTTTTATTAGTAAAGTTATATGAATTGTATATGCTGTGGATAACATAGCATATACAATTCATAGAGATATAGATAGAGTCATCAATACAACTCTATAAGACCAGGTAATCCTAACTACTACAATTCCATGATGTTAGGATTACCTGGTCTTTATTAAAGAGTTGTATTGATGACTTTAATTATTATAATTCTGTAAATACATCCTTGATCCATCAAATTTTGATCACCATATAACCTAATACTGACTTGCAAATTGCAAAAAACGTAAGAAAATTTGGGCTACGTGGAGCATCCACCTTAAAGGGCTTGTTTCGTAGTCGCTAGCCTAATAAGCTAGTTATCTTTAGCCTACCCGACCTTCACAAAATCGATATCGCATTGTATCATTAATTAAATTTCGACGTGACGTATTGATTCTCTCTGCATTACGCTGTAGGTACGCTTTGCATGTTAATGTTTGTATAGGTTACGGAAAAGGCGTGAATACTTTTTTCCTGGAAAAGAAAGATGACATGGGATAGAAAACGTATTCGCGCTGTTCTCCGAACTATCTCACGGATGTGTTGCAATAAACTTATTTTTTCAGCATACTGATTGCTGATAACCTCGTGGTAAAAGTGAGCGACTTTGGTACAAGTCGCGAATGGAATGACGTTAGTGCTGTCATGAGTTTTACGGGCACGGTAGCCTGGATGGCTCCAGAAGTTATAAGACACGAACCATGCTCCGAACGTGTCGACGTGTGGTCTTACGGCGTGGTTCTCTGGGAACTCCTCACACAAGAAGTCCCATACAAAAATCTCGAAACACATGCGATTATGTGGGGCGTGGGGACCGACACGATCGCGTTGCCAATACCTTCGACGCTGCCGAGTAGCATGCAGCTTCTCATGAACCAATGTTGGAACAGGACGCCAAGGAATAGGTGAGTGTATGGCAATTTTTATAAAGTTGATCTTCTACAAGTGACGTACCTACTTGTTGCACGGGGACACGCTGACCGGAACACAGTCTACTTTTATAACGTACTAGCTGACCCGGCGAACTTCGTACCGCCTCAGAATTAAATAATGTGAGAAAGTTAAGAGAGGAAATAAATTATTAAATAAATAAATAATTTCACAAAGGAAAGAAATGACATATTTTTTTGTTGTCAAATATTTATAGTGCGTTCAGAAATTTATTTTGTTAATACACATAGAAAGATATATTAAACTACATAAAAAAATGTCTGTCTTGATAATAAACTAAAATAGAAATAAAATAAAATAGTAAAGGACAGACCAAATAATTGAATAAATCAAACTATACAATAAATTTTATTACTTCCGTATTATTTAATTTCTGAACGCACCCTGTTTGACAGATACGAACAGTTCGTATGGGTTAATAATATTGTTGCTTTTACTATTTTCCTTTTATCTTCTTCATATTTTCTCATCTTTTAAACTTTCCTTGGATTTCTACAAATATTTCAAAACCAAAATTAGCCAAATCGGTCCAGCCCTTCTCGATTTTTAGTGAGACAAACAAACGTCATTTCATTTATAGTCAATAGTTTTCTCAGCGCACGCCAAAAATTAATTTTATACAAAATTTTGCTACTTCGATAATTATTTTTTTTACTTTTCTTACACTATCGAAGTTTTATAAAATATGATATAATATAAAGTTTTTTTAAATATTCTATCACCTATGTTCATCAGGGATAATGTAGGATTCTAATGGTGAATGAATTTTTCAAATCGGACCAGTAGTTTCGGAGCCTATTCAATTCAAACAAACAAATTAACAAATCTTTCCTCTTTATAATATTATTGTAGATATGAATTTGCTGTATAACTCGTATTTTAGTCCGTTTATAAAAATCAAGTAAAATTTTAATGACAAACGTCATTCAGTTCACATAAATTCGCTAAATATTCATGCGCTGAACATTATCTAAGGTTTGTTTAGAATGGTACATCATACCTAAAATAAAGTAAAGAATAAAAAGACGCTGTCATCCGTTCCCGCAGTCTGTCTGTTTCAAACGTTAAAACTCGTTTTTTTTTATTTAATTTTTCAACGTTTTTCTGTCACTATTCTGTTTTTGCGCATTTGCTAGCAACGTACGGCTGTTCTGCGAATTTGATTCAACAGTCACTTGTTTTGCGATTTTCCTCTAAGGTCCGTATTACAGAATGTCACTCAATACTCTAGCATTACTTAAAACTAGTTTCAACCAATCAAATGACTTGAATCTATTTTTAAATAATCCTTGAGTTTTGAGTGACGTTCTGTAATACGGGCCTGAGTGCACTTGGTGAGTTCGCATTAATGAGGTATTCCACTCCGAGTACTTCTTCTTACTACTTAGAAACACAGAGATTCCAAGTTTCCATCCTTATTGTATTCTCCTTGCAAACTAAAGAATTCCTTGTATACACTGTAAAAAGAAAAAAAAAACGGTCAAGTGCGAGTCGGACTCGCGCACCGAGGGTTCCGTACAAAGTAGGTATGTAACTACAAAGCTTTTCGGAATTTTTCCTTCATATGTGCTATAAAACATTACTTCGTGCTAAATTTCAAGATTCTAGATCGACTGGAAGTACCCTTTAGGTTTTGATCCCCTTGCGAGTGTCGGAGTTTGCGGAAATTTGCGGCATAAACGGCTGTATCTTTTGATTGCGTTGGCTTAGAAGTTTGATTTTTTCACAGCTCTAAGGGACAGTAGACCTGAGTATTTGATATAAGTTTTAAAACCATTCATAATAGTCCGATATTTAATATTAAAATATATCTGAAATCAGTTTTACGAAAAAACTAATACTTATTTTTATCTCGTAGCAACAAAATCTGCAAATAGATGTCCCAAACGCATAGAAAATGCAATAATCATTACATGAAAATGAAAACTGGTAGTTAAGTTGTTATACTTCTAGGGGGCGTCACGCACATGCGCAATAAAAAAAACGCTTCTGTCTGTCAGTTGGGACTGATGCATTGTTGCACCGAATGAACGAACGAACCCAACATCACAAACGCAACTTGGGTTCCGGTCAGTGCCGTCGTTCCAGCGGCCGCGAACACACGGCACTCTTGCATTCGTAAACTGAAAAGTTTACGTGAATTATTATTTTACTCTGATTGTGAAATATTATTCTGATAGTGCAATATTTTACTGTGATTGTGTTTACATTGAAATGTTTGTCTTTTATTAGGCCGCCGTTTAAAATAATCGCCGCTAATTTGGAAATAGCTGGCGACGAATTAGCTACTTATCCTATGGACTGTTTTAAAAAGAAACAAGCTACTTGGCGCAAAGAAGTCGAAGATAGCATGAAACGCTTCTATGCAAGGTAAGTTTGTGATTTTGTGCCGCGAATTTTAAGCGACTTAACAGATTTTTTGTGACTTTTCAGAAATTAATTCTGTACCTAAGTGATTGTTTTTAAATATTTTGTTATGGTTTTTATCTTAAGATTAGACGGGGAGTTCGGCCGTGTTTTAGTATGTTCGCGGTATTTTTTCATGAAGTTTCGATTTACTTTGGCCCGTTTTTAGATTTTTATCGTGAATTTGTTTTTTTTAGAAATTCGTAGTCGGATTTAATGCGTCTAAATTCATTTTTAATTGCTATTCACGCGACACAGTCTCGCTGCTGTTCGTAGGTAGGCAGAATAGTAGCCTTTGACAATTATTGATAGGAATTTTAGCGAGTTTTGTTAACTTTTAGTGAACTGGAAAGGAGAACGCCGTCAATTACAGGGCGCCCTGTATCAAACGAAAAGTCCGCTGTCACAACCAAACCTAGTGTATTTGGACTTTACAGAAGAATTTATTGCCCTTCCTATATTGCTAACTCTTACATGGATTCCCGCAATTCATATATATTTGCCATATTCCTACTTAATATTTTGAGGTTAAGTTCGAGAAAATGACGAATGAACGATGACGATGAATGATGGAGGTATCGCTAAGGATTAATTATCACACAATCACTTCGTTATGGAAAAGCTCCTGAACGTTCTCGTTAATAAGGATTTTAAATATATTTAATAAGTTCAGATGAAGTAATATTGAAAGTAACGTCATCCGTGACGGCGGCGCAATAAAACAAATGCAATATGTCACCAAAAACGTAAATCTGATTTAAAAAATGCAATTTTATGAACTACATTTGGTTGTGACCCGCTCCCTCGCAAGATGGTACGGTCCCATGACATTCTCCTTTAACTGAAACTTATAGTTTGTAATGGAGGCCGCTGGTGATCTAGTTTTTACTTAGAGCCTGTTTCATTATTTACGACGTAGTGTTTTGAATTCCTTTGATGTTTTTTTTTGTTACTTCAGTTTATTTGTAGGTGAAAATGACTATCTGATTTTCATTTTCCGTCCGCAAATATAATACTTATTTCGGTTTTATTTAATTTCGATACCTACTGATAAAATATCGGAATGTTTTCGTTGTTTCGTTGAAATCAACGACTTTTGTTGAGTTATAGTGAATTGTAGGAGTAAAATTAACTTAGCGCAGTTCGTCGCAGATCTAGTTTTTATTTACAGCCTGTATATTTAATCAGTTCAATTTTTTTCTAAATGTTGACGTTCCTCTTATGCGCCTATTTGAAATAAATGTTTTGAGTTTGACTTTGTTTTAATTATTTTAATAATTATTTTATTAAGGCCAGCACATCAAGCTACTACAATTTGTCAAATTTCTTTAATACATTTTTAACTTTATCGCTAAAGGTTCAAAGTTGTTTGGGGAAATTTGACAGTTTCGGGTAGCTTGATGCGCTGGCGGCTGTACTATGAAATTCGTTAGTTTACAACAGTGTGTATTGTTAAATAAATGCTTAACTTTGAATTTCCCTTCCGCATTTATTTATTTTAGTTTTATTTGCGAAATCGTGAAAACATCGGAATAGAATATTATAGTATTGGAATTGGCTTTGAATCTTCCTTCTGGAGTTAATTATTTTAAATTTAGTATCGATATTGCAAAAATAAATCGGAATATATCAGTTTTGGAGTTTTTGTTAGAATTTATGTGATTTTTTTGTGTTTTAGAGTGTAGGAGTTATATCAGGTTAGGTACTCAGTCTATGGAGTAGATCGTCGGTGGTCTATTGTTTTTATTTAAAAGTCGGTTTGATTGTTGAATAATTTTCTTTTTATTTAATTCATTTTTAATACACTTGCTTGTAAGTGGCTCTTAACGAACCGCTTTTAGGACCATAATGCAGTGTATTAAACACGCGTGCTTTTCACTTTGTGTTACCGCACTAGTGCGGTAACGCCACATATAACTATTTACTAGTCGGAGATGTGCGCTTTTTTTTATCTCATCAAAGAGACTTGATGCCATAAGGAATCTGCGGGCCGTATTTCACTTTTTTTTTTGAATAGTTTGGATTTGGTCCCAAAATGAACTAAAATGTATTTACGTTAAATTGTCCGTGATCTCTCCCGGAACCAAACGGAAAAGCCCCTGACTGGCATTCTATTATTGCGGATTCTCACTGAACGAATGTATATTTCTCTATGCCAATTGTACTTTCTAATTCCATACTAACTAAACTACAATTTGACATACGACAAACACTACGATCAGTCTAAACATTATTTTGTGTCTATTATATTTTGTATACAGGGTGCATTTGATATCATGGGCATTATTTTAACCTAAGGTACTACTTATGATACTAATTGCATTAGGGCTACTATTACGCAAATCAAAAATATTATTAATGCAAGTATGGAAAACCTTAAAATGTAGTAAGTCATACAAAGTATCAAATTAGTTGCGCTTCTCGATAGCAAATGCGTAGGTACACTACGCCGTACGCGCGTCATTGGGCGTGAATTCTTTGACCCCGCCCGACTCACGTGACATTCGTAAGTTGCCAATGAATTGATTCATAATAAATTCCAATTTTCCCTTCGTACTTTGCCGGCTCAGGACGGTCAAAACTACGTCAACTAACATACATTAAAAAAAAACATTTACGTACCTAGCTTGTGGATTGTTTTGAAAAAACCTTATTTGTCGGTAAAGTGACAGAGGGTAAACGGGTGCTCTTCCACGAGCTTGTGCATGTGCTGGCACGTGAAAAGACGAAAAATCCAACAGGTTCTGAGTGTTTCTGGTGGAATGAGACCCCGTGAAGGAATAGGGTCGTTCGGGTAGCGCCGATGGAACATTTCACGAGTTCATACTAAATTTCTTGCGCGATCGTAAATTACAACCATTTGTGGGTATTGTTGGTTGGTGTACCTAGCCTGCACATTACGCGGTCGAGGCATCGTGTACACAAACACACACACAACACACAACTACTACACTAACACTTAATACACTGCAATCCAAGCACCGTATGCCGCGAGCGGCGAGTACGGCGATTACGTCACGGGATCAATAAATCAATTACGCGTCAATGCACCTGCGCAGTCGTTATGACACTGGTTCCGGGTTCGTGACTTCGTGTTGCGGCGGGAAGCATACCCCGCGCGGGGGTGATATTCGTATTTTTGCGAGTGAGGGAGTGGGACGGAGAGAGTTCAGGGAATCCCGCCGGACGGAATGTCTTGTAGCCCATTGTTATTATTACTTGTAAGGAAAAACCCGCGCGCGCGCAGGTGATGTTTGTTTACATTTCGCTTTGCGCTGTATTGCGCTTTAAGATTTTGATATTTCAACAATTATTGGCGTTAACGAAGTATTTTGTTTTAATTACTTTAAGTGTTTATTTGCAATAATAAGCCTTGTGCATATCGGGTAGGTTTGACTTACTACATTTTTAAGGTTTTCCTTACTTGCATTAATAATATTTTTGATTTGCGTATTAATAGCCCTAATGCAATCAGTATCGTGAGTAGTGCCTTAGGTTAAAATAATGCCCATGACTTCGATTCCACCCTGTATAAGTAGGTTTAGCAGTTTTGCCAGTGACTGTTTACACCTGTGCGCGCATCGCTAGCGCGGTGCACGGAAAAACAAAACCACCGCGCCATGTTCCGTAAAGTTAATAACGATACAACTTGTACAAAGTTATTCCAATTTTAAAAGTGTGATACCTACTTAGTTTTGCAGACCAGTGTATTCGTGCATAAACGCAGTGCCTATATTTTGGTTCTCGATAATGATCATTCGAAATTGAGTAATTCGTCATGGCAAGCTTCCGAAGTTCCGTGCATCTGTCTAGCCTTTTCCCAACTATGTTGGGGTCGGCTTCCAGTCTAACCGGATGCAGCTGAATACCAATATTTAACATGGAGCGACTGCCTATCTAACCTCCACAACCCAGTTACTGGGTAATAAGACTGGTTGTCAGACTTTCGGGCTTCTGACTACCCGTAACGACTGTCAAAGACCAACGAATGACAGCCGGGGTCAACGGCTTAACGTGCTTTCCGAGGCACGGAGGGGTCTCGGTATGTAAAGACGGTCATCCATCCACATACCAACCGCGGCAAGCATAGCTTAACCTGAACTATCGAACTGTGCGGCTGTTATTATTTTTGTATGTGGGAATGTGAGATTCTTTATTCTCTCCAAGACTCTTAACAGCTGAATGGAATTTTATACATAAGTAGCTGACCCCGCAAACGTCGTTTTGCAAAAAAAAAAAAATAGATAGTAGCCGATTCTCAGACCTACTGAATGTGCATATAAAATTTCATAAAAATCGGTCAAGCCGTTTCGGAGTAGTATGGTAACTAACACTGTGACACGAGAATTTTATATATTAGAAGATATACTTACTTACGTCTATCGAATCATCCAGGTCGCGCGTCTTATGTTTTGTTTTTATTAAATCAAAATGGCGGATTCTTGTCGTCTTGTAAAAAAAATATAGTACCTAGTGACCTTGTATGGTATCAAAATAAAGGGGTTGAGGAGACGATTTAAAAAATATTACCTACATTCTAAAAACTAACTTTTAGCAGTCGGGCTTTTAATTATTTTTTTTACCTACCTCTGTATTAACGGTTTGATAACTTCCTAGGGCCACGAGGGCCGACGGCCAAGAAGGCACCAGCGGTGGTGATCCCAATCGCCGCGAGGACTTGAAATCAGCTCGCAACATTCGCAAGATCTATGAGAACCAGCTCAGCCATGCCAATGAGCTGTTCTTAGAAGTCTGCGCCGTGCGGCTGCAGCTAGAGCAGCGGGAGAAGGAAGTGGAGGAGTAAGTACATTTGACTTTCATCTAGACTAGCTATCGCGCAATTGTTCGAGCTTTGTTTGTTAACCATTTATATACCTATAGGTATTGCAATCCACGAAGACGTGCCCCACTCTTTTTCCTAATGCTTACAAAACAAGTGTGCAACATTCTGCTAGTGTTTTAGTTTTGTTGATATACACTAATTTTAGTGGGTAATGAATTAGTGTGTATCGAAAAAACTAAAATACTATTGGAATTAACTAGCGATAACGACTAACGATTCGGAAGAAGAGTAGGGCGCGTCTTCGTGGATTGCACTACCTATGTATATTCTTGTATAAATAATATCTTTAAGGAGCATTGCAATCAATATCTACTGCGAACTTTCTGGCTGGCGTGCTCATATCTACTAGTGGTCAATTACCTGCTCGCGTTCCAGACTCCATTGCATCTTTAACTTTAATACATGTTATAAATATTAAAGTCGCATTTCGCGTCTGACTGTTTTTCTAATCTACGCAACAGTTCTCTCAATCGTGGGGGCGACAGAGGGGCATGCCGGACTCTTACCGGCTAAAACCATCACTGTGTTCCACCTCTGCCGATGGCCGGGGTGCGGAATTCGCACCAGCATACACCGCTCCCATTTTGTCTTCAATACCAAACTGCCACCAAGCATTTGTTCTTTTTACATAGGTGTATTTGGCCTTGGGCTTGTAAATACCAGTCGGATTTTTCTTTTACTTGAACCTGTCCTGTTTTCTTATCACAACGCCAAAAATGCATTTTTGCTTCTAGAACGATAGCTTCAATTCCAATTTTTAAATGGTGCTATCGGTCATTTAATTTCTATCACCATGTTATCTGTGATACCGTCTGGCGTTGCACCAAGAAATGTGTAGGTTTCGTCGATACAAAGCCCACATCCTTGTATTTTTTAATTTATTAGCCTTGATAATTAGTCTAATGCGACTTTCTCATTTTTCTCTCCATGGTTTATGGAGGCCACATGGTCAATGATTGGTCTATAGAGCATGTTTTTTGCTACGCTGGCACAACTATTCGTTTTTATTATCTTGCCGAAATTTGAAGCAGTTAACAGATTTCGCCGCTGTTCTAGCCATTCCCCACTGTCACTTTGCAATATCGTCCTTTGTTCTATTTCTTTAATACGCTCTTCCACCGTTTTTTTTTCTAAATTTCTTAAAAGGGTTGATTTCAAAAGCTCATAAGTTTCAGCATCCATATAGTCTGATCTCAGTCTCAATCTGTCAAAAATACCTCAAATTTCCCTACATTTTGACAAGTTTTTGAAATTTGTTTGTCGCTGAGATGAGACTGCGACTAGATTTTGAACGTTTTAAATTACTAGAATTGCCCTTCTGACTGTGAACGTTCTTAAAATTACGAGAATTGCCCCTCAGATACACTGTTGAGTTTTCGATCCATTGTTCCTCTAGTCTTCTCGAGTTCAATGCTATTTACCTAATACCTGACAATTAACAGCCCACGTCCATTTAGGGGCTCCGTCCAGTCCATGGGGCCTACCACCACTCTTGTAGCAGTATTATTTTAATCTTACTTCAGTGTGGGAAAGAGATGGAACTGCATGTCCTTTATTGCTCCATCTCTTTCCCACACTAAAATAATACTGCTTTAAGAGTGGTGGTAGGCCCCCATGTGTGTATTATGCAACAGTGTGGGTTACCGTTGTTGAATCGTGTTCATTTTAATTAATACGGCTTTGTATGTATGTATTGGTAATTTGAAATAATTATAATAATCATTTTTACATTATTGTGCGAATAACTACTGGAAATATATTTCATTCACAGCCGCGTTTGTGTGAATTGACATATTGAATAATAAATTTTAATAATCATTCTGACAACCTCAAATATATTTCAATCACCTGCAATTAAATATTGAACAGTATTAAATCCACAGTGCTCTACCAAATAATTATTTATTAATTAATCCTACTAATATTATAAATGCGAAAATTCGTGAGGATGGATGGATGGATGTTTGTTACTCTTTCACGCAAAAACTACTGAACGGATTTTGATGAAACTTGACAGTAATATAGTTTATAAATCAGAATAACACATAGGATACTTTTTATCCCGATACGAGTATTCCCACGGGATCAAAACTTATGCGGGTGAAACCGCGGGGCGCAGCTAGTATTAAATATTTGTGTAGACAGAAATAACAAAGGGTGGCAGGCAGTGCATTTGAAATCAGCGCAATATTCACATACAAGACATTACGAGGTGTGTGCTCCGAATGGTAGGCCACGTATACAAGGAAGTATACAAACTACTGAATCGATTTCAGTAACTTTTAATCTAGGTTTTTTTTAAAAAAATTAGGTATTTTTCAATACTAACCGCCGATTAAGCCAAATAAAATTAAACCTTATTTCAAGACTACAAGACTCAATTTTAAATGTAAAAATAATGCCAGTGTGAACAAGATTTTCTTAATAAAAATAGGAAGCTTTGAAAAAAAAAAAAATTTGGTCATTGTATTATGCTTTTAACTCAATACTCTAATTGGGGTGTATAAGGTCTTGCGCTAATTATGTTACACGTTGTATAATGGTTGCCTCAGGGTGCGGCATCTAACATAACTAAATAAAAAAATATTATTTGCGGCGCATGCCTCGCTCTGTCTGGATGCACCGTTATGAAATGGCGGAGTGTGTGTGTATACAACGTTGTGTTTGTAGCGGCTTCGGGTGTCTCCAGTCACCCAGTCGCTCTCTTGTGAGGTAACTGATGAGTTTGAAACAAATATGTGTTTTAGTGAACTCTACGAACATGCACATTGCACATGATATAATAATTACCTGGGGGCCTACCGCCACTTCTTAAAGCAGTATTATTTTAATCTTACTTCAGTGTAGGAAAGAGATGGAGCAATACAGGACATGCAGCTCCATCTCTTTTCCACACTGAAGTAACATTAAAATAATACTATAGCAGTATTATAGAGGTGAAGGTAGGCCCCCTGGTCCTGGGAGTATTTGATACGCAGAAGCAGCGATCTGTTGGTCAATACAAATCAGCTCATACTTTCATTCATTACTTTCGCTTATATTTCATTACCCAGCTAAAAATTAATTGAAGTTAAAAAACTTACAATATTCATAATAAAAACCACCAAAATCCGCTGTCGCTTTGTCTGAACGTAAAACGGTACGACCTAGGAGTGGAATTCGTTCATAATCTATGTTAAAATTTAAATTTTTTATGTAATTATGTTGAATTTTCTGTAACATTAACATTTATTTTTCTCAAAAACTATGCGTTTGCAAAGTGCGGGATTTTGCGAAAGTGGTTAAACATTACGATATGTATAGCTATTAAAATTGTGAAGCTTCGGAGGCGCGGGTTTAGAAGTACAGTTGAGCCAGTCTACTATTTATCTATTTACAGACATCGTTTTATTTTCCTGTAATTTTTACATAAACTTCTATCACATTTTTTTTTCTTCAGATCTTTCTCTATGCATACTTCGGAGATAAGAAGGAACGGTATTTTTTTTATATTTTCATCAAAAGTCAAAAACTATGCGACCTAAAATGTTAGAGAATGTGCAAACAGCGCTCTTTCATATGATACCCCACATGTCCTAGTAGCCCCACTTCAAATTGTTAAGGTCCTTTCAGTCCAAAAAAAAAATCTTTCTTATTTGCAAAATAGTTGGGCAAACGTATCTAAAACTATTCCAAATTTCAAGTTGATATCATTAGTAGTTCTTGAGATATCCAGCTGTGACAGACAGACAGACTGAGTCGCACCATGAGAGTCCCTTTTTATAATTTTGGTACGGAACCCTAAAAACGTGATAAATTTATAGTGATATTTTCGGTGTTCTGAAGTGCAATGCAAATATTTTTCACAGTCGGCACTATAAATAAGCCAATGAAAAAAAAAAGCTACCGCAAAGTAGGTACAGAAGGCCGCACACACACGGACATTTTATTTTAAATTTAAAAAATAAACAAATTGTACCAAATCAATAGGGATAAGAGGTCTCGTTGTTCGATGGCTTCACAATGGCGGTTCGATGGCCAAAACACTATTTAAACACGATAGACACAACTGTCAAATACACTTAAAATATTTACAGACTACCGTAACTTTGGTCATCACGATGCCACTGACACACTATTAGTGGACCAGACTACCAATTATTACAATACTATGGCGTTTCACTACATTGACAAGTCAATGATCATAAATAATTTGTAGAATACCAAATCATCTGGCTAGCCTTTTCCCAACTATGTTTTAGTCGGCTTCCAGTCTAACCGGATGCAGCTGAATTCCAAATGTCAATGACTATTCTATTCATTCATTTTCAAATATCTTTATTTACCAATGGAACAATAAACAAAATGCACTTACCCTAAGTTACATTAACTCATTATAATTTAGGCACTTTATGAGGCTAGTGATTCACCTTTCAAAGCTTATAACACATAATATTTACTTTTAACTGCTTACAACATACACTTTAAACACAATAAACATGGGTACATGATGACAATTATGCAAATTATTTAGTTATAATTTACTGATTGCAAGGTATAACAAAAAATTATTTAACTAATTTGCTGATCGCACTATTCTATTGAGACACTACTTACACACTACCGACACACTATTAACAAGTTGGTTATTTTACAGAATTGGGCCCCTGACCCCATGATACAGCGAGGGTAGATGCGAATGGAGTTTGGCGATCGGCACGATCCGAATGAAAGCCAAATATGTGTCCAATTATTTCGGGTCGGCTTTCTAGTTCCACAGTGACTGCCGAATCGAATGTACTGAAGATTCAGTTTCCAATAGCAGATGGATAACAAAGACAAGATTTCTAACCCTATACGTGCAACAGTCTATTATTGTTAAGTAAATTGATCCTCGTGGCGCAGTGAACGTTATAGAACATTAACAATTTGGTTGAATGGCTTAGAGCAGGTTCTAGGGGTGTATGCAGATATTAATTAGTAGAAACCACTGTGATCCAAGTGGTTGCCCGCCAACCCGTAAATACGCTCACAACAAACGGTCAGTTCTTTTAGTAATTAATAGGGATTTGCTTATTATTTCACAATAATTCCTGATTCTGAATAAGTAGCGCATTGTGATGAAATTCCGATAAAGTATCTGAAAATTGAAAAAAAAAACATTCAATGAAAATTACAACGGATTCGGGAATTTATACGCTGAGTTGATAGATAACGAATTTAACGTAAAATCATATCATACTAACTACCTTTTAGTTCGGAAAATCAAAATTGGATGTAAATTTTTGGCTGGTATAATTAAAGTTCAGCTTCATCGCTGTGGCTGGTTTGACGTGAAGCTCTATTTGTGAACAGTTCATCAACGTGGCCTAATGTCGGATGTTTCCTATTTGAATCGACATTAAAACAATCATGTTGCATCGTAAACCCGTCGCGCGTCTAGTTAGCAGAAACAATATCGGTACTCAGGGTGTACACTCGACGTGGGAAGAGTTACAATGTTCAGTGAAAGTATTTTGTTCGATTTATTTATTTATTGTTCGATCCTAGATACATTTTCAGTAACTACATGATTGATCGATGAATAGGTTTCTCTCTTCTTTTCTCTTTATAGGCTCCGATCAATAGTGTGTTCATGATGGATGGTTTTTTTTTTTGTTAGCTACCGTCTTTTTTCAGTCTTTAATTCCCATTATCTTATACAACGTGTTTTTTTTTTATATCCCATAACTCTAGGGGGTCATTGTACTCATCATTATGAACAACTTTTACTATGGGACCAAACCCGAAATCGCGAAAATAAAATCTGGTGTTCCCTACATTACATTTATGTTTGCATAACTCGTCAAAATGTAGGGAACATCAGATTTTTTTTTCAAATAGAGTTCGATTCCGTGATAGTTTTGTTACATGCATAGAAACTTTGTTGAAGCAACTTTAACGTGTGCGAAAGTTTTCGTGCTTGTGGTCGCCGGCCGCGCTCCCTGTATCAAAGATACTGATATTCAATTAACATTGCTAATGCGATTAATGTGTCATGATTTGGAAGTGCATCTTGCAAATATATAAGAGCGAGTGTTCATTTGTACGTATGCGAAAGTTTGCAACCATTCATTCGATTAGAAACTACGGCTTAAAAGTATGTGATGAAAATGTAAACAAATTGTTCAGAAAATCATGGATGCTAATTCTTAGTGCCACTTGCAATATAAGTGCTTTGAATTTATTATTTATTTGTGCTTACACCTGAAAGTCTAATTAGATGTTACGGTTCTTTTGACTAATAGATAACTAAGGTCCTTTCAATAGCTATCGAGGTATATCTCGGGTCTTCAAGTTGATATTGATAATGCAATTTAACGACATATTCACTAAGACATACACAAACAAAAATCACATGTTAAAGGCAAGAGAAATTAATAGTACGTACAAGATATCGTTGGTGGAATTACATATACCTAAGTTATAAAATAAAGCAAGTATAATAAAAAATGAGCTATGTTCACAAATCTGATCGGAAATACAAAATACTTTAAAAAAAACAACAAGTTATGTAATCGTTGATTAATTACAATAATACAAAGTTAATTCATTTTATACGAACACGTCTAGACATCGATTTTACTGATTCATGTCTGAAGCGATTCCGCGACTGACGATCATTATCATTTTCCGAATACAATTTTTGCACTACGATTGATGAAATAGATTACTTTTCGTCGGCGCGAATTAATGTTGTGTTATTAAAACCTTTACTTGTTGTCATTGGCAGTCAAGTACATTTAAAATGATCTTCTTCATGGAAAGTGTAACTGCGTAACATTTAAAATGATACTGATGAATAAAATAAGAATATTGCAATTCAATTCGAAAAGGCTAAGCGGGAAAAATACTGCGACTGTCCAACTAATTTACGCGTTAAGCTCAAGATAAACAGCAAATTGTAATTGAAACATATGTGGAAGTTTTAGTTTAAGTTTATGCGACAGCTCTTATTTTCTAGCATAGCTTTCTTTTAGTCTAAGTGCTAAGCGTAATTAGAGAAAATGTGTTAAGTTATACAGGATAAATTTGTAACCAGTAGATACGCAAGCTGTAACAATGAATTCAGCGTATGATTCTAAACCCCCTAGGGCAGAAATTTTTCATTGTTTGCCCACTGGTTATAAATTTATCCTGTATAGCCAGAAGGCCAATTCCAGTAATTATAAAATCTCATCTCAGCGGCCATCAATGTTAAAAAATTACAAATAAAAGTACCCAGGAATATTTTTGTACTTTGAGTTATTTTTGACAGATAAGAATGCGAATGTTCTTCATATGTTACTAATCGTCTTTTATATTCTCTAACTCCAGATTTCTAAGTTCGCTTCCCAGCCTAACCTAGTATTTCTTTACAGACGCGAAACCGCGCTGAAGGCCTGCCGTTGTGGTTTACGCAACAAGCTGAAGTATCACTACCAGCCATCGAGTTCTTCGTCTGACTACGCCGCAAACGATCCCCGCCGTCGCGCCGTCCTGAAGAAGGAACCAGCCCAGGTAGTTGTGACGTTTGACGAGAAAAAGCAGCGCAAGACGGTGTCCGTAGCCGTCTCAGAGAAAGCTATCAACACGGTGATGAAGGACATTAGCTGCGCCTGTGGCTCTAGCAACACAACTGAGAAGAACAACAACAGGGAGGCCCCGAAGATGAAGGAGACCGTGGTTGAGCAGAACGGCAACATTGACATCAAGCCGAAAGGAGGCCGTCGCCGCACTGATGACAACTACAAGATTCCCGACATTGCGCACGTGTAAAGCGCTTACTTTTAATTTCATACTTCGTTTCTTTTCATCCGCGTGGGCTACACGTGCATGTACCCATCCTGATAGTCTGTTTTCAGAGGCTCAATTAGTGAGTCCATTTGGTGTTTGCCGAGGCAATGCCCGCTCTTCGTAGTTAGTTGGAGGAAAGGATCTGTTCTGGGAATCTCGTCAGTCTCTGTCTTTCTGTGTACCAATAAAACGTGAAAAAAAAAATAAAAAAAATATATATTTGTGTTGTTAGGCTAGGGCATGTCATTGCTTGATCTACCAATGGTTTGGAACTTGCTTGGGGCACAAGCAAGCATTGGAGATCCAAGTCCAAGGTCTCGCAATCTCATCTCTTTGTCTACATAAATGTCTATACCATAATCATTATGCTAGGAGGTAGTGTTGCTCGTCAGTTGAACGAAATTACGAACTGAAGAGTCTAGTGGTCTTCCGGCCACTTTGATCATCATTTATATAACCGAGCAACTGCCTCCTACACTTAACCACAAGTCAATGTATTACCGTTTGTTAGTAGGTGTAACTCTACATTCAATCAAAAATTTAAATATGATCCTTTCCTGCTTTATGTAGCGGACTGAAAGTTTGGCTGAAGTATGCTCGGCAGAGGCCGGCCAAGCCCACATATATATGTTTTATTTAAAAAAAAAACCCCCGCTTACCCTGGCCCTCTAATATCTTAGACCATAAGGTCTCAATTGGCTTACTAAATCAGGGGCGTATAGCTTTAGTGATTTCGCATAAAGAAAATGCGAACTCGCGAACGATTTCTCAATCACTTTCAGTCTGCTAGTAGTATGTTGATTCTAGTGAGTAATTAAATGATGTAGGTACATTGTAATATTTTTTTTTTATTTTCCGATCAGTTATTTTAGTCTTTGTTTCCCCATCTTTCATTAAAACCTGCATTCCAAATGATAATAATGTTTCGCTCATGTTGCAGTTCAAAGTTCGCAATCAAAACGGCTCAGAAATTGTATTAACAAAAAAAAAAATACCGGTTAGTTTTGGTATAATCGACTTGAATTTCGCGCAAATCCCTCGGGACGCGGTACAAAAATACGCCGGTAAAATTGAACTACAATTAAGTCTACATTAATGTGAAAAGCAGATTTTTTCAGTAAAAAACTAACATTCCAGAGATAAATTCATGAGCATTCGCAGAGATTGAACAAAGCTCGGTGACTGTACGATTTTCAAACACCTATGGATCTAAACTTCATATTTCACCCCTCTTGAATCAAAAAGCAGATTGGCAAATAATGATTATTAAAAAAAAACTTAAATTACTTTGTAAGATTTTATTTTAGGTTTATTTTAGAATTAATCATTAAGTTAAAAGGTAGGAGTATACAATTATTTAATTTACGTATGTTTAACAGTTTTAGCTGGCCTAAAACTACTTATATTGTGTTCCAAGGACTTGATTTAATAGTTTTGTCGATGATTTGAATAAAAAATCCTTGTTTTTGAGGAGGGTGGGTGGATCAACTGTCAGCCTAATGACACTCGAATTTGTGTAGTACGCAAACTTTAGCGTGGGCCGATGGTTGGTGGGTCCCTTCTTCTATACCCAATTAGCTTTTCTACCCTATTTTTGTAAAAAAACTTAATATTAACGAGTAGTGAGAAGTAATATTTTTATAACATATTTTTTGCTAAGCACACCGCGTTTGCATCTACAGGGTGCAATTGAAGTCATGGGCATTATTTTAACCTAAGGCACTACTCATGATACTAATTGTATTAGGGCTACTATTACGCAAATCAAAAATATTATTAATGCAAGTATGGAAAACCTTAAAATTTAGTAAGTCATACAAAGTATCAAACAGTTGCGCTTCTCGATACTTCGATAGCAAATGCGTAGGTACACTACGCCGTACGCGTCATTGGGCGTGAATTCTTTGACCCCGCCTGACTCACGTGACATTCGTGGTTGCCAATGAATTGATTCATAAATGAATTCCAACTTTCCCTTCATACTTTGCCGGCTTAGGACGGTCAAAACTACGTCAACTAACATACATTAAAAAAAACGTTTACGTACCTAGATAAAGTTAATTTCCTGTAGTTTTGGCGTATTTAAAAGTTGGAATCACAGAATCCGCCAATGTTCTGGCACCTTTTGAAACTGGAATGGGTACGGGCCAGAACTATTTAACAGTTTCCAAACATAAAAGTGGCTAACCCCGAAGCGTCGTGCAGCTTGTGGATTGTTTTGAAAAAACCTTCTTATTTGTAGAATATTTATTAAAACATGGGAAAAATTTACGAAAAAAATATTATTATTTTCTTTAAACATATTTTTAAATAAGGGGTATAAAACATGAATGTGGGTTTATAATATAACTATAATTTTTTGCCCCGTTGGGAGGGAATTTCCAAAAAATCCTTTTTATTTTTTTGATTTGTAAAAAAGTTTTTTTAGCTTCTATAAAGTGGCTTCCTTTCAGCAATAAGAAAAGTTTAATAACGGCCCTCTTTGACAAAAATTAATAATGGAAAAAAAAAATAAAAAAATATTTGTTTTTTTTTGTTAAAAAGTTTTTATTGTGACAGAGGGTAAACGGGTGTTCTTCCACGAGCTTGTGCATGTGCTGGCACGTGAAAAGACGAAAAATTTAACAGGTTCTGAATGGTTCTTAAAATGAGACCCCGTGAAGGAATAGGGTCGTTCGGGTAGCGGCGATGGAACATTTCACGAGTTCGTTCTAAATTTCTTGTGCGATCGTAAATTACAACCATTTGTAGGTATTGTTGGTTGGTGTACCTAGCCTGCGCATTACGCGGTCGAGGCATCGTGTTCACAATTACTACACTAACACTTAATACACTGCAATCCAAGCACCGCATGACGCGAGCGGCGAGTACGGCAATTACGTCACGGGATCAATAAATCAATAACGCGTCAATGCACCTGCGCAGTCGTTATGACACTGGTTCCGGGTTCGTTCGTGTTTCGGCGGGAAGCAACCCCGCGCGGGAGTGATATTCGTATTTTTGCGAGTGAGGGAGCGGGACGGAGAGAGTTCACGGAATCACGGCGGACGGCATATCTTTTAGCTCATTGTTATTATTACTTGTAAGGAAAAACCCGCGCGCGCGCGTAGGCCGCTCTATGACTAGTTATTACTATTATTTGATGTTTGTTTACATTTCACTTTGCGCTGTACTGCGCTTTAAGATTTTGATACTTCAACATTTATTGGCGTTAACGAAGTATTTTGTTTTAATTACTTTAAGTGTTTATTTGCAATAATAAGCCTTGTGCAATATGACTACATTTTAATGTTTTCCTTACATGCATTAATAATATTTTTGATTTGCCTATTAATAGCCCTAATGCAATCAGTATCGTGAGTAGTGCCTTAGGTTAAAATAATGCCCATGACTTCAATTCCACCCTGTATACGGCAGTAATTACGACATAGTTCCTATTACCAGATTTTTTTTAAACTGCCTTCTTGGTTCCTGGGCCTGTATGAATTTTAACCGTAGTTTTGATATAAAATGGTCTTTTCTTTTGACCACTGACCATTCATAAGCTTCGGTTTTCGAATACATGGTTTGAAGACGAGTATTTTTAATATTGATGGTACACACGACGACATATCAAGCTATACATTTCCAGTTTTAGCTGACGTCGCATTTATTTTCGTACAAAGACGAAATCAGTTTATACTGGAAATGTATAGCTTGATTTGTACCTACAGTTGATCTTTGTTAAGCAGGGCAGGGAAAACTCTTTTTTTATAAACTCTGTTCTGACTAAATATCAGGCTGTACGCCTGTCCAATTATTTTGCTACCTAATAAAATCTTAAAAATAAAATCTACAAACCATAAAAAATACTATGTCGTAGTCTGCACGGTGCACAAACGCGGCAGGAAAGATGGGATCGGGAGCGATAGGAAAAGAAAAAAAAGTATTATTAAAATTTTAATATAAGGCCATGCTTTCGAGAAACCATGGCCAAGGCGTTATTAGAAATTAACGGCTGTATTTTAGAGCTTTGTCGCTCGTATTTTTAGGCTATTTGAAAGCGGTCAGTAGTCAAGTCGACGTTCAACGCTAACTCTATGAGATCAGCACAAACGAAGACTTCGGATGTCAATTTTTGATTATAGGACTTAGGTAAATTTTTATTTCATTTCTGACATCCTGGCGAAAGCAAATTGGCAATTAGTAACTACTGTAAATATGTACGTTTGACGACGTATTTTTAATTTAAATTGAATTTAAAAATGTGTGCCTGACAAAAGACGGAGCCAGTTTTAGCCATGTTTGATGGTTGACCTCAAATGGCCAGTTCGATCCGCGCCGTACCTAGTTCTTCTCATTGAACCTCGGAGCATAAGTACCGGGCCCCCGTAACTTCGAATATTTGTGGCACACAGACATGAATCTCAGACTTTACAGTTATTTTAAAGTAAATTATGGAGTGTATTCGACCGCTTTCAAAAAAAAAAAAATAGAATCGGATAAGGAGTGAATTGCTAACCTTTTGTAAATATATTGTCACGCGATGTAAAACTTGCCAGAAGAAAAAAATATGTTACCGCAAAATTATTATTGTTTTGTTTTTTGTTTTATTTTATACTCTGATTTTTGGGTTCCGTATTTTAGTGAGTAACTAGTCTAAATAAGTGCTCAGTTTTTTTTTTGAGATAATTTATAATTAAGTTTATTTAAGGAGTTTTATGAGGGTCCAAAATTAGAGATCTCGAAATGATTGCATTTATTTTTTTATACTTTGAGATGTAACTTTGTTTGTGATTTTGTGCGGAACCCTCGGCGCGAGTAAGACTTGCGCCATATCTTTTGTGATTCTAGTTATTTTAATTTTGTAAACATACGAGTTGGTTGTATCAGAGTGAATGGGAATAAACTTGCTTGAGTTGGCCATTTGACATCTTTCAGCCAATTTGACAGGAGCATCGTGTCTAGGCAAGTGCTACTAAAACCAAAGCTCCTCAGTATTGTTCCATTCATCGCCTGGTATTACTCAACTTGTATCCTGTCACAGCTTCACAAGAAGGCTTTTTGTACTTCACTTAACTACAAAATGAATGTATAGACTGCACTTAGTCTGAACATATTTTTTAAACTTTACTGTAAACTTAACTTATTATACTCCCTTTGACTTCTTGGCACTGTTCCTTAATGCTCAAACGATTTTGGTACCATAAATTTGTACGAATTTTATAAATTACAATAACGAATTTTAAAAAGTTGTTTTTTTTTTTAACAAAATAGTAATATCTTTAAAACTGCCCCTGACGGTGAAGTCACTATTTTAGCTACTCTTTCATCTCGACAGTGCCAATTTGTCAGTCTACAGCTAGAACCTTGGTACCTCCTCTAAATTCCTAGCGTACAGTATGATCTCTGTCATAAATACTTTTCGGACAAGCAGCAAAATTAACAAACCTATCATAAACATATTCAAAATTAAATACGATCAAAACTGCAAGAAAACGTTTTTCATGACGTTCTTGAGAACATAATTTGAACTGATCAAAAATATCACAAAACAAAAATTTTGAATTCAACGAATAATTTGACTAAATGGCAAAAAATCATGTTTTATACGTTTCTACATAAACGTCCGGGAAGATTCAGGACAAGTTAAACATCCTTAAAAGTTTATCGTGTCGCTTTTGCCGGTTAAATGCCGTGCAGATTTGGAGGAAAGGTATTTATAGCAGATGCAATAGTTGGTTGAGAATGGTTTTAAGTACAGTCAACGGCAAAAGTGATGAACGGAGTTCGCGTCAGAACTGTGTGGCGTCGAAGTAGTAAATGTTTGGTATAATTTACAATCACATACTTTTGAATCACTTCGACGCCACACAATTCTGACGCGAACTCCATTCATTAGTATTGAATTTCTGATTTTCATCGTCTACTTTTTCTGTTGACTGTACCAATTCTTTTGAAGAGTACTAGATTTTTGTTATTTTGGGATGAATATAACCTGAATGAGGCTTAAGTTACAACTTGAGATACACAACATAGAGTTACCATGTTTGACGTAAAATAAAAAATATTTACCTACGGTACTCTTCCAATTTAATTTAAGAGTACGATTTTCTATTCCACCAGGGCTCGATTATAATATACCAGCTGTATGTCCCAAATATGAAGTCACATTATTTTAAGTCACTAATTTTTATAGTTTGCAAAATAATTTTTGCTACGTTGTAAGTACACGGCCCTGGTATGATTATTATAGATTAGCCTAATTTGTGGTCTAGTCGATTTAATTTTAAGTGTATTCGAATATGTATTTTACTTATGAGAAATAAATAGGTATATTATATCAATAATTTTGTTGTTTATTCCAACACCTTTTTTGTTGATTTATAATCCCTACACAAAATAGTAACTCTGACACAAAAATACAGAATTGACACTTCAAGATTAAAATCAAAATACAGCTCAAAATAAATTGCTAATGATTTGAAAAATATTGATTATTTACCTGGCCTAAATAAAAAGGTCTCAGGTTAATTGCGTAACTCATTATCATTATCTAAATTTGAATAACTTTGAACCATATTGCTAATCCATTGCTACTTAGATCCAAAAAATGCGTCTGCACAACAACGTAAATAACGCAATGAATGTTGTTGAACTGTCAAAATGAAACGCATTGCTACTGATAGTGCATTACGCAATTACCCCGCAGAATAAATAATTTCTCAAATGCCGTTATTTTTAATCAACCCGCACTGGGCTCGAGTGGTGGATTACGGCCCACTCACCGAGAGGAGGCCTGTGTGTCCCAGGAGTGGGAACGTTATAGGCTGATTATGAATTATTTTTAATTTTTAGGCGATATAAGGCGCCCTGTTTACATGAATCAAACTCGATCCAGTTGTTACAGAAGGCGACAGCGGAAGAAATACGTTTTCACAAACAAATAATAAGAATCTAGTGTGTTATTCACACAGAACCTAAGTAGTAATAATTTATTATATATGGTTTACATCTCGATTCTAATCATGAGTCCTACCACTAGTTAATTCCTGTGTCATAGACATAACAAGGGCATAACGCTCTAGATCACAGTATTGTTGTATTTTTAATTAATAGTGGGAACCATAGACAATTATTTTGGTTCGCCACAAATCGTACTTAAAAATAACATGGCTAAAATATTATTAGCATCAATGGTACCTACCTACTTAATAATTTTGTGCTCGACTGTACTCGACTCGAAAAATGTATTTAGAAAAACTTCTACATACATTTTTCGAGTCGAGTACAGTACATGTGTACATGGAACACAGTCGAGTACTATGTCGAGTACAGTACATGTGTCAGTGTACATGGAAGTTTAACATACTTCTACTAGTAACCCAGGTCGAAATTATCATGGTTGGAGACGACTATTTCTTGATTATTTTTGACACCAATTTAAAATTCAAAAACGTTAGCGTTCCGCGGCAATCAGGTGAGGATTGTGGCGAGAAAGGCTCACCACGTAATTCTCACCAAGGCAACTTTATATCTCTAGAATCACTTACTGACTATTTTCGAGATTTGGCGTAGAGTTACGACTATTTCTTGACTATCTTTTGGAATTGAAACCAAGTCGATACTCCCAGCCATTTGGTTGCACTAGAGGTAAGGATTGTGTGGAGACGTTCACCACACAAACTTCTCCAATTTATAGCTATAACTTGCGAATCATAATGCAACCATGTTTTTGACCTGGTTGACTATTTTTTGGCGTTCTCAAAATTGATTTTCATGAAATTTTCAAAGGTGAGGATTGTGTGGTGAAGGACAGTCCGTTTCGAATACTGACGATACACAAACTGAAAGTTTTAAAAAGGAGTTTGACGGATCTTTCCTTCAATTACAAAATACGTTTTGTAAGTTTAGCAATGTTCTATGCAACAATGAAAATTTAATGTCTTAACCTGCATTAACCGGATGACGAAATTATACTTCAGGGCGAGCTGTCGACTTTGTCCTAAATAAATTTCCTCGGTCTTAAATAGAACTACAACCTACTTCTGTGAGCAGACGTAAAGATAAAAGCCTAGGCAGAAAGTCCAAATACCGCATCTCTGCAGGGAAACCTCTTAAAAAAATGCATTAATTAATTGAAAACAAAAGCAAGAATGTAGGTACCTAACGCTCGATAATTTTGTTGTTAATAACTTGAAGATTTGCCTAATGTTAAAAGTTTTATGATTACATTGCCGTACCGTATTTAATCTGCTCTCGTGTACATAGAAGTCCTTACCGAGCGAATTCTGTTAAACGTATAAGCCAGTAGGAATTCATACCGCTAACTAGCACCGCATTAGAACTATAAGCAGGGTAGCATTTAATTCATCAAACTGCGCGTTCAATCGCTTAAAAGGCTGTCTCAGATGTAATAACACCTAATAATAATAGCCTCCCTGACCGATTTCAGTCACGGTGGCCAATCTCAACGGAGATTAGCCAGGTACGCAGAAGATATTATAGTGCACAAGTTAGTGTGCGTGCAGACACAGGTGCATTCCCTCTTCCCTCACTTTCATAGTTCGATGGGACGGCAATCCGACACGACCGGAGAGAGATCAGGCGCAGGACAAACGGCCTAACGTGATTTCCGAGGCACGGGGGTATCACACCGCCAACTTCCAAATTCTGGGCTTTTACTGAGAAATTCCTAATGGAAAAACTCAATAACACTGCCCGACCCGGGAATCGAACCCAGGACTCCGCGCTCAGCAGTCCCGCTTGCGAACACGAGACCAACGGGGCAGACTCTCAGAAGTACTGGGGTTCTGAATACTGGAAGGGTTTCCATAAACTAATATTTATCGTCTGTCCTTTTCATAATGAAATAGAAAGAAAAAGATGCACTGAACTTAAATTTAGTTTAGTTTGTGAACAACAGAATCGGGGCCAATAGCCCCGATTCTGTTAAACCTCAACTATTTACGTACCTAGTCTAAAATTTTTTTGTAAACATAACCTAAAATTACTGCTGTGAGTTTATCCTGTTGCTACTGTGGCGCTACCCTAATTTAACGCAGTTTGACGGACACTGGCCGCGGGCCCCGATTCTGTTGTTCACAAACTAAATTAAATTTAAGTTCAGTGCATCTTCTTCTTCTTTCTATTACCTACATTATGGAAAGGACAGAAGATAAATATTAATTTAGTCCTGTCAAATTAGCGCCTGACGTAAATTGACGTATTCTTAGTAGCCAATTTTTTAATCACGTCTAAACTTGTCTATGAATTATCTAAGTTGACGGGACTAAACTAATATTCATCTTCTGTCCTTTTCATTATGAAATAGAAATTTAGTTTAGTTTGTGAACAACAGAATTGGGGCCACTATTTCACAACTGAAACAGATCTCCTTACTTGTTACTTCTATCCTCCATGGTACAGCCTACGTAATTCACGTGATCGCTTATCTACTCCTATAGAGTTTCCACAATTATTTTTTGTTAGGCTCAGAGGCAGGCAAGGTGCGGGGAACTCAAGAGCAGGCGTCCAGAACAACAGGCGAGAAGTCGTGCCGTAACTTGTAGGTAGGTACAGGTATGTAAAATAATATTTTATTTGTTTAAAAGGAAAGGTTCCGGTTACTTTGTTGTTTATCCTCCCCAAAAAATCTCCACCCTAAAGTGGGTAGGTACGCGGAAACGCATGTTCGAGAATCCACCTTTAGATAAGTGGATTCTCCAAAATGGTATGTTACGACGCAGACCGGCCACAGTCGATTTCGTAATTTATAGACGTATCAATTATATGTTCTTATATTGTGCTTGCAGTACCAATGAATAGATTAAATGTACCACAATACTTGTTTATGGCTGGGAAGTACAGTATACGTTGCAGCCCGGCCACGTGTATATTTTCTGGTAGGATGTTGAAAGTTCTAAAATATAAACCAAATAAATGTTCCTTTTACGTTCTTTTTTTTTTCAATGACATACCAAAAGCTTAAATAAACAAAATATGATTTCAATTATGAATTTGCACTAAGCGCCTGTACCTGTAGGACTAAAATAGCGAGTCTGCTTATTTTTACAAAATTGCTAAAGCATATCTTTAGGACCAATTCTCTACGAAAAACACAATAATTATTGAAAATAACATTTTGTTTGCCAATGATTTGAGTACATTAGTGAAGGTGCACTGTTACGGCAAGTTGTTACAAAAACAGAGTTAATAAAAAAAATCAAACGGTGGGAAAAGAAATGAGCAACTAGTTTTGAAAAACTAAAAGTGATGCTATACTTAAATATAAAATTAATTTGAATTTTGAATGAAATATATTTTCACAATAGCCATCATCTGCCTAGCCTTTTTCCAAGTATGTTGGGGTCGGCTTCCAGTCTAACACGATGCAGCTGAATACCAGTATTTTACATGGAGCGACTGCTTATCTTACCTCCACTCCACAACCCAGTTACTGGGTAATACGATACTCCTTGGTAAGACTGGTTGTCAGACTTTCGGGCTTCTGACTACCCGTAACGACTGTCAAAAATCCACGAATGACAGCCGGGACCAACGGCTTAACGTGCTTTCCGAGGCACGGAGGGGTCACGCAATGTAAAAATGGTCACCCATCCATAGACCAACCGCGGCAAGCGTAGCTTAACCGGATCGATCGACCTGTGCGGCTGTTATTATTTAGCCACGGGCCTCTCACAATAGCCAGTACAGAAAATCGACAATTTTGTAAGTAAGGTTATGGACCTAACGTTCGGCGCCTGACAAAAAACGTTGAGTTACAAATAGTTCGCCTGAAACAGTCTGTATCCAAAACTGTAGGCGAAAGATTGATGCAATTACTACCTATTATTTTAGACAGTTATGATAGGTGGAGACTGCGTTTAGTCCATATGTATAGTGGTAAACTTTTTGTCTTGCTTATTGGCATATTATATCATTTTATTTGCATTTTAAGTAAAATAAAATAGGTATCCTAAATTCCAGTATTCCAAGCTCTTCACTAGTCTTCACAGATAGTCAAGGCTTTTAGTTATAAAGGTATCCTGCGAAAAGGATTTCGATTTTAATTTTTTAAAAGTTAATGTAAGAAAGGAGGTCTAAAAACTAAGAAAATACCCACCAATTTACTTACTGGTACTGATTCTATAAATCCGGATATAAATTATTTATTTATAAAATGTGAGTTTTTTAATAAGTACCTCAAGGAAACAAGTTAAATTTGGGTTTGCATTTTTAGGAAATTAATATCCAAGTCTCAATCTATGTTCAATCGCAATTCGCAAGCAACACACTCAAATAAAAGTGAAACAAAAAAGACCTGCTACTGGATTTTTTTTCTCCAGCTACGATAATCTAAATCAATTACCTAGAATTGTTCCTACGCAGAGCCATTAAAAGCGTTTAAAGTTTAAGAATCTTTTGCGTTCATCAAAAAATCCGTCGATTTAGTCGATCAGCTGATCGCGAACAAAATTCGAGCGTACCAGTGGTATTGGCAAAATATTCGCGTCGTACGAATTTCATGGCGCACGCGTTACATTTTTTCGTATTATTTTTAGATAGGCGGCGGGCGGGCGTCGTCGCGCGCACACGGCAAGTCGCGCGCGGCCCGAGAGGACTGGAGCCCTATGGAGCCCCCGGCGTTCCCTCCCAGCGGCCTTGCCACGGTGCGTGCGGCACCCGGGAGTGACGCGACCCTCGCCCTACCTCTACCCACCGGCACACCACCGTTCAACTATCAATGGTACGTTTTTCACCATTTTTCGGTCCAGCTGAACAGATTTAGGTTATAATTTAGTCCTGTACTACGATCACAATAGATCGTGCAGTGTTCGACGCAAGAGCATGTAGGTTAGGTGAGACCGACCGGAGCTGCGCCCGCGCCGCGCCGGCAAGCGTTGTTTGTTTTTCGTGTGTCGATTATAAATACAACACCAGGAAGCTAGCAAAGACACTTGACACTTCGGCGCTTACTGTTATAATAATTTGGGGCATTTCGTAATAGAAAAATGTGAATTACTGCATGAACGAGGTGTTATTATAAATAAAAATGGGATGCAGAGCTTTCCGTTAGCTCGGTGCGCAGAATAATGTTATATTTTTAAAATTTTAATGTAGCTATTAAATTGTTTAACGGTGATGTTTTTTCGGTTGTCAATGTCAGTTAGATATCGATTTACTATGTTATGTTGTGTGTTGGTATGTTTAAGCATACTATACTATTAAACATGACGTGGTCTATGACTTAGGTATGAGTAATACTGACATTTGCCAAACGTTACTGAAGCTTTCACGCTTTCTCGTGTACCGTGGTCCATCTTAATTTGTAGCCATCGCTAATATATTATTTTAGCTTGGATTTTGATTAAATCTTGTAAGCTTGATTAATACTTGAATTTAAACAGATTATCCTACAGATGGTGGCCATGTAGGCAAGCTGTTTTTTACAAGTGTACCTAGTAACTTACACATTACTATGTTGCCTTTAGTTAAATTATTTCCATATGATCTGTGGTGATGAAATTAATGACCAGTGACAACCTGCAGTGACCAGTGACACGGCCGTGAAGTATAAACCAATGCATTTTACCGAAATGCTCCAAGGATATAAAAACAATGAAAGGCTTCTTAGTTGGGATGAATTTATTCCAAGAAAAAACTTGACATTGCAGTTGAAAAACATGTTCAGTTATACATGGATACCTATACGTCACGGTGAAGTCTTTAACTACAAAGTGTAAGCATACAGGGTGAAATTTTAATCACCGTTTTCCTTTTAAGGGGTGACTTGTTCTCATCATTATGAACAACTTTTACTATGGGACCATACTGAAATCGTGAAAAAAAATCAGCTGTTCCCTACATTTATGTTCGCATAACTCGTCAAAATGCAGGGAACTGCTGATTTTTTTTCGCGGTTTCACGTTTGGAAAACGGTGATTAAAATTTCACCTGTATATGTAGAATGTTATTAGGTTTTCCCATTAGGAATTTTGCAGTAGCAACCCGGAGTCTGTTTTTGAGCCCGGTTGATACTTTGATAGATTGAATTTATTTTTCTTACAACCAATTACAGATTAAAGATAGATTAGTCTACAGATACTATTTTGTACATAATTTGTGGAAGGCTGGTGTCTGAACTAAGTTTTGTACAAAACCTGTAAGTCACACAGTTGCCCTGGGTGTCATGAATCGAGAGCCGATTCCTGGCCACCGTTGGCGTGGGCTTGCTGACGGCGAGCAATGGGTAGCTAATCTGGTAAGGACCAGGCCCGGGTCGACGGCACGTTGTGTTCCACGCGCGCCTCAAAGAGATATCAGCACTGACTGATGGGGTCTGCTAAGGCCAATGCCTGCCAGGGTCGCGGGTTGTTCGAAAGAGTTACCGTGGCCCCTGGCACAGGCAACTGAAGGAGCACGGGTGGGTTTTAGTCAGTAAAAGTCTAACTCGGCACGGCCAGAGCGGGAGAAGTTATTTGATAATTCCCCACCCATAAAAAAGTCACCGACGACTGAAGACGTTTTGTTCCAAATCACAGTAGTATTAATTCATAGATGGCTTAGGCTCGCCCCCTAATACGTGGGAGTCAAACATAATTGGCGAAGTGTGTGTGTAAACTTTACTGTAGGTACACTTCTGGCTAATCCTCAATTCTTTATTGCGTACCATCATGTATGTAGTTGGTAGAGAAATAAATATATTAGTCACAATTATGGTCCTTGTCGGGCACAGCATAGATCAAGTAGGAGGGAGGAGGAAGAGCTCGAGTACGGAGAGACGTAAGCGCGGGGACGACGAGCCGTAAGCGCGGGAACTACAAGTTGACCAAGCACCGCACCGCGATTCATGAGCTTGTTCCGAGGCGAGGCGATTACGATTCAAATATCGTTCTTATTTACGTATTCTACGAATGGCGACCTTTTTGTAGTTTTTCTAGTTAGAATTATAGAAAACATGCACAATCAGCAGGTTTTAGTTCACACCAGCAATAACCAAAAAAATGTTAAATTTATGCAATCAAGCATTTGCATAAAATCCGGTCTCTATTTATTACTATCCACGTGGACGTGTACTGCTCACCCCACACAAACATGCGTAAGGATTTCATTCTCCGCTAGCCCACTCGGTACATACAGTGGCGGATTAAACACGTAGCAAGAGTAGCAAATGCTACAGGCCCCGCGCATTTGGGGGCCTCGCGCATCAATACTCTCTGACCGTAAAAAATATCAGTTTAGACAGAAGACGTATGAAAGCCTACGGGAGTTTTTGATATACCGACAGCTAAAATCTATTCCAACAGAAGAGATAAAAAAAACAATTATCGTCAGTGCTTACGCGGATGATTTGGAGGATAGCTCAGTTAGGCCACGATTTAGTGCAGTTTGCTGCAATTTTACAAGCGCTGAGCCAAGAACGTCTTGATTATCTCACTTTGATGAAAATTGAGCACAGAAGTTGTTATGTATAGTATTATTTATTTGCCCAAATTAAATCCAGAAAAGTTTGTTTGTAACAGTTTTGTTTTATATAATACCATAAACTTGATAACCTAAAGCAAACCACGGGCCCCTTGATAGAATTTGCTACAGGCCCCGCTCTGGCTTAATCCGGCACTGAGTACATACATAATATTTCAATCGCTTGGCATCGTATACCTACCGTCGGAATTCAAGCTCCATCGAAATTCTGTTGTGGATATAAATGCATCGCTGTAATGAAAATTTATTACGCGCTATCATCGCGCTATTGCATCTTATGAATGGGCAGAAGTGGTTGGCACCACGGTTTTGTCAAACTAAAATTATAAAGAGGTTAAATTGTTTTTTTTTTGTTGTTTATCTGTCTTATGTAATTTTGACGTTCGAAAAGCGCTGATTCTCAGCCAAATATTTTTTTAATGATTATTTATTAATTTATTTATCTATTGGATCGCCAACAGAGGCTACACAGTTACATGCATGTTAACATGAACAGGGAAAAAATACAAGTGTGCGCTTCCGACCACATCATTCACTTAACATCTAGGTATGTACAACAAGTTTGACAAGGACGAACACATTAAAATAAATCACAATATAATACACGAAAATCATAAAAAGGAAAAGAAAATTAAAAGCAAAACAATTTTGATTGTATTCTCCTCGGATGTGAAGGCGCGATTAGAAGCTGTTAGTTAATACATATTAAAAGTGTTAGGAACTCGGGCCTCGCGATAGCTGTAGAATTAAATTTCGATGGCGAATTATTCAATAAGTATAGCTGCATATTTATATTGGGTACCGAACTACCGATATTGCTGGGCTAATTAATACCGTACCACACAAAACACAGATTATTATGAGTACGGGCAAATGTACACGCGTTGTTAATCCAGCTCACCATCATTATTTTATGTTATTATCTGATTGATTCTTTCGGTTTTGCTTTATTCAGGCCAATTTGCGGGTATATGGCGCCACTTATATGTAGGAACTATAACAACAAATAACTATACATATACAATGTATAGTTATTGGTTTTTTGTTTTTATTTATACACCTATAACTCATTACCTAAGTATCTGGATAACACTCTCAATCTGTGTGGTTCTTTCCTCAAAAGACCATTTCAGACACCAATCTACATGGTCCTCAAAATGATCTGACCAAGACTATTTCTGGATTTTTATATACACATTGACATTGATAAATTTTACATATACAGTGACATGAATATTTACTTTGTAAAGTATTATATTATTTTTAATGACTGTGAATGTGAAGACTATGTGGGTTAATTTTAGTTTGCCTTTGTTTTTTTCTCAGATAGTTTTAGTCATGGTCTGGCAGTTTGAGTAATTTATGCGACCTACCCAAATGTCCTTTCTTTGGTATTGTTCGTCGAATCGTTGAGCTCCCTAAGTTTGAGTTGAGCTGCATGATTACTGACAAATGCGTGCACTGACTGGACGGGTCCACTCAATCTGTGTGGTTCTTTCCTCAAAAGACCATTTCAGACACCAATCTACATGGTCTCCACATGATCTGACCAAGATTATGTCTGGACTTTAAAAGAGACTGTGACCTCTGAGTTTGTTTCGGCCTTTCTCAGAGTAGTCAGATAGGAAACGCCGACCTCATCTCGTTTTAAAAAAATATGATTGACGTGTAAAAGTGTTTGTACAAACCTACTTACAGAAATAAAATCATTTATCATTTATCATTTAACAGAACTACCTTTTTTATTTCTGGTGGATTTCTTCAATAGACGCCCAGGATTTGGGGTTAAGACTGGAGAGTTGTGGGTTTTTTACCCCACTAAAATCATTTGCACATGAAACATGAGGTTACAAGGGCTATTGCGAATCTTGGGGTTCATTCGATTAATCGAGTCTGGTCAAACCAAGCTGGGATCGGTGCGTTTCATTCATTCATTCACTAAAATCATCTGCACAAGGCAGGGCACCGTTACCCCTCAAAATATCGACCCGAAACCCCCTATGCAACGCGTTTTGTTACACCTTCCAAAATATTCTGCGTGGCTTTGAAAAAAATGGTTGTTATCGCATAGTTTTTATTCATGCAGTCGGTGAATTTCTCGACAAAAATCATGTCAGTCTCACTTCAGGAATGTAGTATTTTTTTAAAAATTTAATTTCTTAATTTTGTTAACTACTTACCTTAGGTACTATTTATGTAACGTGTGTGTAACATTTAAATTGAAATTGGTATCGAATTGAATAGATCGTTCTTTTCGTTCATAGACTTTTTAACGCTATAAGTAACCATATTGTCTACTGCTGTATGTTACAATATACTTGCTTTATCTATTAAATATTTGCATGCCATCATTACACGGTGGAATGTGTCATTGCACTGACATTTGTACCTACCACATTTTAAGCAAATAAACGATTTTAATTTGATTTCCCCATCACTTTGCTCGTACATCGTCGGCTAAACTCGACCGATAGCACCAAACATAATATTTTATGTAGAAGAGAGTCTGTACATATACTTCAGCCGACATAGTCCAATGATGTCCGACCATGTCCGACGCACTCACTTTGCAATATGATATAAATCTATCCGTGAAGTGTTCACCAATACCTACGTTTTATAAACAAGCTTTAAAAACTTCTTTAGACTTCTTACTTAAACATACAATGTCACATTTGGTTGGTGCTCAAAAATATCTCTTTTTAAAGTAAATATTCGAATCATTTCAAATTATACTGTAAATTTAAAGCTTTAAGGTTCAACATCGCGAGGTTATATTTAGTTATTGTGTCACTGTTTCCGTATTTTCTTGATATCTTTGTCTCGAAGCAAAACGTTGGTGAATGAAGGGTATTACCGCGGCCTAAGGCGGCAAATTTTAGGAGCGACATAATTGGGGCCAATTTCTTTTTAATGTCTTACTGAAACTAAAAATATTAATATTTATATACCTAAATGTTATTAGATCCATACAAACAGTTCAAGATGTAATAATTATGTTGCCACTTAGATATATTTTTCTACTATGTAAGTACCGATGTATTTGCGTACTCGCGATTGGTTGCAGCGCGGGAACGAGTGGCATGAGACATGAATACTTTTGAATAATTTAATAAAACTGGAAACGGCGGTAATGGCTGTTGTATAAAAAATAAACAAAATGAAGCTTCTACCGTAGGTTTGATCACGTTGCCGATCTTACGAATCTCTTTGCAAGTTTTTCGAGAACGAGTTTCGCTAAACGAGAAAATTTTAATTTTATGTGAGAAATTATATTGAAGAAATGGCGGCGGAATTAAGTGTGTCGAAACATATACAAAAGACATGGGAAAAGACAATCGAAAATGAAAAAAAATATAATTTGATGAAAAAACCGATGAAAAAATGAAAATGACTGCGAGTGATACATTCAGGGTTAACACATTTCTCGTCCTCATTGATAGACTCGTATCCGAATTAGAAAAACGACGGAGGCCTACAATAGGTTCAAAGAAACTTTTAATTTCTGACCAAAATGAGTACCTAAATTGGCATCATCAACCCTTACTGAAAAAGCCGTTTTCTTAGAAAAAATGTATCCTAATGATTTAAAGACTGACTTAATTCAAGAATGCATACATTTTTTCTGCCACCTTTATTTTAAATAATTTTTGGTAAAACCAGATTCTGAATCATTGAAAAGTCATCTTCGTTCCTGCGAAAACAGAATTTGCAAGACGATTTTCAAAACTTGAATACACAGCAGTTCGAATGGCTCTATGTACTCACCAGCGACAATTTTTTCGGGTGAGAGAAGGTTTTCTTTTACAAAACGGGTGAAAAATTATTTACGAAACTAAACGCGTTAGCTCTCTTGTGCATAGTGTCAAAACTAATGAACAAGATTTCAGGCGATATAATTTGTTGATTTTGCAAATAGAAAATTGAGCAAAAAGGTATTGTAAAATTTAATTAATTGAATGTCATCGTTATCATCATCCGGATTGTTACCAGATAATTGAATATACTGTTTATAAACTGAAAGCGCAATAAATATTATTTAATTATGTTCAACGAATGTACATTATTGTGTAAGTTCATAGTATTAAGGCATACCCTACCACGCTTTATTAGAAGTACATGATTGAGCTTTTATTAGCTTAGAAATATTTCCAAAAACTATTTCTTGTGCAATCTTAACTAAAGCGTTGGGGTATACCTAAATATTATCTAGAAAAGGACACATTGTTGTAGAGGTCGATAGGGGTGGCAAAATTTGAATAGCCTACTGGCGCCAAATGTGTAAATCCGCCAATGATTCCTGCCGGTGCGGATGACACTCCAATTAACGATTGAACTTTGAATGGGGGAACACACACATAAAATATTTTTTTAATTACACAAAAAATAAAAAGTAAAGTAGAAGCTTATTTGTCTTGAGATAATTTTCGCAGAAATCGGTTTATAATAATGAGTTTTTTTTTTTTTGTAAATATAAAGCTTTTGAAAAAGTTGAGCACTGTTTTTTTTTTTTGCAAATTGTCCGGCTCTTGACCTCGATCTCGCCTCTTCCAGGTGAGGATCTAGGTCAAGAGCTGGTCAATTTTAAAGCGATGGATGAGGTCTATGGAACGCATAGACAAAAGAAGAAAAAACAAGAACGAAAAAAAACATAAAAAAACATAGAACCCAAAAGATGTCTATTCATTCTTGCTTTGAAGCCTGTCGGGTTATACAAGGAAGGGAACTGTCTGTCTCGTGAACGTTATTGTTATAGCTACCGGGAAATTGTTAAATAACTTATACTTAAGTATATTAATAACATTATTAAATGAACAACAAACTGTTACTACCCGCATGAATACCGTTAGTTAAAAACTAACAAAAAAACGGGGATACATATGTACTGGGAGCCACACACTCAATTAACAATAGTGTAACAAAAACATTGTTGAACAAAGCTTTCCGTATACCTAGAACAGCCGGCGGCCACAAAAATATAATTTGAAAAAATATGCGAAAAACTGTGCAGTAACAGAGGTTACTGGTTCGTATTATCCGTTTGTGAAAATAATAAAAAACAAATCCTCCTGCAATGTCCGCTACAAATAAATGTCTTTTTTTATCAAACTGGCTTCCTTTATGAATTGTTCAAAAAAAATCAAAATCAAAAGTCATTTATTCAAACTAGGCTGAGAATCAGAACTTTTCGAACGTCAATTACAAAAGACAGTCCCCCCAAAACGCTCGCCCTTCACCACTTCCTAGTGCTTTCGCTGGGGAGAAGAAGTGGCGCAACAAACTCCCCAGCAGCACAGCTGTCTGTTCGGTTAGAAAATATTTAATTGTATACAATACTAGGTATGCAAAGTTATTGACGTTACAGAACACAGAACATTAAATTAAATTATTTGCCATATGTTAGCTTGCCACGCCAATATACCCACTAATACAATAAAAACAATACGTACTCAAGCAAAAATTAAAAATGTAAACAAAAAATTAGCGAGGTAATAAAATTATTAACTGTAGGTATTTTGAATAGTGCTCCTCCCAGTCAGTGTCAGGTGACAAAGATGCTATTCACGTACTTTAGTATGTTTTAATATCATTCAGTCTGGAGCATTGGCTGATACCAAGTAACCGTGGGGCTACGACTCGTAGCAGCGTAGCGCGTAGCGTACTTGCGTAGCGGACCCTCTACGAAGCAAGCAAGAGTTACATAATTACTTTTCACTTCTCATGCTCTAAACTAAAAGTTCGTATTTATGTTGTGCGTAGGCAACATAAAGTCGCTTTTTATGCTCTAGTGCATAAAGTTTTTTTTTCTAAGACTAAGATAATCAGGCAAAACAGCCACACGTACAATAAAACGTCGCAGATTACAGTCGTTATTTTATTTCATTTGCTTTATTTTATGTCACTTCCGTGTTTTCTATCGTTAATTTAATAAAATCAGATAAAATAGTTGTAAATTTTATTATTATTTAAAAACGGCAAGAAACGTTTTTATTACATGGCAGTATGAAGTAATCGAGTCGAATGACAATTGTTGAAAATTAAAAAAAAAGCTTTTAAAAAGTTTCGTGGCGGGAATTATATCTATTGTCTTCTTTTTTAGTTTAGTTTGTGAACAACAGAATCGGGGCCATTATCAATTATACAGGTTTTCTCCTATAGTTAAGTACTATTCCTTTTCATGTGCAGTGGAGTTTTCGAAGAACAAGATTCATGGTTTAGTATGCTAGCAAACTATAACATGTCGGCGTTAGCGATGAACAATGAAGTAAGGAGAATTTATAACAATGCAGTGGTTTTGGGCGAATCTGTAAACATCTGCCATGAATTGAGTAAGCCTTTTGGAATGAAGGAATAATGGGGCTTTGGTTATATGCAAACAGAGGGACATTTTGAAAACAAACCTCATTATTCTACCGTTTGACTATGAACTCATTAAGATCCTTTTAAAAATGAAATAAAATGTTCAGATTCATATCCACTTTCTTTTGAACGTTTGAACAACCTTTTTGGAACCGATACTGTAAGAAGCATCAGGAGGTCATTGTAGGATTTCTATGCTCTAGCGGAAGCCTATAGTCCTTTCACCGTTATTTGAACTCTGTCAGCAGCAACCTAATAGTAACCAGTAACGAGAGGTCACTGTATTCTGACAGATTTGTCAGTGGCAGCAACCCGACAACAACCTTGTTGCATGGGAATAAAGATCACTTTGATTTTGTCAATGATGTAAAATGCAATTCGAACGATTTTTTTAATCAAAAATACAGTTATCCTTTAGCGTTATTTTGTTTTTATTTGCGGCGAGCATATAAATACAACTCATAGGTATGAATGAAGTCTCAAAACTAAATAAATAACTATTACTTTCGTAACGAGAATTTCCAATTTTAAAATCGTTTTAGTTTGCGTTCCGTTTGTTTTTTTTTTTTGGGGATTTGACCCACCTTAGGAGATGTCCGCTTTTTATATTAAGGACGTTGACTTTTTATTCCGACAAAAATCTAACAAAAATCAAACTACACCTAAATAAAAGCTACAAAAATTTGGAACTTGGAACTACTGCAATAATATTTTTGATTAAGATTTGATTAACACAGAATTAACATTTGCTTGCTGTTCTATATGAAAACTATAATGATAATGCAGTGTTATTATTTGCTGAATTAAATTTTTTGAGAGTAAGTATTTTACTTTATAAACACAGTTTCGGCACAGTTTAGGATTAGAATTTTTAACACACTATAACTATATTGAATGCGATTGCGTTTTGGTAACACTACCACTTAATTTTTACACTTTACCGTTCCTTATAATAACGAAATATACTGGTTAGTCTGACTTTTTATTTTTTATCTATACATATAATAAAATTGTAGAAAAATGGTGTCTGTACAATGGAAATATATAAAAAAAAGTAGCAGGGGTTGTTATTATATCGATGCCGAACCCGAAATTGTAATTAACTTTTTTTTTGTCTGTTTGTCTGTTAGTCTGTGTGTTTGTGCACGCTAATCTTCGGAACTACTGGACGGATTTGAATGATTTTTTTTTATTGTATAGGTATTAAGTATGTTTTTCTCATGGCCAACTTTATGTTGCTTTTTCAAGGGTCAGCAACGCTTCCGGTCTTTATATATTAGCTCCTGAAGGAAAAACCCCAAATATAGTTTATAAAGAAATTTTTTTTAAGTTATTTGCAATATTATTGTTAATTCAGTGTACCCTTGGGATCCGCTGCGGAATTACGGGATAAAAAGTTTTTTTGTTGTATAGGTATTAAGTCTGGGCAACATATACCTAGGCAATAATTTATTTTGGTAAATGGAACACCTGATGCAGAACCGCAACAGACCAGCTAAAGTATAAGAGATATAAAAATGTTGCGATAGCAAAAATTATTCCACGTGAAGAGCATTTTCTGCAGTGAGAATAAATTTGAAGATCTGGAACACCTGTTGTGGAACTCCAAAGCCCAACGACACTATAACATAGGTATATAGGAAGGAATGACGTCTTAGCAAAAGTTGTTTAGTCTGACGGGCATTTCCTGTTGACTTACAAAAATCTGGAACGTCTCGAATGGTCTCGCGCATCCCGTTGTTTTCCCGTCCCCGGGCTCTTAGAATTCGACATCAGACGTTTCAGATCTTCGATTTTGACGACCCCGTTATCGCTGGCATAAGCAACAGGATCCGCGTACGAAGTCGCGGGCAGAAGCTAGTTAGAAATAAATACGGAGCTTAGTGTTTACGCGACTCTGAATGAATGTCATGAGAACTTTTAATTAATTTGAACAACTTTTCCTATGGCACTGCGAGAAGCGTCCGGGGGGTAATGGGATGCGTTGGCCCTTTAAAAAAATATTTGAAGTGGCCTTATGTGTGTTTTTTTTTGCCTATAATGTGGCCAGCAGCTTATGGCAATATTGCTAGCTTCGACTCTCACTCACCACAGAGCACGAAATCTCCGTGCCGGCAGTGTCTAGAGACAGCAGTACTAACTAATAAAATTTGTGGCGTCGAAAGAGCGCACAAATTCTGTCACGGGCCGCCTTCAACGCCGTCAGTTTCTATACGAGTACATCATTTGTATGGTAGTGAGTAAACGCTGACACGCTTGGTTTTTAGGGACAGTGTTGACAATGTCGCCTTTGGCATCGGCGGCCGAGGCAACTCCGTGTTCTGTGCAAAATATAGTCCAAAATAGCCCTAAATCCTTGACCTCGTCAGCAAAACTTGACTAAAGTTTACAGATAATGTGTGATGTGTGCACCATTTAATGATAGATAGGTATACAGTTCGACACGGTTTCTATACATCATTTGTATCGTAGTGCGAGTAAAGGGTGACAAGCTTGGTTTGTGTGGATAGAGTTAACAGTACCGCCTCTATCAGCGGTGGCTGAGACGTCTCTATGGTCTGTGACAATACAGAACACAGGCAATCCGCCTGCTTGTAAAATCCTCCGTGGGTATAATCCTCTTAACTTTCCGTTTTGCCGTAAACTCTTTATCCGATATTGTAGGACGTAGATAGATAATAATGGTGGCAATTTTCAGTCTAGACGTGAGTTTATGACGTGTTCACGAGTCCTAGGAAGGGCCACGTCCAGCAGGGTGAAGCTCTAGAATCAATATGATTGTGTAACCAATGTGTACTGGAATAAGTCACTGATTATTTATGCGCGAAACGATCGATCGATTTTAGTGGCTTGATGTCCTCCATGGCCCCGATCCTGATGTTTTCAAACTAAACTAAATTTAAGTTCAGTGCATCTTTTTCTTTCTATTTCATTAGGACAGAAGATAAATATTAGTTTAGTCCTGTCAAATTAGTCGGTGCCTGACGTAAATTGACGTATTTTTAGTAGGCAATATTTTAATCACGTCTAAACTTGTCAGGACTAAGCTAATATTTATCTTCTGTCCTTTTCATAATGAAATAGAAAGAAAAAGATGCACTGAACTTAAATTTAATTTAGTTTGTGAACAACAGAATCGGGGCCATCGCCTCATTTAGAATATATTTAGGAGGCCGTACATCTGTAGGTATACAGTAGAGTTTTTTTTATTAATATTTCACATTGATTCTTAAATAAAAACTTTTCTTTGGTTTTGAAGAAGTTCCTGTCTGTGGGCTTGTAGGGCTTGGATCAAAGTTCAGGAGACCTAAAAAAGAAAGAATAATTATTTATTCTGCACAAACAAAACGCATATTACAAGCCAAAAGCCTCGTACTCCAGCAAAAAAAAGTTGACAATTTTGTAAAAAAAAAAATGTTTTTGTATGTGTATATTTTACATAGATTTGTCAAACTAAAAAACGTGAAAAATATTCGAGATACGTCCCCTTGATAAACTATTTACATATCTACAAATTTGGTTTGGTTTCGGTGCGAGAGTTCGACTCACACTTGACCGGTTTTTTTGTAATATGCGTTTTTTTTGTGCAGAATAAACAGTTATTCTTACTTTTTTTAATTATCCAAAAGCCTCGTACTCCAGCAATAGAAGTTTGACTTTTTTTTTTTTGTTTTGGGTGGATCTCAGTGGTCACAAAACCAGTATGCTGTCTTTGAATTCTATTAAAACTTAGAACTACGCTGTCAAAGTGTTATTAACACTATGCTGTTGTTGCAAATAATGAAGTTTCATTCTTCTCCTTATGAAAGTACTTTTTCACTCACTTAAATTCTTTTTTCTCTTGTTACTTTTGACATTCAAAAGTGTCTTTTAGTATAATTGAAATAAAACAATTCCTTCATTTGCGAAAATGAGAGCAACTTCCGAATATATACTTTTACCGTACCGACAAAGAACGCCCAAAAATGTTTTTTTTCATTTATCATACTCGGAAATTAGTGTTTGTTTGATCCGAATGGCGAGTGGAAAACGCTGCTTCCCACCTTTGGGCGGAAAAGACTCATTGCTTCCCTCTCAAGGGCGGGAATGAATTTTAAAAATAGAACTAAATTTGGTTATTGTCGGTAGTCAGCTACGAATTGTTTTATAATATACTTAATTAAGAAAAATGCTGCGGTCTTGTGAGTGTATGAGCCAGTGTGAATTTAAAAAGAATACCTATTAAGCGGGATAGCGGGACTGCCAGCTGCGCGCGGCGGTGACGCGGTGTGTTCCATAATTAATTTTTTTAAAAGTCTATAGAATCATTTGGCGGGATATTAACTATGTAATCTGTACCGAAATTCAAAAACTTGGTTTTATAGACTAATATTTTTGATTATAAATGAGTTCAAGCGATTCTGAAAAATGTTGACCCCTGATTCGGTTAAAGGCGAGGCAAATACAGTAATCGAAAATCTTTTGCTAGAAATTTCAAAAGATACTTAAATACATATAATAATAATTTTATGAAGTTTCGAGCAGAAAAGAAAATAAAATAATTTTTACTTTCCTTAGAGGTATTCGAAATGAAAAGTAGAGTGTTTAACACGGGTGAAAGGCATCAATTCCTACTCGGACTATAGCCGCCCTCGCTGCGCCCGGGCGTCTAAATACCTCCTATGGAAATAGGTTCCTTTCGACCCTTGTATAACAATCTAACCAGATTATGGTACTTCTACCGTACCGTAAACGATTTCCAATAACCCAAATCCCAGTTCAACCCCAAAAATCTACGTGTAATCAGTTCTGTTTCCCAATGGCCGATCGGCGCTCATTAAACATGAATTATCTCTGTCGATTGCAACTGATATTTATTGCTTCAATGAAAATAAACCGAGCTCCTCCTCGTATGCCATATTGCGGCCGTCGGCCACGTAAATAGACGCCGATTCCGTTACCTATCCGTGATATATCTGCGCGGTGCACGGCAGTGCATCTGTCAAGTTCCGTAAACATGTTTACTAAGGATGATGACTAATATACCTACCACTAATATACTATTTGACTATTTTGTACTTTTAATTTTATTTTAATTTATATTACTTATCATGGGTACTTAGAGCACACGTAAGAAAGAAAAATAAATATGACCTCACCGCGGCGTGATGCTAATCGAACTTGCTTCGCTCGCTCCAGCTTCTTAGTTTCTCTTATTTCTTCAGTTTTTCTGCATAAGTTTAGAAAACAACTCGTATTTATTGCCGATAACCAAAAAAAATGCTGTTCCATACACTTTGACCGCTTAGGTGCCTATTGCACTTTTCTATGGAACAAGATTTTTTTTTTAAACCGCCTACTGCCTTTAAAAAATCTGTTGGTTCTGAATCATGTTCTAAATCCATGGTAACAGGATCTGCGTCTATTTTCCTGTCAGTAAGTATATTAAATTGATAAAAGAAATCTAATCTCTCCGATGAGGGATGCTAATAATCTTCGAGCTCGCATCGCTCGCTATTGCATCTTAGTTACTCATTATTCTTAAACTTTCTTGCATGTCGACAAAGTAATTCCTATTACTGCAATAATAGTCAAAAGAAACCTAGCCTATCCTAGGAGCTAACATATTCGAGCTTGCTTCGTTTGCCATTGCGTCCAAACATTTCTTAAAAACACTTCACCTCGTCGTTCAATCATGGCCGGCACTAGCTATGCTAAAAATCAATTCTTGATGTAGAGATGAAGTTTTAACAAAAGTTTTAACAAAGAAGAAAGGTGTTTGAAGAAAGTAAGTTGGTTCAAGTAGGTAACTTGAGTGTTAACGAATAAGAGGAAAAGAACGTCTTTGTTTAGAAACGTCGATATTAGAGGACCATTGAAATAATTATGGTAACGCACTCATAGACTTTATAATTTCTGATGTTTATTTATTGCAAGTAATTAAAGTCGGTTAAAAACTTATATTTTCTGAAGGTACTAGTGGATTTTATTTGCTAAATTTCCAAAATGTCTTCGGGATGGCGCGCGGGGTCCTAAAATGCCAAGTGCCTAAGGGCCTTGGGTCTCTAAAGTCCTGCACGCTAATTACGTAACACACTATTCATCTCAATCTGAATCATTTTGAAGGATATTGTTAATCCATTGCTTCAAATGTTCGAAAAATGTGTCTGGTCAGCAACGTAAATAACGCAATGAATGTTCTTGAACTGTCAAAATGAAAACCATTACTACTGATAGTGTGTTACGCATATAACCCCGCTGTATCTACCTACCTAATAGTTATCTACTCAAATTTCAACTATATGTTTGTTAGAATCGATGATACAACAGTGGTCTTGTCAACACTTTCATTAGCATAATCATTTTTTTATATTGCTGAATAAAAAAGAAATACCTCGCTCTTGACCACTATCACTCCTAATGGAAAGCAATGTATGCGGTCAATGATGGAACGAGCGTGCCTAGAAGATGCTTGTTGACTCATAACATAATCTCCTAAAAAATCCCCATTGCTGGGTCCGAGACCTCTCTGTGAGAGGAACAATTTCATTACCACCTCTATTTTAACCGTATAGTTCGGGAGAGGCCCCGAATGGACCCGAACACACGAACCTCCGCCGGCTCGGTACTGGGTCCCATTGGCCCCGAGAATTCCGACATACGACACCCTACATTGATGTAAATATTTGTTATACTACCTATCAAATCTTATGAATGTGCGTTAATTAAGAGAGTTGGATAAAAAACCTCCATTAAATATTTCATATTTGGCGCGCAAGCTTATTAATTTACGTTTATTCAATTCAAGTCTGTAAATGCGATAATCGCCATTTTGTTGACAGTGGTGGTCGAGGCCAAAAAACATAAAAAATTGGGGATTTCGAACATCCAAACTCCACCACAGGGGCAGTGAATAATACATAATTTAATTATTTGACGAATTCATCCATTGTTCAAGTTAAATAAGTAGTGATAATAAAGATTTTGATATCTAATGTCGAAGTTTCGCGCCAATGTTATCACGGTGAGATTTTTACAGAATCGATAGGTTGTTTTCTTACAGAATCGATAGGCTGTTTTCTTATTATACATCTTGCCCATTTCTTACTATTACAGCGAAAGTCTGCTATTATACCCCTTGGCTGCTATTTGAGATTGAAAATGCTAAAATTATTATTTTTATATAATACAAGCATAACATTTAAAAAATACCAAATTTAAATCTATTTTATATAATAAAAATCAAAGTCTGACTGATATATCAACGCACAGCCTAAACAGCTGGTCCCTAGAGACATGAAATTTGGAGGGTGTGTTCTCTGTGAAGAGTAGGTATCCACTAAGAAAGGGTTTTTCGGAATTCCACCCCTAAGAGGGTGAATGGGGGAGGATGAAATTTCACGCGGATGAAGTCGCGGGCCGAAGCTAGTTGAATATAACATCCCGAACATGTTTTGACTATAACCAAATGTAAGTATGTACGCAGTATATTGAGAGATTTGCTAGTTTTGGTTAACCAAACTTCTGACAGGATCTCCTGGAACCTATAATCACAGAACTATATTTTGTATTTTTTTCAAGGGCTGTGGTTTCAGATATATTCAAACTCAAACTCAAAATTCAAAGCATTTATTTCAATTAAACACAGAGGCACTTTTGAATTGTCAAGAAGTCGGTCAGTCAGAAAATATGAAGCTAGTTGCCCATTCCAAAGCGTAGGTACCTACGGAGAAAAACGGGCAAGAAACTTCATGAAATTAAATTTTAAAATAATATTTAAAAAACAAAATAAATTTTAAAAAATAAATTTTCACATTATAATTTACAAAAATATTAGTTACATCATTAATTTTGAATTTATAATTATAATGTGAGAACGATGACAAAAAAAACGTACCTACGCGTTAAAAGCGTCCAGAGTACCTACCTACAGCGAATAGTAACAAAACAATATAAAAATAAAATAATTATTGCTTCTATTTTCTTAATAAATTAATAAAAACTTTTTTTTAGTTATTTTAAAAAGTGTGACCCTCACGACAAGCCCTTTCATTATTCTACGAACCATGGTTTGAAATGGCTCCCTACTTTTAATACGTATACTACCTGCTATATGTATGTATCATAACTATAATAATAATAATTCCATTCATTGCAGACGAATAAGATGTCCATAGTTGTTAGTAACAAAGGTCTTAAAACTATGTTAATCAATACTAAAACATAGTTCAGTCTTCTAAAAATTCAAAAATCATAAAACCATGTCAAAAAATATCATGTCAAAAATACTATTCATACTAATATTAAGTATAAATGCGAAAGTGTCTGTCTGTTACATCTTCACGCTTAAACCGCTGAACCGATTTAGATGAAATTTGGTATAGAGATAGTTTGAGTCCCGAGAAAGGACATAGGATAGTTTTTATCCCGATGTTCCCTCGGGATCGACATTTATGCGAGTGAAACGGCGTGGCGCAGCTAGTAATATTATAAATGTGAAAGTGAGTTTGTTTCATTCTTCATCATTCTTCTGCCCTTATCCTAATTTATTTGGGGTCGGCGCATCATGTCTTTTTCTTTCCTAATTCTCTATTAAACATACTTATGTAATTGAAAAAGTGATAATATTATAAAGATTAATCCTTAATTCTCTGACTGTTACACCGTCCATAATTTTGGTATTGCACAATTTGTTATTTATTAGCCTTTGGTATTTAGTGATATATTAATTGACAGTAGCATAATCAGCCTATCGGTTCTGTAAAAATCTCACCGTGATAACATAGGTGAAGTGAGCGTGAAGTGAACTATCAATGGAGGCAATCCCTAACATCAGGTGGAATGGTAGATCGCTTCACCTTAGTTTTCATGGTGAGATTTTTACAGAATAGCACTGCTGACTATATTTTTTTCGCTGCTGGGAGTCGGGCCTCCTCTTTGTGAAAGGGAGAAGGCTCTACCACGTGGGCCCAGTGCAGGTTGGTAGATGGATGTCACAATGTCTTCGAATTTTTGGTTTTAGTACCTACATGCCTGTTTCCTCACGATGTTTTCTTTCACCGTTTTGAGAACAAATTAAAAATTAATAAACCGTTAGCTATCACTGAAATGCCTGCCATTAAGTTAGATTTCAAGCAATAAACGTACTTAAATATCAATTGAATTTTAACTGATATTAAATAACATCTAATTTAAATAGACCTAGAAGATAGCACATTCATATATAAAGGAAATGCGCATGGTCATGTTTTCAATAATCGAATCATATTTATTAGTTCAAGTAGGTACAAATAGAGCACCAATAATCCGTTTGATCATAATAATAATGTTCTAAAGTAGCTACTTTAAAAGGTACCTACTATATACTAGTATTAGAAGTACCTAATTGTTTGTAGAAACGAAACGCCGTATCAAATCCCGCGCATACCGCACCCGATGTAAAATAGTCAGCTGGCTGTTCGCTCCCAAGCCAGAAATCTTATCTAATTTAAATAAGCGCCAAACATAGCTGCAGGTAACTGAACTTCCCTAATTTCTCCCGGACTATCGGACTAATATAAAACGTTTAAATTAGAATGATGCTTGCCAAACTGTTTACCTTTTATAACCAAAAATAAATGCCAGACTTAAGCCGTGACGCTCACGGCGCCATCTAGCTTGATACATCGAAAATGCATTAGTGCTGTGACCTAGTAAATGTTTGTTTGTTGAACGCCATCTGTTGGCGCGCGCATGAACTAGTTTCCTGGCAGTTTATTTTTATATTCAGATCATTGTTAGGCAATATAATTTTAGGAGCTTGATTTCTTCGAAAAGTTTGTTGTTTCGTTTTGATGCTATTGCCTTGCTCTATTTTGATAAAAGGAACAGGATTCCGCGCAGTTGCGCACGCGCATGCTTCCGTTATGTTCCTACGTACCTACCTAATTTGTTATGTAAGTATGTCAACATTCTTTGATTATTATTAAGTCCGGCTTGAAGGGCTATTCATACAACGCACAGTGTGGTATTTTGCCTTAGTTGCGGCCATGCTCGTTTTATGTGTTTTTAGGAAAGCTTAAAATAAAAAAAAAATTTAATAAAACTCCGCCGGCTCTAACTACTGTAGTTTAAGACTGTGCCGACCCTACAGTGGCGCCCTCATCGTTTGTTTGGTTATTTCATACAATTTAGAATGAAAATGCAGAAAACAAGCACGTTAAGTTGTGCTTCACAAGATTATACGTTAATATTATTAGAAGCGGTAGTTTTATACTGTTTAGTTTTATCATAATCCTTAAAACGGAATATAGTGGCCACTTTTATCCGCCACTGTAGGGTCGGCACAGTCTTAAGACTGTGCCGACCCTAAAGTGGCGCCCTCATCGTTTGTTTGGTTATTTCATACAATTTAGAATGAAAATGCAGAAAATAAGCACGTTAAGTTGTGCTTCACAAGATTATACGTTAATATTATTATAAAAGGTAGTTTTATATTGTTTAGTTTCATTATAATCCTTAAAACGGATAAAAGTGGCCACTATATTCCGAATAACTAAAATCGAGAAAAATCCTTAAAAACCATAAAAACATCATATCTCTTTTTTTCATTTGATTTTTACACGAAATGTTTTAAGGTGTTATAGAAATTCACTACAAAAACCATTTTTTTCTTGAAGACTAAAAATCTTGCTCACACAAGTGGGAATTTTTTTTCTCTATGATTTTGAAAAAAAAAAAATTTGTTGCAACAAGTTCAGGATTTCGGAAATATTGAATTTTAAAATTTCCGGTTGCATTAGTCATCCGATCCATATAATTATATCCTCATTAACACTTAGTACACGTCATAAACATAAAAAACCTTTGCCATTATCGAAATCAATTTCAATTTTCTCCAGTTGAAGGTACTTTACATAAGTATATAAAGAAAATAAAAAAAAATGCGTCCCGCAAATAGCTAATTTTATATATATTTTTTTCGTTTATTGATAAAATATTTTTTTATTCTCGTTTCTGTTACGAGACTTGCAAATTTTTTAATTTTACATTTCAAACCAACAATTAAGTGGTAGTTTATAAGTCACTGAAATTTGCTTTATTCAAGAAATACAGACGAAAAACTTTATCAATAAGGTCGGTGACCTTTCACTAAACATATTTATATCTCCTAAATGAAGTGAAATTTCAAAACGGGATTTTTCTAGAATGGTTTAATAAGGTTAAATCTATAAAGAAAAAGAATAAAACTGGCATGTCCGCAACTAAGGCAAAATAATACACTGTGCATCGTGTCGGTGTATTGACAGGCATATGAGACTTGCTTGTCTCTGAGATGGTAACATGTCCATAGACCTTCCGGTGCGTCGAAGGTTTGGGGATCTTGGGGATCTTCTCTCGGAGTCCGTCAACGAAGATACGGACCCGCTCGAACGTGGTTCGAGACTTCCGAATGAACACTACTACTACAATTTAAAACAACTAAAAAGTGAAAAATATCAACTTTTTTACAAAAAAAAACTACCGACTTCCAAAAAAAAACACTACAAAGTGAAAAATAAATTTATTTCAGAAGTCGATGTCAAAAAATGAAAATGCGGAACCAACGACTGACTTTCGAAATTAAAGTTATTTTTCACTTTGTAGTGTTTTTTTTTGAAGAATTTTGTTTTTTTTTGTAAAAAAGTTTTTTTACCAGTAATTTTAGTTAAATAAAACCAAACTACTTTGAACCGGTTTCGATGAAATTTCTATGGTACCAATCTGAAAGTACTTTCAGATTGGTATATCCTTTCAAATAAAAATAGAATTTTGCAAATCGGCTTATATATAACGGAGTTCAGAGGTAACAAACATTAAAAAAAACAACCGAATCGATAACTTCCTCCATTTTTTGAAGTCGGTTAAAAACATGAAAAATAAGACGTGTCCATTAAACTGTGTTTTAATTAACAAAACCTCTTTCTTGTTGTTTGTTTCTAGATCGTCTTCTTCCACTTCAACTCCGTTAAATAACAGATATTTTTCTGTCCGCGCTCCACTTTCAGTAATTTTCTTCGTGAAAAATAAAAGAATGTGAAGATTAAAAAATAATAGGCTAAGTGGTGTTTTAATAAAATACTATCTACTTTATTTTACTGCAACCTAGCAAGCCGACCTTGCTTCGCACGGACGCAATGTCGACATGTCGAGACATCGAGATAAATAAACCCTTCGGAATAAATACTCTAAATGTTAGTGAAAACCATATTTAAATCCATCGCGTAGCTTAGAAAAACAACAACAGACACGAACAGTGACTTTATTTTTTAACAAGTATAGAATTATAGATAGAACAATCTGCCTACCATTTCCCAACTATATTAGGGTGGTCTTCCAGTCTAACGGAAGCAACTGAATATCAGTATTTTACACATAGCGGCTGCCTATCTGATCTCCACTCCAAACAGTCACTGGGTAACAATTGGTATCTCTTGGTAAGACTGGTTGTCAGACTTTCGGGCTTCTGACTACCCGTAACGACTGTCAAAGATCCACGAATGACAGCTGGCACCAACGGCTTAACGTGCTCTCCGAGGCACGGAGAGGTCTCGATATGTATTGGCTGGTTACCAATCCATGAACTGACCGCGTCAAGCGTAAGCTTAACCTTCTATCGACGAGTAGAAAGATAATAATACCTAGATGTGTATACGATGTTGTTTAAGACCACCTCATTTGGTAGGTACAGTGGAGCGAATGAAAATGCTACTTAGGCTGTGTCTTGGGTTCGAACGGGCGCGAAAAACGTTACTTATTTCGTTTGGTTACAAGGGAATTTTCTGTAGCAGCCCTGAGTCTCAACTTCGCTGACCTTTCCCTGTACTAAAAAAGAAAGAATCAAGTTTATTTGGACACAGTTCGTAAAACGCAAAATACAATTATTAATAACAAAATAAAAAGTGAAAGCAATGTTTTAACAACAATAGTGTGTGCCTCACTGCTGCGCTGTCAGACAGATGCTGTTTGAGGCTGCTTTACTGATGGGACTTATATCATAACTGGTAAAATGTGGGTGCACTACAGCTCTGTTTATTCGCGAGCAAAGAGCAGTGATGTTCCAGTTTTAAGGGCCCCGAGTAACGTGTCACCGGTCGTGCGTTCGATCTCAGACAGTACTTAGTTTAATTTATATCAGAAACGTTGAGGAGACGGCCTGTCCAAGAATCAAACATTTGAAGACATGACATACACCAACCCGCACTGGGCCCGCATGGTGGATTATGGCCTCTCACTCAATGAGAGGTGTATCCCAGAAGTGGAAACGTCATAATTATTCTGATTTATGCTTACGCTGTGCTATTTATACGGAAAATACTATCGTACTGTTAGGTATGTGTAGGTATAGGACACTTTTTGTCTATCGTGTGCCAGGGTTAATCCTACAAAGGAAGGCTGGTCACACGCTTACGATTCCGATCAGACTACAATTAAATGAATGTTACAAGCAACCTTATCATAATGAGAATAAGGTCACTGTGATTTGGAGAGTGATGTAAAATAACTGTGAATGGACTGTAGAACTTAAGTCCAAGAGAAGCTAAAGTTTAGTCAGAGTTGAAATCAAAGTTTCTTCAGAACTACTACTAATAAACAATACACAAATGAATAAGTTCTAAGGAATATTGAAAGAAAGAATAATGAAGTAAGTGCATGCGGCATCTCCCCACAGACAACGGCCCACCTTCCATCCTGCACCGCATGCCTTGTTACCTGGGCCTCAAGTCTGCTATTACAATAGTGTCAGAATGGCCTATCATTGACTTCATAATTGTTGATTTTGACAAGTTTGGTAATCTACTAATACAATGGCGTCATTATGACTTTCCAATGGTCAACCACTGGCACTCCATAGAAAGAAATGGCATAAAATGGTAATCTCGTACATAATGACAAATGAATAAATGTAATGTTTTCTGCTATTTACGAACTTCTTACTACTTCTGATTGTAAACACTAATACGTAATATGTAATAAATATATATTAAATGAAATCTAGCATGAAATTTAGTAGTATTTTTTCTCAGATCATTGACAGACCAATGATCGACCATTATGAATTTAGCAGATTACGAACTTTTATCAAAATGACAATGGGATCGTGTTGGAATGACGAATTTATAAAAATAGCAGACTTGGGCCCCTGTGCAATTGATGGTCTTATGACAGCGTCAGTCAGCGGAGTTCACGTAGATGAATTTTGGCCCAAAAATGTTTAAGCTTTTTGCCATCGAGATCTTTTCTTCTTAGAGGGAAATTTATTAAACAAATTGAGTATCAACTTAAATTATCCGTATAGTCAAATTACAACAGACTTTCTTTGGCGTTTAGGAAATTACTTTAACGCGGCAAATTGACGTAGGGTGTCAATTTGATTAAAATTGTTTTTTCCTGACTTTAGTCTTAAGGCACGAGGCTTTTATAAAAGCTGAGGAAAAGTTTCGTCTTCGTCTTAAAAACATTTTCGTACTTAGTTTAATATTTTGTAGAAAGAGAGAATTCTTGGAACTTTGTGATGAAGAGAGTCATCATCATCTGCCTAGCCTTTTCCCAACTATGAGGGGGTCGGCTTCCAATCTAACCGGATGTAGCTGAGTACCAGTATTTTACATAGAGCACCTGCCTATCTAACCTCCACAACCCAGTTACTGGGTAATACGAAACTCCTTGGTAAGACTCGTTGTCAGTGGTGGTTATTGTGTTCGGGCTCTTAACAACCCGTAACGACTGTCAAAGATCCACGAATGACAGCCGGGACCAACGGCTTAACGTGCTTTCCGAGGCACGGAGGGTCTCGGTATGTAAAGATGGTCATCCATCCACAGACCAACCTCGGCAAGCGTAGCTTAACCCGATTGATCGACCCGCGCGGTGTTATTACTTAGCCACAAGCCCCGATGAAGAGAGTCTATTCTTTTATTTTATAATGAGTTTACTTAAGAAATTGAACAAGTCATTTTGACAATAAAACATTAATGCTATTGTTTTAATGTTTTTCTTTAAAAAGACGAATGCTAATGCAGTGCTGTTTTCCCCCTGAAGTTCATTCTCAGCTTTTATTTATTTTGATATTGTAGCAATTGTCTCGGTTATCATTTTTTTAGAGTCAATGGCTAAAGTATAAAAACATAGACAAGCTGCAGACCGAAGCACTGTCCTGGAGACATTTAAGTACTATTTTATGTCAGCAGTTTTAGAGCAAGGCATGAGCTTAGACGTTTCCATTTCCTCAGTAAGCATGTACAGTTCTCAATGCTGGGAGACGGGCCTCGGTAAGAGAGGGAGTGGGCCGTAACCCACCACGCGGGCCCAGTGCGGGTGCCAACCCAAGTGGGCCGGTTCTCATAGCCTGCTCAATTTTGTTCTGTACTATATTCATCATCATTATTAATTATCATCTGCTGGTTATTCATGGCGGTTGATAACGGTTACTTTGTATATTAAATAATGGTTTTTGAAGACAGTAATTACTACAAGTTTGGTGGTTGGTGATCGCAGTGAACTACTAGGTGTAATTTTATCTAACACAGGATAGTGTAAATACTAAAATTTTCACACAATCCCCAACGTCGATTCTAACAAACCCTCAAAACACGAAACTTCTAACAAACGAACATAAAATCGCGAAACGACAGAACTATAAACCAGAATAGTTCAGTGTAGCAACATTGTCTGTCGCGTCAGACGCTCGCGTGTGGCGAGCCTGCGCAGAACCGCGCGGCGCTAGAGTCGCTCCAACGAAAATAAGTCTGCGCTCGCGCAGTTATCGCCCGGCTCCGCGGGTATTCGAACGAAATGCGCCCTCATTATGGGCAGCAACTGTTGCAAAGGCGATGCCGGCGGCAGACCTATCAGGTCTAACTCCTCTATATACAGCAGGTATTTCTTGCTGGCTATAACCATACTTCAGGAGTTCTTCGGCGTACCTTGGGTCCTCAGGCCCCTACGCCCGTACGTAGTGTAGTGATATAGTGCCCCAGTGTAGTGTTGTGCTTGAGGTAGTATAGTTTTAGTTATGTAATTAAGGTCGGGTACCAGTGTAAAGTAAAGCATGGCTCGCTAAAATCGAACGGTAACATTTTTCAAGCTGAGTTCGAATTTCGTGTGTTAAGATTGGATTGATTGGCTTTTGATTTTTCTGAGCGAATTTATTGGTCTTTATTGATTTTATTTGTGTCATGAAATCTTGTTGATAACCCTCCGGATGCTACAGGTGTCCATTGTCGTCTCCTTAGTGCGTAGTCTTATTTGTGTCATAAAATTAATGAGTTCATCTTTATTTTTATGTGTCGTGTTATTTTTATAGATAATTTGACGTCGTATATTTATCTGGTTGATTTGTTACGTTCCTGTCCAAGAAGGTGATATGATGGATACTTTTGTTCGTCGTTGGTAATATTGCACAGCGATTTATACAAGGTGTAACATAATTCACGCAAGACCTCATACACCCCAATTAGAGTATCGATTTAAAAGCATAATACAATGACCAAAACTAGTTTTATTTAAAGCTTGCTATTTTTATTAAGAAAATCGTGTTGACACTAGCATTACTTTACGCATTCAAAATTGAGTCTTATTGCCTTGAGATAAGGTTTAATTTTATTTGGCATAAGCAGCGGTTAGTATGAAAAAATACATAATTTTTGAAAACATATCTATATTAAAAGTTACTGAAATCGATTCAGTAGTCAATTATGAACAAACTACTTTCAGGACTTGCGTTTATTCTGTTACGCCTTGTTTAAAAAGATTATTATGTAATCTAAAGTGACTTTTTTAGTGAGTTTACTAAATCATTCAGGAAAACTCTAGACGTAGGTTTGCACTATCTGGATTTGTTTACATGTAAAAACATCTTTCATAATTGAAACACGTAATAAAATAGTCAATGGGATATAAAAAAAAACTATTTAGAGTTTAAAGATTAGTTTCTTACAGCCACAGCGGTTTATCAATCTTCCCCAATGTTTAACAATAGCTCAGTAAGAATCAGTCATTAAATCTTCCTAAACACGAGTACCGATTATATTTGATTCATAGTTCTCGAGAGTAATGGCGGGCGATCGTACACATAGCTACATATCAAACTATACATATCCAGTTTTAGCTGAGCTCGCATTATATAGGTTTTTCGTACAATCAGAAGTCAGCTTATATTGGTTATGTATAGCTTGATGTGTAGCCGTGCGTAAATTGTTTTATTTCAGTGAAACAAAGCGTCATTGAATGCTGTTTTTTATAGCACAAACTTTTGTCGTAACACGTAAGTAAATACTACGACTGTATTTAAGGAGGTTCTCAATTCGGATGTTTATATATATAAATATATTTTTGTTTTATTTCACTGAAACAATTAAAGTGTCATTGAATGCTGGTTTTAGTAAAAACCTTTGTCGTAACGTACACGTAAATACTACAACTGTATTTTCATTATTAACCGATTTCAAAAAAGGAGGAGGATCTCTCAATTCGGATGATTATTTAAATATTTTTTCTTTTGTTTTATTTCACTGAAACAATTAAAGCGTCATTGAATGCTGTTTTTTATAGCAAAAACTTTTGTCGTAACAGGTAGGTAGATATACTACGACTGTATTTTCATTACTAACCGACTTCAAAAAAGGAAGAGGTTCTCAATTCGGATGTTTATATATACTTATTTTTTTTTCAAACTTGCGTAACATTTCGTCTTGATTCCCCGAAGGCTTGGACTAAGGTGTACATACCTATATAAAAGTAAAATGTAGTAAGATGAATCGTGTTTATTGTTTTTACGATGGTAAGTATTTTATTTCGGTTTGCCAGACTGGTTTCGAACTCGATAGGAGAATATAGCATATTAAGTCATAATTTTCTTGAGGGGCCCGTGGCTAAATAATAACAGCCGCACAGGTCGATCGATCAGGTTAAGCTACGCTTGCCGCGGTTGGTCTGTGGATGGGTGACCATCTTTACATTCCGAGACCCCTCCGTGCCTCGGAAAGCACGTTAAGCCGTGGGTCCCGGCTGTCATTCGTGGATCTTTGACAGTCGTTACGGGTAGTCAGAAGTCCGAAAGTCTGACAACCAGTCTTACCAAGGGGTATCGTATTGCCCAGTAACTGGGTTGTGGAGGTCAGATAGGCAGTCGCTCCATATAAAACACTGGTATTCAGCTGCACCCGGTTAGACTGGAAGCCGACCCCAACATAGTTGGGAAAAGGCTGGGCAGATGATGAAGTCATAATTTTCTTGCCCTTATGCCAATTTATTTGGTGTCGGCCCAACATTTCTTTTTCTTCCATACTTCTCTATTAGTCATCTCGGTAGTCACCCTCTATTTATATTTTTTATTTTATTTCTAAAACATTTAACCTAATTCACTCTTCGTTTTAGTCACACAACGAAAACCTCTCAAGGTTTATCTGCATGTTGGCGAGCCTTTCATATCAATTTTATCTTTCTAGCCATAAGTATATATCATCTTTCACAAAGAACATGACCAGATTATGTTTAAAAAAGTTACTATATACAATGTAGATTATAAAGAAAATATTCTCACTTGTTCATTATCACTGAATAGAAAATAATATAACACTATGTACCTAGTGTACAGACGCCAGCATATCAAGCTACCGACACTGTCAAATTTTCTCGATCAACTTTGAACCTTGCATTGGCGATAAAGTTGAGAATCTATTAAAGAAATTTGACATATTTGTAGCAGCTTGATGTGCTGGCGTCTGTACCTACCCAAACACTAAACCAGCGACAACGAATGAACGGTGAATGGAACGAACATGACGCCTGTGGGTGACAGCTTACACACTATCAAATTATAGTTCATTAGTTCCATATATTAAAGCCCCGGCAGTACGTAATTATTGCGGCCCGTACCACAATCTATTGTCACCTGTCTCATCAGATTTGGCCATCAATATTCACGGAAATTCAAGCCATCGATGGGCGGAATATCCGTTAATATTTTTCGCTACATTACGGCTGCGCCGCCATTGTAGTCAGTGGGTGTCGATTGTCAATTTTACAGTAAATATGTTGTTAATAATTTTATGATCAATTATTTTCATAGGTAGGTAAAATAAATGAAACCGAAAAGTCTCTCAATTAATTATTTACCTAAGTATTAATAGCTATTATGTTTTCTTTCGTAACTGGGGTAAATGGTTTGCCCTAGTAAGGTTTGCGTTTGAAACTGTACATGGCAGTGCTCTTTATTTATTTATTTAATCTCTTTGCACACAAAAAGGTACAAAGGCGGACTTAATGCCTGGCATTCTCTACCACTCAACCAAGGGTGGTGAAGAGATTAGATGGCAGGTGCTTTGGTTGAGCCGAACAATGAGAAATTAAATGGAATTTCATTCAATCAGCTCTTTCGTATTAGAACGGACTCCGTTAAAGTCTGAAATCCGTCAAAGGTTAGGTGAACACATTACGCATATCTAGGTAGGTATAACTAACTAAATAACCAGAATCCACCCTAATTGCGTAACATACTGTCAGTCAGAATCTGAATCATTTTGATGGATACCTACATTGCTTCATATCTTCGAAAAACTTGTCTGCTCAGCAACGTACATAACGCAATGTATCAAAATCAAAATATTTTATTTCACACAAGCCTACAAGGGCACTTATGAAACGTCAGAAGCTAGGTGCACGGTTCCAATTGGTCGTTTCCTATGGAGAAGAACCGGCAAGAAACTCCACGGTTACTCTTTTAAAAATAATTGGCTTTTACAATGTTTTCAAATTACAGTAGGTATGGGAGGACAGCGTAGGTCTGTCAACAAGTACCAGGAACTTGATAAAATAAAAAAATGGTCTACAGATCTAAAGTCTACAGGGATTAAAAAGTCCTCACATTTACAAAATAAGAATCTATCAAAAGGATAAATAAAATATAAAAACCAAGTGATAAGATTTACTTAGCAACCACTAATAAAGATTTGAAAAGTTAGAATTGTCTATAAGTATATAATGTCAAATAATAAAAAGACCATGTCAAAGAAGTACCTATGTAAAAAATAAATAAAAATCGTAATTTTAGAGCAGTTAATAGACATTTACGTAGTTATGCCGTTAATGAGGTGTTGTTAAACTATCAAAATGAAAACCATTCTTACTATTAGTGTGTTACGCGATAACCCCATAGCATAGTCATATAGATACATAATCCCTCATTTCATTCGCGGCAATATCCTTTATACAGAATAGTGACAACAACCTTGACTTTGATTAGCATGTGCAAACGAATTGGCGAACGAGATTTCAGTGCAATATTTTAAATTTAAAAAACATTACGAACTCTCTTGTATTTTAATTAATGGTATCATTGCCCATAGAAGTTTATAAGACTTGTATTTATTGGATATTATTTACTTAATAAAAAGCACGGATTATTTATAAGTTTTCTATTAGGAATTTTTACGTTATTTTTAGTCCCAATTTGTGGAATTGTATGCTTGAAGCATAAAGGGTAAACGCAACAAGCGCTAGGCGCAACAGGTAAGGTATACCTATCGACCTCTTGCCCAACCGTCCACTGCCTTTACTGTTGATTTATTGTTCAGTTCATTTATTTCCCTATTTATTTGCCCCTAATAAATTGAGTGAAATATTGCCACGGAACACGCCTGCATTCCCGAAGCATTAGGTTAAGAGGAAATGCGGTCGGAGAGACTTTTGAAAAAGCCTAAGTAAAAAGTCATAATTTGAGTTCAATAAAAGATAATTCATAAACTGAACAAGAAGGATATATACTATGTCCTTATGTTTTTCTTATTTCATTAATAGTTGTCAAGTTTGTACACTAGGCCTCTGTTGACAGCGGTTTAAATTGGCATTTTTTGAGGGTTCTAGTGTTTATAAAAATAATGTATCATCAAAAAGGGAAACATAGGGACATACAAGTAGTTAATATTTATTATTCTGTAAAAAATCATTGCTTTATTGTCATTGATTGTCATTGTCTAGAATGAAAAAAGGTAAGAGCATTTCTATGGAGCGACGACCGCATTTCCTCTTAAGCTGAGGTGTACCTATACTGCATCCACATTTCGCCAGATATGTAATATTCTTTTTTGTTTCGTAATCTAACGCCTTTTGCTATTCTTTGTCCCTACATTTTTAATTACCAACGATGTACCTACTGACTTTTTTAATGGTGGAACACTAACTCTCCCAAGTCACAGGTAGGTACAGACCTAATTTGGGAGCCAGGTGACCTATGTCTAAGATAATACTTCTGTATGTTGTAATGTCTGCAACAACGCTATCACTTTAAAAAAAATGGAATTAAATTAAATATGTAATAAGGAGCGATTGACCATGTTATATATTTCATCTATCTAATATATAGGGTGACTGGTAATTAGTGACCGATACTTAAACACGTGATTGTACTCATGATAACAAACAACTTTTACTATGGGACCAAACCTGAATTCGCGAAAAAAAATCTGCTGTTCAGTACATACATTTTGACCAGTTAGGCGAACATAAATGACTGAACAGCAGATTTTTTTTTCACAATTTCAGGTTTGGTCCCAAAGTAAAAGTTGTTTGTTATCATGAGTACAATCACGTGTTTAGGTATCGGTCACTAATTACCAGTCACCCTATATAAAATTCTCGTGTCACGATGTTTGTTACCAAACTCCTCCGAAACGGCTAGACCGATTTGTATGAAATTTTGTGTGCATATCGGGTAGGTCTGAGAATCGTCCAACATCTATTTTTCTTACCCATATTTTTTTTTCAAAACGACGTTTGCATGGTCTGCTAATAATTCCAATAAAATATTGACGCTACAATTTTGGGTCGTCGGACGAAGTCCCTCCTCCTCACCTGCTGGCAAAACTACCAACATCTATAATTAGCAATGCGATCAGTCCACAATAAAAATAAGCACTAACGTGTCATCATGGTTTTTTATATCATCTCTCTGTAACCTTGCCTCTTGTATTTAGGTCACTATGCCGGATTCCTCCGTGCGGCACCAACAAACAAGGTCTTATGACATTTCTTTTAAAATAATATTATTTAGTTCAAGTGAGAGGATTTGGTAGGTAGGTAGTTATAATTTGTTTTTCTAATGTTTCACCTCTCAATCCTCATGGAGCTTCGCGGTTTGATGCGGTACACGCAGATGTAATCATTATCGTATCGAAGCGAAGGGTCGGGCTGCATTCCACCACCCCAATTCCGTAACTATCAATCACAATCTGAATAATTTTGGAGCAGATTGCTAATCCATTGCTTCATGATCATATCACTTGGTTTTAATAGGTTTTTATATTTTATTAAGCTTTCTTTGAGATTTTGATTTTGTAAATGTGAGGACTTTGTAGGCCCTGTAGATTTTAGATCTGTAGACCCTTTTTTATTTTATCAAGTACCTGGTACTTGTTGACAGGCCTACGCTGTCCTCCCATACCTACTATAATTGGAATACATTGTAAAAGCCAATTATTTTTAAAAGAGTAACCGTGGAGTTTCTTGCCGGTTCTTCTCCATAGGAAACGACCAATTGGAACTGTGCACCTAGCTTCTGATGTTTCATAAGTGCCCTTGTAGGCTTAAGTGAAATAAAATATATTGATTTTGATCAACAACGTAAATAACGCAATGAATGTTGTTGAGCTACCAAAATTAAAGCCATTTTCAACAGCTACTGATAGTGCACCGCGACCCGGCTGAGAGGATAACATGTCTACCAAAGCCACTAATGAACACTTAAAGTTAAAATATTATAGTAAGTATAAGTACTAGCTTCTGCCTGCGACTTCGTACGCATGAAAATTTTTGTTCCCCGACCCACCCCGTCGCATCGCACCACCTGCCTGCGCTATTACTTCGTTTTCTGACTTTTTTCTTTTTACTCAACTCCTAAGGGTTCTAGCGTGATGTTTAATAGCCTATAGACTTCCTCAAGTATTGTGCTATCAAATGCAAAAAGTTTTTTTATAAATCCGATCGATACTTCCAGAGATTAGAGCTTTCAAACAAACAGACCCTTCAGCTTTATTATTAGTATTATTTTAAAACTATGATATCCCCTAAGATATTCATTAAAATCAAATGATGTCAAGAGCAATTTTGTTCAAAATTAAATACTTGTGATGAATAACGTATAAAATTTATATTTGTATAAGGATTACCTAATATCATATTTTTAGAAACACCTTCGCAAATAAAATGCGTTATTTTAGATCAAATTTGTTTACCATAAAAAAGGTTATATAGTGAGTGAGTAACCTTAAAAGATGTCATGGAATTTTTTTTAGAACTTTTATGGGGAGCAATTCAGTCATACATTATTTTTCTGTAACCGTTTACGCAGCGCACGCAACGGAAGCTCGGAAAAGGAATATTTTTTCTCGTTTTTGCAACATTTTAATCGATGCTCCGCTCTTATTGGTCGTAGCGTAATATTATATCGCTTATAGCATTTCTTGATAAATGTACTACCTATCTAACACAAAAATAATTTTTCAATTTCGAACTAATAGTTCCAGGGATTACCCCCTACAACCTCACAAACTTTATCTCTTTATAATATTATTAGTATATTATTAAGTATAGATAATGTAAATTTTTTGTAAGATTTGTTTATGAAGTAGGTAAGTAAAAAATAATAAAATGTAAAAAACATCTTAATTTGGGAACAGTTAATAGACATGTACCTTCATAATTATGCCGTTGATGAGGTTCCAGAGAAGCAATTTTGTGCAGAGGATAGTATTGCCAAACATCCTTGTCTTCAACGTAGCATAGAATAGAATAGAATACCTCTTTAATATCTACATCATATAAATTACAGACATAAATGTATAGAAATTAACGACTCAACGTAGTCATAAACTTTTGAAAAGGACACCTTTGATGTAAGTTTTGAAGTTTCATCGCTAAGATCCGTAACGGACTTTGGCAAAACGTCGACTTTAGTTTGCTTCACCATCTAGTAAATTCAAACATTAATATTTTAGCTAATCGGCCAAGGAAAGTTCAAAGAAACGGGTCTATGTTCACTTTAGAAAAATGCTTTCTTGGAAAAGTAGATTTTAATAATACTTAATAGTAATAAACAAAGAATGTCTGTCTAACTACATAACTAGTTCTAAACCAGCACCCTAATTGCGTAACACACTATTACTCTCAATTTGAATCATTTTGAAGCTTATTGCTAATCCATTGCTCTATTTACGTTCGAAAAGTGTGTCTGCTCAACAACGTAAATAACGCAATGAATGTTGTTGAACTGTCAAAATGAAACCCATTGCTACTGATAGTGTGTTACGCAATTACCCTGCAGAATTATATTAATAATAAAGCTGAACAGTTTATTTGTTTGTATGTTTGAACGCGCTGTTCTCTTGAACCACCGGTGGGATTAGAAAAAAATATTTTTGAATTTGACAGCCCAACTCTTGAGGAAGGCTGTTTAATATCACGCTATGACCCTTAGAAGCAGAGAAAAAAGAAAAAGTAAGAAAGATCACTTACCACAAACGAAGTCACAACGCGGGTAGGAATCGTTGCGACGGGGTGGGCCGGGGGAACAAGGCGATTGAGAATACAAATACCTTTACATAATCAGCCTATAATGTTCCCAGTGCTGGGACATAAGCCTCCTTTCTTTAAGAGGGAGTGGGCCATAATCCACCACGCGGGCCCAGTGCGTGTTGGTGGATGTTACATGCCTTCGAATTTTTGGTGCTAGGTCATGCCGGTTTCCTCACGATGTTTCCCTTCACCGTTTTGAGAGCAGTGGTGATGAAAATAATTTACACAAAGTAAAGTACCTGCGGGGCAATTGCGTAACACATTATCAATCGGAATCGGTTTCATTTTGATAGTTCAACAACATTCATTGCGTTATTTACGTGTTGAGCAAACAAATTTTTCAAACTTATGAAGCAATGGATTAGCAATTTGCTTCAAAATGATTCAGATTCCGATTGATAGTGTGTTACGCAATTAGGGTGCTGCTCGGTTTCGAACCCACGACATACATTTCATAAGTCGCAGCCGTTACCACTGCTCCAAACACCTTTACCTAGGTATATATTAATTGATTATGGCAGCTAAGTAGGTGTAAGTAATGAATGATATTGATTACGAATTTATGAGCACATTTTAATATTTCTTAGGAGTGTTTATGGAATCTGCACTTAGAAAAATCGACACAGTTTATGAAGTGTGTAAGGTTAATTCTAAATTTATAATAGGTGAGTTACGATTAGAGGGGCCCGTGGCTAAATAATAACAGCCACACAGGTCGATCGATCAGGTTAAGCTACGCTTGCCGCGGTTGGTCTGTGGATGGGTGACCATCTTTACATACCCGCGAGACCCATCCGTGCCTCGGAAAGCACGTTAAGCCGTTGATCCCAGCTGTCATTTGTAGATCTTTGACAGTCGTTACGGGTAGTTAGAAGCCCGAAAGTCTGACAACCAGTCTTACCAAGGGGTATTGTATTACCCAGTAACCGGGTTGTGGAGGTCAGATAGGCAGTCGCTCCATGTAAAATACTGGTATTCAGCTGCATCCGGTTAGTCTGGAAGCCGATTACATGTTCAACCAAAAAAACAAAAACTCTTCAGCTTTATTATGAGTAAGGTACAAAAACTAGAAAGCAAAAAACCGATCCATAATAGCGCTTGAAAAACAGAGTGTTCCAGGCGTCCGTTTTCCCGCGTTAAAAACAATATGGACTTTTCATCTATAAAGCGGGAAAACTAATCCATCGAACGATTCACTGATTCACTCATAAAAAATGTGTGATGCATTGTGCTAGAGAAATCCTGTAACAAGCCTTACATATTTTTAAAAGGGTTCAGTGTAAATATTTTAATAAGATTGCAAGTTTTTGAAGCTTTCTTTTTCACCCCCTTCATAAAAGTTGTATAGTTACACAGATTACTGACAACTGAAAGAGAGAAATCGGTGGTGTTTGTACACTTAGTAACCACAAGTAAAGCGCGCGTCGCTCCGTGAGATAAACAAACTGTAACCGCATAACCAACATTACACAAATAACCGTGGTACTGTAAATAAATCTCTAACAGTTAGTGTACACTGAGTTAATTTTCCTACAGGAGCGTTACTAGGAACAAAACAGTTGTATTGTTTTGTAAATATCATTTCGTTATTAGCTGCTATTGTAAACGTATATGTTGCTAATCACGTGGTTAGGTTAGGAGGAATACTTTAGTATAGCACCACGCTACCTACCCCACCGCACGCTGGCGATTAACGAGAAGCGTAAAAACGAAAGCGTTTATCTAGCTAAAAATGAGTTGGCGAGCTACGATTAGCGAGTGCACGACGGCGGTGATGAGCGGTTACTCGCTGGTATGCGTATGTATCAATCGTGTTTGTGAGCGAGCGTCGCTGAGCGAGCTCTCCTCATGACTTTGCAACAAACGAGTACTCGCTGGCGGCGTGAATAGTCAGCGATCAACTATTAATACACACATCAAAAGTGTCTAGGGATCAACATATATTTTTGCAATAACTTTTCTCCTGATTGATATTAATTAAAATTTTCTTTAAGGATTCATCAAATAAAGTGTTTTCGTTTGTCACAGTAACGATAAACCAAGTTACCTTTGCATTAATAAAGAAATTTGCCATTTTCCTAATAAAGGGATTTTTGACATTTGAACCACTAACACAAAAGTTCGAAAAAAAGACTGAAATAACAGTTTTCTCTAAAATTTTATTGGGTAACTTAAACAATTAATAATCCGTGTTTCTACCGCGAACACTAACAACACAAGAACATCGGTTTGGCATACTCAAAATGAGTTCATCCAAATCACGCTGTGGAATGGCCGCCCATGTTCGTTGCAACAACAAAAAAAGGTCTTCTTGCGACTGGATACCCTCCATATTCGGCAGAGCTCTTCTCTGTAGCATATCCCATGCATGCTCAATCGGGTTCAAGTCTGGCGACTGAGCAGGCCAGGGCAGGACATTGATGTTAGCTGCGGCGAGAGTCTGTCTTACAACTCTTGCGGTGTGCGGTCGTGCATTATCATGCATTAACTGAAATAAGGGACCGATTTGCACTTGTAGAGGAACGATGACGTCTGATACAATCGTCTCAGCATAAATTTGAGCGTTGAGGTTGCCTCTGATCCAAATCAACTCAGTTCTTCCGCCGATCCAAATACCCGCCCATACCATGATGGTTCCACCACTATAAGGATGGACTTCCTGGCAGGATTTTAATCGCTGTTGGCGTCCAGGGGTTCTCCAGTGTCGTATACGTCTTGTATCCGGTCTCATACCAAAACGAGACTCATCAGAAAAGCACACGAAACGCCATTGTTCTTCTGCCCAATTTCTGTGTTCAAGAGCCCATTGATATCGAATCCTACGATTGTGCATTGCTATAGGTGGTACCCGTAGCGGTCTTCGGGAATGAAGGTTCACTTCATGCAAGCGGTTTCTGACTGTTTGGTCGCTAATTAAGTTCCCTGAAGAGTGATGAAGCCTCACGGCTAACATCATGGCGGTTATTGTTGGAGCTCTTCGAGTTAAGATTTGAATGTATCGGTCTTGTCTCCGTGTGGTGCAGCGATACCGTCCTCCATGGCGCTCAGCCACGGTACCAGTGCTTCGGTAACGTGTCCAAAGTCGACTGATAACACTCTGACTTGTATTCAGAGCTAAAGCCACAGTACGTTGCCGGGAACCAGCTTCTATCATTCCCACGGCTCTGAGCATTTCTTCCCTGCTTAAATGACGTCGCCGCTCCATAATAACGTTGGTTTTAATCAGTAGTAGGGAAACAGTAGCACTAATAATGTCTTCAATGCGTTGTATGTTTTTATAGGGAAAATATTGACAGCTGATTTTCATCTTTTACTCGAATTTGATTCACAGTTCCTGATTCAAATTATGAAATGCACCAAAAAGGATCCATATAAATTTATAAAATCATAAATTTATTACAAAGCCACATCTCAATCTCAAGAAATCCGCATAAAAATGCTTGATCCCTAGACACTTTTGATGTGTGTATTTATATCGCGTTTACTTACACGGTTCATACGTACATTCTTTTATACGTTTCTTCAACGAAAAAATCGTTGATGGCTATAAGTACGATCTTTAAGATGTACCGAACCCGTGAGGGGTGGTGAATTCGTGAACTCAAACTCAAAGCATTTATTTTCATTAAAACGTTTACAGGCAATTTTGGATTGTCAAAGGGTCGGTCAGTTAGTCTGAAAGTTGAAGTTAGTTGCCCATTCCGAAACGTAAATCTTTAGGGAGAAGAACGGGCACGAAACTTCAACGACATTATTTTAAATCAAGATATTACAAAATCCTGAGCACATTATTCTTGTTGCTTCTATATGTGAGAACAATATAAAATAAAATAATAAAGAAACAATTCAAAATATTAGATTAAAAATAAGCCCTGGCAGGTACCCCGACCAAAACATCGAGATGACCAGTCTCAACTGACGGCAGCGCCCGTTCACGAACATGTCGCGTGGATCAGCACCATCCAGCTCAACCATTTTGTAGGTAATTTGAACAAGTAGGTACTTAAAGTTGAAACAAATAAATACATACAAAGCTAAGTACCTACTGCTCAGCTCGTATCATCTTACGAAAACGTATCAGCAGTCTATTCTGTAAAAATCTCACCGTGAAAACTAAGGTGAAGTGAGCTGTCACTCCGCCTAATGTTAGAGATTGCCCCTATTGATAGCTCACTTCACCTAAGTTATCACGGTGAGATTTTTACAGAATCGACCGGCTGAATCGATAGGCTGCTTTGGACTTTGTCACATTAAACTTGTTTCTTGTCGTGTCATTAAGCTGTCTTTATTATACCTAAGGCTGATTTTTCAATCATCTGATAACTGTATTCCAGCAATCATTTTGAAATTTTGACAGTCATTTCATACAAAAACTGTCAATCGTCAATATTATTCCTCGAATAAAAGTTACTGGCGATGGAAAAATTAGCCATTAGTTTTAAGTATTAGGTGGACTGCCCCATTGGTGTCGTGGTCGCAAGCGCGACTGCTGATCGTAGGGTCCTGGGTCAGGCAAAGTGTTACTGCGTTTTTCCATTGGGAATTTCTTAGTAACAACCCGGATTTTGGGAGTTAGCGGTGGGATACTTCCGTGCCTCGATGCGCACATTCAGCCGTTGGACCTACGCCTGATCTGCCATCCGTGTCAGATCGCCGTCCCATCGGACAATGAGAGTGATGGAAGAGAGTGTAAATGTGTGTGCGCACACATTTGCGCACTGTAACATCTCTCGGGTCGAAGGCTGATCTCCACTGGAGATTGGTCGGCATGCCCGAAATTCGGTTTGGAGGACCTCGGGATATTTTTAGTGAAAGGAAATTTTTGTAGTTGTAATAAACCAAAAAAATTAGATGATTTCACCTGGGACAAAATAACTTTTGGTTATCCTTTGCCTACGAATTTATACAATATAATCTTCGATCAATAATAGCACTGATCGAAGAATATAATATACATAATTCTTCACAACTCTTCTTAAACTTAGTTTACCTTGAAGAATCGCTTCCACCGTGTCGCCTCACATGCAACTAACGTTACGTTCATCCGTCTATTGTGAGGACGCGCTCTGCAGCTGAATTATGGCCGGGAATACTTAAAACACATTCACATATTTCCTTTGTGTAATTGTGTAAGCTCCTGCAACGTTTTCTTCTGAAATACCTTCACCCATTCTTCAGTAAGTTATATTTTTTGTTCTTCATTCTTCGGTTTCTGCGCTTATTTGAACAATATCCTTCAAATGAATAAATAAATGAGTAAGTGAATAAATTCAGGAAAACAGTAGTCGCTATTGATGGATGCGCCCTTTTTGTTCAAATATAAAATGCTGTCCTTTAAGTTAGTACACTTCGGAACGTTGGTCAAAGGCGTCAGTCGAATGAATGAATAGAAACGATCCAAATTTGAAGTTCATGTTTCAATACAATCGATGACAATGTTGTAAAACTTTGGAACTTTCTCTTAATTTTTTTTATATGATCTAGATAAGGGTTTGTTCTCGTTATCTCAATTATTAGTTGTTTTGCTATCATGCCAATAAAACGTGATGCTTTCCTCTTTTGGAGCATTTTGCTCATATTATCGTTGAGCTCTTGGACCTCAAAGATGTGATACTTGATTTTTCCATTTTTAAGTTTGGGAAAGAGAAAGGACATAATGTAAACGTCAAACAATTACTTCGGGAAATGTTTAGAGTCTTACCAAGGGGTATCGTGTTACCCAATAACTGGGTTGTGGAATGTGGAGGTCAGATAGGCAGACGATCCCAATAAAATGCTGGTATTCAGCTGCACCCGGTTAGACTGGAAGTCGATACCAACATAGTTGGGAAAAGGCTAGGCAGACTGATTTTTACCTACCCATCTACTAATCTTCGCCGAGAATCGCAGGATTAATCGTACTAAGCATTTGTTTATCATCGCACGGCACAGATATCCGGCCTTTAGATCTGCATTATGTAGCGAGTTATTTATAAAACATGCTTGTCTAACTATTTTTAACTGCCACTAAAATCATTTTGGAATATTATCGGGATACTAGGTTTGGCTGGCCGATTCGCTGCGTCGATTCATCCTCATTTAGTAATGTAAGAACTCGGGATAAGTCTAACAACACCGATCAGGGGAATTTGTAGGTATTATTATTTATTTTATACTGTAGGGGTTTTAACCTGGATGGCTTTATCATCGAATCTTCACGAATTTCATGACATATTTTGGAGATTTCAATAGAAAACAATAGAGAGTCCTCGTTGGGTGAGAGAGAGTTTCTTTGAATATTATATCTGCCTAGCCTTTTCCCAACTATGTTGGGGTCGGCTTCCAGTCTAACCGGATGCAGCTGAATACCAGTGTTTTACATGGAGCGACTGCCTATCTGACCTCCACAACCCAGTTACTGGGCAATACGATACCCAACCTGACAACCAGTCTTACCAAGAAGACTGGTTGTCAGACTTTCGGGCTTCTGACTACCCGTAACGACTTTCAAAGATCCACGAATGACAGCCGGGACCAACGGCTTAACGTGCTTTACGAGGCACATAAAAGTTAAATTAATTAGCACATAAAAGTTAAAATAACGTGCGTTAGTGTTGCAAAAACTCGAAAATGGCTTGCTCGACCGATTGTTATTGAAACTTTCGTAAGTTGTTGTGTGCGCGCCGGGGTAGGTAGTAGGCACTCTTCATAAACTTCCAACGTTGAGTTGTTACAAGGACTAACAAACAGTACGCTTCGAACAAACTTATTTTTGCTATCGTTTGCGAATAGAAAACGTAAAATCAAACAAGGATTGGCCAGTTTTGACCACAGAAATATTCTAAGGTTTGACATTATAACTCTGGTTAAGTTAGAAATTGATTATATCACTATTTTGGAACAAAATACTTTCAGATATATAATTCAGGTATGGTAAATACCATACCTGAATTATATATCTGAAAGTATTTTAATATTAATATTACTAATAATAATGTTGTATACGTGAAAACGCGGTCACTAATTCGGCCGCGGTCAAATAGTCGGTCATTGCAATTAAATATGTGGCTACGAAGGGCTATAAAATGGCCATAAAAGTAGTTACTTGTTAGCCACAGTAACAGGCTACTATTCTAACCGCGTTATTTCTGGTCATTGTCATCCCCCGCCCTTATCCCAGTTGGTCCTACTTGCATAATATACGACGGGGGTCTCCCGACCGATCACGTATTTTTTAAATGTTTCTTATTGATTAATAATGGGCCTGGTCTTAACCCCGATCTCGCATGATGGAAAGCGATAGCCATGAGGTTTACGCTAGAACGAGCGAGCTAAGTTTCATGCAAATCCGATCAAAGTTGAGTAAAAAGCATCGCAATTTCACATTTGTTTTGTTTTCATAAGTATTATTTACTTTTTTAACCGACCGGTTTTCAATTTGGATGTTTATATATTTTTTCATGGATGTTCGGGCATAACTCCGTCATATGTAGACGGATTTGCAATTTATTTTTAACTAGCGACCCGCCCCGGCTTCGCACGGGTGCAATACGGATACTAAGTACAGGTATTTCAAGAATGCCAGCACGCGCCGCCGCGGCCGGTACCGCAGCAACCGCTATGTCCCTGCATTTTAAATCTGTAATATCTTCGAAAATATTCATTTAAATTACATGCTGTAAAGGGCCATATTTATCTATATTAAATGCAAAATGTATTTAAGGTACTTAATTGGATAAGGATTAATGCTGTATTGCTTAAAATCGCTTCGTAAATAAGCCATTATTTCTCGTAAAAAGTAAAGGATAAAAAATGATTATTGTGGGTTATCCCTAAGAGATAGACATATACCATCGCGGACTTTTTTGTAGACCTTTTTAAGGTGTACAATACTGTACTACATTAATTTTACCTATCTCGTAGGGTTCAGCCAGCGTTTGAAAAGTAAGCGCAAAAAAATGTGTTTATTTATGACATCACATACATGCATGTATTATATATATAAACCTTCCTCTTGAACACTATCTATTAAAAAAAACCGCATCAAAATCCGTTGCGTAGTTTTAAAGATCTAAGCGTTCAAAGGGACAGAGACAGCGACTTTGTTTTATACTATGTAGTGATGGATATAGTTTTGCCTCAGTGTTAGTCCCATATACATTTTATTAACTTTGCTTTTGAGGAATTTTTGTGTTAGCTTTAATAATACGATTTATTTCCATTCAGTTTATATTGATGATGTTTTAATAACTTCCTGTCATTGATATTTAAATAGCAAGTAGTGATATATGAAAATGTGTGGGGTAGGTAGGTACCTACAACTAAAAAGTGAAAATTATAAACTTTTTTACAAATACAAATAAAAAAACAACCGACTTAAAAATACTATAAAGTGAAAAAAAAAAAACGTTTTGTGTGGTGTTTTTTTGGTGTGAAATATGATTGGCGACTGTAACAGTTATGTATCATACACCTTTCTAAGTTAGAAGTCTCTTTTGAAAAGTGCTTAAGGTACATCCATAACCACTTTTCCAAAAGAGATTTGTTCCTATGGTACAAGAAGATGTATGAATTTTTCTAATGATTATAATTCTGTAAATACGTATTGATATTTTGATCAAGATACAACCTGACACTGTCCTGCAAATTGCAAAAAACGTAAGAATTTGAATTTGAATTTCGCGGTCTACCACTGCGCATTCTTGTATTTCTTTTTATTCTATTTATATCCACTGCGCATTCTTGTATTTACAAACATTCTTGTATTGAGAAATTAAAAAAAAATACTTTTTCACTTCAGTAGCTCAAACATGTAGGTTTTGCTGTCTAAAATCAGTGAGCAAAATGCGATTTTGCTCACTGAGGTCTGAGTGAGACCAAGTAACTTTTTATTTTTTTTTCAGAAAGCCGCGAATATCTTATTCAGCCTTGGGTTAATCATACAATTCGAAACATTCACACTCTATCTCTTTCCCGCCATTAGAAAGAGAGAGAGAGAGACAAAGACCAGCCCTTTCGAAGTTCCGATTTTGAATTCGACCTCAAAGACAAACACGTTCGGAATTTTCTACGAACTAAAGAAATTTTCCAAAAAGTAATTATGTCTTTTAATGTAATTTATTGAATTTTTTACTTATTGTTGTATTTAAACGAAAATAAGTATTTACTGCAAATAAAACTGATATTTAACCTGTAAATATTTATTGCTAGTTTCAATAATGTTACGTAATATATTTTGAATAATAAAATATCATGGGTGCTATTTCCGAACACGCCTTAATTTATCTCAATATGTTCTCGCTGCTGAAGTGAAAAGTTATGTGTGTTACACGAGAGCAAACTTTTTTGCATCTCGTCCCTTTGAATCCCACGCCACACTCAGGATTCAACTTTAGAAACACTCGCTACGCTCGTGATTCAATCGTTGAATCCTTCGCTTGCTCAGGATTCAAAATCAGCCATGCTATTCTCTAAGGATACAGCCAAAAAAAAAAGTCAATAAAACGTTTAATTATATTTCAATGATGAATTGACTATAGAGTGGTTGTGTTCTGAATTTTCGAAGGGAAGCCGGCGGGAATCGAGTTGTATGGTACCTTCGCCACTGCTAGTCTGTGCGTTACGGATGCATTACGGTCACTATAAACATTGATTTTTTTTATTTACCTTTGGTTTACTTAGGTAAGTTTTATCCAGCGAATAAATTTTGATTCTTTGACTGATTTTCCATACAAAAACTGTCTGACATCAATTATATTTCACAAATAATACTTAAAAAATAATTGACGTAGGGCTCTAACAATATAAAACATCAAAGAACAGCCTATCGATTCTGTAAAAATCTCACCGTGATAACATAGGTGAAGTGAGTGTGAAGTGAACTATCAATGGAGGCAATCCCTAACATCAGGTGGAATGACAGCTCACTTCACCTTAGTTTTCACGGTGAGATTTTTACAGAATAGCACTGCAGTACCATCGAAATGAAAAGATAAAGAAGACGTTGGTCAAATCAGCTCATAAATTGTCTAACAAGATTACAACAACCTATGCGTACGATGTCGAGTGTGGTTTCAAAGAAAGAAAAATTAAGTGCTTTAATCACACAACCATCCCGTTTTACTTCAAAGTGTGCATGTATCGCTGCACTCAACTACCAATTTTCTCATGTTCTCGGCAGTCTTTTGCCATCCCGCACGAAAAAGGCACTTTGAGAAGGCTCTCTAGCATAAGTAGAGCACGGAGACGCCTCGGTGGCCAAATCTAGAGACGGCATTGTCAACACTTTCCATACAAACAAAGCGTGTCACTGACTGTGTCTACTCGCACTACGCACTGGCACCGCCTTCAAAGCCGTCAGTTTCTATTATATGTCATTTGAGTCGTAGTGTGAATTATTATACTTTAAGTAAGAAAAAAACAGTTTTTTTGACGTGACAACGTCTTATAATTCGATGAAGCTGGCTGCACGCACGAATAAAACATGACGTCATGCGGCGTTACCTCGCTCTGAGGCGTTCCATTTAAGGCTTGAAGTGCAAGTGAGAGCGCGGAATGAGGGACAGAGGCACAATCGAAAAAAAAAGAAAAAAAAAGAATGCAAAAAAATTTTTTTTTTTTGTATTTTCTTATGACGTTGTCACGTTCAACTATCGTCAGTTAACCGACTTTACAGACAACCGGTTCTTAATTTTAATCTTTACAATGTATGTTAAACTGAAGCTTCCCATTCGGCGAGCACCTTTGTTTTTTTTTGACAAGTGTAACTGACGTCTGTCAACTGAGCTGCACACCTTTACGACTTTTATCTTCGCCCGAAACCCTATTGTTTTATATATTTACTAGCTGACCCCGCAAACGTCGTTTTGCAAAAAAATAAAATAGATAGTAGCCGATTCTCAGACCTTCCCAATATGCATATAAAATTTCATACAAATCGGTCCAGCCGTTTCGGAGGAGTATGGTAACTAACACTGTGACACGAGAATTTTATATATTAGAAGATCATTGTGTGTATGTTAAACATATAATTTTGATAGTTATAATAATAAAAAATTATACTATTTAGTACATTTTTTAAATATTGCAGCATTATGATGAGATAGCAGCCTTTTTGGCCTCGCTCAGGTTTTTTTTGGTGTTTAATTTTTTGTCTATAGGTAATGTAATTTAATTTTCTTAATTTTGAATGCTGAATGAATATTTTAATTTTGTTATGCTTTTTTTTTCTTAAATGTAATTAATTAACTTAATATATTTCAAGTGGCTATAATTTATTTTGTACGCCAATTGTGGCAAAACATGTTGAAACTAACATATCTTCACTTTTACATTCACATTTGCATGTATATGTATAATGTTACACATGTTTACAAATAAATATATCTTTATCCAGTTTTATTATTTGTATTTCTTGTGCGTGACGCAATTAGTTAAAATATTTTTCTTTCTCGTTTTTTTTTCAATCAGCGCACTAACAGTGCCACGAATATTAGTACTGCCGCCCTAGGCGCAGCAATTACGTGCTCCGTGGTCTGTAGCCTTCTTATTTGCCAAGCAGACAGGGTTTATAGGACCTCCTATAATTAATAGAGCATGCAAGGGACGAAACGGGTTTTAAAAACGGTATTTTTATTGAGGGATGTAACGTTTCGCATTCAATATTTTTTATCAAAGAACATAGCAACGTGGTATAAAAGCGTTGTTTTGTTGTTTATTCCTTTGATAAAAAATCTACGAATCGGAATAAATCGATCAGTACCAAATACCGAGAATTTTTGTTTTTATTTTTGGAACGAACTCCTATAGCGGTCGTCACGTAACTTTTTATTACATACTAGCTTTTGCCAGCGACTTCGTCCGCGTGGAATAATGACTTCCGGAAATTGAGGCACTAACTCTCATAGAGTTTAACCGATGTGCTCTTTCTTCTGCCGATTCTTGAGAACGCGTATTTCTCATTCAACGCGTTTTTCAAGACAATAGCGGGCGGACGCCGGCGTCTGCTAGGGGCTTGAATAACTAAAAATATATAACTGCGTCTAATATATAAAATAATATATAATAAAACCTACTTCACTTAAAACTAAATACCTATAACTACTATAATTAATAATACCTATAGGTACCTATAATTAATAAAAGTACCTACGCTTTTACCTACTTAATATTAAAAAAAACTGAACATAAATTAACCAAAACTTACCTACTACTAACTAACTACTACTAACCTATTACTACTTCACCTAAAAAGAAATCCTGTTTTCCCAACATTTCCCTTCACTGCTCTGCTCCTATTGATCGTAGCGTGATGAAAAGTATACTATAACCTGCCCAGGAGTATGAAGAACAATTGTACCAAGTTTCGTTGAAATCCGTCGAGTGGTTTTTGTTTCTATAACGAACATACAGACAGACAGACAGACAGACAAACATTTTACTGATTGCATTTTTGGCGTCAGTATCGATTACTAATCACCCGCTGATAGTTATTTTGGAAATATATTTCATGTACAGAATTGACCTCTCTACAGATTTATTATAAGTATAGATAATAGAAAGAGTCAGAGAGAGAGATAGTTTTCATGGTTTTCGTGGGTGCTGAAGTCAATACTGAGGTTAAAATAAAAATCCAAGATGGCGGCTGCGAAAATTTTCAAATTTTCGGCATGGGTGTCGTTTTCATGGTTTTCGAGTGTGATAAGCCGATAGTAAGGGCAAAATAAAAACCCAAGATGGCGGCTGCAAAGTTATCGAAAATTTCTTCATTGGTGTCGTTTTCATGATTTTCGAGGGTGCTGAAGCAGATAGTGAGTTCCAAATGAAAATCCAAAATGACTGCGAATATTTTCAAATTTTCGCAGGCCACCTTTGATTTTCATCTTGAACTTCATTCCTGCCGGGGGACCCTCGACATCACACGTTTTTTTCATGTCGGCGGTATCTAGTAGCCGGAGCTTACATATGATACCTACAGTCCTTCCACATACTTAAGCTCTTACAACAACCCATCGGCAACCTTATGATAATGAGAATAAAGATTATTATGTTTTTAAATCAGGAGTAAAATAGTTGTAAAAGGATTGTATGTACCTACCATCGAACTTTAGATAAATACTGCCAGACGGGTATTATGAGTGAACGAGACGACTCCGTCCAAAACCAAACTTTTACTGAAACTTGGTATGGATTGTTGACGGCGGGGTACTGTATGAACGAGAGTGTATTTCATAGCATATTTTTAGCAAGAATTTTATCATCCAAATCAAGGAGTTTGGAGTGGGCTACTGGGCTATCATAATCCAACACGCGGGCTCGTTGCGGGTTGGTGATCTTCGATTATTTTTGTTCTAGGACAAATGTCCTAGAACACCTCACGATTTTTCCTTCACCGTTTTGAGACCAGTGGTGATGAAACAATTTATACAAAGCGTTTCGTAATCCGTTACAATTTGTCTGTTTCTGGAGCCCTTTTACTGTAGACCCCATTTTTTTTAATGATATATGGACTTTATCTATAAGTACGTAAAATATTATAAAACAATTTATAAAATGAATTACAAATCAACAAATTAATTATATTCCTTTGATGAGATAACCCGTTACGGTTCAATTCGTAAGAAGTGATGAAAACAGCCATGAAAATAAGGAAGCAACAAAAAAACACTATCTCAAAGAAATGGGGTCGCATCGCAACTGCACGATCTGCTTCCTGGGTAAATTCCACGTAAATTACACATTTTTACTGCCACATTATTAGCTGTCACTAAAAATAGCGAATGACGTCGTCGCATTGTGTACATACATGTTGCACTCAATGTTACTAAACCCGACTTTGTAATGATTTACAGGATACGTTTCGGCAGGCGGAAGCTCTATTTCTGAGTATTCGGGAATTTTAACTGTTTGTTTAATTTTAACTGAAACGAATTTATTCAGTTGGTAAGGCTTATTTTTTTATTTATTTATCCATTTATTTCAGGCATCAAGGCCCATAAACACATACAAGACAATATTAATATAACTTAAAAATACTATAAATACATACAATATTATAATTAGGTACATTAAAAAACTAACGCACACGAAGTGTCTGCGTCTTGTTTCGCTGACTATTGTCATGTAGCCTGCTACGAAACCGGCGGAACACAAAACCCTTCGGATAGAACTCTTCCTTGAGGTACTTTTCGAGACGATCTGTCGAAACACGCACCACGAACGACTTGAAGTTCTTGTTGTGATGCGACTCCAAATTCTCGACCCTCAAAGTCCAGTTGCTCTTCTCACGCATGTACTCCACGATCTCCTCAACCTTCGTGGAGTGGTGCAGTCTGGACACGTACAGCAAAGAAAAGTGACAGAAAAATTCGGTCTTCGTGGGAAAAACACATAGGTACTTAGTTTTCGTGGGAAAGGTGTTTTGCTTATTTTTGCCATTTACTAAGTAGTTATAAATCTAAATGACGAATAAAAATAAGCAAAATCCAATAAAGGCGGTGACTTGTAAAATTAATTTGTACAATAGATAGGTATTTATTTACTAGGATGGTACCTCCTTAATTTATGTGTTCGTAATAATATGTTGTCGCTTTGTACCTACTTGTCACTTACATAGGCAATAGTTTTTTTTTTTTTGTTATCCTATACTGTCCCTCTTCTGGGTACAACAGTGCTATTCTGTAAAAATCTCACCGTGAAAACTTAGGTGAAGTGAAATGTCACTCTACCTGATGTTAGGGATTCCTACTATTGATAGCTCACTTCACCTAAGTTATCACGGTGAGATTTTTACGGAATCGACCGGCAGGTCTCCTCCGAATCCATCCAGGAACTCTATTCCCTAATAGTTTATTCCTACAAAAAATATAATGACTGAGAGCACAAATTAAGAAAAAGAATGAAAAATGGTTTATTCTGCACAAATTACTTACGAGTTGTCAGTCATAAGTTATAAGTTCTAACCCGACTTACAACTTTGTGTGAATAATTTCATCACCACTGCTCTCTGTCTCTGAACGGTGAAGGAAAACATTGTGAGGAAACCGGCATGTCCTAGAACCAAAAATTCGAAGACATGTGTCATCTACTGGGCCGGCGTGGATTACTGGCCACCTCCTCACCGACAGGACGCCTGTGTCCCAGCTGTGGTAACTTTTCAGGTTGATTATGATACTCATACTAATACAAAGTAGTCGAAAGCCTAGTAACCGATTATAATTAAAATCCCCGACTAAACGATTATTATGTAGAAAACCAACAAAAGACCACTGCTAATGGCGTTTGTCCACCGCAACTGGTTGTGTTGTATTTGTGCCGGCAATTCAAAACACGTTTGATCGAGGAAACTCACCGTGAAAACACGGTACGTGATTGAGAAGTGCTCATTTTGAGAAGTGCACATTTTGCGAAGTGCACATTTTGCGAAGTGCACATTTTGCGAAGTGCACATTTTGCGTCAAGTGCACATTTTGCGTCAAGTGCACATATTGCGAAGTGCACATTCTGCGTCAAACCCAAATGAGCTGCCCTGCCTGCTGATGCTAGAGATTGGCACCATTGACAGCATAGCAGCTCACTTTAAGCTTACTTCACCTAAATTTTCACGACGAGGTTTTTACAGAATAGACTGGTATGATAAGATAAATTGTTACATAAAAAACAATAAATAAAGAAAATAAATTAATTTGCGGTTAATATGACGCAGATAAAGAACACAAACACAAAATAATAACAAGTTGAGTGAAAATATGCGTCACATCCACGCAAAAAGGCCATCGCTCAGCATAATGCCACGATACAGTACAGCGCTGGTTTTTAGCGACAGCCAGCGTTGACGTCAAACCGATGCAGTTAATAAAGAGGTATAAATAACGCAAGAAAAACAAAATAAATACACAATAAGTACCTGCACTTATTGCAAGTGGTGGAAGTGTCCCTATCTATTCGAACTCTTTACTAAATAATGTAAATCAACAAAAAATGCAATCATCTCTTAAAATGTATACACTCGTAGAGCAATGTTTGTACACAGTAAATGCAAAATTATAAACGAATACAGCATGATTTTGTATTTTATTTGCAACAGAAATATTTTTCAATTTCCAAGAGTCGTTGTTGGTTTTTATCATGCTAAAATAATATTTGATGTTGCATTCCAATTTGTACTACTTTTTTTTTTTTATTTGATATACGTTTACGTTTTATGTTTCAAATTAATGGTTACATTTTTAATACGTTTTTTATGTATTTGCGACGTCATCAAAAATTGTTCTGGCTGGCGTAAAGTTGGAATAGTGAGATTTTCGTGTGTGGTGTGGGGTGAATATCGTTCTTTTTTTGTGCTGCCGGACTTTCTCCTTTGTTTCGGTGAATTGCCATTTATGATGGCAATGTGTGTGGTACGTGCCCAGTACGGTTTTTCCCAAACGCTGCGTCTTAGTATCCTAATCGGTCGCGCTCCACACGGACACAACCCCGTATTGAATAAAGTGTCGTATACAGCAGTGCGATTCGGTAACCATCTCACCGTGAAAACTTGAAAAGTGAAGTGAGCGTGGAGTGAGCTGTCAGTGTCATCCTGATGCTAGGGATTGATACTCTTGACAGCTCACTCTAAGCTCACTTCACCTAACTTTTCACGGTGAGATTTTTCCAGAATCGATCGGCAGGATTGAGCGCGGAGATTAGTCACGACTTCGCGAGTGAAATGGATACAGTACTTTTAGGCCAGTGACATTGCTCTCAAATTGACTTGCTTCGTCAATAAAATAATAGGCACAGGCAGACTTTCTGAAAAATGTAGCCAATTTAAAAGGCTAACAGTCTTAAAATAATAATATTTACAAGTTTAAAAAAATAAGTTTTGGTTATTGTATTAGGTATGCTTTAAACTCAATACTCTAATTGGGGTGTATGAGGTCTTGCGTAAATTATGTTACACCTTGTATACATCATATTTTGATCCTTGTTTTAGTAGGTAGTTTAAGCAAACTTTTGATACTCAACACCAGCTCATCGGAAGATTTATTCGGAATTACTCGAGTATTTGTAGAAACGTTTTTGCTGAGCGAATTGATCTGGAAGCGGATTAATTTCATGGAGAAAAACTAGGTACAGGAAATTTTAGTAAATCTGATCATAGCCTTTGAACTGGCTGGTATGATGTTACCTAGATGGATTTCAGGCTACACAATAAATACATAAAAGTTTGAAACGTCGTCGGTCGTACCTTGCTTTTCGAAGTTATATTAGACTCAGTTTTATATCGATCTCCCAGGGCCTCAAGTCTGCTATTACAATAGTGACAGAATGGTCTATCATTGATTTCATAATTGTTGATTTTGACAAGTTTGGTAATCTACTAATTTAACGGCATCATTATGACTTTCCAATGGTCAACCACTGACACTCCATTGAAAGAAATGGCATAAAATGGTAATCTCGTACATAAAGACAAATGAATAAATGTAATGTTTATTGCTTTTTACGAACTTCTTACTACTTCAGATTGCAAATACTAACACGTAATCCTTAGGAAAAAATATTTATTAAATTAAATCAGGCATGAAATTTAGTAGTAGTTTTTCTCAGACCAAAGACCGACCAATGATCGACCATTATGAATTTAGCGGATTACGAACTTTTAGCAAAATTACAATGGGATCGTGTTGGAATGACGAATTTATAAAAATAGCAGACTCGGGCCCCAGCGTAGGCGTTCGATAAACGAATGCGCAGCGCAGACGCCGCGACAACGCGGCGCAGGCGTCGCGTTTCCTCTGGAGTCAATTGAAAGCTGCGCTAACGCGGCGCATGCGTCGCGCACCTGCGGCGCTAACGCAGCGTATTCATTTACGGTCACTTACCGCCGATTTCCAAAATGTGAAATGAAATCTAAAATAAAAAGCATTCTCTCTCTCCCGTCGCGCATCTAATTAGCAGACACAATAGAAATTTTATTGTTCACATGGTGTACACTTGACGTGCGAAGAGTTAAAAAAAAATCGTTTTATTATAAGTATTATTTGTTTTTATAGCGCACTCTGTTAAAATTTCAAGTGTCTACCCAATAGGTTCAAAAGATACAACCTTGTGACAGACGGACAGACGGACTGCCAGTGGAGCTTTAGTACCTAATAGGGTACCCCTCAAAAGGCCTCAAACGTTTCAAGCGGCCATTTTGTTTTAACTATTTTCGGTGCATTATCAATAAATGTAAGAACAAAGCTTCGGAGAAAGTTTCACTCATCCGACAGATTTATCTATATTCTAAAAATACGCTTCGAGTTCTGTTAAGTACAAGATTAAAGAATGTGACGCTAAATTAAAGATGTGAATCAACATTGACTTATGTCGTGTTTTTAAGTCCATTTCATGCTGTATTTGTTGTTAAGAAAATAGAATTGTTGATCTTTTATTTTGGTTTTCAAAAGATGTTTTATCTACAAATCAGGAGTTGACAACCCATAATGTATGTCTACAAGTATTTCGGCATTTATTGCTATTTGTTAATATTAGGAGGAAATCAGGAAACTGGTATTAAAAACCTTCAGAAAAACTTTTTTTTAAAGTTTCTATTGCAATAATAGTGACAACGACACACATCAAATTGATTATATCATTATATCAGACTTTAAGAAAGTGGAACGGACTAGTGTAAAATACAGTCAGCACTTAACTATTCTAAGTATTAAAATAATTACGTATCACGTAAGATTAAAATTGCTTATTAGAATGTAAGTAATTAGTTATTAAAAACCTAGTTCTTAAAAAAAAGGATTAGAAAATACAAAAACGCTTCTATTCAACGAGGCTTTTTTTTTTTTTTTTGTGGATGGGAAATCATCCAATGACCCCTCCCGCTCTGGGTGGAGCAGAAGGGAGTGTCAGACTCTTACTGACTAAAACCCACCCGTATTCCTTCCTTAGCCCTTTGTGTTCCGGGGTAGCGGCTTATTTTATATAATTTTAAATAAATTTTCACACAACCAGGAAGTTATAAAAAATTACATTCCGACAAAGTCTTTGTTTTACCAAAGACGATTTAGCTTAAATTCGATGAATAGAAAGCATTTCAAGTGCCCATCTGCATACATCGAAATGCTATTATTTTAAATGTATAAATAAGTAATATTCGCTTTCGATTTAGTCCCGAAAGTACGTACGGTAACTCGATCTGTCGGTGGATTAGTCTAATACCCAGTCGGTTCCGCTAGGTACTAGTTTTCATAGTGCTGTTGAAACTAGCATTATGTCACAATTAATCTATTCCGTATTAGTGGTCGCAAACGGTACTAGAGCAGAGTGGAGCAGGTAACAAAGAAAATGTGGAGATTCTTGCCGGCTCTCCTGCATAGGAAACGACCAATTGGAACCGTGCACTCTAGCTTCTGACGTTCCATAAGTGGCCATTTAGGTTTAAAATGTGAAATAAAATATTTTGGTTTTTGTACTGCTGAGCATGAGATTCTGGGTTCAATTCCCAGATCGGAGAAAGTGCTATAGGGTTTTTCCATTAGGAATTTCACAGTATCTGTCTAGATGTGTGCTCGGGTGATGGCAGTAGGGTCGCCTTTAAAACATAACTGGCGAAATCTGCGAGTGCTGGTACACCTCTGGCTATCCTGAAAGTTAAAGAGTCCGTTAATTTTTTTTTTTAAACTTTATTTAACAGTTAATCCGATGCTAACTTCGTTAATTAACGGAGGACCGGTCTTGTATTTCTGGATGCCTGGATAACTCAATACTCGGCAGTATAATTATTATTTCGTGAATATGTCATGGGGAATATCAACCAGAAAATAAAAATATGTTGTTTGACAGCTAATTTATTAAACCTGTCCTAAATTAATGAGCAGTGTTTCTGTTATGAAATCAATACATAATATTAAATAACAAGCTTTTGCCCGAAAAACGTTTGCTGGAATATATCCCACGGAAACGTACCTACTACCGGAATAAAAAGTACCTATGTGCTAGTTCAGCTTATAAACTATCTGTGTGCCAAATTTCATACAAATCCGTTCAGTCGTTTTTGCGCCAATCAGGATCATACCTACATCCAGACAAATGGACAAAAAGAAATCCTTACTATTTTATTAAAAACTAGCGGTCCGTCCCGGCTTCGCACGGGTGGACATTAATTTATTAAACATTTTATTTTTTTCTTGCAATTAAAAAAGTCTATATTAATCAGTGATAATGTAGCATTGAAATGGTGAAAGAATTTTAAAAATCGGTTCTGTACTTTTTGAGTCAATTCGTTACAAACATACATACAAACCTTTCCTCTTTATAATATTAGTATAGATGTATAGAATAAGGATTAGACTAGGCACAAAAATTATATACATTCTATTAAAGAACAACTTTTAAACAAAGCATGAGACATATAGAAGCAACAAGAATGAAGTACATACCCAGGATTTTGTAATATCTTGATTGAAAAGAGTGTCCTTGGAGATTCTTGCCCATTCTTCTCCATAGAGATCTACTTTTTGGAATGGGTCACTAGCTTCAATTTTCTGAGTAACTTACCGACTCTTTGACAATTCAATATTCAGGACCGGTAAATGGTTTAATTGAAATCAATGCTATTGAGTTTGAGTTTGAGCCTGTCGAATTTAGAACATTTCAACCAATATTGTTTTCCCTTTGACAGCAATGCGGATGAACTTTATTATTCCCAATAATCACATTACCCATTTAGATTCAAATAATGATAACGATGTTTGTTATCTAGAATTCTAGATAGTTACAGAACAGCCCACGCAAGTGACGTCTACTCTAAAATCAGTTAAAAAGCAGTCGCCATTCACACACGTAAAAATATCTCAACATTATCATCAATATCGTCAGTTTATCGCGACGATAGATTCGAAGAAGAAGAAGATACATCACGGGCATTAGTTCTGTGCTACAAATAGGCACACTTGACGCCAGTAAATTCTTAATCCAAACATCTCGTTTGTTTAGATCCATGGGGATCTATTTAGGCGGGTTCACTGACCTCTATATACCATGCTCTATATTTACCACCATAAATTATACTCATGCGCAGATTTAAACGTTTATAGTTTTTAAACTGTCGGAAATACGAACAAAGTTGGAACGTTTTTATGCTCGATAAGGTACAGAAGACGCCAGCACATCAAGCTACCCGAGACTGTAAAATTTTCCCCATCAACTTTGAATCTTATGCTTTAGTGATAAAGTTGAAAATCTATTAAAGAAATTTGACAGATTGTATTAGTTTGATGTGCTAGCGTCTGTACTTATTATAGTTTCAGTTAAGTAAGAATTGTAACTCTATCGAAACTACCTTACCAACCAACCACCAACTAACTAAGTTAGAGTTTATTCACTGTGTTTGAATAGGGTTTTAATTAATTAGTGGTTATGGCTGAACTCATTTCGGCATGAAATATGGGATATTTGTGTAATGTATGTAATCGTGCAATTAATACCGGTAGTTTTCCTAGAGTATTTATGAAAGCTGTGGTCCATCCAATTTACAAGAGTGGGGACTGAAGCAATGTGTCTAATTATAGGCTGATTTCCGTTTTGAGTTCTGTGTCTAAAATCCTTGAAAAAATATTAAATAAATCGCTAACTTCATACCTGTCTAAAATTAAAATAATTGCCAACAATCAATAAGGATTTAGACAAGGAATCTCCACTGAAGACGTTGTCCAAGATCTTGTAAAAAGCGTTGTTTGTAATTTGGATAAAAAGCAAAAATGCTATGGTGTTTTCTAGACTTATGTAAAGCATTTGACTCGGTTTTTGTCCCCACACTGCTTTTGAAGATGGAAAACATTGGAATATGTGGCCTTGCTTTTTTTCTGAAAGAACTCAACGTGTAAAAATCAATTCCTTTGTCAGTGAAGATGAGTGTATCTGATATCTGGGGTGCCACAAGGAAGCATATTAGGGTCAACCTAGTTCCTAATTTACATAAATGATTTATGCAAAATGTCTATCCCCAATTGCGATATATTTACGCTGACGACACTTATTGCATATACTTGGGACAAGGCCAAACAAAGAACGGAACAATCTCTCCGCCTTGTGATGGAGTGGCTTTCAGCAAATCTTTTGACTCTCAACATTAAGAAGACCAAACTGTTACGTTTCCTTGCCGAATTCTATGCTCTTACCTTCCGAGTCCAGTGTAGTAAAAGCCCATTCCTGTTCAGAGCATGATATCAGCTGCTGCTGTCTTACACTATCCTTAGTTTCTAGTAGGTATGAAAAACTAACCTGGGGCACACACATCGAGGCATTATCTACAGTCGAGTTCATTAATATATTGGCAGTGACAAAATTTCAAAATACTATAAGCGTCAAAATGATCATATAGTTCTATACAAACTTAGACATAAATAAAATGTTAACATACATTTAAAGTTTCAAAATATTATAAGCGTTAAAATCATCATCATTTTAACATTTATAATATTTTGAAACTTTGTCACTGCCAATATATTAATGAACTCGACTGTACCATTACAAGAAAGCTCATCTACATATTTAACCCTTAGGGTAGGGTTTTTCCAAATTTATATGGGACCAACTTCGAGGTGTACCCTATCCCAATAAAAAAAGAATTGTCAAAATCTGACTACTCTGTAAAAAGTTATGCGTGGTCATACATTACAATCAGTGAGTGAACAATCAATCATCCCCTGTTTTCCTACCCTTAGGGTTGGATTCTTTTTTCCAAATTTATATGGGACCAACTTCGGGGTATATCCTTTCCATTAAAAACGAATTATCAAAATCGGACTACTCTGCAAAAAACTATGCGTGGTCATACATAAAAAAAATATATACGCGTCGACTTGAGAACCTCCTCCGTTTTTTCGTCGGTTGAAAATTAACCCCAATAGAAAAACATGTTTAAGTATTCAAATAATCAAATCAAAGCGCTCAATTTGCGTGTGCCAGTACAGCATCTACAGGTACGTTTTCTAATCTATTTCTTTACATCTTCATCAGATACATTTAGAATAGACTATATTCAGACAAGTTTTAGTCTAAAACAGTTTTACTATGACAGTTATCTGTTAGACATAGGAAAACTGCAACATAAAATTGAACTTCCTTTTAGACGGCGTGACATTGTCTGTTTTAATTAAGCTTCGACCAACCAATCCGAAATCAGCTTATAAAGCTGATTTCGGATTGGTTGGTCGAAGCTTTATTCGCATTATTCCGGGCAGAAATAAGTTTTCTCGGAAATTCGTTACCAATTCTAAGCTTGCATTAAATGAATCAGACGTATTGCATTCAGAGATAGAGAAACAAAAGCAGCACACTTATATAATAAGACATTTCTGTAAAATCATCCATTTTTTTTTTAAATTCTATAATATCAGCATATTTCTTTCCGACTGCATGGCAAAGGCCACTTCTAAATCAAAGAAGGTTCTTAATAGCGTTGATCACCACGTCATCAACCCATCTTGAGCAAAGCCGCAAGGGCTTGCTCAAGACGGTTTGGCGATTACTTACAAACTTATTTGAACTGTAAGTCTAGGTTTCCGTACGATGTTAGTAATGCCCAAATAAAAAACTCAAAAATCACGTATGAATGTAAAAAGACACATTGGTATTTCCCCTTTTTGAACGAACAATTTATTTAAAGCTGATTTTTCCTACGTCAGATAATTTTATCCGAGGAATAATTTTGAATTTTTGACAGGTGAATCTGTCAGACGTCAAATATATTCCACGAATGAAAATTATATACCTGTCGATTGAAAAGTCAGCTCTAAATATTATAGACATGCAAACAGTGATCGCCCGACAGTTAAATGGGGTATTGGTTTCCAATCAGTGTACATACAACAATTGGGCTACGATTTTGGCGACCAGTAGATACATTCGCAATAATATTTATTTCGGGACGCTTTGAGGCCGGCCGTGTCGAAAGGGACGCAAGGTCACGTCTCGCTTCCAAGTTCTCGCTCTGAAGGCCGGCTATTAGTCTTTTGAGAAACTAGTCCTTCTAAGAGCCAGTGGAGTTGCAGCTCATATGAATACCAGTTTCTCATTCACTCCAGTTTCTCGCGTATAACAGTTTCTAACACAATCCTAAGGATTCTGACGTAAATTTCTTATCCATGTCTTCATTTGTTTTAATAATCACCACTGTTCTCAAAATGGTGAAGTAAAACATCGTGAGGAAACCGGCATGTGATATACTTAACCAAAAATTGGAAGACATGTGACACCTACCAACTCGCACTGGCCCCGCGTGGTAGATTACAGCCCACTTCTTATCAAAGAGAGGAAGCCTGTGTCCCAGCAGTCAGAACATTATAACTTTTGTTTTATGACTTTTAGTTATTCATAAAAATAAAATCTTAGTATTATTTAAAAAAAATTAATTGATTGATATAAATGTGAACAACAATAAAATAAAGCACTAGATAAGCAAACGTGTCCCCCCTGCATTTGCGTCGCAAACGCATATTTTGTATTAAGTACCGCAGTACAAGATCTAAAAAGACGTGTTATTATAACAAAAACTTTACATTACTTTTTGGTAAAATTATTAATTTTGTAAAAAGTCATAGAGCAAAAGTTGTTGGTCATGATGTTATTGATATAGTCCTGAGAGGTTATTAGTATATTAAAAATAACCCTGTATGACGCAATGAATGTTGTTGAATTGTCAAAATTATATATAAAAGCGTTGCCGTTGTTAGTGTGTTACGCACTTATCCCGCTGGTTCTTTGTGAAACAAAGTCGTACAAGACAATGCGACTGGTGTTATGTTTCCCCGCCGTCCCGTTAAGCCCTATTCGTCTTAGGTCTTATGATCATCATATTCACAGCCCAACTTCACCCACTGCTGGACTCTGGACACTGTGCAATGTGGCTTTATTTCCTTGTGGCAATCCTCACGCTCTTGTACTAGCCTTATCCATATTCATCTTATTAGTACAGTGTATTTGTCGCTTTTGTCTAAGTATTCTAAAGCTTGAAATACACACATCAAAAGTGTCTAGGGATCAACATATATTTTTGCAATAACTTTTCTCCTGATTGATATTAATTAAAATTTTCTTTAAGGATTCATCAAATAAAGTGTTTTCGTTTGTCACAGTAACGATAAACCAAGTCACCTTTGCATTAATAAAGAAATTTGCCATTTTCCTAATAAAGGGATTTTTGACATTTGAACCACTAACACAAAAGTTCGAAAAAAAGACTGAAATAACAGTTTTCTCTAAAATTTTATTGGGTAACTTAAACAATTAATAATCCGTGTTTCTACCGCGAACACTAACAACACAAGAACATCGGTTTGGCATACTCAAAATGAGTTCATCCAAATCACGCTGTGGAATGGCCGCCCATGTTCGTTGCAACAACAAAAAAAGGTCTTCTTGCGACTGGATACCCTCCATATTCGGCAGAGCTCTTCTCTGTAGCATATCCCATGCATGCTCAATCGGGTTCAAGTCTGGCGACTGAGCAGGCCAGGGCAGGACATTGATGTTAGCTGCGGCGAGAGTCTGTCTTACAACTCTTGCGGTGTGCGGTCGTGCATTATCATGCATTAACTGAAATAAGGGACCGATTTGCACTTGTAGAGGAACGATGACGTCTGATACAATCGTCTCAGCATAAATTTGAGCGTTGAGGTTGCCTCTGATCCAAATCAACTCAGTTCTTCCGCCGATCCAAATACCCGCCCATACCATGATGGTTCCACCACTATAAGGATGGACTTCCTGGCAGGATTTTAATCGCTGTTGGCGTCCAGGGGTTCTCCAGTGTCGTATACGTCTTGTATCCGGTCTCATACCAAAACGAGACTCATCAGAAAAGCACACGAAACGCCATTGTTCTTCTGCCCAATTTCTGTGTTCAAGAGCCCATTGATATCGAATCCTACGATTGTGCATTGCTATAGGTGGTACCCGTAGCGGTCTTCGGGAATGAAGGTTCACTTCATGCAAGCGGTTTCTGACTGTTTGGTCGCTAATTAAGTTCCCTGAAGAGTGATGAAGCCTCACGGCTAACATCATGGCGGTTATTGTTGGAGCTCTTCGAGTTAAGATTTGAATGTATCGGTCTTGTCTCCGTGTGGTGCAGCGATACCGTCCTCCATGGCGCTCAGCCACGGTACCAGTGCTTCGGTAACGTGTCCAAAGTCGACTGATAACACTCTGACTTATATTCAGAGCTAAAGCCACAGTACGTTGCCGGGAACCAGCTTCTATCATTCCCACGGCTCTGAGCATTTCTTCCCTGCTTAAATGACGTCGCCGCTCCATAATAACGTTGGTTTTAATCAGTAGTAGGGAAACAGTAGCACTAATAATGTCTTCAATGCGTTGTATGTTTTTATAGGGAAAATATTGACAGCTGATTTTCATCTTTTACTCGAATTTGATTCACAGTTCCTGATTCAAATTATGAAATGCACCAAAAAGGATCCATATAAATTTATAAAATCATAAATTTATTACAAAGCCACATCTCAATCTCAAGAAATCCGCATAAAAATGCTTGATCCCTAGACACTTTTGATGTGTGTATTTGCAGGTTACATCATGACTGTCTGTTGTTTCATTAACTTACTCGGCCGCCTCTTGTAGTTTTATAGTATTTTGCTTTCGTGTAGGTCATCAAACTCAAACTCAAAGCATTTATTTCAATTAAAACATTTCCAGGCACTTTTGAATTGTCAAAATTAACTACTTAGTCGGTCAGTTAGTCAGAAAGTTGAAGCTAGTTGCCCATTCCAAAACGTAGATCTCTTGGAGAAGAACGGGCAAGAAACTCCAAGGACACTCTTTTAAATTAAGATATTACAGAATCCTGAGTACGCTGCTTGACATAAGCCTCTCCTAAAGCACGCCATTAACTCGATTTTCGACAACATTCAGCTTCGCGGTCTCTGCTCAAGAACACGTCTACCCTAACGGCCATCAGTTCAACGGTTAATATAGCTGGCGGATTCGATCCCTCAGAGAGAAACATAGCCGTTTCCGTAGTTCGCTGAGCGATTTTGAATTTATGGACCAGCTGTACCGTGAGTGTCCATTCGTGTAGGTACAACTCGATTCTAATAATCTATAAGGTATTCAAAAAGAAGTTCATGTTCACTTATAATATAGACTGTTGACATACTTAGAGCTGATTTTTCAATCGACAGTTAATTTTCATTCGTGGAATAAAATTGGCATGTGACAGATTTTGTATGGAAGAATTTTCTAAAATTCAAAATGATTCCTCCGTTAAAATAATCTGGTGTTGGAAAAATAAGCCCTTAGAAATGGACCAACAATTGTATAGTTACTCGTATGTTAAAGAGATGTATTTCTGGAATTAAATTATGCAAGCGAGTGAGTATCTATATGGCATCGGTTGCTTTTCCTTGGCACTTCTAACGGAATTTTTGCATTGCTGATTTCCTACGATATTCAGTTTCTTTACAGGTTCTTACACATTTTCAATAAATATTTATTTATTTGTTGGGAAACCAGTGTAGGCCCGGCTTAAAAAAAGTGTGTGCGGCTTAAAAAAAGTAGTACCAAGTGACAAAAATAGAAAAGAGTGTAGAGTTAGTTGAAAGCGTCAGGGTAGCTCGCGAAATTAAACATTTTCAGGTCAGTTTCAAGTTGTATGTTAATCTATATATGATTCGCGGACGTAAAGTTATTTATTTATAAAATTATAATCATAAAAATTATCAATACATCTATCTAAGTTCAGTATTACCCTATTGAATAACTATTTCATAAAATTTGAGGCCAAGTCTAACTTAAGTAGTTGTGTTGCTATTCTAATGATTATGATTCTGTAAAGTCATATTCGTTATGGTCACGAATCGTATTTCAATCAACATACAACCTGACACTGACCGTTAATTTTCAAAAAACTATTGTAGGTACCTAGCTTTGAATTTCGCGAGCACCTTAGCGCATCCACCTTAAATGGTTTGATCATGTGGAGAAGATGAATGTAAGGCAAATAAGAAAAGGTATTTACAAGGCAAATGTAAGTGGATACGACGAGGTCGCCGTAGAAGGACATAATATAGTGACCTTAAGGTGATGTTCTCCAGAAATGTCAGGTACATGAGACCAGAAGGCCAATTCTCGTAATTTAAAACGGTCAAAATTTAGTCGCTGTCTCATCTCGGCGACAAACAGATGTCAAAAATATAGGGAAATTGGAGGTATTTTTGACAGATTGAGATTTGAGACTGAGATCCGACTGTGAAAGTTCTTAAAATTATGAGAATTGCCCCGTCAGATGTCATGTATAAACGTAAACGAAGCAAACGGAGTGTATTCGGATAGTAGCAGGTGGCGTACCTACTGGAATTTCTGCTGCCTGCCTCCATGGGAAGGAGTGAGTCCTTTCGGTAGGTTCTAGCTATAGATAGGTAGATAGTTATGAGATTTTAACTTTGACAAGATTGTGTGACATTACATTAGTGTAGCCATGCTCAATAAATCCTAGCGTAAAAAGTGTTGTCAGTTTGAGATAATAAACGCTACCCATAAAGTTAAAATGTAGTCCACGAGAGTTTATCTATAAAAGTAAAGCGTGCACTCTAAATTCCCAGAATATTTGCGTCTATTCGTTCAGTGTTGTTCGAGTCAGTAGGCCGTCAAATCTAAATATCACACGACCGTTGAGTGTAACTAGAAATAAATTAGCTTTACCAGCCAACCGCTTCCATTCATCACGACGTCATATCTATTTAGAAATAATTGCACAATCTGTGACTAGACTACTTCGTCTTAGTGTGTCGATTGCTATCGTAATTGTGTCAACCTTCAATCAACAATAGCACTACATTAAGGATTAGAAACAAAAACATATCGCTCAAGTAGCAGCGATTGCATATAACTTGATTATAAACCAAAAAAATGATATATCCAAATATAAAGTTTATTTACTACTTTTATTGAAAACTAAAGGAATTAAAAAAAATAAGAACAAAATATTTAAGAATGGAATAGGTAATAAAACATAAAAGCTATGTTGCAAAATAAGACCATAACATTACTTGTGGTATAATTTTTTCGAGCGTTTTTGATGCGTTCATCGGAAATCTAGTAGGTACTTATGTTGATCGAAGGTGCTTAGCTACGGGTTCAGCATTATCAATAGCGGCAGTTCAGTTAAAATGATTGAAATGAAAAAATTGGTTCATTAGTTTTTGAGAAAATCGCGGACATACAAACATACATACATACGGGTCGGATAGAGAACCTCCTTTTTTGAAGTCTGTTAAAAATAACCACAGACAAGAAAAAATAACAAAATATTATGCCTTCAATACTTTTATGTCTATAATGGTTATAATCGTAGTTAGCTTGACTCGTTCATCTATCTTGAAATTCCTTTTACGTTTCTATGACTGTTACACAGTCTAGATACCAAGCTCTAGAAGTCTAGATACCAAGCCCTCTTCGAAACTCTACCCGGTCGCCGATTCTGCCCCATTGTCTTTTACACGGTCCGTGATCTTCTATGCAAATGCAAGCCCAGTCGACTTTGATTTAAGACTATGCCGACCGCACAGTGGCGCCCTCATCGTCTGTTTGGTTATTTCATACAATTTAGAATGAAAATGCAGAAAATAAGCACGTTAATTTGTGCTTCACAAGATTATACGTTAATATTATTAGAAACGGTCGTTTTATTATAATCCTTAAAACGGAATATAGTGGCCTCTGTTATCCGTTTTAAGGATTATAATAAAACTAAACAATATAAAACTACCGTTTCTAATAATATTAACGTATAATCTTGTGAAGCACAACTTAACGTGCTTATTTTCTGCATTTTCATTCTAAATTGTATGAAATAACCAATTAGACGATGAGGGCGCCACTGTGCGGTCGGCATAGTTTTAAGGAGATGGTACACTGGACCGTACGCAGATATTTAAGGAGATTGAACACATGCAGATATTTTTTTTGAAGCACTGGTGGTTCTTGCGCATCGGCCCTGAGTTACAAGTTGTAGGTTGTGGGTGGACCCAGGCAGGCACTTTGTGTAAATAATTTCATCACCACTGCTCTCAAAACGATGAAGGAAAACATCATGAGCAAAGCAGCAAAGTCGAAGACATGTGACCTCTTCTTCTAGAAGAGAGTGGGCGTGTGTCCCAGCAGTGGGAACATTATAGGCTGACTATGCATATTTTTTCGGTTTTTTCGGATTTGGTCGGATATGTGTTTTCGGTGATATGTTATTTTTAAATAAACCCATATTTGTTTACATTTTTGATAAATAAATCGCGAATGCAGATTAAGTGTTTCAGTGTCTGTGTCTTTCATTCATGTGTCATAACGAATACTTCATACGTATCATGCCATATTTCATCTTTATGTTAGTGTTTACCATGTGATCATACATAGAATGCCATAGAATAGTCCCAAATTGAGTAAAAATGTTGTCATGATGTATAATAAAAAGAATGAACTATTCTTATACTCTACGATGAAGATTTCTTGGAAAAAAATTCGGTTGAGGCTTTGCCCAGAAGTGGGACAGAAAATCCTAAAATAAAAAAAATATATATATCTTTTAAAAACTAGGTTTAATTTTAGAACCAGGTTTAAACCAACGAGCCAATTTCAAATTTCGAACAATAATCCAATCGTTAAAGTTCTTATTACGAAAACTGACGTTAAACCCGAGTCTACGTTGTTTACGTTTGTCGGAATAAAGGTCAAAATACAGTAACAGGCTCGAAGGTTAAGGCTAGGTCTAAAGTTAGAACTCGTTAGACGACACATGTTGGTATATAATTGAGTAAAAGTGCAGACATATTCATTGCAAACTTGTATTTTCCATTTCAGCATAAATCATGTCAAATTAAACCTGACCCTTCCTTACGAGCATTTCTTATCTATTAATAAAATATTGTTTTGTGATGTGCAGGAGTCGCGCCGGAGCTTCGTTAGACGAACGGTTCACGGCGTCAGATGATGCGGGCGGCGTCCGGCTGACGGTGTCTGCGGCCCGGACTGGCGACACCAATGTGTACACCCTACAAGTGAGTATACTGCCATGAGTGCAAAAAATCAAAATCAAACCTCATTTAATCAAATTAGTCATTCTCTTTAATTCATAAAAGTTGCTTAAAGATAAGAACGTAGTGATTAGCGACTGTTTAACCATACATTGGCCCCGATTCTGTTGTTCACAAACTAAATTTAAGTTCAGTGCATCTTTTTTTTTTCTATTTCAATATGAAAAGGACAGAAGATAAATATTAGTTTAGTTCCATCAAATTACATAATCCATAGGCAAGTTTAGACGTCATTAAAAAATTGGCTACTAAAAATACGTCAATTTACGTCAGGCGCTGACTAATTTGACAGGACTAAACTAATATCGCGGGCGCGCGTGGTGGATTAGGGCCCACTACTTCTCACCGAGACGCCTGTGTCGCAGCACTGGGAACATTATAGGCTGATTATGCTATGCATGCTTAGGTAATTTTGACGTTCAAAAAGTGCTGATTCTCAACCTAGTTTGAATAAATGAAAAACTTTTGATTTTGATATTGTTGTTCAACAAATTCGGCCAAATCGAATGTGCTGAGCCGAATATATGTGTCGCATCCCTTATCTGTGAAGTATGATAACATTTTTACCTAACCCGGGTCCGAATGTATTGTAACGCAGGCGCACAGGACTATTACAGGCCAATGATTCGGAGGAACGTGTCGTGATCTGACATTGTTAACTCTGGCCGACTGGAAGGCGAATATCAGCGGTTTATGTGACGCAACTATTTTGCGTGTAGGTATAATATGGTTGATTTTCTTGATATAACTTTAACAGGTTTTTTAGAAACATTTCACCACTGATAATGTTTCTTTATACCTATTAATAAAATATTTATTTAGTTACTAAAACTTTATGCACAAGTATAAAGAACAGATTAAAAGCGGTCTTAATAAGTACCTGAGCCAATTTCTACCAGTCAACCTTTACGGTGAAGCGGAGACAATAAATACCTACATGGTAGGTGCAAGAAAAAGGATAGATAGCTCGGAAATTATATAATATCGTCCTGAATTTTATTATTTTTTGAGTCCCATGCCTTTATAGGATCACTTTACCTACTTCCTACTAATATAAATGTGAAAGTGAAGATGTTTGGATGTTTGTTACTCAATCACGCGCAAACGGCTGAACTGATTTGGATGAAATTTGGCACACAGACAGTTTATAACCAGGATTAACACATAGGATACTTTTTATCCCGATATTCCCACGGGATCGACACTTATGCGGCTGAAACCGCGGGGAACTGTTAGTAAGTGATATTATATTTACCTATACAGTTTCCTAAAAACATACAGTCGTTCCCAAAAAGATCGTGAATAGTCAAAAGAATTCTTGTCGATGTATACATTTTTCTGCACGAGACCACGTCTGTAGAAGTTTCCTGTTAACCAAACTTCAATGCCTAGTTTTCAAAACAAATCCCTGTCGGTGTTCCGAATGCATCAATTTCGTATGTGCACCTGCCAGGAGTTCCACGAATCCTCCATTCATATAGTTTCATGACCCGTCATTGTATCGCCGACCCGTTTGCAAGTAATATGGAATACTTAGTTCTCAGAGTAATCTGATACGAATCTGTCAGTACCTACCTGGAACCCGTTATGACTTACCGCTATGTTGGACGGTGCACAAGGCGCGAGATTTATATGCGTAGGCGGCGGGTAAATTTTGACAGAGTTTCTGAGATAAAAAATATTAAATAGGTAAATAATAATAATTTTTTTGGCTTCCAAACATTAGGCGTCGGGGCGACTGAAACATTATCTGACTTCGTAGTGTGTCCAGTATTCTTATTAATTCTTTTGAATATTGACCAAAATCTTCTGATTTGAGAATTTGTAAAAGTTAACTATTGAAAGTTTGTCGAATTCTACTTTAGCATACGTCATTATCCGCAGCCTGACTTCACCTTTCTTTTCATGTGCCAATCCCCACGCTCTTGTGCCAGCATCTTTTAGGTTCTATCCGCATTGGTAACAATGTCGGCCGCCCATCTGGCCGCCGGACGACCCAACACTTCGTCTTCCAGTCCTTGGACGCCACTCGTTCACTGGCATACTCCATCTGTCATCACTGCGTCTTGCTGTCCTGCATTACTCCATTTCAGTTCCATAACCAGGATGCTTTTCCAGTTCACTTTTGCAGAATAGTCGGCATCGGCTTTACTTGCCATAATTAAAAATATAATAGAATTGAGTGTCACAAGTCTGGCAAGTTACTTATAACATTTTTGTTATTTCTCAAAATCGAAATTAAAATATTTAGTTTAACTTGAAATAACATCAATTGCCAACATAAATTTGAATAGACCTTAGATTAATCTATACAATACATACAAAAATGAAAGTGTCTTTTTACAATACTACTGTGTACAACCTGTATCTATGTATGACGTTGGATAAATATACTTTATTATTATTTACTAAAATTTTGGTGTTCTGCCCAGGCGAGCAATGCAGCCGGGAGCGATACAAGTCGGCTCCGTCTGGAGGTCTGCGCCGACGAGGCACCCACCGGCGAGGATCCCCCGACTTTCCTGCGACGTCTGCAGGACCTCACCGTGAAGGTCGGCACTAGGACCCGGTTCCTCGTCGAGATCATCAGCTCCACTGAGTGTAAGGTGAGTCGAGTTGGACCTTTAGCCACGCTAACTGCGACTGTAAAATGATTTTAAAACGCAAAGCATGGTGTATATTCAATTAATAGCCCAGCATCCACCATCGTCTAAAGCAGTGTCTAGTGGATGATGCAAGTCTTTATTTTTGTCGGTTCAATTTTATTATGTACAGAGGCCAGCACATCAAGCTGCCCCAATCTGTCAAATTTTTCCAATTGAATATGAACTTTATTCCTTTGCAGTAAAGTTGAAAATCTATCAAAGAAATTTAACAGATTGGGGTGGGTAGCTTGATGTGCTGGCCTCTGTACTAGCACTTTGCCCGCGACTTCGCCCGCGTGGATTTCAACTTTCCTAAAAAAAAATAACACCCTCTCCACTTCCCCTTGAAAGGTAGTTTTCGAAAATTAATGTTTATGATCTTTATATTTTATTTAGTGAAATAAGTATTCGGGCCAATTTTTAAGTGAAACTACCTAATATGCTAGGCCAAGATATTGGCCAAATGTGTTACTAATTATTTTATATAAAGAACTTCATGTAGTTACCATATTATTTTGATGAAATAAATTAATTGAATTGAATTGATGTTTCAAATAGGAAACTGTCCTCCTTTGTCATCACGCAGGGCTTGTTTTTATTAAAAAAGCGTTTAGTATGTTTCCATTTTTATGACTTAAAGATTATTTATATCTATTTTCAAGTTAATGGAAGTAAGATTTTAAGTACTAAAATCTACCCCTTAAACTTTATTATCCTTTTCCAACCCGGCAGGATTCGATTTTTGAAAAACCCTAAAACACATACTTTTTATTTTAAGTATTTAGTACCGCGTTTCGAGTTAATCGGACATTTTTTTTTTCTTACCAATAGGTAAGAAAAATCTCCCTAATTTCTCTGTGAGGTTTTTTGAAAACTAAAAGTGACAATCTTTATTATTTACCTACTGAGTGAGGCAAATGTTGAAAAGTTTCAAGTTTTTTAACCAATGGAATAACATTTTTCATATCAACTGTATCCCGCCTTTTCACCCACACAGTTTTATCCCCATAGGTTTGAAATTTTGTAAAATCCTTTGGGATGTTTCCATAACTTGACTCTAAGAATTATTTATACCAATTTTCGAGTTAATCAAACCACGCAGTAAAATCTACCCCAGGAAAATTAACTAACCGTGTGGTTAAAGGTGGAATTTCCAAAATAAAAGGAAGCCGTGTGCAAAATTTCACATTCCTAGCCCCATTAGTTTCGGCTGTGCGTTGATGTCAGTCAGTCAGTCAGTTTCTCCTTTTTATACATATATCGCACGCTTAATAGAACACTGGCTTAGCTTAAAAAGTAGACTTTTGGGAAATCGCCGTTTAATGTTTTGTAGTCGAGTTCTAGTCAGCTCATTAGCCAATATAATAAATATGTAATGAACAGTTAAATATAATATTACTACTACTTTTTCAAAAACCATTGATCAGTGCAAAAAAAAAGTCCAGAAATCATAACTTTGACTCAAGCTCTATGGCCCGTATTACAGAACGTCACTCAAGCTGTATTATGTCAGTATTCTATTAAGCATGCGATATATAGACTATCTTCTGCCCGGGACTTCGGCGACTTTAAATGTTTTGTTCCCCCGACGACATTTCGGAGGCAAATACGGCGAATATTTTTTGATCGGGTATATCATTCCAGACAATCGCCTCGAATCTTCCGTACGTCGTAGATTCGATGCCGTTTGCGGGTAGTTTCATCTCTTTTCAGTCCCTGAAGGCACGGTATAATTATACCGTGCTGAAGGTGACCAATCGAACGGCGCCAACAATACCTTTTTGGTTTTACTTTTGAGTGACTTTATAAACTTTTGTTTTCCACCGAACCAGCGCATTTTATTTCGGTAGTTAATAATAATTATTATTTAATTATACTAATTATAATTGCACTTAGTTGATTAGGCTGTGCGTTGTCTAAAATCATAAAATTATTTTTTTTTATCGATACTCATCACGTCTGCGGAGTTTTTAGTTAGCTAATTTAAAATATCCCCGTATAGTTTTAAGTTTTCATTTCTGTCGGCAGTCCTCATGACTGCCTGTGTTTATTTTAACAGGACTAATTCTTACACAAATACGGCTAGTACCTACATAAATATTGTAGCTTTTCTTGAGCCAAAATCCGTCATCCAGGCTGATAATTTGGTACATAAAAGCTTTTAGCCTCAAAGTTACAACTGAGGGCTACATTCCATTAAACCTAATATACCTGAGATTGAGATGAAAATAGCGTCCAGCTCAGCATTGCCCTGCGGTGATACCAGACATCGAGTAAATGATTTCCCTTTGAATAAAAACTCTTTGATAAGTACTACAGTATTTCTTGCCAGCCTCTTTGAAAAAGTTACCTGAGATTGAAAATATAAGCACAATATTTTTTTCAGTATAGTAAAATCGATTTCTTTCAGAAAGAAATTCATTTTATTATACTGAAAACTACTTAGTGTGAAGTACAGCGGGATAATTGCGTTCAGTAGCAATGATTTTCATTCTCACACAGTTAAACAGTTGATTAGCACTAATTGCGTTATTTACGTTGTTGTGCAGACAATTTTTTTTTAATATAATGAAGCAATGAGTTAGCAATATCCTTAAAAAAGATTCAAATTGTGATGGATCTTAGTGTGTTACGCTATTGTGTGGGTGCTGGATTGCTCAAAACCTTATTCTACCTACAAGCATTTTAGTCAAATTAATTTATACTTTGGTCTCTAATTTACTGATTGTATTTTTTCGTTAAAAGTTGTTCAACCTTGCGCTATTTGAACAAAAAGATTCACGAACTCGAAAGCGAACTCAATGAATAAAGAACTTTGGTGAATAGAATTTAATAAAAAACAAATTGCAAGTGTTTATTTAATCTAATAATAATTTTGTGGAGAACTTTAATAGGTATAAAAAGTTTTGCTGTATCTAATAAAAAATAAAAAATCTCGAGATAGAAAAACATTTAAAATTGCGCCCATTCATTTTTTTAATTGTTTGAGAAAAAGTGCAATAAAACCTTATGGAATCTGGACGCATTATTAGAAAATAATAAGCAATGGAAAGATTAGGCAGGGCAGTGATTATGTGTGTAGGTACGGAGTAAGGCCATTGAATTGCAGCCAACTTCGACCATTGCGAGTGGGTGATGTTGGGAGGAGTTTTACAAATCGTCAACTTTTCTTTCCCGTCTCGTCGAGTACACTACAACCCACGTTTACCCGTAACACATTTTCATTAACGCCACGCAAGAACCTTGAGAAACATCGGAATGTCCAACAACGCTGCTCGTGACATAATTCGTCTATTTCAAACCGCATCTGTTATGCGTATTTATAATCTGTTATTCTGTTCCCGCGCTTCTTCTGACAGCTCCCGGAAAAACAAAGATGGCGGAGGAAGCGAAGTGCGAATTATGAATAGTTTATTTTTAAAATGATTTGTGCGGATTCTTTTGATGAAATGTGATTTTTATATTACGCCATTTATAATGTGCTTTTTAAATCAGGGGTTTAAGACATTCATAAGGTTTCCGATTATATTGCAGCGCTATCGCAATAGTTGAAACAATTGGCGTGTCTCGTTATCAACAATGCACGGTTTATGTTCAAGTACAACGTTCACTGTCTGATCTCAGTCTCAATCTGTCAAAAATATCTCTGATTTCCCTACATTTTGACAAGTTTTTGACATTTGTTTGTCGCCGAGATGAGACTGTAACTAGATTTTGAACGTTTTAAATTACGAGAATTGACCTTCTGATGTATGTTTCTGATGTATTGTGAGAGTTGAGAATGTTCGATTCAAGCGAATGAAATTACTTATAACTCTGACAGTGGTTTTAAGCCCACTTTGTAAAGTGGGCTTAAAACCGGTACAATTTATTCGCCTGTGGCATTCCAAAAATTCGAAGACATGTGACATCTACCTACCCGCACTGGGCCCGCGTGGTAGATTACAGCCCACTCCCTCTCGAAGAGAGGAAGCCTGTGTTCCAGTAGTGAGAACAATATAGACTGATTATGCTTATGCTATACCATAAGTTGAAGCAACAATGAGAGTTGAACCGTATAGTAAACAATGTTTAGACGATATCATTTGTTTTTTCAATTTTATTGTATGCCACCGGCCACAGGCAAAAAACTTGCATCATGTAAACGGGGCTTTAATTTTACCATTTTATGCACAAAAATGACTAACTTTTGTATTATCGTTTAAATACTGTGCCAGTTTGTATGTTTTATAATTTTTTTTTTTTATATTTGCGCTGTACTTTAATTAAACTTGTTCATGAAAATCCTTTTTAGTATCTGCTTTATTTTATTCACGTGAAATTGATTATGTAAAAAAATTATGTAAAACAGTTTTTTTTTTTACATTTTGTTCCTTACCAACAAAATGTCATGCTTGCTTCGATGACTAGTTTCCGTAATTATTGAGAGCTACTTCCTACAGGGGTGCCAAAACTGTGGTAAAAAAATAAAGGAAATCGTGTCGCCTTTGTACTTACAGGCGTCGGAAAAGGCGGGATGCCCGGCGACCTCGCTATTTAAGGGCCTATACTACCTCAAATGGCTTAGCATGATCCTCCGTTATGTCGAAAATACTGCAGCATTAATTTTGAAATAAATATATGGTAAAGCTGAGGATTAATGCCAATTAATGTTAGACGAAAACACGATTTCATAAAATTTTCTCGATAGAAAAAAATTCCAAAGTTACCTCCAAACCGAACAATAAACAGCTGGTATTCAAAAAATACTTCAAATTAGATCATGAAACTTTGTATACTAACCGAACTAACTATAAAGCAGGTCTTATGTTATTTAATTTTTTTAAATTACCATTATTTTCACCATAAAAAGCTAATACCTAAACTATTGGCGCTGCCTGCCGCCTAGCACCGCACTCTGTCTCGCTCTCACTCAGTCCGCGAGCAGTATCGTGCGAGCGAGATAAAGAGTGAATTTTAGCTGAGGTAGTGTAGGCTCTTAAAGTAAAATTTCAAAAATAAAATATTTTTCCTTATGATGAAATGCCGGTGGTCATTTCTCCATAGAAACGCTCTCGTCTGTTTTCTTTCTGGTTAATGACCAAGCAATGTTTTTTTTACAGAATAATAAATATCAACTACTTGTATGCCCCTATGTTGTCCTTTTTGATGATAGATACATTATTTTTATAAGCACCAGAACCCTCAAAAAATGCTCAAAATTAACACTGTCAACAGAGGCTTAGTGTTCAAAGACAACTATTAATGAAAAAAGAAAAACAGGGACACAGTATAAATCCTTCTTATTCAGTTTATGTAATATCTTTTAAATTGGTCCAATATTGGAGGAGAAATAGGCGAGAGCCAAGCCTCGAATTATGACTTTTTACTTAGGTTTTTTTAAAAGTTTCTCCGACCGCATTTCTTCTTATATGTTTCACCACAGCCGATCGATTCTGGAAAAATCTCACCGTGAAAAGTTAGGTGATGTGAGCTTAGAGTGAGCTGTCAAGAGTATCAATCCCTAGCATCAGGATGACACTGACACTCCACGCTCACTTCAGCTAAGTTTTCATGGTGAGATTGTTACAGAATCCCACTGCAGGGGCGCTCATTAATTAAATTGCGCCCGCCCGCAACCCTCTCACACGACCAATTACGCGAATCACGTAGTGTTTACCTCAGTGCGCCACCCGCAGAGAAAGTTGTTTTTTGCTGCGCGTCTTATTTATCGCTAGGTTGCGGTACGCCGGGTGGTGCACTTGTTGCCATGCTTGGATTTACCCTCCCCCCCTGAAATTGGCTCCTGGGGCACGGGCCCCAGTTTTTCCTCTCATACAGTGTGCCTTCATAATGTGCACATATCCAAATGAGGGAGGGAAACTAAGCTCAATTTTATCGACGGAAAAAAAATGTCTCATGTAATAGGAAGCGAGGCATGAACCCGGCATACATCTAGACATCAGAAATCTGCTAATCAGAAATTCCTGATGGAAACTTCTAAAATAGCACTTTGCCCGGCCCGGGAATCTAACCCGGAGCGTCGTGCTCAGCAGTAGCACTTGCGACCACTAAACCAACGAAGCAAGTCATTATTTATTTATATTTATTTGCCCAGGTGACATGGTTCCGCAACGAGCGACGTCTGCTGGAAGCGGAGCGGGTAGCGTTGGCCCGGGATGGCAACTTCTGGTGTGCAGACGTGGCCGCCGTCAGCGTGGACGATGCTGGCCGATGGACCTGTACCGCGGAGAATGCAGGTGGCCGGGTCAGCTGCTCTGCGCATCTTAATGTACTTGGTGAGTTTTTTAAGGTTTCAGCTGCTTTTGAGTTGTAATCAGTCAACATTCAGCTGTAAAACGTCCGTTTAATTTTATTTTCCCTACACCTATTTTATTTTATTTATTTGGAAGAACAAACAATTACACGTTATACAGGGTGTCCCTGGAAGTATGGATCAAATCAAATAGGGGCGTGGGCAAAGTCATTTCCAAACTTTTTGATCCTGAGAATGTTGGTGAATTTTTTTACGGTTCAAAAGTTATGACCAACTTTTGTTATTTTCAATCACTTTGCATAGTGCTCAAAGAACAAAATCATTTAAAAAAAAACTACCAGGAACTGTCAATTTAAGTTTTTTAGACAGCCCTGATAGTTTTTTTTAATGATTTTTTTTCTTTGAGGACTATGCGAAACGATTGAAAAAAATTGGTCACAACTTTTGAACCGCAAAAGAATTCTCAACCATCAATCATTCTCAGGATCGAAAAGTTTGGAAATGACCTTGCCCACGCCCCTATTCGATTTGATCCATACTTCCAGGGACACCCTGTATATTTCAAGTAAATAGAACATAAGGAGTTACACAAAGGTGCAACCAACAACGTTCTCCACAGATACACACAAAAAAATAAATAATCAGGGTGGCTGAGACATTGACGCGCAAATTGTAACCATGATTCTAGACCCCCTAGCGGAATTATTCCGATCTGTCACCCTGCTTTGTCCCCTTAGGGGGACAGATTGGAAAAAAAAGTTCGATCTGTCCCCCTATTATCAACGAGTAGACATGACAGTCCGAACTTTAGGATAGGTAGATTATAATGTAAGATTTATATAATTTAGGATGGGTAGTATGTTATAAAAGTTCCTTATTAGGTTAATTTAATATTGTAAGTATATAAAGATCACACCATCGCATTAGGTTAATCCTGTTATGATAGTTGTAAAATAATAATAATAATCATTTTATTTCGGACAACTATAAGAAAAATAAATAACTTTATTCACTCCTATCTGTTCCCATATCAGTGATTTATTTCAATCCTGAATAATACACAAATAATTACCTTATTAAAGCTGCAATTTTATCTAAACACGTAAGTAATATTTTCTTATAGGAACATTTTCCTCATGTAAAAGTTATCATATTGTTAGTTTTTTTTTTGTACTTGTAACTAAATTGTATGAAGTCAAATCAGAAGACTGATTGTTATATTATACCTGCAATACCTACTGTGATTTATGGGACTGTGGCTAATTGATAGAACACAAAAAAAAAAAAAAAAATTATATAGATATGAACCCAAACCATTAGTCTTTTATTTAATGTAATGTTGCTTAAAATGTGTGGCATTACTTTTATTAATTAATATATTAAATTATATGGGGGATAAACAGGAATAAAAAGATAGGAATGATTAAAGTTCGGGCTGTCATGTCCACTCGTAGCTAACAGGGGGACAGATCGCACGTTTTTTTTCTGATCTGTCCCCCTAAGCAAAAAAGCAGGGTGACAGATCGGAATAATTCCCTTTTATTACATAAGTACTATAAATAAACCGACGAAAAATTTCAACGCCGGAATTGCCCTGCGTTAAAATTTTTGGTCGCTTTTCGCTTCGATGTCCTGCGGCCCCGTAAACGTCCGCAGCACAAAAAGCAGTTAGCCTTAGTGTTTCTATCTGCAAAGAAAGGAAAAATCTAACAAAAAAACCCTATCTCAAATAATTCCTTTTCACAGTACCAAAAGCGTACAAGCGCCCTGAATTTGTGGAAGAACTCCGCGCGCTCCTGACTGAACAGGGGACCGTCTCGCTTGAATGCAAGGTGGTCGGCGTGCCCACCCCCGTGCTGCGATGGTTCAAGGTAAAACTCTTTATTAGATCACAAGCTATGTGCCCGATGGGATTTCCCAAAAGAAAGATACCAACACTCAAACTTAAGACTGTGCCGACCGTACAGTGGCGCCCTCATCGTTTGTTTGGTTATTTCATACAATTTAGAATGAAAATGCAGAAAATAAGAATGTAAAGTTGTGCACGTGGGTAGATATAAAACCTAACTATAAACGGTAGTTTTATATTGTTTAGTTTCATTATAATCCTTAAAACGGATAAAAGTGGGCACTATATTCCGTTTTAAGGATTATAATAAAACTAAACAATATAAAACTACCGCTTCTAATAATATTAACGTATAATCTTGTGAAGCATAACTTAACGTGCTTATTTTCTGCATTTTCATTCTAAATTGTATGAAATAACCAAACAAACGATGAGGGCGCCACTGTGCGGTCGGCACAGTCTTAACTTACTTGACTTACCACAAAAACTTTCATCCCCTGTTTAACCCGCTGGCCGTGTAGAGAATTTATTCCGGAAGGTATTAATTAATAAATAGATTATAAACTTTCATATTTTTTATACTTTTTATTTAACATTAGTAGGTATTAAACTTTCGTAATAATAATCTTGATGTTTTGACAAGCGAAGCAGGGGCGTGGTGCTAGTTAACTAGGTATAAATGTATCAAAACAACAAAAAAATCACTCTAAAACGTTTCAAATCATCCTCTCAGCCTCTTCTTCTTCTCTTCTTAGCTTCTGCCTCCAGATATTTTTTTACACTTAACTGTAAAAGTTTCAATATCCCTATTGAGGTATGAGGAAATCTCCGACCAAACGGGTGTTGTGTCTGGCGGGCAACTGCCCGATGAATCATGTCGGGCCGTTGTACTTAAGCTAGTTGCGCGGTAATCTCTGCTTGCGTGATGCAGGATTTTGCGTGACGTCAGTATGACGCGTAATTCGCATGTGGCGTTGTAGATACACCGCTACTCCCCCACGACTGTGTACCGATGCTCTTACATTTTGGCATTCTGCGCGCATCTTTTTTTAAATTTTGGTTATAAATGGCATCTCGCAGTTCAACCTATGAGATCGTCGTCTTCATAACCGGGATTGCCTGTGGATACTTCAATAAATTAAGGCCTCCAGCCAGAGCGAGAGCGATTCGCCGACGCAGTGAAATTTAGAGTACCCACTTTTATTTTATTTATTAAAAAATCAAAGTATCAATATTTGTTTTTTTTTTCATTGATATTGTATAAACATTTATTGAAGGCTATTTTGATATAAATTCTACGTGGAAAATGACGTGGAAGTTCGGAGATATTCAGACTTATTCCCAGTAGAAAACTGAATTAGGTCGAGTAATTTTTGCTTTATTTATAAGGTACTAGCGGCCCGTGCCGGCTTCGCACGGCTGGAAAAAAAAAAGAAAAAATTGCCTATATTAATCAGTGATAATGTAGCATTCAAATGGTGAATGAATTTTACAAATCGGTCCAGTACTTTTTGAGCCAATTCGTTACAAACATACATACAAATCTTTCCTCTTTATAATATTAGTATAGATATAATAAAAATGTATTCTATTATTATTCAAGTATAATATGATATTTGTGATATGAAAAAAATTGTTTTGATGGATTATATTCAACAGAATCTGCAAATTAGAGCTCTCAAAACTAGAAAACATCAATCGGTTTCTTAATAAACTTCAATTATATTTGACGACCCTGCATACCTATCTCCTTTGCTGACTGTATCTAGTAAGCAATCTCACAACAATAAAAGATACACCTCTTAAAATACATTGACGTTATTTCTAACTTCTATCAATTTATTGGTATACAGGGTTATTGGTAAAAAAATAGCTCAGCAAACTCTCAGGACTATATTATTAACATCATAAACAACAACTTTTGTTCTATGACTTATTAATTCACCAGATTTTAATTCATCAGACTTTCATACAAATACCAAATATTTATTAAAATATTCCAATTCAACCAATTGAAATATTCGATTTTCTGTTACGAACTCTACGCGAAGCAAAAGGAAGCGCCAGTTAGGTAAGCAAACTGACTTTTCTAGTAGAAAATTCAGCGTAGGTTTGATAGAACAACGAAATCTTGAAGGTTTGATTTTTGTAAATGTATTATGTTTTATAAAAAGTCGTAGAACAAAAGTTTTTATTTATGATGTTAGTAATCCACTCCTGTAAGGTTGTTAGTGTATACTTTTAATTCGATTGTGATGACAGTTTCGCGAAGCTTTCTGAGTTGGTAAAATCGTCCTTCACTAGTCGTTTTCACATCTTATAAAAGGTAGCATTTTATAGACATAGCCATAGAATAAGTTAGTTCTTTTTATCTTACAACTTTCCTCTTTCAATTGCAGGACAGTCGCGAAATAAAGGCAGGCGATGTTTTCGCGCTCACAGCGAATGCCGAGGACCCCACGTCGCTCGGCACTTACACCTGTGAGGCTGTGAACTGTATGGGCAGGGCCTACTCCTCATCGAAGGTCCACGTCGTCGGCCGCGGCAGCAGGGAGGGATCTGCCAGGCCGAGCTCCAGGTAATCATTAATTTAAAAAAAAACAACTGACTTTGAAAAAGACACTCCAAAGTGAAAAATAAAATAACTTTGATTTCGGAAGTCGGTGTCATTGGGTTCGCATTTTCGTTGTTTGCCAACGACTTCCGAAATTACCTCCTAATTCCGAACCTCCTCCTTTTTGAAGTCGGTTAAAAAATTTAAGTGTCTGTTTGTAATATCAAAATAACAGTTTTTTTCTGAATGCTTAAGACGCTGACAAGACCGAAATAGGCTTGTCTCAAACAATTTTTTAGCCAAATCTGTACGGTTTGTAACGGCGAAAAAAATATATGTTAATCTTGAACATATTTCTGAGAACCTTGTTGTATTCAAAACACGTTTTTGAAAAGTTTTCTCGATACCAAAAAATAGTAAACTAACCTCTTAAAATGATCTTCTAACAAAAATATCTGTATTACTCATCAACGTCCGTTGGTAAAATTTATAACAATAACGTATCATATTTAAATACAGAACTTGGTTGTTTTTTATTTTTGAATACTTAACTTATATAAAAGTAATTAATTATTTTATGATATGTATAAAGTTAGGAGCGTCGCGTCATCGCGCTTCTCTTTCTTATGTATGCAGTTCGACAGTGATCGCATAGACGCGCTGCTAGACGGACGTATGTCGCTTTGCCCCGCAGCCCCGCAGTCCCGCTATCCGTTCGTTTAATATTTTGTTGTTTGACAACTTATTTTATTATGTTTTTATAACTACAATACATTGTAAAAATATTGGCACGTAAACATATTTGTATAGGATATTTTATAAGTTGCACATAATTATAGGTCCAAGTTGTGTAAATATTTTCTGTGCAAAATGGGAAGCAAACAAAAATGCCGAGGCCAGCAAAAAAAGCGCTTTTAAGCTAATAAACAAAAATATCTCATGGAAGTAGTAAAATAAGTAATTTTTTATAATGTAATATTGAAAAAACAAGTACACGAACAAAAATGAAATTATAATTAAATAGGTACTTTAAAGGCTATTTTGTACAACCCATAGCGCAAATTCATCAACAACGATGACTCATGGTTGGTCTAGTGGTATTAGCATAGGTTCTGGCGAACTAGTTTAGAGTTCGTAACCAAGCCAAGTCTTACAGAATTTGAAAAGGATCCATTTTTTATTTTGTAATTTTAGGAAATTCATTGTTTTATTTTTATATTTATAAAAATATATATTTATTCAGTAAAAAGAGACGTTTGGTGAACAGTTCAGAAGTAGGTGAAGCTTCGGAAATTGTTTTTCACCAGTAAGTTTGTAATAAGTACAGATGCCAGCACATCAAGCTACCCGACAGTGTCAAATTTTCCCAATCAACTTTGAACCGTATGCTTTAGTGATAAGGTTCTAAATCTATTACATTACATTTATGTTTGCATAACTCGTCAAAATGTAAGGAACACCTGATTTTTTTATTCGCGACTGCAGTTTTCGTCCCTTTACTAAAGTTGTTCATAATGTTGAGTAGTACAATCTCCCATTTCGTTTAGTCACATGTTTTCAATTTCAACCTGTATAAGTATGTACAGACGCCAGCACATCAAGCTACTATAATCTGTAAAATTTATTTAATAGATTTAGAACCTTATCACTAAAGCATAAGGTTCAAAGTTGATTGGAAAAATTTGACACTTTCAGGTAGCTTGATGTGCTGGCGTCTGTAATTATTACAAACTTACTGGTGAAAAACAATTTCCGAAGCTTCACCTGCTTCTAAACTGTTCGCCAAACGTCTCTTTTTACTGTAAAGAAAATTAATAATTAAAATATTTATATGTATATATATATTTTTTATATAAAAGTAAATATAAAAAAATGAAAATTTCCTCAAAATTACAAATAAATAAAAAAAAGAAACCATCTCAAATTTTCTAAAAATTCTCCTGACTACGAACTCGGAACTCGCTCTTTAGAACCTGAGCTAATACCACTAGACCAACCTAGCGATATCAATATAGTCGAATTTACGCTATGGGTTGTACAAAAATTTAATTTTTGTTCTCGTACCTATTTTGTCAATATTACCACGGTATAATTATATGCAGTATTCTATCTTCATACAAACGGACGATGCGCGAGCTATGCCTACGCGCCTCGATCTCGGCATTCGCTCGGCAGGCAGACAGTCGCGACTGTGCCGCAGTGACGAACGGTCGGTGTGTTGTTTTTTTAAAAATAACCGCGCAATTTTTTTACTAAAAATAAGTTCAAGTACAGTCAACAGCAAAAGTAGATGATGAAAATCAGAAGTTCAATACTAATGAACGGAGTTCGCGTCAGAACTGTGTGGCGTCGAAGTGTCGTTATTTGATTGTAAATTACACCAAAAATTTACTACTTCGACGCCACACAGTTCTGACGCGAACTCCGTTCGTTAATTAGTATTGGATTTCTGATTTTCATCATCTACTTTTGCTGTTGACTGTACATATTTAATATGACGAGTAGGATATATTGTGCTGTTTTTGGTTGCATGAATTCGTCCAGGGATAACTTTTTTTAGATTACCTGGAAACTTTGAAAGGTAAGACTATAAAATAATTTTACTTACTAGTAGGTAGGTACATAATGTGTCTTTTTAATGGATAAGTATTTCCTTTTATCTCCCGAAAAAAACGATGGCTGGTGTAAAGTGAATAGAGTAAAGGAAAGTGATTGACAAGAGTGAAATAGGTAGTTATAGGCGGTTCATGAATCATGATACGGTAGGTACTTACGCTTGTGTTAGAAACCTCGGGGCATGTGTGTTTTGTTTTGTTAGTTTGTATAATTCAAAGTAAAAACGTGGTATTTTATTATTAATAATAGTTGTTTATTGTACTGTGTGTATGAATAATACTAGAAAAAAATAAATTTGACCGTCTGTCTGTCACTAAATAGTTGAAATTTTCTCAGATTAAGTATTTCTGCTGCTGCTATAACAACAATTATACCACAAAAAACCGTTTTTTTTCTCGGTATTAATAACGACAACAACAGCTAGACTCATGAGATATTCACAGAATATTTAGATGTTTGAGAGGGTTGTGATTTTAAAACATTCGTAGCCAGCTGTTCAGCTTGGCATTGGTGACCAAAGAATTTTTGTTTTGAGTTGTTGCGAGTTGTAGGTACCTAATTTATAGAGACGTTAATAAGCTGAGATAAAAAGTTATTAAAATTACTCGTCAGCTGTTTCTTGCATTGTAGTTGAGTAGGTAGGTGTTGAAGCTTGTAAAGATTGGAGTTCCCCACCTTGGCCATGTTTCCCAAAACAATTTTTAATTAAGCTTTATATTAGAATGCGGATTTTTTATACTTTAAAATTTGATAATAAAGCGTTTCGTACGTCTCAGTCAAGGCGCAAATATTTTTCGGTCGCAAATTTATAAGACCGATTTGTTATTCAAACATAAACATGGTTTTTTAATTAAATCTACCAATCAAAAAACAACATGCATTTTTATTGAACACTTCCTATTCAATTCACAAAGTACTTATTTTTTTTTTATATAAAATAAAGTATATTACAATCACAAAACTAAATGGATACGCAAAGTAGGCAAATGTAATTCAAATGCTGGAGGCGGGCAGCCCTATCGCATGTTTACGTACCGCGCGGTTGTAGGCATTTATGTCCAAGATACGGCCGAGTTACAATACTGTATATAATTATACTGTGATATTACATTACAAAAATTACTTACTTTACTACTTCCATGAGATGTTTTTGTTTATTATTATAGAAGCGCTTTTTTGCTGGTCTCCGGCATTTTTGTTTGTTTCCCATTTTACACAGAAAATATTTACACAACTTAGAACTATATGTACCTGTACAACTTATAAAATAACTTATACAATATGTACCTGTACAACTTATAAAATCACCTATACAAATGTCTACGTGCTAATGCTAATATTTTTACAATTTATTGTAGCTAAAAGAACAAAATAAAATAAGTTCTCAAAAAACAAAATAGTCTAGCCGCGCGTCTATGCGATCACTGTCGGATTGCATACATAAAAAAGAGAAGCGCGATGACGCGACGCTCGTAACTTTGTACAAACCAAAAAATAATTAATTACTTAAAAATAGGTTGAGTAGTCAAAAATAAAAAACAACCAAGTTCTGTATTTAAATATGATACGTTATTGTTATAAATTTTACCAATGTACGTTGATAATTAATAGAGATATTTTTGTTAAAAGATCATTTTAAGAGGTTAGTTTACCATTTTATTGTATCGAGAAAACTTTTCAAAAACCTGTTTTGAATACAACAGGGTTCTCAGAAATATGTTCAAGATTAACATATATTTTTTTCGCCGTCACAAACTGTATAGATTTGGCTAAAAAATTATTTGAGACAAGCCTATTTGGTTCTTGTCAGCGTCTAATTCAGTGTAAATAGTTAAAAAAAATCAGTGTAAATACTTAAAATAATTTAAAAAAAGGGGTAAAAATATTAATTTGTTTTTTTAATCGCCTTGTCTAATTTGATTTTAGCACTTCATACAGAACAATAAATATATAAGAGCGCCCTCTATTGGTTCATTGGTAATTATTATTGACCACGTCACTTTGTTTCATCCTTGGTAGTTCGCTGTATCACATCATTTTAAGAATGGCGCTAGGATATCGGAGAAATAGTGGGCGTGGCTAAAAATACCTAAACATCGGAGCTCAATATTGGTTTTCAGCGTCTTAAGAAAATAGTTAGCGGTCCAGTGGACACATTATTATTGGATAAAGTTTTTAGTAGGTCAAGCGCCAGGTAATTTTATCCGAGGTATAATATTGAATTTTTGACATTTCTACCGTACAAAATCTGTCAGTCAATTTAATTGCACGAATAAAAATGATCTGTCGACTGAAAAATGATCTGTCGACTGAAAAATGATCTGTCGACTGAAAAATGATCTGTCGTCTGAAAAATGATCTGTCGACTGAAAAATCAGCCCTTAAGAAGTAGTTTATTGTTCTCGGTTCGATTCGCAGGTTAGGCAGATATTGAGTTTTTATTTTCTCAGTCTGGAGTCTCAAATTATGCCTGAACTTGTGACTGAAACATAACTGCCAAACAAAAACAACTGTGGGTGTAATATACCTCTGCCTTACCCTAACGAGAATACAAGTGTCTTGTTATTAAATGTTAGTATTTAAGTAGTTTATTAGTCACCTTCACAATCTGCATTCGTGATTTGCCAAAAATTTAAACAAATATGAGTTTAAGGAAAAATAACTTTAAATCCTGCACAATAAAGTTTAAAATTTCTTGCCTGGTATAAAACACGCAACCGACACGTAAGTCGGGGGTGTGTGTCGATATTTAACACAAAATAAATATTTTCCTTCTTGGTTATCCAGCAGTGTGACTCCAGAGCCACCTCCGATCTTCACGAAAGAACTTGAGGACCAGTTTGTGAGGGTCTGCGAGCCGCTGACCCTCGGCTGTCACATCGTGGTACCTCCCTGGCCCCGCAGCGTCGTCTGGTACAACAAGGAGGGAAAAATTGAGCCCAGCGAGAGGTAATTAGTCTTTTATTATTCCTTTGACTTTTTAGAGATGGTCCACTGAGCCACCTGCGCATACATACGAAATTTGATGTAAGATAGTACTATGCTTCAAAATATACAATGCAGCAAGCTGAAGTAGCAGTGGGCTGGCCATGTTTGTCGAAGGACCTATGGCCGGGCGAGCAGACCAGCCGATCGATTCTGTAAAAATCTCACCGTGATAGCTTAGGTGAAGTGAGCGTGAAGTGAGCTATCAATAGGTGCAATCCCCAACATCAGGTGGAATGACAGCTCACTTCACCTTAGTTTTCACGGTGAGATTTTTACAGAATAGCACTGCTGTCCTGGAGCGGAGAACGCGTATCGGGAAGCGTAGTATGGGACTCCCCTCAGTTAGGTGCACCGATGACCTCAGAAAGGTGGCTGGGACAGACTTGATGTGGAAGGCGGATGACAGTGTGTTTTGGCACAGAATGGGAGAGGCAAATGTCCAGCAGTAGACAGCGATAGGCTATGTTGAGAACGGCGAGCGCATTCCGAAGATAAATTCAAATATAGAAACAATTCGGCACGAAATTAAATAAATGACTATGGTCAAAGCTCCTCAGTTAATGACTCAGTTTCATTAAAATGTCCAAAAAAACTTTTAAAATTACATTGCACACAATAATGCATGTATTTAATGCTTAAAATAATTTTATTTCAATTTCCGAGTATCGATTTTTGACATTCGACATATTTAATTACCCGAGACAATCGAAATAAAAAAAAAATCGTTTAGCATAATCGCTTTCGCACATCATTACGACAAAAAAAAAAAACAATGATGGACGGCGATTTTGAACACAAATTGAGTAGTGGTAATGAATAATACGTGTTATTGGACCTGTGATTCAATATTACTTTAAGATTTGGGCATTTTCGTGTTGTTTATAATATTTCCAATTATATTTGTCACATTTTAAATCTTATCTACATGTGTGTGTGTGACATTTGTGAAAAGTATTAATGTAAACACGCACGATTGGCGCGAAACTTCGACATTAGATATTAAAAATCTTTATTATCGCTACTTATTTAACTTGATCAATGGATGAATTCGTCAAATAATTAAATTATTATTATTCACTGCCCCTGTGGTGGAGTTTGGATGTTCGAAACTTCGAAATCCCCAATTTTTATGTTTTTTAGCCTCGACCACCACTGTCAACAAAATGGCGATTATCGCATTTACAGACTTGAATTTAATAAACGTAAATTAATAAGCTTGCGCATATTTAATGGCGTTAACATATGAGTTTTTTATCCAACTTTCTTAATTAACGCACATTCATATGATTTGATAGGTAGTATAACAAATATTTACATAATCAGTGTAGGGTGTCGTATGTCGGAATTCTCGGGGCCAACGGGACCCAGTATCCGGCGGAGGTTCGTGTGTTCGGGTCCATTCGGGGCCTCTCCCGAACTATACGGTTAAATCTAGTATGCTCGTTCTCAAGGAAAAGAGAAAAGCGTGGAGGTTTGTATTCTAATAAATAAAATGTTTGATTTTAAGAACATAGAATTACCTAAGGATGTATGTACTGAATAAATATTTGAATGTTGTGGAGTAGAGATACTTTCTTTAAATGAAAATTAAAATGTATTGTTATTTGTATTTACAGAATTCCAAATTCAAACACTTATCTATTTTTTGGTAAATTAGACCTACTATTGCACAAATTACTCAAACGGAAAAAAAACGCATTATTGTTACAGGGGACCTAAATATTGATACCTTAAAAGAAAGCAACGATACAAATAGACTTGAAGATCTAACTATGACTTAACACTACATATACATAAACCAACACGTCAGCTTTCTTGCTTAGATCAGATTATAAGTAATATAGAAAATTCAACTGGAAACACTCATGAAGTTTTCCTATCAGATCACAATACTTGTCAAACGTTAACATTCCCAGTTGAAGATAGGAAACCTGCACTTATAAAAGACAACTTAGAAAAATGTGATCCATAAAAAATAAAAATAATGATGTACGGTCTAGATATTTAAAATATAATAAAATACTAAAATCCTGCGCTCTCCACACAAAAAAATGTTCAAACCTTAACTACTTACTAAAATCTAAAAATAAAAACAAAGCTACATGGGATATCATCAAAAATATAACAGACACTCATAAAACATTTTAATCAAATAAATGCAATAGATCACGATGGCTGTATTTTAATTTTAAGACTGTGCCGACCGCACAGTGGCGCCCTCATCGTTTGTTTGGTTATTTCATACAATTTAGAATGAAAATGCAGAAAATAAGCACGTTAAGCTGTGCTTCACAAGATTATACGTTAATATTATTAGAAGCGGTAGTTTTATATTGTTTAGTTTTATTATAATCCTTAAAACGGAATATAGTGCCCACTTTAATCCGTTTTAAGGATTATAATGAAACTAAACAATACAGTGTGGAATTGAAGTCATGGGCATTATTTTAACCTAAGGCACTACTCACGATACTGATTGCATTAGGGCTATTAATACACAAATCAAAAATATTATTAATGCAAGTAAGGAAAACCTTAAAAATGTAGTAAGTCAAATTGCACAAGGCTTATTATTGCAAATAAACACTTAAAGTAATTAAAACAAAATATTTCGTTCACGCCAATAAATGTTGAAGTATCAAAATCTTAAAGCGCAGTACAGCGCAATGCGAAATGTAAACAAACATCAAATAATAGTAATAACTTCATAGAGCGGCCGACCTGCGCGCGTGCGGGTTTTTCCTTACAACTAATAATAACAATGGGCTACAAGACATGCCGTCCGGCGGGATTCCCTGAACTCTCTCCGTCCCGCTCCCTCACTCGCAAAAATACGAATATCACCCCCGCGCGGGGTCTGCTTGCCTCTGAAACACGAACCCGGAACCAGTGTCATAACGACTGCACAGGTGCATTGACGTGTAATTGATTTATTGATCCCGTGACGTAATCGCCGTACTCGCCGCTCGCGTCATACGGTGCTTGGATTGCAGTGTATTAAGTGTTAGTGTAGTAGTTGTGTGTTGTGTGTGTGTTTGTGTACACGATGCCTCGACAGGCAAAACAAAAATACCCACAAATGGTTGTAATTTACACAAGAAATTTAGTATGAACTCGTGAAATGTTCCATCGCCGCCGACCCTATTCCTTCACGGGGTCTCATTCCACCGGAACCACTCAGAACCTGTTGGATTTTTCGTCTTTTCACGTGCCAGCACATGCACAAGCTCGTGGAAGAGCACCCGTTTACCCTCTGTCACTTTACCGACAAATAAGGTTTTTTCAAAACAATCCACAAGCTAGGTACGTAAATGTTTTTTTTTAATGTATGTTAGTTGACGTAGTTTTGACCGTCCTAAGCCGGCAAAGTACGAAGGGAAAGTTGGAATTTATTATGAATCAATTCATTGGCAACTTACGAATGTCACGTGAGTCGGGCGGGGTCAAAGAATTCACGCCCAATGACGCGTACGGCGTAGTGTACCTACGCATTTGCTATCGAGAAGTGCAAAGTATTTGATACTTTGTATGACTTACTACATTTTAAGGTATTCCATACTTGTATTAATAATATTTTTGACTTGCGTAATAGTAGCCGTAATGCAATTAGTATCATGAGTAGTGCCTTAGGTTAAAATAATGCCCATGACTTCAATTGCACCCTGTATAAAACTACCGTTTATAGTTAGGTTTTATATCTACCCACGTGCACATTATGTTCACATTGTAAATATTCGTATGCCGCTTTTAGCGACGGATGTGTTGAACTTATCTATTTATACTAACCAACTTTGTACCTACCATATCTTTCTCTTTGTCTTTGAAACAACCGTTTGTAACAAAGTTGACAAAAGCACATAATTGCAGAATGCTATTTACAAGCTTTATATTAAATTGTTTCGTTTGTATCTATGTGTTTTTTCCTTTATAATCTGTTTCTGTACTCCGGACATTTTGGACTATTCCAATATTTGATTTCCTTTGAACATGCAACATCGAGCAAAAATATTTACGTCACATTTTCGATTTTATTTATCCAATGCTTATTTATTTTAGTTGCCAATAATATGGCTGTATTTGCCTTTATTTACTTTTTTTTATTAATTACTGCTTCTTTTTAAATACCAACCCTTTACCAAGGGGTAGCGTGTTACCCATTTACTGGGTTAAAAAAGTAAAAAAAAAAAACAGCTCGATCCGGTTAGACTGGGAGTGACAGTTTTTTCGACCTAAATTTAGTTGGGAAAACTAGGCAGATAATTATGAAATACGAATATGTACCCACACAGGTATTCAGCTGCATCTGGTTCAAATGGAAGGCGACCTCAACATAAATTGCCCCAAGTCCCTAACATAGTTGGTTGGTAGATAATGGCCCCGATTCTGTTGTTCACAAACTAAACTAAAATTAAGTTCAGTGCATCTTTTTCTTTCTATTTCATTACGAAAAGGACAGAAGATAAAATATTAGTTTAGTCCTGTCAAATTAGATAATCCATATAAAAGTTTGACGAGATTAAAAAATTGGCTACTAAAAATGCGTCAATTTACGTCAGGCGCTGACTAATTTAATTTTTTTCCCGAAATTATGCCGTGTCCAAATTATTTTGATACGTGCCACCCCTGACCTAGACTAAGTAAGTATAGTGGATGAGGATGAATTTTCATGACAGACCTCTTTGTGTTCGTTTTATATGGCGGTGTCGCATAGGAAAGCCTAAGCTTTAGTGTAATTTGGGTGAGAATATTTGTTCGGTACCCTAATTGCGGAACACACTATTAATTTAAAAATTAATCATTTTGAAAGATATTGTTAATCCGTTACTTCATATGTTCGAAAAGTCTGTCTGCTGAACAGAGTAAACAACGCAATGTATGTTGTTGAACTGTCAAAATGAAACGCATTGCTACTGATGGTGTGTTACGCAATTAATTAGCTCGCAGGTTGTCGAACTCACACTGTAGAAACTTTTTTAATAGCCTGCACGTGTTAGGAATGTCTTCTGCAGTAGGTGGTATGCGCTAAGTAGTTTGAAAGAACTAAAATCAATATAATCAGACTTTATGTTCATTTTTGCCTTTCAGTTGGCATCTTGTATCCGAAGTGAAACATCTGTAGGCCAATTCTGCTAATTTAAAACGTTCAAAATCTAGTCGCTGTCTCATCTCGGCCACAAATAAATGTCAAAAACTTGTCAAAATGTAGGGAAATTTGAAGTATTTTTGACAGATTGAGACTGACATCAGACTGTGAACGTTCTTAAAAATTACGAGAATTGCCCCTCTGAATCAAAATTGAAAACATATTTAATTAGTGAACCGATCCAAGGAGGTTGGAATTCGGCACTCGGCCATCTTTGACTCGCCTACGGAATGATCGCATAATTATTAAATGTGAATGTGGAATGTGAACTGTGTGTGTGTGTGTGTTCGAAAAAATAAATGTAATGTTCATGAACTTGTAATTTTATTAGTGTGTGAACTGTGAATTAAAAATGTACAGCAGTGCTATTCTATAAAAATCTCACCGTGAAAACTTAGGTTTTTCTTAGGGTTTAGGTTTTTTTTTTGTCACTCCACCTGATGTTAGGGATTCTCACTATTGATAGCTCACTTCACCTAAGTTATCACGGTGAAATTCTTACAGAATCGATCGGCAGTCCTTCGAATGAACCGTTCACTCGAAATGGACTGATGTAGTTGTTAATATAGTATTAACAACTAGGTATTATTAATTATTATATTCCTGACATTATTCCAGGTATCACGTTCTCGAAGACGGTGCTGGTGGCTACCTGCTGGAGGTGGGTTGTGCGGAATGGCCGGACGAGGGCGAGTGGAAGTGCGTCGCGACCAGCACGGGGGGCCGCATCGGCATCTCCACTTGCTATATCACCATGGATGGTGAGATACAGTAGTGTATTCCTATTAACAGTAGCCGGTAGCTTATATGGGACATTGATACTTGCCGAAGATGCTCGCGATCGTGATCGCTATCTCGATACCTCATTATCGATACTCTCTATTTCTCAATTTGACTAATCACGAGCCAGATCAAATCGATGCTTGCCGTCGATCGCGGTGTAAAAACAAAATATATTTTTTTCACGTAGGCCGGCTTCGTGGTTCGTGGTCAACCTCTAAACAGCCCGCGATGTATTGTAGTGTGTGCGATCGACGCGAGGTAGCGAACTAAATGACTAAATATCGATACCAATCACGTCTGCGGAGTTTTGCTAGCTAATTTAATTTGACCCTATAGAACAACAATACAAAGGCCACCAGCATTGGGCCCGGGTGGTGGATTATGGCCTTCTGTGGGAACAATAAAGGCTGATTATGCTACGAGTATATATATACAGGATATCCCTGGAAGTATAGATCAAATCGAATAGGGGCGTGGGCAAGGTCATTTCCAAATTTTTTGATCCTGAGAATGTTGGTGAATTTTTTTACGGTTCGAAAGTTATGACCAACTTTTGTAATTTTCAATCACTTTGCATAGTTGGATTAATATTTGTTGAAATCATATTATTGTTCATATTTTGTGGGAGAATTAAGCTGCTTGGTTATTTCCACTATTAATTAATACTCGTTCATACTAATCTAGGGGGTTGGTTTTGATTACTTTAACGAATGCAGTTAGGTACATGGTTATTGTTTTTGTAATTGAATGTCTATAGTTATGTACTTTAGTTATTTAAATGATATTTTAATAATTTTCTCTTTTTCCACAGTGCCCAAAAACTACCGAAAGCCAAGATTCATGGAGAACCTTCAAGCTGTACTTACAGAAGAAGGGCTAGTCTCTTTCGAGTGCAAAGTCGTGGGCTTCCCCACGCCAGTCCTCAGCTGGTTCAAAGATGGCCAAGAACTCAAGCCAGGAGACGTCTACCAACTAACAGGAACCAACTCCTTAGGCTCCTACTGCTGCATAGCCAGGAACTGCATGGGCCAAGCCAGCAGTTCCGCTGAACTGACAGTTGAAGATATCCAGAACCAGCTGAATGAGGAAGAGAAACTGCAACTGTTCTCCAAGAATCAGGCGCCGAAGTTCATTCAGGGATTGAAGAGCGTCGAAGCGAAGATTGATGAGCCATTCCGTTTTACAGTAAAAGGTTAGTTATGGTTTATTTTTGTGAGTCTCTCAAAATGTGATAGGTAGGTATATTATTTTTTTTCCAATTGGTGGCCCGTTTCTTACCTGATCCACATCTTACGCCCCAAAGTGCCCATGTGACTTTTTCAAAGTTATACGTACTTTAAGTTGGTTAATTATTCTTAGACATCACCGACTGACGATGACGGTGTAGGGAAACATAGTGAGTAAACCCTGGACTTCGGTCTGAAATCACCAACCCGCACTGAGCCAGCGTGGTGATTAAGCTCGTTCCTTCTCTGTATAGTGGCCTTATCCCGAAACCCGGGACATTACAGACAAACAAAACAAAAAATGAAAGAATATACCTACAAATTTCTGAGAGCCTAATTAATACACGTGAAAAGTTAGTTCATAAAAACTTACTTTGTACCATAAAGTTAACTTCCTCAGTACTGTGTACCACAAGCGGTACAAATTTGCACTAGCTCGTGTCTCTGAAAGGAGTAAATTCCAACAATTCTCTAATCATAAATACAACTATTTTATAACTTTTTTGTTTGAATTTTTTCGACAAGCTCAAATAAGTATTACCCATACATAAGAATAAGGTCTTAAAACTAAGAAAATACCTATTATGTGCGAAACTATTATTTTAAATTTTAGTATCGTTCAAAATTATGTCCCGTTTACTAGTCCTACAGTTCGAAAAAGTGTCATTTACCAGCAGTGCTATACTGTAAAAATCTCGCCGTGAAAACTAAGGTGAAGTGAGCTGTCATTCCACCTGATGTTAGGAATTGTCTACATTCATAACTAGTTCACTTCACGCTTATTTCACCTATATTATCACGGTGAGATTTTTACAGAATCGATAGTTAGGAATCCAGAGATAATCAAACGCGATCTCTTGAGTACCGAGTGAAATCTTAGTTAACATTTTACAGAACTAATCTTTTTACATAAATTACTTCTTTTTACTTAATTGCAACATCAATTTGTAATATGTTTCAGTCGCCATTCCGCCTGAACCTTCGGTACTGTGGTACCGCGACGACCAGCCGGTGGATGAGTCCTCACGCTGCCACCTCAGCCGCGAGGAACGTGGCATGTGCCACCTCGACATACAGAGCCTCGAGTTCCTCGACCAGGCCGAGTGGAAGTGTGTCGCCATGAATGACTTCGGACACAGCGTCACTTCATGTTTCCTCAAACTAATCATACCTAGACACTACAAGAAACCCAGATTCTTAGAAAACCTTCAAGCTATACTTTCGGACGAAGGAGCCGTGAACCTTGAGTGTAAGGTCATCGGTGTCCCACAACCCATACTCAAATGGTACAAAGATGGCGAGGAATTAAAACCTGGTGATATTCACAGAATCATATCCGGCCAAGACGGCACGTGCTGCCTTGGTACTTACACTTGTGAAGCCCAGAACTGTATGGGGATTGCCGCCAGTTCAGCTTCACTCCTCGGATTTGATGATTCAATGAAAGCAAAGAAGAAGAAAGCTGAAGAACAAGCTTTACAAAGGAATTTATCACTTAGCACCATACATGAAGAAAGAACTTCACAGATGTACGACACACCAGTCGGTGACGTCACCACTCTTGACGATAAAGGAGAAATATCTTTCTCATTTGATGGCAAAGAAGTTTCTGTGTCTCTTTATGAAACTCCAGACTTGACCGAAGAAGAAGCTTTACAAATAGTGGAAATGTACGCCGATCAATTATCAGAAAATATTACAGAACACAACGTAGTCGAACTTCCACCTTTAAGATTCGTAAAAGAAACATCCACATCTGGTAATTTGTTGATGGAGGCAGTTATAATTGACGTCTCACCGGAATATTTCGTGTCTCCAGATGAAGATATGCGAACTGAAGCAGATCTCGAAGATTTATCGATTGCGGACGAGAACGGCCCGCCTCAGCTATCATTAGATCAAGACTTTGAGATTGGCGGAGAGGATTATTTGGAAAAAACTATGGCGATTTTATCAGATGAGAGATCGGATCTCAAATTAAGTAGGAAGAAGTCGGATTCCCAGAGAAGCGCCGATGACTTTTTCAGTTTATCACGCGATCAGTCACTGTCGGAAGAAAAGAGAGACGATGACACTCAGGCCATATCTGATCTGCAAAGTTTTGCAAGTGCACACAGTTCTGGAAAACCTAAATCAAAATCTTTGAAACCATCCGGAGAAGAAGGCCAGGAATCATCGGAGCCCACAAAAACTATTATTTTTAAAGATGAAGCTTTGAAGCACTTAGACATCGAGCCAGCTCCTGTTGTAAAACCTAAGAGAGAGCGTCGTTCTAGCCGTAGTTCTAGACGATCCAGCTCAGGAAGCGAGAAGTCTGATAACAAGTCAAGAGAAGAAGCCCTTCGGAAAAAAGAATCTTTTGAAATGGAAATGCCCAACAAACCCAAAATGACAGATGAAGAATTCAAAAACAAAATGGTCAACATTAGTACATCGTTGTCTAAAGTTATAAACGACGTTCAAATTATTGAAAGAGATATTATTCTTAAGTCAGAACTGATGTCATCGGCAGCAACTGCTTCAAGAAGTTTGGAAATTATCAGTAGTTTGATATCTCCTCTTTCGGAAATACACAGTATTGCAGACGCTGCCAAAGAATCGGCTTCAGAAACTAAAGAGGTCAGCAGTACATTATTCAATAGTTTACCTCAACCATTAAAAGCTCTTCAACAGTCGCTGACTATTATTGAAAAATGTATTGACATGGAAAGTGACAGTAAAACGCTTGTTAAGAAAACTTGCGTAGCATTCGTCGAAACATGCGGCAATGAAATGCAGAAATTGATCTCGGATATTAATTCCGTTACGTCTAAAGATTATTTACTTACTGCAGATAGAGTTCTCACAGAAATCGAGTCGTTAAATAACGAGATGAGCACAGTGATCAAATTCTCTGCTGATACAATCAAAGCCAGGAATCTTCTTAGCGAAGCTAGCGAAATTAAAGTGGACGAGCCCTCTCTTGAAGTCAAACATTTGAGAGATACACAAAAAGCAGTGTTTGAATTAAAAAGTCCTCTTATTTCTTTACTCTCTATAGCTAAGTCCGCTGAAAGTGGAAAAATAATAGATGTCGCTAAAGTACGCAATAGTGAAGTTATACTTAACGATATGTATGCTTCTATACAAGACCTGCAAACAGCTTTGGAACAAATTGAAACACTGTCAGTCAAGGAATCAAATACGGCATTACAAAAATATAACACTGAGATTATTGAAACTGTAATGGAGTCCGTTGTAAAACTTAGGAGTTCTTTTGAACAATTATCCACAGAGTCTGAAGGCGAAGACGAAGCCGTACTGAAACAGGCCGTAGCCTCAATTAAAGAAAACCTTTATAAAATATCTTCACAAATAGAAGTCATTGAAAATAACGTGGGTACGTTTGATGTTTTACAGAGCGAAAATAAGCTAGATGCGCTACAAAAGATGGCCCAGATTCTTATAGCATTAGAAAACAATCTACCAAGATTAGAACCGATGCCAGAAATTAAAAATCACATGACAGTGTTCCACAAAAACTTAACAAAAGTTTTAGAAAATGTGATAGAGAGTAACGAGTCTAAGAAATATTTTGCATTGATGGAAACTTGTGATGCTGTTAACAGAATCAATGCTGCGATCAAGAATCTAGATGTTGATAACGTTTTGTCCCTCGCTAGCCTTAATAACACCTTAAGAATTATTAAAGACCAGTTCATCATAAACATTTTTGATTCAGAGCTTAATTGTTCGCTTCTTACAAATATCGCTGATGCTTTGGTTGATGTTCAAGAGGCTATCAACACAGCTGAGGAAGTCAGTATTCATGTTGATTCCGAACACATACAACCCATAGCTCCTCATGAGTATGACGAAACAAAGGCCAAGGTTGTAATGGAACATATTGACCAGGCAATAGCCGCAATTGAAAATGTGAAAGCAATAGAATCGACACAAGATTTTAAGACAAGAATTGCTCCTACATTGGAGAACATTTGTCCTGTTCTAGAGGAACTAAAACGAAGTATAGCTTCGCTTAAAGCTAGTGGGGTTGAAGAAGAACATATTTCTGATATATCAGAAGTCTCTTCTTTTGCCCAAACTTTTGCTACACCACTTTGTGAGCTAAACCAGAATATAATTGTCCTAAATCAACAAATTGTCGAAAACATTGAAAGTTTGAAACAAAACAGTGAAGTTATGGCTACGATCGCTGAACCTATTCACGAGCTCCACACGACACTTGAAATATTACAGCAAGATATTATTTCTCAATATGGTGAAAACCTGACTCCTTATGATGTCAGTGTCAATATGGCTAGCGCAGTACAAAATCTACAGAGTTTCATTTTAATGATACAAGAACAAGCAGTAGTAGAAGCGGCAGACGATATGTCTACTCTAGAAGATATATCGGGAATAAAGACAACAGCAGACACTATCCCATCCGACCGTTTAGTACTACCAGCTGCCGAAGAAACTGCGGTAGAACAGGCGATCTCGCCATTTAATCAGGAACTGCAAACTACTGCAACTGCGCAAGCACTACAAACATTGCATGAACACATTACTGTATTACAAAATCCTGAAATCATTGACGCGTTGGATACATTATCTGAAGTTAGTGATTACTCTAGTTTAAAATCTTTCGTTATAGGCTTAGGTGACTTGCATTCTGGAATCGAACAGGTTCTACACCCTCTACTGATGGAGGGATCAAATGAGATAGCCAACTTAATCAATCCATCAAAACTTACAGCTATTGCTGAACCGATGCAGGAACTGCAGCAAAGTTTGTCGGTGTTAGATACTAGTAACATTCCAATATATGAAAATTTATTAGAGATGCCGACGGAAAGAATACATTCCGTGATACAGAGCGTATCTGAATTTAAAGAGCATTTAGATAAGTGTATGCTCGCTGTGTTCCCTGCCATGCACACCGCTGACAATACCGTTGAAATAGCGAACAAAGTCGGTGCACTTAGAGAAGTGTGTGAGCATTTAAAATACATTATTGAAACTAATAAGGTCATAGAAAATATTCCTGTGCCAGAAGAAGTTAAAGCTTTGGAACTCGCTATTGACAGTTTACTTAATGCTACTGATGTTTCAAAAGGAATCAGGATTGAGCAAGTAAAAATGATTACAGAAGAGTTATATGAAAAAGTAGCTACCGTGCAAGAAGAGATGATTAAATTTACCCCACAAACCCCGGAAAAATTGGCTCATGAGGCAAAACTAATTCAAACTATTGACGAAGTGCAAAGCAATATTGCTGTGCTAGAGCAATATGATTTCGTAGACCTTTCTCGTGCTTCAGACTTGTCCTGCACGTCACCACAAATTGCAGTTGAAATTGAATCGGACTCTCTTATGTTAATGGAAGATATCGTAGATAGTGCTGTTAACGTGGTGCATGACTCCACAAATGATATGCCTATAGCTGACCTTATGATAGTAGAAGACTTCTTTAAGACCTGCAAGAATGAATTTACCATTCTGCGTTGTCTAATATCTAAAGCTACAACTCATAAAAAGATTATAAGATTATTACAAGAGTTTAATTCTTTGCAAAGTACAATAAATTACTTCAAAACTAAAAAAAATGAATTAAAGTTGACTGATGACGTTAACGGCTGCTTAGCTACTTTCCTAATTCATGCCGATGATTGCCTCCACAATGTTCAAACTTCTCTTATAAAGATTGTTGATTCTCAAGCAGAGCTCTTGATTGAAGCGCCTTTGGCGAAATTCGAAAATTCAGCCAAAGAACTTAAAGTGGCAAAAGAAATGAAACACGATGAAAAAGTCTATAAAATAGTTGACAAATTTGTTCAAATATTAGAAATAGCTAAACCTTCTCTGCAACATGTACAGGCAGATATTTTAGAGGAAATCAAAAGTGGTAAACCTATCGTGGTTGAAGACAGTGCTTTGGTTAATTTGATTGAAGAATTCGCAACATTTGTTGAAGAAGTCAAGATGCAGAAAATAGATGTGGTAACAAAAGATATGTTAGAAAAAGTTTCAACTGTAATTGACAAACACCATGATTTCAAAGATGCGAGTGGTACAGGCAAGACATTGATTTTACTAAAATGTTTGGCTGACTGCACGGATGTATTACAAGAGAGCCTTCTTGAAGTTAGAATTCCAAAACAAAGGTTGGAAGAAGGTCCTTTAAAAGCAGTTTTAACAGAGATGTTAGAACCTCTACAAGCATTACACAGTCAATTAGCAAATGTTCAAGAACAAGTTCTTAGAGGTGTTGATGAAGATTCGATATCCGTCGATATAACAACTACGGAATCTCTTGTTCAAACGATGACTGAAAAACATAAAGAAATTATAGAAAGGATGGAAACGGAAGAAGCGATTGCCAATGAGGAGATTTCTCTAATCATAGAAGTTGATAAAGAGATACACTCGATACAAGACAGTTTACGATCTATAGAAAACGTCCAAGTTGCTCAGGTGGTCAAAGAAATTGCGAAGCCCGTGGCAGACATTGAGAAGTCCATGCAAGGTATTTTGTCTTCAGAGAAAGCCAATATTTACAGTGAAGATAAACTTACTAAAGGTGAGTTTTTAAATGTTATCTTTATGTTTTCATAAAAATAATTCTTATACAAAAGATCTTGATGATCTCAGGATCAGAACATACGTTTAAATAATAACTTTTCGTATAAAAAATTTCGAGGTTCCTAATGAAATACAATATTAGATTCATTATGGAGCTACGTCTAAATTCATAAAAGAATAAATAATTAATTGGTTTAACCTACCGTGTGGAGGACAAAATGTTTAACAAAATTATTACTTAATATTTCTGTCGAAATTTTTTATAGATGTCAATTCCAATATCGATTCTTTGGAAAACGCAATAGACCGTTTCATAGGTATTGAAATGGATATATTAGTCGAATCTGGTACATTTAGCGACGCTGATTTGAATGAAAGCTTAACTATTGCAACTGAACTACAAGGACTATTGGCACTTAACACTGAAGAGCTGGCCTCTTCCAAAATATCAGATTTAAAAAACAAAAAAATTAAGTCTCTAAAAGCTATCATGTCGAAATTTGATTGGCAAAGTACAGATGCGTACAATGGAAAGAACCAATTAGAAACTGAAAACATGAAGCTCGTGTTCCTAGCGGCTTATCAGCTATTGGTCGAGTTGGAAAAAGTTGATGTATTGGGAAATGTAGAAGTAAAAGAAGGTAAAGTAGGAGTGGATGTCAATAATCTGGCTTTGTCGTTATTAATCAGAGCTTTGTACAAACGCCGTCGTGACGCGAAAGTGAAATATAATGCTTTAATGTGTTTCGTCAAGTTTCAAGTCATCATCTGCCTAGCCTTTTACCAACTATTGTTGGGATAGGCTGTTTAAATATCGTTGCCTATTTTTATCTGGCTTAAAATTAAAGCCGACAAAAATGTAATAAAAATAATCTTGAGTAACAGAATCAGCATTTTCCATTCCTCAAATTCGTGTTTTTAATATTTATACACAAAAATCATGGAGTTCTTTTGTGATTCACCACCAAGTGATTCACCATTTTAAAGTCTTTAAATGCTTCATTCATCACGTGTTTATAACATTTTATAGCTAACAATACAATTTAACTAAAATAAATATTCTATTTACAGAAAAGGCCAAGCAAATTATTCAGCACATTGATCAATACATAGAATTAATCGAAATAGTGGAAGAAATATCTGCTATCATAAAGATTGATGATATAAAAGAGACTATGGATATAGCGAAAGAGTTACGTGAAAGCATTGCTGCCTCAGAAATAATCACGGAAAAAGAGGAAAGCCTTGAAAGAGTGAAAGAAGTTCGCAAAGAACAAAATAGGTTGGCTTTAAAACTCCATACAGCATTATCTGCTTTGCAAGTTCAAGTTTTTGACAGCGTACAAGAGTTAGCACCAGCACTCAGTACAGAAGTGATTCAGCGAATTGCTCGAGTTACTGCACAGTTACAAGCTGATTTGGTCGCTGTCACTGGTATCAGAGTGGCACTACAAGCTCCTGCTGAACCATTAACTGAAATCGAAAAAAAGATTGAAGTTCTAGAGACCAAAACTACCATCACTACTCCAGAATTAGCAACAGCAGCTGAAGGATCAAAAGCAACTGTTTTAGAACAAATAAGTTTAGTTGCGCAAGTATCATTTCCTGAGCAGTTAATAGCTACAACAGAAATGTTGGAAAAATCAATCGCTGAAACTAAAGAAATTGTCACAGCGGAAGACGCCAAGCTTTTACCATCAGAAATAATAATCGAGTCGGGTCACCCTGAAACTGAAGTAGCTCTTGCGATAGAGGGCACTGAAGCTGTGGTTCTGGAACAAACTGAAGCAGTTTGTACAGAAACAGTTCCCAAAGAAGGTGTTGAGTTCAGTGTAGTTGAAGATCAAGCCCAAGGAGTTGCATCTGTAGAGACATTGAAATTAGAATCAGAAAGTGCCGTTATAATTGAAGACCTCGGACCAGTGTTGCATGAAGTTGCCGTTGCTGAGCAGCAGATTGATGTTGGAATAAGTCAACAAGCCGAGCTACAAGAGGCTCCTAAAGCAACTATTGGTAATAAACTACTTTTTTATGTTATTATATTGATACTGTAGTATTGTCTATACCTGTAAAACTCTTGATCTCAATACATGACATGCTAACGAAATTTGTTTTTTTCAGAAATGTTAGTTCTGCATATAGATCAGTTTATATCTGACGATATAATAGAAGTGATCAACGAACTAGCCAACGTCATAAATGCTGAAGACCTGAAGCAATCTATAAGTATTGCTAAAGAAATGCGTAAGAACATTGCTGCTTCTGAAGTCGAATTAAAAGCAGAAACTAGTGATGTTCTGAAAGAAGAAGTTATTCAACAGTATGTACAACTGGCGGAACAGTTGCACACAGCTCTGGCGGCACTGGAAACTCTTCCATTAGAAACATTAGCAGATATCCCTTTAATCAACAAAGACACACTACAACGCGTTGCTACAATAACTGAAAATCTGCGCGCTGATCTCGTAGAAGTAAAAACAACCCCAAAATTGTTTGACCAACTTAAAGATGTGAAGCTTAAAAAAGTCTCATCTGATGCTGCGCAGTTGAAAGCTTTAGAGTCCAAAATGGCTGAAGCAACTGCATCAGCCGAGAAATTAGAAATTATAATGCCTGAAGTCGCTTCTATAAAGCCTACTGTGTCTGAAGATAAAAAGGGTGTAGCTGCAGGAGTACAACAAGTAGAAGAAGATACTGAATTGCAAGAAATAAAACACGAAGCCGAAACAATAGATTTATTAGCTCAACCATCTCTTGAATTAGCAGAAACAGAATCAGTCGAAGTCGATACTAAATTGGGTGAAGCATTAGCAGTTACTACTGAAACTGAACCAATTATTTTAGAAGAAGAAGTAACAGTAAGTGACGCGAAGGCGGTGGCAACACAACAGGCGATACAGAAATCCGAGGAACAACTACAAAAAGCAACAACAGGTAATTTATGTCATTTTAATCACTAGCTAGAATTTATTATTTCGATAGATTGAGTAATATTTTCTTCGATTTAGTATATCTAGAAGTAAATTGCAACAATTTATGTTTTGATACTCTAATCTATCTTTAATTCAAACAGTTACTGCTATTTAATTGAGTGATTTCTGTAAAACAAAGTTGACATTTTTTAAATTTCTTTTTTTTTAAGCTTTCGGATTACTCTCTAGAATAGAAATAATTATGAAATAGTGAAAATGGGATCTTACTCACTTTAGGAACTTAATATTATTATGTGTCCGTTCAATATCTAAACATACTTTTATTGTTATTACTCATACTACCTTCACCTTTCATATTATTTAAACTTACACTACATGAAAGTTACATATTTTCAGAAACACTGTTACAAACCATCAATGAATTCTTATCAGACAACATTGTCCAAACAATCGATCAAATATCTGCAATTGTGAATGTTACTGAACTTAAACAATCGGTAGCAGTTGCTGGTGATTTACGTGTGAGTATCAAGACAGCTATAGACAATTCAACAACAAAAATTAGTGTGACAAGTGGCGAACAACTTCAACAACTACAAAACGCTTTATCCACGATACAAACACTTGCATTGGACTCTACCAATGAACTGACACAAGTAATTGGAAAAGAAGCGCTACAGCAACTTGCCAATACCAGTACTAATTTGTCTTTGGGACTTGCTGCTGTAAAATCACAAGTTCATGTGCAGGAGGAAACATTAGGAGGAAAAGAAGAATTTAAAGTATTACCTACCGAGTCCCCTCAGGTTGAAGCTGATACATCTGAAGTGCAAGAAATTCTTAAACAAGCTGATAGTCTGTCTGAAAATGTGGAACAAATATGCGCCAAAGCCGAAATTATGGTAGAAGATCAAGTGCCAATAGCAAAAACTATGAAATTGCCTACTACAAGCATAATCGAAGATATTATTACTGCTGATGTAACCAAAATATTAGACCAAGTAGCAACCGAGGTACTTCCAGAACAGATCACAGAGGAACCAGGTGATGAAAAATCATTCAAATATCAAATCGTCAAAGAAGAAGTCGTAGTAGAACAGTTCCTAACAGAAACTGTTGATACTACTGCAGTCATAGATAAAGAAAGCATACAACCCTCCGAAGAAAATAATACTCAATTAATGGCGAAAGCAATTGTTACCGGAACAATTACTGGAGAAGATACTTCACAGACATTAGAACAAGCGGAAATCAAACAAGTTGTGCTTGTGGAAGAAAATAAAAAAACTGAAGAATCGATTACATTGGAAGTGTTTACTGCAAAGGATTTAAATGTAGAAGATGCACTGCCAGAACTAGCTGTAACATCGGAACTTATCAGTGAAACTTTTGCACCCACTCAAGTTATACCTACTGAGCAGCTGACTGAAGATGCTTTACAGACTTCTGTTATAGTTACTGAAGAACAAGTTCAAAGCGCGCCAGAAAATATAGAACAAGTTGTAGATCAGGACAAAATGAGTACCGTCTTAGTAACTAATGAGCTTTCATTTAATGAAGTTGCCACAATTGCTGCTTCCGAAAAATCACAAAAACAGGAAAATACCATAGAGGAAGTTATTATCGATCAGGTTGCCATTGAGAGTGTGAGTACTGATGTAGTCACTGAAGAAAAAATTATATTACTGCCAAGCATAGTGCCTGAAGTGCCCACCGTAGAGAAAATTGCAGATAGTGACAGTGCTGTTACTACAACCACTGTAGTAGAAGACACCGTACATCAATTAGAGCACGAAGTACCATCTAGTGTTACTGATATCAATGAATTTGCCAACAAAATTGTCGATGCTGCTATTGTTATTGCTGAAGAAGTAATACAGCCTTTAGTTTTAGAAAAAGAAGAGGTTCTTGACTTGCAAATACCGTCGAAAGAAAGTGAAATTACTACGGATGTTACAAAAGTAGAAACAACAGTTCAGGAATCCGTAGAAACATCGTCAACGATTATTGAAGAACAGTCCAAGGGTATGGAACCGTCAGTTACAGACAGCGAAAATGTTGATGTGAAATTAACTGAAGAAACTTCTTTACATTTAGCGATGCAAAAAACTGTTTCAATAGATCAGGCTGCCATAGGAAGCACAGAAATTGGAGCTTCTGTGGATAAAACTAAACAACTAGAGCAAGAAAAATCTGGGGATAGTGCTCCTGAAAAATTTGTTGAAAATATTATTGAGACTGAAACTGATATCACAGTTGACGAAAGGGCACAGGTGAAGCCTTTAGAAGTTATTACAGTTAAACCACCAGTTTCAGAAAAATTTGAACCTATTGCTGCTACTACCACAGAAGAGACAAACCTACTGAACCAAGATATAGCCGTTAGTGATACGATCATAACAAAACAAACTGTAGCTGTTTTTAAAGAAACTACTGCGTGCATTGACGTGGAGGAAACTAGATCACTAAAATCTATTGAGCAAGAAGCGAAGGTTATTGGAATTCAATCAAATTTGGGTACAGAAAATGTTGAAATAACTGCGGCTACTGATATAGTAGAACCTCTAGCTTTAGAACAAGGAATAGCAATTAGTGATGCCACCATAACAGAGAAACCTGTAGTAGTTGGTAAAGAAACTACTACAAGTATTGAAGTGGAGGAAATAAGACCATTATATCAAGAAGAAACAGCAAGCGAACATGCCATTGTAGAAACATCTATTGAGCAAGAACCGATGGTTATTGGAACTGAATCAAAGTTGGATACAGAAAATTTTGAAATAACCGCGGCTACTGATGTAGTGGAATCTCAGTCTTTAGAAAAAGGAATAGCAATTAGTGATGCCCTTATAACAGAGCAACCTGTAGTAGTTGGTAAAGAAACTACTACATGTGTTGACATGAAGGATACTACACCATTAAATCAAGAAGAGACAGCAAGTGAACATGCCAATGTTGATAAATCTATTGAGCAAGAACCGAAGGTTGCTGAAATTAAGGCACAGTTGGATACAGAAAGTGTTGAAGCAACCGCAGCTACTGATGTAGTAGAACCTCAAACTTTAGAACAAGGAATAGCAATTAGTAATGCCATCATAACAGAGCAACCTGTAGTAGTTGGTAAAGAAACTACTACATGTGTTGACGTGGAGGAAATAACGCCATTATATCAAGAAGAAACAGCAAGCGAACATGCCCCTGTAGAAACAATTATTGAGCAAGAACCGACGGTTATTGGAACTGAATCAAAGTTGGATACAGAAAATTTTGAAACAACTGCGGCTACTAATTTAGTGGAACCTCAACCTTTAGAAAAAGGAATAGCAATTAGTGATGCCATCATAACAGAGCAACCTGTAGTAGTTGGTAACGAAACTACTACATGTATTGACATGGAGGAAACTACACCATTAAATCAAGAAGAGACAGCAAGTGAACATGCCAAAGTTGATAAATCTATTGAGCAAGAACCGAAGGTTGCTGAAATTAAGGCACAGTTGGATACAGAAAGTGTTGAAGCAACCGCGGCTACTGATGTAGTAGAACCTCAAACTTTAGAACAAGGAATAGCAATTAGTAATGCCATCATAACAGAGCAACCTGTAGTAGTTGGTAAAGAAACTACTACATGTGTTGACGTGGAGAAAATAACGCCATTATATCAAGAAGAAACACCAAGCGTACATGCCCCTGTAGAAACAATTATTGAGCAAGAACCGACGGTTATTGGAACTGAATCAAAGTTGGATACAGAAAATTTTGAAACAACTGCGGCTACTGATATAACAGAACCTCAACCTTTAGAACAAGGAATAGCAATTAGTGATGCCACCATAACAGAGAAACCTGTAGTAGTTGGTAAAGAAACTACTACAAGTATTGAAGTGGAGGAAATAAGACCATTATATCAAGAAGAAACAGCAAGCGAACATGCCATTGTAGAAACATCTATTGAGCAAGAACCGATGGTTATTGGAACTGAATCAAAGTTGGATACAGAAAATTTTGAAATAACCGCGGCTACTGATGTAGTGGAATCTCAGTCTTTAGAAAAAGGAATAGCAATTAGTGATGCCCTTATAACAGAGCAACCTGTAGTAGTTGGTAAAGAAACTACTACATGTGTTGACATGAAGGATACTACACCATTAAATCAAGAAGAGACAGCAAGTGAACATGCCAATGTTGATAAATCTATTGAGCAAGAACCGAAGGTTGCTGAAATTAAGGCACAGTTGGATACAGAAAGTGTTGAAGCAACCGCAGCTACTGATGTAGTAGAACCTCAAACTTTAGAACAAGGAATAGCAATTAGTAATGCCATCATAACAGAGCAACCTGTAGTAGTTGGTAAAGAAACTACTACATGTGTTGACGTGGAGGAAATAACGCCATTATATCAAGAAGAAACAGCAAGCGAACATGCCCCTGTAGAAACAATTATTGAGCAAGAACCGACGGTTATTGGAACTGAATCAAAGTTGGATACAGAAAATTTTGAAACAACTGCGGCTACTAATTTAGTGGAACCTCAACCTTTAGAAAAAGGAATAGCAATTAGTGATGCCATCATAACAGAGCAACCTGTAGTAGTTGGTAACGAAACTACTACATGTATTGACATGGAGGAAACTACACCATTAAATCAAGAAGAGACAGCAAGTGAACATGCCAAAGTTGATAAATCTATTGAGCAAGAACCGAAGGTTGCTGAAATTAAGGCACAGTTGGATACAGAAAGTGTTGAAGCAACCGCGGCTACTGATGTAGTAGAACCTCAAACTTTAGAACAAGGAATAGCAATTAGTAATGCCATCATAACAGAGCAACCTGTAGTAGTTGGTAAAGAAACTACTACATGTGTTGACGTGGAGAAAATAACGCCATTATATCAAGAAGAAACACCAAGCGTACATGCCCCTGTAGAAACAATTATTGAGCAAGAACCGACGGTTATTGGAACTGAATCAAAGTTGGATACAGAAAATTTTGAAACAACTGCGGCTACTGATATAACAGAACCTCAACCTTTAGAACAAGGAATAGCAATTAGTGATGCCATCATAACAGAGCAACCTGTAGCTGTTGGTAAAGAAACTACTACAATTATTGAAGTAGAGGAAATAAGACCATTACATCAAGAAGAAACATCAAGCGAGCATGCCAATGTAGATACATCTATTAAACAAGAACCGATGGTTACTGGAACTGAATCAAAGTTGGATACAGAGAGTTTTGAAACAACCGCGGCTACTGATATAACAGAACCTCAACCTTTAGATCAAGGAATAGCAATTAGTGATGCCATCATAACAGAGCAACCTGTAGCTGTTGGTAAAGAGACTACTACAATTATTGAATCAGAGGAAATAAGACCATTACATCAAGAAGAAACAGCAAGCGAGCATGCTAATGTAGATACATCTATTGAACAAGAACCGAAGGTTACTGGAACTGAATCAAAGTTGGATACAGAAAGTTTTGGAATAACTGCGGCTACTGATGTAGTGGAACCTCAACCTTTAGAAAAAGGAATAGCAATTAGTGATGCCATTAAATCAGAGCAACCTGTAGTAGTTGATAAAGAAACTACTACATGTGTTGACGTGGAAGAAACTAGACCATTAAATCAAGAAGAGACAGCAAGAAAACATACCTATGGTGATAAATCTATTGAGCAAGAACCGAAGGTTACTGAAACAAAGGTACAGTTGGATACAGAAAGTGTCGATGCAACCGCGGCTACTGATGCATTAGAACCTCAAACAATAGAACATGGAATAGCATTTAGTAATACCATCATAACAGAGCAACCTTTAGTAGTTGGTAAAGAAATTACTACATGTGTTGACGTGGAGGAAATAACGCCATTACATCAAGAAGAAACAGCAAGTGAACATGCCATTGTAGAAACATCTATTGAGCAAGAAGTGATGGTTATTGGAACTAAATCAAAGTTGGATGCAGAAAGTTTTGAAACAACCGCGGCTACTGATATAGCAGAATCACAACCTTTAGAACAAGGAATAGCAATTAATGATGCCATCATAACCGAACAACCTGTAGCTATTGGTAAAGAAATTACTACAATTATTGAAGTAGAGGAAATAATACCATTACATCAAGAAGAGACAGCAAGTGAACAAACTAATATAGATAAAATTATTGAGCTTGAACCGAAGGTTATTGAAACTGAATCACAAGTTGGCAATGAAAGTGTTGAAATAAGTGCTACACAAGAGCATGACATAGTAGTCATTGGCACCGAAAATACAGAAGTTTCAGATATAAAGGGCATAGAAACTATTTCAAAAGCAGAAACAAAGCAGTCAGAACAAGAAAAACTAGGCAGTGAAGTTGCACAAGAAACACTGGAAGAAAACATTGGTGTAAGCGCAGAAATGACAGGAGAGACTAAAGCTCCTGAACTAGAAGCAATGACTGAAACTAAACCAACTGAATTTATAGAAGATAAGTGTGAAGTTTCTTCGGCTTTACTTCTACTGGATACTAGTGAAGCTGTTTCACAACTAGCTCCAGAAGAAAGCGTTCCTCAACCCACGGAAGCGACAAAGATTACTCTCGGTAATAATAAATGTTGTGACTCTAACACGTTTTTTTGTTTTTTATTTCGTAGAACGGCTTTTGTTATTCTAAAATGCTAAATAGCTACACAGTATGACTTTCAAAAAGTAAACATTTAATTTTTATTTTATTGGTATTCATCAGTAAAATTGTTAAACTGTAATGTATAACATCCATTTCAACGGCGAACTTTGATGAAACTCACGGAGACGAAAGTGTAGGAAAGCTTTCTACTTACACATTTCTCCTGGCGGGGAATTGTGTAACACATTATCAATCGGAATTGGTTTCATTTAGACAGTTCAACAACATTCATTGCGTTATTTACGTGTTGAGCAAACAAATTTTTCGAACTTATGAAGCAATGGATTAGTAATTTGCTTCAAAATGATTCAGATTCCGATTGATAGTGTGTTACGCAATTAGGGTGCTGGTTTTCATAAATATTGGCGAACAAATGAAAAGGCCGTTCATCTATTATGGCTGACTCATTCATCAATCGACTATTTCAATAAGATTTAACTGTCAAACGTATTGATGTGATTGTTACTCATAAAATATATTTGCCATACTGTGGAGTTATACCTGCGCAGCTTAATGCACAAAATAATAACTAGCAATTGTACGGCTGGCTGAAGTCAAAATAAATATTCTTGCATCAATGTAAATATTCAAACACTTTTTTCTCTGCAGCAGTATCCGAAAGCATAGTTACGCTTTCATGAAATATTAAGATTTTATGTAAAAATATGAGAATATGAGAGCAGTGGTCGCCCAGTGGTATCGGTGGCCCAGTCGAGGCCGAATTACGAGTTGTTGGGTCGTGAGTTCAAACCGAGGCAGGCACTTTGCTTTGTGTACTTAATTTCGCCACCACTGCATTCAATTCGGTGAAGACAAGCATTGAGAGTAAACCGGCATGTCTTTAAGAACCAAAAACTTGAAGATAATATGTGTCCAGTAACACATATTATCTTCAAGTTTTTGGGATAATATGTGTCACTGGACACATAAGATAGTATAGTTATAGATAGTATAGTTTAAGTTCCCGTAATCCATCACGCAAGCCCAGTGGCTTGCGTGATGGATTACGGGCCACTCCTTCTCACAGAGAGGAGACCTGTGTCCCAGCAGTGGGAACATTAGAAGCTGATTATGCTATGTAAAAATGTCACATTTTATTCTCTCCAGTTCATTTATTTTCATGCATTTAACAGTTATTATTAACAATTCGATCGACGCTATTCGCCTTGTATTTTGTAATAGCATTTATTATATATTTTTTATTATTGTATGGTAGTTGCGATTTTGTAATATTATCATGGTATTTGGCTGATTCGCTCATCTGTACGTACGTTCATCTGTACGCGTTTTTATTTCACGGATAGAAGCGGGGCCTTGGCGCCTTCATTTGTTGGTATACTCGTAGATGCAGCAAATAATATATCACTGCAGCTTGTAATTCATAAGTGTAAGTAGGAAGGTTTTTGACTTCGACATCGATAATTTATTGTGCATTCGTTACAATACATTGAGACTCCGGCTCTTTCATTTTGTAACATATAATATACACACCTTTAACACACATAATTATTATTATCATGGCTTCTTATTTACTGCCTTGGTAGATGTTAACGATACTTGCACAATACACAATTTTAATTTGATCAATGAATATAAAAATGAAAAAAAAAAACTCTTTAATTAATAAAAATAGGTGAGTCAGGGTAGAAATAACAGCCGATCGATTCTGTAAATATCTCACCGTGAAAAGTTAGGTGAAGCGAGCTTAGAGTGAGCTGTCAAGAGTATCAATCCCTAGCATCAGGATGACACTGACAGCTCACTCCACGCTCACTTTACCTAAGTCTTCACGATGAGATGGTTACAGAATCGCACTGCAGGTATACTTTGGCAGTGTAGTTGTTTTCTTGGTACTAAAGAAAAACTTAAAATTGAAACCGTATGGTTACAAGACGAAATCAATATAGATCTTTACTTTTCTTCTCAACTCGTGGATTAATTCCTCAAAATAATGTCTTGGTAAAGTGACTTGAATGTGATTTCATATTTTACATACAACTCGTGATGATAAAGACAAGTTATATTATATATATAATGTCAGTATTACAGCAAAACAAGGATTTTTTTCTGAAATACTAGCATAATAATAATAAGTAAAGGCTACTAAAACTGAAATATCAAATATTCCACTAATTAATATATACATAGATTAAAATAAGACCATTAAATAACACCATTACTTTCGGATGATAAATGCAATGAAGAGTTAAAAAGTACTGAAACAGAAGAAATTATACTTAAAATTGAGGCCCGGCATTTGAATGACGAAATAAAACACAAAGATGATACAACGCATAGTTTAATTACGAGAATAAATAATTATTAATAATAATTAATTAATTAAAAAAATAATAATTAAAATAATTATTTATTTAATTTATTTATTTATTATTTAATTTAATTTCATAATTTTAGTCTACTAATCAATCAGAGATAGCAGAATTTGAAAAAGCTACTGTTATTCAAATTACGAATTTCACTGAAAGTAGCGAAAATACTAGTTTAGTTTCTAAACAAGGAATACCAGAAGACATAAAAATTGACGATATGCCTGCAGAATATACCAAGGCAGATGATAATTTAAATAAGGACACTTCATTAACAGTGCTTGCAGATGTTGGAGGAATGAATGAACTTGCTAGTCATAATGAAACAATTACAGACACTGTTGGAGATAATCAAGAAGTTGTAATCATTGAAAAAAGTGATGAATCACTTGACTTGGAATGCGGCAGGATGACTCGAAATGATGTTCTAGAATCATTGCTAATGGAAACTGCAAAAACTATCATAATTCCCGCAGTGGGTGATGTTCTTAATGAAGACTTACCAGCTACTTTCGACCCAATAAATGCTGATATTTCAGTGGTGAATCCCAATATCGGTACTACTACGTCCGACGACATATGCCCTATGGGTTCAATAGAAGTAGCTCTGAACGAAAACTTTTTTAAAAATATTGAAAACCAGGAGTTAGATAGTGAAAAGGAAAAAAAATCTTTGCAAGTTCTAGAACAGAAATCAGATTCGCACAACTTAATCGGTAAATCAAAACAGCTAATGCAAAATAATAAATAACTCCTATAATACGTGCCCGTTTAGTAAAAACTAAGAACTTCTTAAACACTAATTATAAAGCTTTTCAGAATTCTAATGGTCGATTGCAGTAAGGGACTCCACATAGATCAATATTGTTGTTATGATGTCTAAATAAATAACATATATAAATAAATATATTATTAAAGTCTTAAATATATAATTTTCATACAAAACTAATGAACATTAAATCTTCTTTCTTTGCCAATAGTTAGTTAATTTATAACATTTGAAATGTAAATTTATCTTTACTCGCTGTCAGTACTTATATTAAGCATTTTTCAAAACAGAATATAAAGGATCAGTATCTTATGAAAAATCAAATTTGCTATCTGAAGAAAATAAAGGACCAGTCGATTTAATAAAATTGGAAGAAAAAGCAACACCAATTGATTCTGAAGATCAATCAGACAATGGTATAAATGGACAAATAAAACAGTCTCCAGGAACACTGTCTAATTCGCATAACGTACCTGGTACACTAAAAGTTCATGAAGGTAAAAATTTAGGTAAAATCAATCAAATTTATGACCTACTTGAACTACCCCTTGGTAAAAATAAAACTGCGAAAATAAGGGATGAATCTGAAAGAGAAACCACCATTACAATACAAACAGTTACCGATGAACATGATAATAAACCAGATGTTGATGCGAAGGGCGATGATACAATTGTTCAAACTCCGAAAGTTACTACTGTAGAAACCAATGACAAACAAAGTGAGCGAGTTTGCCATAATTTCGAAATTATGCAAATGAGAGACGGTAAAAAACTAATAATTATTTCTATAATCACATAATGCCGTTGTAGTTAGCATAACATTACATTTATTAAAATAATAACAAACTTGTGCATCATGTGGTAGAGTAAAATACGTTTATACAGACGCCATAATCCAAAATTATTCTTGATAGAGTATTGAATATATGTATTCTGTCGAAAACAATAAAAAAATCATTAACTGCTAAATTCATACATTAAAGTTACGTCGTAGATGGTTATATGACGTAAAAATAAACTCATTATATTTGTATTAATAAGCTTAAGAGGAATAAAATGGAAAGCTGTTTGATAAAAAATACTTTCTTCAAATTCAACTTAACTTTCTGAGATAATAACACTTACATTTTCGCATGCACAATACACAAATATTCAAATACCCTTACTTACATATTTTCAGACACACACTCTGAAAGCGTTGGCCTAGAAGATCCAACTCTATTAGTTCACGAGACAAAAAGTACAGACGATGAGATTAAAGTCACACATGAACACACACAAGTTATTGATGAATTCGAGTCCAACGAAAAGCCTGTAATGTTAGAATTTTCTTCTATTGAGGAAATCGTTGATGCTCAAAATACTAAAACAGCCATACAAATAACTGAACCTATTATATTAACAGAAAGTTTAAAAGTGGAGATTAATAACCAAGATGAGGAGGAAGCTTTAAGTGAAACGTTCCAACCCATGGATGTAGAACCTTTGAATCCTATTGCAGAGCTAAGCCCTATGATGGCGGTTCAATTGGAACCGGAAATATTTGAAAAGGTACTCCCTGATCAAGAAATCATACCAGTGTTTTTTGAAAGTGTCATCGATGGAACTAATCAAAATATTGCTGTGATGAAAGATGTAGGATGTCATGAAGCTATTAGTGAATCGTCTCAACCTTTCGTTTTTGAATCAGTAACATCTATTGAATATAATACGGAACAAACTTCTTTACAAAAATCTAATGATAGTGATACTAACTACGAGAGTTTTAATACTGTGACTGACGAAAAATATGCATTAGATACGGTTATAGCGGTAAGTCAAACTTCTCCACCCATGGTTTTAGGATCTGTTACACCTATAGATGAAAAGAATCCAATGATTGCGGACCAGTCTACTGAAGTCAAATCAGAAAAAGTGGTACCAGTTCTTGAAAATGAACTAATCCTTTTGAAACAAGTAGTTTCTAATGAAACGGAAGCTACCGCTTTAATTAATGATGGTGGATCTGGACTAGTAGCCTTAAGTGAAAGTTCCGAATTGCTAGTGGTGGAATCTTTAACTCCACTAAGTGAAAATAATGTAACTTTGCTATTCGAAAGTGATGCTGATAGAAGTCCTCAAAACATAATTGAGGTAAAAGTTTTTGAAGAAAAATTTGCTATAAATGAGACTTTGCAACCAATCGTTTTTGATTCTGTAAAGCCAGAAAAAGAACCAGAAACGGCAACCATACTTATTACTACAGATAAAATATTGGATCACGAAGCGATGAGCCTATCATCATCACTGCTGAAAGCGAGTGACAGTTCTATGATTGCTATTGAAACAAATGAAGCGGCTAAAGAAGCATTAGTTATTCAGGAAACGGCCAAAATTGTCATTTTAGACTCTGTGGCACCAATTGAAAAAGTGCAATTAATATTGGCAACCACATCTGACGAACTATCTACTGATGGATCAATTGCAATAAACAGTAACTTGTCCCCAATATTGTTAGAGTCAGTAACACCTGTTGAGGAAAAAAGTATTGAATTTGCCCATCCAAATGTTGAGGTAAATTCTCTTAAGGAAATAAATTTAGGTCAAACAGATGAAGTGATTTTATCAGAATCTGTAAATGTTGACGAAGGTCAAATCACTGCAACTGTAATCGAACAAGACCAAAAGGTAGCAAATGCTTTTACTGAAAACTCTCAACCTCTAGTTTTAGAGCCAGTGACACCTATTGACACGTTCGCAGAAGTTTCGTTTCAAACCGATATTACTGAAGATTTATTAAGAAATGTTTCACCTGTCCATCAAGTTGAATCTTCTGTGCCAGTGCTCCTGGAAACTTTATTACCCATTGAAGATATTCAATTGGTTGTTGCAACTACACTGAAATTAGGTGATGATGAAACACAAAATATTGCTTTAACTCAAGTTGAATCAATCATACTTGAGCAAATAGAAGAAACCGACAAAATAGCTGTGAGCAGCGTAGAAGAAATGTTAGGAACTATTGCTGTTAAAGAAGTCATTCTACCAATTTTAGAACAAGTATCATCTATTGAGAAAAAAACTATTTCTGCACAAACAAATGATGTCAGTTTCACTGGCGAAACATCTAAGAGAACCGATAAAAATTTGATTTTAAGTGAGAATCTAGAACCTCTTATATTGGAATCCTTAAAACCAGTAGAAGAAAAAATGCTTGAATTTACTGCAGCACTATCTATACAAAATATTGAAAAATCTGTTGTGTGTCAGGAAACTGAACCAGTCTGCTTAGAAAGTGTTAGTTCTGATGAAACCGAAAGTTTTGCTACAGAACCTAAACTCGTTTTTGATGAAAAAACTGTGGCAACTGAAGACTTACAACCTGTTGTTTTAGAAATTCCTATGCCATTAAAAGAAATACAATTAGTTGTAGCAACGGAACTGGAAACTAAAGTTTGTGCAGCCGAAAAGGTAGTACCGAGCCATGAAGCTGAATTGATGGTCCTTGAACAAATTGAAGACATTATCAAAGATGCTATCAAAACTGTTGAAAACGAGAAAAATGCTCTAAATAAAGAAGTTCCACCGTTTATTTTTGAGCAAGTACAATCTTCTGAGAACTTACAACAATATACCCAGAAAGATTTTATTCAACCAAAACTAATGGAACATTTATCTGAGTTAGATCAAATATCCGACAATTTTGATATGAGCCAGAAAGTTCTACTATATGAAAAAAATAATATTACTGAGAGTTGTCAAGAAGTTGTGGACTCCAATCCTTTAATTCTTGATGCGCAAACATATATAACAGACAATATAGCTGATAATGAAACACTTTTACTAGAAAATGTTAATAAAAATCAAGAGATTCAACCTGATGCTGCTATTTCATTAGTATCAGCACTTTCAGAAATATTTGATGTTAATCAAGATACTGCACCAATCAATTCTGAATTCTTAAAACTAAATGAAGTTATAGTATCGCGTACTGTAACTGAAGCAATCGATTCCGAAACATCGATTGATAAAAATGCATTGGAACTTATCACAACGAACCCAAAATTTGATGTTGGTGTGATGGAAAAGACATTACAAGATGAGGAATCAACATCATTGACGAGTACAGTAATTTCTTGCCCAGAAGAATCAGTTTGTACAGAAATCTGTCATTCTTTAATTTTAGAACCATCGACACCGATTACAGATAACTTACTGATATCTAAAACTCCAAGGCAGACTGATAATGCTATTTCAAATCAAGATGTACCAATTGTTTCGGAATGTGAGGGTGTGTCAGTAAATGTTTTGACGACAACTGTCGAATCAAATTCTTTACATGAAACTGTTGAATCTTTATCAGAAATGATAACGCCAACTCAAGGAATGAACATAACATTTGAAAAAACAGCAATTTTAGTGACAACTGATGATTCCATGAAACTAGAGCTTTCAGATAACATAGAAAGAAATGAATGTGTAACAGAAGAGGTTAAACCTCCAATATTAGAAAAGGCTTTGTTGGATGACTCTAAACTAATTATTGAAGATGTAAATAATGATTATAAGTCTTCAGAGCAACTAGAAACCATTATAAACGAAACATTTAATAATGAGTTTGTAGTTCCTAGTTCAGATAATTTATCAGCAATATCTGATATAAAAGTTAAAATAGGTACAAAATTAAGTGAATGTGAAAAAGACGATACCATGATGCGTAGTTTGGTAGCAAGAACCGGTAAACAAGATAATGTATTTATTCATCTGTTTGAAGTTTTACATCATAGTTATCTAATTCATAAAACCCTTCCTCATTAAAACCTTTCTAAAACCTTCTTTCATAAAACCTATCTTGCGCCAAGTTTTTCTTCCAGGATGTTTTTGCCCTCTACTTTCTTGCGTGGCCTATTAGGTAGATACGTTATAAATAATATTAATTTTTAATTAGTCCTAATCTTCCAGCTTCTAGGATCGGCAATTTAAACATAACTCACATTATCTTAGACACACAAAGACACGTACACTTTTACACGCATTTTAATAATTGTATAACGGCTGTAAGTCTCGCTTTTAGTGTTATCACCATTATTGGATCAAGGCTAGCATACTTTTTTATTTTCAGAACAAGGAGGTCTCATTCAGCACATTGATGAGTTTATATCGGATGAAGTTTTACAACTAGTTGGTGTAATTTCGGGGCTAATAAACTCTCAAGAATTGAACGTGTCGATTGAACTGGCTAAAGTCTTGAAAGAAAGTATAGAGTTTGTTGAGGCGGCCGAAAAACCTGGATTATTAGAGGAGGCCAAAGTAGAACAGGCTAAAGTGGTACAAAGGTTGCAAGATGCTTTATCAAATCTTCATACTAAAGCATTGGAGAGCGCGGAAGAGATCGCACCGATGGCCAAACCTGACTCTCTTCAAAGATTGTCGGAAATCATAACGCATTTGCAGGAAGATTTAGAGAAAGCGGTTGTTTCTGGAATGCCTCTAGTTCTCATGGCAGCGGAAATAGGTAAGTAATTGTAATGGCTCAAAAATCTTCTACATAGTTAACATGCCATGTACAGAAACTTGATGTCTCCTCGTTTTATTCTTATTGAGTGTATTATAAATCATTGAATAACTTCAATCTCCTGTGCATAAACAATAACATTTTTTTTTTCAGTTGAAATCCCTGAAATAGAAGAAAGCTCAATGAAACAACTGGAAGTATTGCTTCAAGAAGTGACAGATAAAATAAATCTACCAACAGTCAGGGAAGTTGAAGACAATGAAGCTCTTAGAGATGCACTTGATGAAGTACAGACTGTCATTATTAAACTCAAACGGGATTATGACGGAGCTGCAAATGACACTCTCAATGAGACTCTTGAAGATTTAGAATGTAGCGTGAGGAGTGTGCAGCTCCAGATTAATGAGGATAGTCCACCAGAGTTACTTCAGGAAGCCTGCGCCACATTACAACTTCTAGTCAATAATATGAGTGAAACACAAGAGGTTCAAGTTACTGAAACCTCATCAGTAGAACTCAAAAATGAAACCATTCTAGAAAAATGTTCCACTGAGACAGATGAAACAGTAAAACTTTTGGAACAGGCCTCTAAAGTTAACATCAGAGAAGGTAACTTGGCTGGCATTGTGTCGAGTTTGAACAATCTCAAGGATACAATTAAAACCCTAAAGCTAAGCTTTGCGGATAGTGCTGACGTTTTGATAGAAAAAGGTGTTGAAGTTGTACAAATTCTTGATCAATTAGAAGACAAAGTGTTTGCCCTAGAGAAAGATTTGGCTAATGTTAGTCTTAGCACAGAAACACGAGATCAAATACTTACAGCTGTCCACTCTGTTTATGGGAGTATATCTAACATGCGGGGTACTATTTCGAGTATACAAAAAAAATACATGTTCGAAAACTACGGTAAACCATCTGAAACTCTTTTGCGTTCTATCAAGAATATATCCGGTATTTTAGAAATGATCAAAGAAAATAAAGAAAAGTGGAACGCATATAAAAGATCATTGCGAAAGGTTTTGAATCATTTTGAAGACATCAAGTTTTATATCAATCTAGATAAAACAGCTAGATTGCCAAGTGATGCAGCATTTACTAAGATTATACTTGAAGAACTGAAATCAAATGTCTGTGAAATACTGGTTCCACAAGCTTCGGTATTAGGCTCACAAGCAATTAAAAAGGTGAATAATCTTCTTGAATATCTTAACAGATGTCTGGCTAACATCGAATCGAAATCTACTTTAGAGGTCAAGGAGAAAATTCCTGTATTCAAAGAACTTTCTTCACAAATAATTGATGTCACCGATTACATAAAAATCAAAATATGTGAACTATTCAAAGAAACTAAACAGCAAGGAAGAGAACAAGAGCTAGAAATATTAGAACAACAAATAACACCTGCTGTTGAACAAGAAACTTGCGTTAGAACTGTCTCACCTACAGATGATGAGAGTAAGGAAAAACTCGAATCAATTGACAACGTGGATGACATTAGTAAGGCTGCCCAAGAAATAGAACAAACTACGGAACTTAAGAAAGCCGAAGAAAAAGCATTGGGTTCACCTAGTATAAGTCAAGCTGGAGATGAAGGGAAAAAGCAAAAAGTACGTAAACAAGTGATGATTCAGGAAACGGACATTAAAACTGAAGTAGAACAAATTGCTTCTGAACTTGTAGATGAAATAGCTGCGCAAGCTATTGCTGCTGTGCAAAATTTGGAGGAGTTCGGTATTTTAGCGAGTGAAACAATATTGCCTGAGGCCATGGCACAGTCCAGTGAAGTGGAAGAACTACATGAGGCTGAAATTACCGAAATAATTCAAGGAACTATAGAGGAAAGTATTCTTGTACCTGACGAACAAACGTTAGCTGCAGATGAGTTAGGTGAAAAAACAATGATAGATGAATCCAAAAACTTCCTTCCTATCAAAGATGATGAGATAGCGAGTGTTTCTTCTAAAGTTGACGAAATCATGGGTTCGATGGAACAAGAACAAGAAAACAAAGTTGTAGAGGCGGAAGAAAAGGAATCTGAACAACTCAAAGTACATGCATTAGACAAAAAGAAAGAAATTGAAAAAGAAATAGCACTAAAAGAGGAATTAGAAAGCGTAGAGAAAGACCAAAGCTCAGAAGTTATGAAAATTCAAGATATTCAAAGCGTGCAGTCAGTAACTGAAGAAGAGACTAAAGAACCTAAACTTGAAGCTAAAACCTTAGAAGTCTCTGAAGATATATCAAAACAAGATGAAAAAGAAAAAATATTCAAAAAGAAAATAGACGAACTGGTACAGGAAAAAGAAGAAGAGACTTCAAAACTGGAAAAAATTGAGGAAAAACAAACAAAAGGCGGAGTTTCAGGCCCTTCTTCTTCTACTAGTAACAAACAAGACCCAGAAGAAACAGCATCGCAAGCTTCAGATAAAGAACAGGAAGATGCTGAAAAAGAGATTGTAGCAGAAAATGAACAATCTGAGGAAATTAAAGCAGTAAAAGAAATTTCAGAAGAGATTCCAACAAAAAAAGAAGAATTATCAGAAAAAACAGAAGAAGAAGAGCAGAAAACTAAAATAGAGCGCCAAAAAGAAGAGGAAGATATTCATGACGCAAAAGAAAAGAAAGTCACGGGAGAAACAAAACAAGAAAAGCAGAAAGAAACACCGGTTGATATGCAACAATCAGAAGAAAGTCTCTTACAAGAAGACGTAGCAGTTCTTAAAAAAGATGAAGCCGAAAACTTAGAAAAACAACAAGAAAAACTTGAAAGGAAAAAAGAGGAAGCTTGTAAATTGGAAGAAAAAGCTAAAATTGAAACAGATGACAATGAATCTGAAAGAAAATCTCAAAAAGACAGCGCGAAATCTAAACAAGCTGAAGAAGTTAAATCTACGATAGAAGATGTTAGCTCATATGAAGAAGAAAAAATCAAAGAAACCAATGATCAGTTAAAGACAGAAACCAAAGTGGCAGAACCTAAGAAGGCTAAGAAAAAAACCGAAGCAAAAGAGACAGAACATCAACAGAAGGAAGAAGAAATTAAACAAGCTGAACTAAAAGAACAATTGGGTCAAAAGAATGAACTAGAATTAAATCTGGAGACTGAGCAAAAACGTGATGAGAAACTCATAACCAGTGAAATTCAGGATATTGATAAAGATAAAAACGACGCTGATATGGCAACAGCTAACCAAGAAAAAGCCCAGTTACAATCACAGTCAGAAACAAAACCGAGTGAGGCCAAAATAAAGCAAGAAGAATTTCTCGAAAAAGAAAGAGAAGCATCTGAAAAGGCAGAACTTGATAAAAAAAAAGAGGAAGATGATAAAACTAAACTTGAAACCGATACTAGACAAAAAGAGGAGGCTGAAAAGCGCGAAAATCAGCAGACTGAGACTGTAGAGCTCGAGGAAGAACAAGTTGATGCTAAAACAAAACAAAAAGAAGATGAAGAGCAAGATAAGAAAGCAAAAGAACAATCTGAAAAGAAAAAGCTTTCAAAACAGAAGAAAGAAGCAGAGAAGGTGAAAATGGAAGATGAGAAGAAACAAAAAGAAGAGGCTGCAAATCTTGAGAAGCAAATTGAGACTGAAAAACTTGAGAAAGAGCGGTTAGAAGCAGAAGCGACTGAAAAAGAGCGCATTGAGTCCGAAAATATCGAAAGCAAACGGGTAGAGACTGAAAAACGCGAGAGTGAGCAAGTTGAAGCAGAAAAGAAACGAAAAGAAGATGAAGTACGATCAAAGGAGGAGAAAGAGGATACAGAAAAGAAAAAACTCGCGAAAAACAAGAAAAAAGAAGAAGATGAAAACGCAAAATTAGAAGCCGAAAAGAAACAAAAACAAGTGACTGAAATCCTCGAAAAGGAACGAGTTGAAGCTGAAAAGCTCGAGAAGGAGCGTGTTGAGACCGAAAAGCTCATCAAGGAACGAGTTGAAGCTGAAAAACTCGAGAAGGAGCGTGTTGAGACTGAAAAGCTCATCAAGGAACTAGTTGACGCTGAAAAGCTCGAGAAGGAGCGGGTTGAGGCTGAAAACCTCGACAAGGAGCGTATTGAGTCCGAAAACATTGAGAAAGAAAGAATAGAGCCTGAAAAACGTGAGGTCAAACGTGTAGAAGAAGAAAAGAAACAAGAAGAAGGTGAAAAACGAGCAAAAGAAGAAAAAGAAAAGGGTGAACAGAAAAAAGTCACAAAAATGAAGAAAAAAGAAGAAGAAGAGAAAATGAAATTGGAGGCTGATAATAAACAAAAACAAGACGCTGAAAAGCTTGAGAAGGAGCAAGCTGAAGCTGAAAAGCTTGAGAAGGAGCGACTTGAGTTTGAAACGATCGAGGAAGAAAAACTAGAGGCTAAAAAAATCGAGGCCGAGCGTGTTGAAGCAGAAAATAAACTAGATGAAGATGAAAAACGAGAAACAGAAGATACAGAAAAGGCAGAACAGAAAAAACTCACGAAAAAGAAGAAAAAAGAAGAAAAAGAAGCGAAAACGAAATTAGAAGCTGATAAGAAACAACACCAAGACGCTGAAAAGGTTGAGAAAGAGCAAGTTGAAGCTGAGAAGCTCGCGAAAGAACCAATTGAAGTTGAAAAGCTCGAAAAATTAGAAGCTGATAAGAAACAACACCAAGACGCTGAAAAGGTTGAAAAAGAGAAAGTTGCAGCTGAGAAGCTCGAGAAAGAACCAATTGAAGTTGAAAAGCTCGAAAAGGAGCAAGTTGAAGTTGAGAAGCTTGAGAAAGAACGAGTTGAAGTTGAAAAGCTCGAGAAGGAGCGAACCGAATCTGAAAAGAATGAGAAAACAAAACTAGAGGCTGAAAAACTTGAGGCCAAGCGAGTTGAAGCAGAAAAGAAACAAGAAGAAGATGAAAAACGAGCAAAGGAAGATACAGAAAAGGCAGAACAGAAAAAACTCACGAAAAAGAAGAAAAAAGAAGAAAAAGAAGCGAAAACGAAATTAGAAGCTGATAAGAAACAACACCAAGACGCTGAAAAGGTTGAGAAAGAGCAAGTTGAAGCTGAGAAGCTCGAGAAAGAACCAATTGAAGTTGAAAAGCTCGAAAAATTAGAAGCTGATAAGAAACAACACCAAGACGCTGAAAAGGTTGAAAAAGAGAAAGTTGCAGCTGAGAAGCTCGAGAAAGAACCAATTGAAGTTGAAAAGCTCGAAAAGGAGCAAGTTGAAGTTGAGAAGCTTGAGAAAGAACGAGTTGAAGTTGAAAAGCTCGAGAAGGAGCGAATCGAATCTGAAAAGAATGAGAAAACAAAACTAGAGGCTGAAAAACTTGAGGCCAAGCGAGTTGAAGCAGAAAAGAAACAAGAAGAAGATGAAAAACGAGCAAAGGAAGATACAAAAAAGGCGGAACAGAAAAAACTCACGAAAAAGAAGAAAAATGAAGAAGAGAAAACGAAATTAGAAGCTGATAAGAAACAAAAACAAGAAGCTGAAAAGCTTGAGAAGGAGCAAGCTGAAGCTGAAAAGCTCGAGAAAGAACGAATTGAAGTTGAAAAGTTCGAGAAGGAGCAAGTTGAAGTTGAGAAGCTCGAGAAAGAACGACTTGAAGCTGAAAAGCTCGAGAACAAGAAAGAAAAACTAGAGGCTGAAAAACTTGAGGCCAAGCGAATTGAAGCAGAAAAGAAACAAGAAGAAGATGAAAAACGAGCAAAGGAAGAAACAGAAAAGGCAGAACAGAAAAAACTCACGAAAAAGAAGAAAAAGGAAGAAGAAGAGTTAACGAAATTAGAAGCTGATAAGAAACAAAAACAAGAAGCTGAAAAGCTTGAGAAGGAGCAAGTTGAAGCAGAGAAGCTCGAAAAAGAACGAATTGAAGTTGAAAAGCTCGAGAAGGAGCGAATTGAGACTGAAAATATAAAGAAAGAAAAACTGGAGGCTAAGAAACTCGAGGCCGAGCCTGTTGATGCAGAAAAGAAACAAGGTGAAGATGAAAAACGAGCAAAGGAAGATACAGAAAAGGCAGAACAGAAAAAACTCACGAAAAAGAAGAAAAAGGAAGAAGAAGAGAAAACGAAATTAGAAGCTGATAAGAAACAAAAACAAGAAGCTGAAAAGCTTGAGAAGGAGCAAGTTGAAGCAGAGAAGCTCGAAAAAGAACGAATTGAAGTTGAAAAGCTCGAGAAGGAGCGAATTGAGACTGAAAATATAAAGAAAGAAAAACTAGAGGCTGAGAAACTCGAGGCCGAGCGTGTTGATGCAGAAAAGAAACAAGATGAAGATGAAAAACGAGCAAAGGAAGAAAAAGAAAAGGCTGAACAAAATAAACTCGCGAAAAAGAAGAAAACGGAGGAAGAAGAGAAAAATAAATTAGAAGACGATAAGAAACAAAAACAAGTAGCTGAAAAGCTTGAGGAGGAGCTAGTTGAAGCTGACAAGCTCGAGAAAGAACAAGTTGAAGCTGAAAAGCTCGAGAAGGAGCGAATTGAGTTTGAAAAGATCGAGAAAGAAAAACTAGAGGCTGAAAAACTCGAGGCCGAGCGATTCGAAGCAGAAAAAAAACAACAAGATGAAGAACGAACTAAGAAGGAGAACGAACAGGCTGAAAAGAAAAAACTCTTACGTGTTGAAGCTGAAAAGCTCGAGAAAGAACGAGTTGATGCTGAAAAATTCGAAAAGGAGCGTATTGAGTCCGAAAAGATCGAAAAAGAAAGACTAGAGGCTGAAAAACTCGAGGCCGAGCGAGTTGAAGCAGAAAAGAAACAACAAGAAGATGAAGAACGAACTAAAAAGGATAAAGAACAATTAAAAAAGAAAAAACTCATGAAAAAGAAGAAAAATGAGGAAGAAGAGAAAGAAAAGCTGAAATTGGAAACCGAAAAGATACAAAAACTAGAGGATGATAAACTTGAGAAGGAACGAGTTAAGGCAGAAAAACTCGAACAGGAGAGAATTGAGGTTGAAAAGCTCGAGAAAGAGCGGATAGAGGCTGAAAAACAACAGAAAGAAGCAGAAAAGCTTGAAAAGCAAAAAATTAAGAAAAATGGCGAAGACAATGCAAAATTAGAAGCCGAAAGAAAACAAAAGGATGAGGCTGAAAAGGTTGAGGAGGACCGCATTAAATCTGAGAAACTAGAAAAGGGACGTGTTGAAGCTGAAGAGCGCGATAGAAAAGAGAAGGAAACGCAAGAAACAGAAAGACTTTCAAGAAAGAATGAAGAGGAAGAAGAAAAAGCTAAAATAGAAGTCGAAAGAAAACAGATGGAAGAGTCTGAAAAGAAACGATTCGAAGCTGAAGAGCAAGATACGAAAGATTCTGAAAAGAAAAAACTCTCTAAGAAGAAGAAAAAAGAGGAAGAAGACAAATTGAAAATGGAAGCCGAAAGAAAACTAAAGGAAGAACATCATGAAGAGGATAAAAAGCGAATTGACAAGTTACGTATGGAAGAAGAAGAACAAAAGGTAAAACTATCTCAAATTGAAAAGGGGAAAGAAGACGAGAGACTAGAACAACTGGAAACACAAAAGGAAAGTGAAAAGAAACGTACTGAAGAAAAGTCACAGCTAGAAAAGAATGAAGCAAAAGCGGAGCTAGAAGCTAAAGCACAAATAGAAAAACAAGAAACTGAAAAACGTGAGATGGAACAAGAACTTGAAAAGAAGCGTCTACAGGAAAAACTAGTACAGGATAAAAAGGTAAAACAAGATGAGCTAACCAAAAAGCAAATAGATGAAGCCGATAAGCTCAAAAAGATAAAATCTAAAAAACGTAATGAAGAAGAAGAAAAAACCAAGAAAGACGCAGAAATGAAACAGGCAGAAGAAGCTAAATTAGAAAAAGAAAAAGCAAAGTTAGAACAACAAATAAAAGATAGGCGTGAAAAAGTAGAATCAGAAAAACGCGAAAAAGAAAGGATTGAAGCTGAACGACTCAAAAAGAAGGAAGAAGCCAAAATAAAGGAACAAGAAAAGGAAAAATTAGAAGCCGTAAAGAAACGCGAAGAAGAAGAGAAGCTTATAAAAGATAAAGAAGCAGAAAAACGAGAAAAAGATAAAAAAGCAGCCCAAAAGAAAAGCAAACAAGAAGAAAAGTTAAAAATAGAGCGAGAAGATAAAGCTGTTAAAGAAAAGGAGGAAGCCGAAAGAAAACGCAAGGATGATGAAAGATTAAAAGAAAAAGAAAAACAAGAATCTAAAGAGAAAGAAGAAAAATTAAAGCAGGAAGAAGACAAAAAACGAGAGAGAGAAAAGAAAAGAATTCTGAAACTTGAAAAAGAAAAGCAAGAAGAAAAATTACGTGAAGACGAAGAAAAGGCCAGGTTAGAAAAGAAACGGGTAGCTAAAAAGAAAAGGGAAGAAGAGGAAGCACGCTTGAAAACAGAAGTCGAAGAAGCTGAAAAAGCTAGAAAAGACGCTGTTAAAAAGAGAAAAGAAGAAGAAAAACTCCGTCTGATGAAAGAACAAGCAGAATTCGAAAAACGTGAACAAGAAATTAGGGAAACAGACAGAAGAAAAAGAGAAGAGAGGCGACGAGAAATTGAGAAAGACTTAAATGAAACAACTCCGAGACCTATATCAACCTCAGTGGTAGACACGTCAAGAGAATCTAAACTTAAAAGGAAACAAAACGGTGACGTCTCTGCAAACCGAGAAACGGATAGAGATGATCACTATATCAGAGAGTATAATTATGAACCAACGAGACAAAAGTCCGATGACCGAGCCAAATTCGTTGACCACAACCACAGAGATTATACCATGGAGTTTATGAGGCCTTCTAGCTACAGAGATAAAACATTTGAACACGAAAAATTCTCTGAAAGGGAATCTTTAGGCAGAAGTGCTACAATATACAAAGCTCAAACGATAATATTGGACTCACAGCTGAGATCGTCTGCCCCACCTCAGCCTGATAGAAGCGAATCTGAAAGAAGAACAGAGAGGTATGACAGAAGCGATTCTGAGAGAAGAGTTGATAGGCACAGATCGAAAGCTCTAAGCGAAGCTAGAAGCCTGATATCTGAAAAACGTTCAGGACTCTCTAGGGACCTAAAGCGGAAACCAGTATTTTCTACTTACCTCACAGATAGAACTGCCGTCGAAGGCTCCCGAGTCAAACTGACGTGCAGTGTTCTATCATCTTCGGATCCTAAGATTACGTGGTATAAGAATGGCGTGCTGTTGGACAATAAATTAAAGTATAAAACTAAGTTTATGGATGGACTAATTACTTTGGAGGTTTTGAATGCAGTCGTGAGTGACTCGGCTGAGTACAGTTGCACAGCGGAGAATGAGAACGGATCCGTCAACACGTCTGCCAACCTGAAGGTCTACCCGAGTTTCGAAGCCTCACCTATTCCGCCAACCTTCACGAGATCTATTCGCGGTAAGTAACTACATTTATTATTTTTTTATCGTTGGAGAAAAATTGTTTAAAAAAATACTTATTTCCTTCACCTATTAGAGGCCAGTGAGCCAGTCTATCCATCAATAAAAACAAGTAAGGGTCTCATTTCTTACGACATGTATGGGAAAGTGTTTTTTGCGATTATGAAACAGTTACAGGATCAATTACAATCAATTATTAAAATTGATTAATTAATTATTATCAATTGCTTTTACCTTGGCCAGAGGCTAAGTATTGCTATTCAACGTGGTAATGCCGCCAGTCTCTTGGGTACTTTACCAGTCGACAGCGATGCGGATGAATTTTTCGACGCTATATTTTAGTTTTTTTTTTTGTTTTCGTTAAGTTAGGATTTAATTTTGTTATTTTTTGTTGTTAAAATATATATTAAATGAAAAAAAAAAATAAATAAATAAATAAATAAATGCGTTACAGGATCAATGGGTATGAAAAAAGTTTTTGTGAAAATCGACCCTTATTTTGCTGACTAAATAAGTTAAGGATAGTTTCTTAGAACCCTTTTCTAGGAGCTACATCGGTTATGGTACTGCCCCGTCTCTAAAATCCACTCTGTTTATCTATAAATAAATTAAGGTGATTACGCAGTGATTACCGCGGAATTCAAATTTTCTTATGTTTTTTTGCAATTTGCAGGTCAGTGTCAGGTTGTATCTTGATCAAAATATGATTCGCGACAATAACAGGTACTTATTCACAGAATTATAGTCATTAGAATCATTAATACATCTTCCTAAGTTAGATTTGTACCACATGAAGAAATCTCCTATAAAAAGTGTTTATGGTACAAATCTCACTTAAAAAGATGTATGAATGTTTCTAATTATTATAATTCTGTAAATACGTATTTGTTATAGTCCCGAATCAAATTTTGATCAAGATGCAACTTGACACTGACCATCAAATTGCAAAAAACGTAAGTAAATTTAAATTTCGCGGTCTACCACTTCCCATTCACCTTAAAGTCGCTTTTCGAGTCTGAATGTGACCACGTTGTTCTTCTAAAAGTCCCCGTCACACACAAATATGAAAAAGTCTTGAACTTTCACCCAAAACGTAACTTGTGTAACGATGACTCACCCAAAATATACCCAAACATTTACTTATACCACCTGAAGGTCACGGCCCCGTATGACTCACCGAGCTATTCCCTAACAGTCACAAGCGCCATCTTTGTGTCCGGAGAAGTAAATAAGATATAGGCTACAGTTTATTTAGTTCTCCGGACACAAAGATGGCGCTTATGACTGCGTAAACTCAAAAAATCATAGTTTCCATTGTCGTACTTCCTTTTTTTTAATTATGTTAATTCCATTAAAATGCTGTAATTTCGGACGCAGTATAAACCTGTAATTAGGTTAATAATATTTTTAATTGGCAAATATAGATATGAAATGCCAAATCTGTGATCTATTTTGCGTCAGAATACAGTACCTGCTCGGTTAAGAGTCGCCCTCTGTCCGGAAAATGTTGAACGAACTACATTGTAAGTCATGGGGCTAATTTGAAGCAATTCTTAGAGGTGGCGGTTCCATCTGTTTGTTAATACCATTTACGGTCACTGCTATTTTACGTACGTTGTACGGTAAGAATGGTTAGGGCTTATTGAAATGAATTTACTCCATTTTCAAGGTTTCTATGGGTGTCGTTAGATATGATGCGTAACCGAAATAATTATTCAGGGTGAGCAAAAAATCGTGGATCAAACGAAACAGGGCGACAGCTGGGGTTATTTGCAGTAAAAAAATTGTCTGTGGCAGTACCCCAACTTGATCTCCTGAAAAGTTGACAATTTGAGTATTTACAGTAAGGTTCTAAAATTCCAAATAATTTTTCGTGAGACTTAAAATATATTGAAATAGTGCCAATACTGATAAATTATGGTACCCACGATCTGAGCACTTTTGTAGTGATGATGATGATTTTATGACTTGGCCGCGCGGTTGAAACGTACATGACTTTTAAGTTCAGTGCATCTTTTTCTTTCTATTTCATTATGAAAAGGACAGAAGATAAATATTAGTTTAGTCCTGTCAAATTAGATAATCCATAGACAAGTTTAGACGTGATTAAAAAATTGGCTACTAAAAATACGTCAATTTACGTCAGGCGCCGACTAATTTGACTGGACTAAACTAATATTTATCTTCTGTCCTTTTTTTAGTGAAATAGAAAGAAAAAGATGCATTGAACTTAAAAGTTTAGTTTGTGAACAACAGCATCGGGGCCATTCTTTTATAATTTTAAGTTTTTACTGAATTGCAAATCATTTTTATCTCTTATGTAAAGCTAAGTTATTAAACATTTAATGGAAATAAGTACCTATTTATTCAACCAGTGAGATAAGGCAGTCCAGTCTTACCAAAGGGTATCGTATTACCCAATAGGGTTGTGGAGGTCAGATAGGCAGTCGCTCCATGTAAAACACCGGTTGCATCCGGTTAGACTGGAAGACGACACCAATATCCTCATAGTTGGGAAAAGGCTATGCTGATTGATTGGACATAAGTATTTATTGCTATGTATTATTGGTCCAAAATTTAGTCAAAAATGTACCTACTGTCTTTGTAGATAAGTAGTTATACATATTCTTTGCGTTCCTATATGACAACGTAAGTATGAAAGCGGGTAGCTTTAAAAAGAGGTAAACTAAACCACGTTAATATTATCTGTAATATTATTAGTGACTAAACAAAAGATGGTTATTTTTATAAAGGACTAGTTGCGCCCCGCGCTTTCACCCGCAAAAGCCTCGATGCCGTAAGAATATAGAGATGAAATGTAGCATTTATGTACTAGTCCAAGTAGACGTATAGAATAGGTCTATAAAGTAGGCCTTGTAGACTTTAGATCTGTAGACCATTTTTTTATTTTATCAAGTACCTGGTACTTGTTGACAGGCCTACGCTGTCCTCCCATACCTACTGTAATTTGAAAACATTGTAAAAGCCAATGATTTTTAAAAGAGTAACCGTGGAGTTTCATGCCGGTTCTTCTCTATAGGAAACGACCAATTGGAACCGTGCACCTAGCTTCTGACGTTCCATAAGTGCCCATGTAGGATTAAGTGAAATAAAATATTTTGATTTTGAAGTCATGGTCTACTCAAATGCCAAATTTTATCCAAATTCGTTTAGCTGCTTTATCGTGAAAGCGTAACAAACAAACATAAGTAGGTACAAAGCATAAAATCGTTTGTCTTTATAATTTTAGTTTAGATAATATGACTGGGGAGGCAGTGATTTTTGAGATTATTTGACTAACAGAAATATGTGGAAGATAAACATATTGGACTGTTTTGATCCCAAACAACCACAGTTTTTTGGAATGTGCAAAAATGCTTTACTTGTTAGTTAGGGTTTTTTGAGCCAGTCAAAAATGAAAACTCAACTTTGAAAATTTTAAAATATTTCTCCTCCTTTTCTCAAGGGTTCCAATTAAAACAAAACTAAGCTTCCTCTGTTCGTCCGTCTGTCTGTCAGCGGGCTGACCTTCATGAACCGTAATAGGAAGGCAGTTGAAATTTTCACAGGCTGTGTATTTCTATCGCCGATATAATATAAATAAAGTTAAAAATTAAAGGGGGTATACAAGAAACGTGTTTTTTTTTTAATGTGCAGTGCTAATTATTGTACTGTGGTGCGGAACCCTTCCTGTGCGAGTCCAACGCGCATCTGGCTGGTTTGGTTCCGTACCTCAAAAGGAAAGAAACGGAACCCTTATAGGATCACTTTGTTGTCCGTCTGTATGTCTGTCTATCAAGACCGTTTATCTCGGGAATGTGTGGAGATATCGAGTTGAAATTAAAACCATATACGCAGGTCTACTTACAGTCTCTTGAAGCTGTGAAAAAATCAAACTGCTAAGTTAACGTTAAAAAAAAGATACGGCGAACGCCGCAAAAAACGTAGTTATATTTCGACACTCAAGGGAATCCAAATTTTTAGGGCACTTCCCGTTGACCTACAATCATGAAATTTGGCAAGACGCAATGTCATGTAGCACAGGTAAAGGGAAAAATCCGAAAACCGTAAATTTGAAGTTACATACCTACAAATTTCTACGGAACCCTCGGTGCGCGAGTCCGACTCGCACTTGACCGGTTTTTTTAATTTATGGATGGAAGGATAGTATGGCTTTCAAAATGCTTTTCCCGGTGAACTAAAACGCCAATAAGTATTATAATAACCTTTTATTTTCCACGCAGACACTTACCACCTCGCCGAAAACGAGCTAGTACTCGAATGCCGAATCCGCGGCCAGCCTCTTCCAACGATCACGTGGCTAAAGGATGACAAGCCGATATCCACCTACGAGAGGTACCAAGCCTACTACCTCGCAGACGGAGTGTGCAGGCTGGCAATCAGCTCACCCACTCCTGACGACAGTGGGAAATACACCTGCAAAGCTGAGAACTCCGTATGGACGGATCAAATCACCCATGTTGTTAGTTACACCGGTGAGTTCGATATTATCACAAGCACACAAGTCCGCACACAGTTTATTACGCAACTCCTGAAAGTACTTTGTACATAATTGACTACTGAATCGATTTCAGTAACTTTTCATATAGGTATTTTTTCTAAAATTTTGTATTTGTTCATACTAACCGCCGATTAAGCCAAATAAAATATTAAACCTTATTTCAACGCAATAAGACTCAATTTTAAATGCATAAAGTTATGCTAGTGTCAACATTTTCCTAATGAAAATAGCAAGCTTTAAAAAAAAATGTTTTGGTCATTGTATTATGCTTTTAACTCAATACTCTAATTGGGGTGTATGAGGTCTTGCGTTAATTATATTGCACCTTGTATTTAAGTACACACATCAAAAGTGTCTAGGGATCAACATATATTTTTGCAATAACTTTTCTCCTGATTGATATTAATTAAAATTTTCTTTAAGGATTCATCAAATAAAGTGTTTTCGTTTGTCACAGTAACGATAAACCAAGTCACCTTTGCATTAATAAAGAAATTTGCCATTTTCCTAATAAAGGGATTTTTGACATTTAAACCACTAACACAAAAGTTCGAAAAAAAGACTGAAATAACAGTTTTCTCTAAAATTTTATTGGGTAACTTAAACAATTAATAATCCGTGTTTCTACCGCGAACACTAACAACACAAGAACATCGGTTTGGCATACTCAAAATGAGTTCATCCAAATCACGCTGTGGAATGGCCGCCCATGTTCGTTGCAACAACAAAAAAAGGTCTTCTTGCGACTGGATACCCTCCATATTCGGCAGAGCTCTTCTCTGTAGCATATCCCATGTATGCTCAATCGGGTTCAAGTCTGGCGACTGAGCAGGCCAGTGCAGGACATTGATGTTAGCTGCGGCGAGAGTCTGTCTTACAACTCTTGCGGTGTGCGGTCGTGCATTATCATGCATTAACTGAAATAAGGGACCGATTTGCACTTGTAGAGGAACGATGACGTCTGATACAATCGTCTCAGCATAAATTTGAGCGTTGAGGTTGCCTCTGATCCAAATCAACTCAGTTCTTCCGCCGATCCAAACACCCGCCCATACCATGATGGTTCCACCACTATAAGGATGGACTTCCTGGCAGGATTTTAATCGCTGTTGGCGTCCAGGGGTTCTCCAGTGTCGTATACGTCTTGTATCCGGTCTCATACCAAAACGAGACTCATCAGAAAAGCACACGAAACGCCAATGTTCTTCTGCCCAATTTCTGTGTTCAAGAGCCCATTGATATCGAATCCTACGATTGTGCATTGCTATAGGTGGTACCCGTAGCGGTCTTCGGGAATGAAGGTTCACTTCATGCAAGCGGTTTCTGACTGTTTGGTCGCTAATTAAGTTCCCTGAAGAGTGATGAAGCCTCACGGCTAACATCATGGCGGTTATTGTTGGAGCTCTTCGAGTTAAGATTTGAATGTATCGGTCTTGTCTCCGTGTGGTGCAGCGATACCGTCCTCCATGGCGCTCAGCCACGGTACCAGTGCTTCGGTAACGTGTCCAAAGTCGACTGATAACACTCTGACTTGTATTCAGAGCTAAAGCCACAGTACGTTGCCGGGAACCAGCTTCTATCATTCCCACGGCTCTGAGCATTTCTTCCCTGCTTAAATGACGTCGCCGCTCCATAATAACGTTGGTTTTAATCAGTAGTAGGGAAACAGTAGCACTAATAATGTCTTCAATGCGTTGTATGTTTTTATAGGGAAAATATTGACAGCTGATTTTCATCTTTTACTCGAATTTGATTCACAGTTCCTGATTCAAATTATGAAATGCACCAAAAAGGATCCATATAAATTTATAAAATCATAAATTTATTACAAAGCCACATCTCAATCTCAAGAAATCCGCATAAAAATGCTTGATCCCTAGACACTTTTGATGTGTGTATTTAAAACTAGCTGACCCGGCGAACTCCGTGCCGCCTCAGATTAATAAGAACGAATGTATGAGAAAGTGCATTATCTTTTCTTTTTCGTGATTTTTTCCCATGATTTAATGGTTATTCTGCTATTCGGAGTGGAGACAAATCCAACAAATCAGAGATCATAAAAATCGGTCCAGCCAGACATGACAATACAACAATAAATGAAAACACTAACAATACTAAGCATAGGAGTAAATACTACTACGTTAGGGTTTATTTGATGGTTCCTAAATAGGAACCATCAAATAAACCCTAACGTTGAATTTAAAAAAGTGTTTTTTTTCTAACATACTTATTAAATAGCACAAAAGTGTAAACAAAAAAGAACACACTTTGCGCGGTGTTATTGACCCAACAAACATATGACCGAAACCTGAAAAATGGTATGGTGTGCCGGGCACACATTTTTTTCAGGTTTGTAAAAAATTTAACATTTGTAGTAAGTAAGTAATAACTTCCGCATGCATGACTCTTATGTGTCAAGCATAAGGTATAATATATATTAGTTCGCATCGGGAAATAAAATTGAGGAACAAATTTGGCGATGGTTGTTGAACTAGCGAGCTGGCAACATGTTGTGTTTGACTGAAGATGTCTTTAACCTGTCGGTGCTGGCTTGTTAACAGATAAGTGTGTCATGTCGAATAATTAAAAAATGAAAAATAATGTCCAATGATTAAACTATTGGATATATTTTCAATCACTGCAATCAATGGTAGTACTTTGTAATGAAAATAAACTGTATTTCGACAAATCTGCATGATTTTAAATTACAAACTTATGCTCATGTTAACAATTTTTGTAGTGTAATGCCATACAATTATTAAATATGCGAATGTACCTACCTTTTCACCCCAAAATCAGTGAACCGATCATTATGAAATTTGACGATAGACAGCCTTAGATCTTTAGCATAGGCTACTTTGCCTAGATATACAAAATACATGCAGACGAAGTCGCTGGCAAAAGCTAGTAATTACTACGAAATATTATGAAAAAATGTTATAACCACTACTTCACTATATATTTCACAATATTATTTACTGAATCATCATCATCTGCCTAGCCTTTTCCCAACTATGTTGGGGTCGGCTTCCAGTCTTACCAGATGTACAGCTGAATTACTGAATATAATGTATAATTATTCTATTCCAGGTAAGGAAAGTCGCCTCAGCCCAAACATAGCCACAAGAGATCGCTCTCATTTCAACCGGCAAGGTTTGGAGTCCCGCCGTCCACACTTCACCAACGTCCTATCCGACTACAAAGTCGCCCAAGGAGGCACAATAGGCCTCCAGGTGGAGATCAGAGGCTGTCCTACCAGGGTTGAATGGCTGCGAGAAGGTCGCTCCGTCACCGAGGTATACAGAAATGCAAGAACATTTGTGGAACATGGTTTATATACTCTAGCACTTTCGGACGTCACTGAAAAAGAGTCAGGAATGTATACATGCAGGGCTTGGAGTACTCACGGCAATGTGGACATGAATGCTGCGATTACTGTGGTGACCAACGAGCTGGAGGGAAAGCCTGCCATCATTGTTGGCAGACCTGAGAAAGATATCCTCATTTCTGTGGGCGAAGATGTTAATATTTCGTTCAGAGTACAAGGGGAGCCGAAGCCAAAAGGTAAGAGATTATCTTTTGTCAATTTTTTTTTTTTTTTTTAGGATTCCGTTGTTAACAAGGAACCCTTATAGTTTTGCCATGATCGTCTGTCCGTCCGTCCGGTTTTTTTATTCTATCCATAATGAGATTATTAAAGAAAACAAATTTTGAAAGAAAGAAAATACATTTATTTAGCACAGACCAAAAGACACACAGCTTGGTTGCTTATTAGGAAAAAAACTTTGAGTATTATGATCTCAAAATACTTAAAGTTTTAAACCATAATTAATAAACCTGTATCACAGAGAAATCTGTGTTATAAATCGAGCAATATGGGTTGATACACCATTTTCGGCGTAATTAGTCGTCATGTGATGAGTACGCCGTAAGTAGGGGTGTATATAGTTACCCTTGCGTCCAACCCCGGGTAATCGATGCGTCTATTGTGTACCCCATGTCCATCACATAATATTTTAGAGGAGAAAGTTTGTGAGTGTCTTTGTATGTTTGTTACTTCTTCACGCACAAATGGCTAAACGGATTTGGATGAAAGTTGGCACACAGATAGTTTATAACCAGGATTAACACATAGGACACTTTTATCCCGATATTCCCACGGGATCAACACTTATGCGGGTGAAACCGCGGGGCGCTGCTAGTAAGTCATAAAGCAAACACATATCCATAACTTTGCGCCTCTTATCGAGGATTAGCAGACTGTTAGACAACTATTTTCTTATGCCGTCGGGTTACGATGGAAATAGCAAAAATATATGACGGCACAGAATTTAATTAATTTGAAGACATGAAATATACATAGGATGGGGGATGGAGAGGAAGGCCAAAGAAAATATGGATAAATTGTGTGAGGAATGATATGAAAAAGAACGGAGTGAATGATATCGTGACAGTTGACAGGGGAGAATGAAAGAAGAAAACGTATAGCCCCGTTCACAAGTTGCATGGGACAAAGGCAGAAAGATGATGATGAAATAAGCCGACGTACGCACGGACGTAAAAATATCGGGAAGGGATTTTACCGTACACTGGATTTTCACCTCTCGGTGTCGAGCCGAGCATTGATTCCAACAGAGCGCACCCCAGCGCGTCAAAAACCCACACTGTTGGATTTTCAACTCTCGGCGCTAAGCAGTGCGTTGAAAATCCAGTGCGGGAAAAAATCCCGTCGCGATATTTTTATGTCCGTGAAAAGTCGGCTAAGTCATGACAGCCGCACTGTCGAATGTTTAGCTAAGTTTACCGACAACTAGTCTTACCAAGGGGTTTCGTTATTACGCAGTTAATTTGTTGTGGATATCAGATAGGTAGTCGCTCCGTGTAAAATACACTGGTGTTCATCTGCATGCAGCTACATCTGGTTGAACTAAAAGCTGACTCCAACATAGTTGGGAAAAAGTTAGACAAGATGATGTTGAAATATAACCACCGAAACATTCGATTTCGTTTCCGATCTTGGAACAATCTTTTTTCTTCAACTAATATTAAAAGGTTTTTTGTCAGAATTCTAATTTGATTATTATTTTTAACAGTGGTGTTTATGAAAGGCATCCGAGACATAACAACCAACCAGAGAGTCTGCAAGATGACTTCAGATGACTACGTCAAGTTTACACTCAAGCGGTCCATAGTGTCGGACGCGGGAACCTACTGTATACTCGCTAGGAACGCGTATGGGTGCGACAGAGCCTTTGTTACTGTTGTGGTAAGTACCAATAAAAATCGAGCCATTACCGCCGACTTATCGTAAGCGACATTTTTACCTAAACAGCGTTTTTCATCGCAAACAACATTTTAAACTATGACGAATAATGACTTAGGTTTTTTTGGACTTTCCCACCAAAATACAACAATTATTAAGGTAATAGCAAATCTTAAATTTCAATTTAATAGCGCAACTATTAGTAAAAACAATTTAAAAAAAAACCTTTTCCTGTAAAATTTGATTTTTGTCGCTTACGATAATTCGGCGGTAATGGCTCGAAATAATGAAGTTTCATACCTACTTTTTGTGAACAAATGTATAGACAGTACCTACAGCTGTTTATCTTCGCGATTTCATGTTTGATCCCATTGATATATAAAACCTAACCTAACCTTGCCGCTTATTAGCCAGCTACTTCGTCGTTCGTCTTTCTTCTTTGTTTCGTATCGCGTACCGCGTGGCACCCACCAGCGATGTGTTCAGCCAAATGTTTCCAGTCAATCCCGGACGTTTCTTCGTTTATTTTTTTTAGCTCGTTTAACAAAATAATAAAAATCTTAATATTATCAATCTTAGTAACGTCTTCCTCCTTTCACTTCTTTTCCTTCATTCCTCTCTCATTCACACTCACTCCCACCTGTCATTCACTCATCATACATTCCATTCTACCAATCAATTTAATGTTCCGTTTCACAGTTATTAACTTTAATATTTTTTTTTAGAAAATAGGCCCACATATATATCAAGGTTTGCTCCCATTAGGAAAAGTTGTTAATTATTATGAAAACAATTGCCCCAGTGGTGACTTAGGGCCGGACTTGCTTGTCGTAGGTCGTGCGACCCAGACAGATACTTCGGTATTTTATTTCACCATTTTTCTCGAAACGGTGAAGGAAAAAATCGTTTGGGAAAACATGTCCTATAAAACGAATACAAACATTCTAATTCGTAAGACATGTGACATCCAACAACCCGAACTGGGCCCGCGTGGTGTATTATGGCCGACTACTCACAGTGAGGAGCCCTGTGTCCCTGTGATTCATTTTTAGTTTTTTTAGAGTTAAATAAAACTAATGGACCACTAACCAAGTCCGCCTCTGTACATTTATGTGCTCGAAGTATTAAATAAATAAATAATGTTGTTTATGTATTTAAATATGTACTTTTTTCGTATCTCAGGTAAGACAACGAGTTTCTTCCGAAAATCTCATATCAGACTGGACTTATCCAACGGATGACTCTTCCATGTCCATTGGTGAAAGGAAATACAAATGTAAGTATAACAACATAACAGAAACATCACGCCTGAATTCCACGTAGGGTTACGCAGATATGTACCTATAGGTACCTAGCACACCCAAACTTAGCCAGTTATGTCTTAGTCCCAATGGGGCGAACCTATTGCCATCAGCGTGGCAAAAGGCCAGCCTCCGGGATGCTACTCGAAAATTCTTGATGGAAAAACTTCAAAAACACTTTGCATCGAACCCAGGATCTCGTGCTCAGAAAGAAAGAAAAAGTATTTATTGCGACTCGTACAGGAAGATCACAAACTAAACTAAACACGGTCTAAAATAAAAAAATAAAACAAATTATATTTAAACTTTTGACCGCCACGGTCGGGTATAGCCGACAAATGAAAACGTGTCCAACACGCCACCGTAGGCTAATGCCGACAAGAAAACACCATGTTTTAGGTATTCCTGAACTTGATTGCCTCATTGGTATAGTTGTCGCAAGCGCTACTACATCACAGTGGGCCCCATCAGAATACCAGCGGTGCGAAATTAATTTTTAAATGTCACAGCATCATGCTGAGCTAAGAGCCTTTTGGCCTCGTATAGGACTTTCTGTTTCATTTTTGTTTTTGTTACTTTTTTTAACCTTTTGACCGCCACGGTCGGGTATAGCCGACAAATGAAAACGTGTCCAACACGCCACCGTAGGCTAATGCCGACAAGAAAACACCATGTTTTAAGTACAAAATAAATAAACTAAATTCAGTTTTCTGTGTTTATACTTAAAACATGGTGTTGTCTTGTCGGCATTAGCCGACGGTGTCGTGTTGGGCACGTTTTCATTTGTCGGCTATACCCGACCGTGGCGGTCAAAAGGTTAAAAAAAGTAACAAAAACAAAAATGAAACAGAAAGTCCTATACGAGGCCAAAAGGCTCTTAGCTCAGCATGATGCTGTGACATTTAAAAATTAATTTCGCACCGCTGGTATTCTGATGGGGCCCACTGTGATGTAGTAGCGCTTGCGACAACTATACCAATGAGGCAATCAAGTTCAGGAATATCTTATAAAATTATACAGGGTGGATTTTTGAGACAAAACAGTCAGTGAGGACAGTCTTCTAATAATAGAAGACTGTCCTCGACTTCTTGAGTAATTGCTAAATGCATTCACAGATTTTGGAAAAATGGCACAGTGAGCTAGAAAAACATAATTTCTCACGTTTTATTTTTATGATTCCAATCGTTACATTTTCGTATAAGTGTGGCGTCATCTACGTAGCCACATGCGAACTGCGCATCAAACTGACGTTACACAAAATCGTGCATCGGAGATCATAAATAGAGATGTGTAGAACACTGCACACCTCTATAAAAGGATTAGAGTGTCTTCTGCACCAACACATGTGAGAGTACTAGAAAAGCCACAAATCGACTAAGCCACAAAACTTTTAAGTTACCGAAAAACCTTTTCCTGTAACTTCACCGCTTAAGGTAAGGCCCCGTCTCAAAATTCTCCCTTTATACGTCTTGATCTAGTGTTCGCAAAGGTGACTGCTGTGTGTGGCTTGGGTTCGATCTCCAGAGCAGGCTGTTTGTTATGCTTAAGAAATGTCTCGATGGCAACTCGAAGTCTAAGGTCCGCTGGTAGCACCAAATTAGCGCTATTTATTTAGTGTTTTGACGTGCTAGTGACCTAGGACTTGAGCTCGTAAGCTTATGAACGAGAACTATACTATACTGCACAAGGAATAAACCTTGCCATTTAGAGTTATCTGATCTACTCTACTATGAGCAAAACTTCCAGTTTCCATCCATGGTTTTAATCATTTTGTACGTTCTCAGTTTACTGATCAATTAGTTTATTAAGCTTCTGGGAACTTGAAGGGCTAACATTAAATAATACTGATGCGCCAGAGGAGACCAACTCATAGTTTTATGTAATAGAGTTTTGCCGATAGTAACCTATTCACGCGTCATCCATCAATCAGTTATCATAGCAACAAATCATTAGATCATACCCACTATTTATATTTAGCCTAACCTGCCAATTCTGGCTCGATCGATATCAAATCAATACTATAAGTCATCTGGCAGTCTCGGCTGGCATATCGTCAAGTATTCTTTAAGGTCAGTGCCGCATCGGTTCTCGTTTTAGCCGTGCCGGATCGCATCCCGGGTGAGCCGAGCGTCGTGGACGGAGGCAACAACTGGGTCTCTCTCGCCTGGCCGAAATCCGACCCTCGGGACACGGCACCAGTCCTCGCCTACAAAATAGAGAGCTGGCTGCTCGGCAAGGAAGGAGGCGCTCGCTGGGTGGAGCTCGGAATCACCCCGCTAAACTCTTTCGACGTATTCAACTTGAAACAAGGAGAGGAATACCACTTCCGAGTGACTCCAAGGAATAGATACGGGTGGGGAGAGTCAGTGCCGACTACCACACCGGTCGGCATTGGACTCGCGGGCGACAGACCCGAGTTCGTGGACATCCTACCAGGACAACTGAAGGTGTTAGCTGGCGAGACAGCAAACCTCAGCTGCAGTGTGAAGGGCAAGCCGTTGCCTGAAATAGTTTGGATGAAGAATGGTCACGAGATTGAGGAAGAGAGCCGGATGACGACTCTATACAACGGTCAAGACTGTTCGTTGACCATCAAGGACATTAGCATCGAGGATGAGGCGAGGTACAGCTGCGAGGCGTCCAATGTTCACGGAAGGGCGTCTACTTACGCGAGGGTGGCCGTTGTGACGGATAGACTGATCTGGGAAGCTGACGCTAAGCTAAAGAGGTAAGTCTTTCAAAGGGTTATTGTAACGTTAGGAATGCTACTGACATGGTCGAATTTTAATTGTGTTTTAAGTACGATTTTAAATGCGCTTGCGAATTTCTCGATAACGGTTGTCTGCTTTGCACTGTAACTTACAGTTTAATAATAGCAACAGGCTTTAGTTATTACTATTAAAATTTTCGGACGTTTGATGCTTACATTTAATAATTAAATTATAATTTTATTAGTTATTCCATATTACGCATGTTAGTTATTTACATAAGCACGGCCTGAGTTGGCCAATGTTTTGGTGTTGCTGTTTGTAAATAGGAAAGTTTTATCTCCGTCCTGTCACGGTTCCAATGAATGAATGACTACCGTACTACACTGACTGATCAAAATTGCAGGCAATTCAGTAGAATAGATCTCTATACAACGTGTAACGTTAAATGCGCAAAACCTGAAAATAGTTTGTTCATAATTGACTGCTGAATCGATTTCAGTAACTTTTAATATGGTTTTTTCAAAAATTATGTATTTTGCCATACTATCCGCTGATAGAGCCAAAGAAAATAAGTCTTATTTTAAGGCAATAAGACTCAATTTTGAATGCATAAAATAATTTTAGGATCAACATGATTTTCTTAATAATAATAGTTAGCTTTAAAAAAATAGTTTGGTCATTATGTTATGCTCTAATTGGGGTGTATGAGGTTTTGCGCAATTAACGTTACACTTTGTATATCTACTTAGGTACAAGTTGTAGTGCACTTAGTTAATTACTCACCACCTACTTATTCTAAGCAATTATCATCTGTAGGCTATACCTGTATCTATGACTATTTTGCGTGGATTTCGAAAGCGTAACTTATTTAATTTATTTTGCCAAACAAATTTAATCAAGAAAAAAAAAATTTAAAATTTTTAATTAATTTTTTAATCAAGTTTTCAAAAATTATACTTCGTTACAATTAGGTACCTAGCTAAAATGTTTATTTAATTTGAGTGATACTATAGGTTAAAGGTTACTTGATGATTTAGTAACACGTTCTTAGAAGAGATCAATGGCCTTGGTTGGAAGGGATCCAACTCAAAAGTACACTACACACTACACTTACACTTACATACATGTATATACCACGAATTAAGTACATGATTCTGGATCTCCCCTTTTTATTTTTTGGGTTGGAATTTCATAGATAATTTCTACCGCTCTCGGCGGAGCGTGAGGGCGTGTCAGATTTTACTGACTAAAACACACCCGTGTTCCTTCAGTTGCCTGTGCCAGGGACCACGGTAACTCTTTCGAACAACCCGCGACCCTGGCAGGCATCGGCCCTGATGGAGCTAGTCAGTTAGTGCTGTCATCCCTTTGAGGCGCGCATGGAACACAACGTGCCGTCGACCCGGGCCTGGTCCTTACCGGACTGCGAGCTGCCCATTGCTCGCCGTCCGCAAGCCCGCGCCTACGGTGGCCGGGAATTGGCTCTCGACTCCTGATGTTCTGAAACCCCCTGAGTTGAAATTATTCGTCGCATAATTAAATACTACGCTAGGATGTTTCTGTGTTTCCGCGTCGATGTCTCTGCTAAACTTCATAGTTAGGTAGTTAAGCAAGATTAGATTTGTCTAATCTTGCTTAACTACCTAACTATGAAGTTAGTTAGTTACCTAAGTATGAAGAAACTGACAGAAAAATGTAACAACAATATTTAACACTTCTATTTAACTTCATCATCATCATCATCCACAGCTCTACATCATCCACTGATGAGTTTAGGCATTTGGGGTTAGGTGGTTTAACTTACCTAATTTAAATTAAGCACGCGCTGAAATTAGTCAGCGCCTGACGTAAATTGACGTATTTTTAGTAGCCAATTTTTTAATCATGTCTAAACTTGTCTATGGATTATCTAATTTGACAGGACTAAATTAATATTTATCTTCTGTCCTTTTCTTATTGAAATAGAAAGAAAAAGATGCACTGAACTTAAATTGAGTTTAGTTTGTGAACAACAGAATCGGGGCCAGTGTCTTTTTTGGTAGTTGCTTTTTTTTATAATACGAATCGATAGAATTCTTTTATATTTTACTAGTGGCCCGTCCCGGCTTCGCACGGGTAAAAAAAAAAGCCTATATTAATCAGTGATAATGTAGCATTCAAATGGCGAAAGAATTTTTAAAATCGGTCCAGTACTTTTTGAGCCAATTAGTTACAAACATACATACAAATCTTTCCTCTTTATAATATTAGTATAGATTTATTTGAGCAAAGTAAATAAAATATTAAAGAATTGTAAAATTCTATTGATTCGTATTTTATCAAATCTCAACCATTTATGCAAAGGGGGATCAGATACTTAATTGCTACTGACTGTACTAGGGACACGATTGGTCGGCATTTTCGACCTGTTGAAGACTGCACTTGCATACACCCACCATTTTATACTACGTCATATGCTATGTGGTGCAATGCAGAGGTTTTGACCTAACTACGTAAAACAGTTTTGCAGAAAGTAGGCCGCGTGGTTTTAATTTTTAACTTCATGGGACGAGGCTATAGCCTAATTCCTGCCCAAATAATGCCTGCAATTCACATACTAAAGTATACTGTGGCCTGGTGCTAAAAGGGCAAAAGTCCTTTTTTGTGAAAAGTTTGATTTTACTGCCAAAATTTTGTTTGAATATAATAAATATATATAATATGTTTAATAATATAATATAATATGTGTGCTAAAAGAGCCTAAGTGTAAAGAAAATATTTAAAAAATAAAATTATTGTCTTTACACTTAGGCCCTTTTAGCACACATAAATTATCATATTCAAACAAAATTGTGGCAGTAAAATCACACTTCTCACAGAAACGGACTTTGGCCCTTTTACCACCAGGCCACAGAATTATTTCTAATTGTTTAATTTACAGTATATTATTAATCACGTACCGGGATATTAAGAAGTTTAATACTTCTTAATATCCCGGTACGCAATCATGATTCCAGTCCGAAAAAGGGGGATGGAGCTATCGGTCATGTATAGCTCCGTCTCGCCACCAGGTCGTTGAAGCTACGTACCTACCTATAAATCCGATAGTCCAATCGCATCGCTGCGATTACCAGCCAGTCTCGGACGAGAACTCGTAAAAAAATTGTTAAACTGAGCTGTGTGTAGAGTGCTAGATTAGCTTCATGCCTACACTATAACAGAAATGAAAATAGTACTTTCATTAGTCACTATTGTTAAAATGTTAGAACTAACATAGGTACTAATATTAGTACCTACATTCGAATATAACTGTGTCTTACTGTCAGTTACCTACTTTCCACGCCTTAACAGATTTCGATGACTAAGGCAAGTCTATGAATTAGGTTAAGACATAGAACTTTATCTAGTTAGATAATTTTCGACCTACAGGCGAACATGCGGGCAAAAGCTAGTTCATTGTTAGACCAAGTTTCCTCACGATGTTTTCCTTCACCGATCTCAGTAATAGCCAACACAAACGATATAAAAGACAAGATACTTATTTTGCAAATATGGGTACAAAACACGGTGACATAAAGATTATAATTAGCAACAGCCATATTTAATCAGAAAGCATGCAAAAGTACAAAATACACTAGAGACGCTAAGTATCTACATAATGATAAACAATGTCAATACAGGGTTACTTTTCAATGACCAGCCAAATTTAAGGATGTGGTACAGACCATCAAACTAAACAACTTTCTCCATGGGACCAACATCGTAATCGCGAAAAATTTATCAACTGTCCCATAGAAATCTTTAATACCTACTCGACCTAAACGCATGGGACGGCTGAATTTTTATAGATATATTGATTAACTATAATTACCTACAGTTTAATTATGAAGAACTTCGATAGTTATTTATATTATAGGTACACAATTCTTCTGCAGTCAAATTATTTCGTATCTACCTATTGGAATTAAATTTAAATTAATGAAATAAAAATTAAATGTCATATTTTTCTTATTTCTAATCATTAGAAAAAGTTATTAAGAAATTCCTTTCTCCATTAACATTTCCATCACACTATGATAACGCTTTGTCTACTAAAAAAATACGAAGTTTTTTTTAAATAACGTCAAGATTCATTCTTTCCAATTCTTTGGTAATTTATTATAAATGACTGGCTTCATGTAGCAGACACTTTCGCGCATTAAAGTCGTTCTCGCACTAGGAAGACATAGCCAGTTCAACTGTACAAACACTGCCATTTCTCAAATAGGTATTTATGCATGGAAAAGTTAATATTTTATTCAATTTGAAATATGGCACGCAGCTATCAGTAGTTTGCAGTTTTAAAAAGACCGTATGCATGTTTTCTGTGCTTTAAATGCAGTTTCTCTTTCGGTGGAGTTGCCCCAAAAGATAACGCCGTATCGTATCATTCGACTAAACTATGGTATGCAGTCAGGAGTGCGTCTAGATTTACAATAGATGATATCTACGAGCTACAGCTTAAAGCTTGACACATCAAACCTCATTTCCAGGGAGCGTTCCCAAGACGCGGAAGGCGACTACCCACCCCAGTTCACAATGCGACTGCGAGACCGGCGGGTGCAGGCCACTTACCCGGTCCGTTTGACATGCCAGGTGGTCGGTAACCCGCCCCCGACGCTCACGTGGTTCAAAGATGGCGAAACGCTGGTGTTTGATAGTAAGTAGAATGAATAACATATTTAAGGCCTGCGCAGACGACGGACTTTTCTCCGCGGCGGAGAAAAAAGTACGCTCCGCGAATAAAAAGTCCGCCGCGGATTTACCGCGAACTCCCTGGAAATACGGGCATACGTACGTCACTCTCGAGCGCACAACGCGGACTAAAGTCCGCCATGTGCGTTGCTTCGCCTAGTCACACGAGTTCTATTTTTTTCGGGGACTCCCCCGTACTTTTGTCTGGTCCGCTCTCCGCATCTCCTCGGTTATTCGGGGGACTTTTTGTACGTGGTACTTTTAATCCTTCGTTTGCGTTACTCGATACAGTTGTAAGCGATCTATTTTAGCGGACAAAAAAGTCCGCGGACAAAAATCCGTCGTCTGCGCAGCCATGCTATTCCCTAAGGATACGCATACGGATACGCCTTGCGGACAGCGCTGTCGCAACTGTCAAACGCACCGCGACAGCGCTGTCCGCAAGGCTGTATCCTTAGAGAATAGCTCCCCAGGCCATTATAGTCACCCGGTTCAGATTACTAATAGGTACCTACAACTGTTACACCCAGGAATACCCTGCTTAGCTAGATTTGTCCTACAGATTAGTCAACACATTTAGAAAGTCTTCTTGTAGCTACCTTAAAATGAAGATCTTAATTTCATTAGTTTAGGTCACATTGGCAGCTTAGGGTAATTACATGCCGAAGACGTCTCACTGCAATATGCGCTACCTCGGTGCCACCTCTATGTAGAACAATTTCATGTTAATAGACACACGCACATGACTACTTTTATTGACAAAACTCGCGGGCGAAGGTAGTTATTAACTAAACTATATCATTTTTCTGAGAGCGAATCAATTTTCATTTCGCTCCTAAAATCACCAACCGTATTTCGATACTAATATTCCAATATTCATTTTCAAGGTCGTCGCAACACATACCAGGACGAGCACTTCCACACATTAGAGATCGCTCCTACGACCCTGGAAGATGGAGGGGTGTACGAGGCGATGGCGCGGAACAGCTCCGGGGCAGTCAGCTGTCGCTGTAGCCTGGTGGTGGACAAGGGCATCAGGGCGTACGTGGCTCCCGAGTTCTGCTGCGGATTGGAACCGCTGTACAGACTTTCTGAAGGTAAATTGCGTAACAGTGTTCCTGCAAAATGATGAATATAACATGCGACGTAAATTCATAGGATTTTTTAATTCATAGCAAATTTTGGTTAAATCTTTTGCTCAATAACTTTTATACCGATAATTATCATTAAGGACCACACACTACAACGCGCTACGCGACGGACCGCAGATAACATGCGTGATTTTTTACATACAAATTCAATAAAAACGCGCTTCCGCGCGTTGAATATCGTGTGCGAGACGAGCAATTCATTTAAAATTTTAAAATCGTTCGACTGTCGACTTCAATCATTTTCACTGGATACAAAGGTTTGGCAATAGTTGCTTCCCGTACTAACATTGCATGTTGCTGGCCACAATATTTCCGACGACGTCTGTCATTCAGGAAAGGAGAAGAGTAGTCTATTGCGCTCCTTACTCATGTTATACCTACCGTAGTACATGATTTCGACTGATGATGATTTGACTGCCCCGTTGGTCTCATGGTTGCAAGCGCGACTGCTGAGCGTGGGGTCCTGGGTTCGATTCCCGGGTCGGACAAAGTGTTATTGAGTTTTTCCATTAGGAATTTCTTAGTAACAGTCCGGAGTTTGGAAGTTGGCGGTTTAATACCCCCGTGCCTCGGAAAGCACGTTAAGCCGTTGGTCTTGCGCCTGATCTCTCTCCGGTCGTGTCGGATTGCCGTCCCATCGGACTATGAGAGTGAGGGAAGAGGGAGTGCACCTGTGTCTGCGCGCACACTTGTGCACTATAATATCTCCTGCGTACCTGGCTAATCTCCGTTGAGATTGGCCACCGTGACCGAAATCGGTCGGGGAGACTATTATTATTAGTACATGATTTACTCCGTCACCTCATATAAACCTACAATCAATTCACAATCTTCAACCAATTTTCCAGGTGAAGAGCTCCGAATATCAGCCGTCGTAGAAGCATACCCATCAGTAGGAGTCACATGGTACCGCGATGGCGTCCGACTCCGCCCGAGTCGGCGCGCCATCATGACGCTCGACCGAGATGGTCAGATAGAACTGGCACTAGCGTTTGTGACGTATCGAGATGCTGGAGTCTACACTTGCACGGCTTCCAATGAAGTCGGCAGAGCGTCAACGTCAGGAAAATTGATTGTAGTGGAAGGGACTCAGCCGAGAGAGAAGAGGACGCCGCCTGTTGTGATCAACGCTCCTGATGAACCGTAAGTTTCTGTGTTCATTATAAAGTCTCGATCTCGTTCGGTTCTTTGAGAGGGAGACTAACAGAAGAATTCAGCTGGGCTGGGCAGCGTTTGAGAAGCTTCGCCGAGTCTTCTTGTCGCGTATTCCACAGACCCTAAAGACTAATAAGTTCTCCGCTACAACCTACTAAGTTGTAGAGGTACTATAAGTCGTTCCCGCTCCTAAGCTTTTCTCACGCACTGAATTTTCAACGCATTGCTTAGCGCCGAGAGTTGAAAATTTAACAGTATGTTTTTTTGACGCGCTGGAATGCGTTCTGTTATATTTTCAATGCTCGGCTCAACACCGAGAGTTGAAAATCCAGTGCGCGATAATATTTTTACGTCCGTGCGAACGTAGGTTAAGAGGTTCCTGAAGATATTCAAGCCAAAGTGTGATCATTGCAGGTACTCAAAGGAGCCAATGTTCGTACGAAAGCCGCGCTCGAGCGAGGCCAGGGAGGGAGACACCGTCATCATCGCCTGCGAGGTCATTGGAGACCCCAAACCTGATGTGTACTGGCTCAGGGACTTCCTAAAGGTGAGAAAATAATGAATTTTACCCTCTAAAGTTGAAGGGGCTTGTGGCTAAGTAGTAATAGCCGCACGGGTCGATCGATCAGGTTAATCTACGCTTGCTTTAATATTGCGTTAATATACACTCGTATATAATAGAAAGGGACAGAGAGAGAAAGTGTGAACTAAAACGAGTTTTTAATACAAAGCCATCTAGTATAAGTTTTTAAAAGCTCTCATCATATTGTCGCCATCTTGGACTTTAATTTTGATTTCGCTATCGGCTTCAGCACCCTCGAAATTGATGCAAAACTCTCTATCTCTGCCTCTTTTTATTATATGTACATCTTATATAAAAGTAAAGGACTGAAAGTCACGATTTTTCGTTACGAGACGATTTATATCAGTTTACTGCTACCCCAAGCCGCGTTAAAGAACTTCGTTCCAATAAAACAATTTCAGTAGCAAATCGCTTTTCAATATTGCGTGAGACTAAGTTTTTATGATCGTGAGGACTGCACGCATCAGCCACTGGCACAAGCCAACTTGCAAAGGGGTTTCATGTTCGGAGCCAAAAAAAAAAAAATAACAAAAAAATTAAAAATATTAATCCAACGATGTGTTACTAGGGAGTATGTTGTCCCATATCTTCTTCCCCGCTATAACATTAACAATGGTGAAGGGCGGGCCGTCTTATGTTATTTTGACATGTATGAAGTTCTTCTGACTCTCAGCCTAGGTAATAGGCTAGTTTCCACCATCAATAAATTGAAAATCTATTTAGTCCGTCAGTTAGAGTATTGGACAATAATGGACACGTATTTTTGGTTTTTGTAAATCAATGAATATTGACAAAGATAAAACGCATCAAAACTTGGGAGTGGGGGCTCGTGACGTCAGAACGCACTAAAAATTATACCAAGGTGTGACGTATTGAAAATTTTAAAAGCGTCGTATTCTCGTCAATTTTGGTTTACGTAACAAAAGAAAAAATACTGGTCAAAAAATTTTTGATAATCTAAACTAGACTAACTAGATTTTTTCAGTTGACAAGCCTATTCGAATATTTTTTATAAATTATATTATACTAATATTTTCACCCCCAGCCGGACTACTATCGGGACGCAAGCCACTTCAAACGTGTTGGTGACGGCCCGGAATACCGGTTTGAGATACCGCACGCCAAGCTAGACTACACCGGTGCCTACTCCGTCGTCGCGAGGAACGTGCACGGAGAAGCAAAGGCGATTATATCATTGCAAATTAAGGCTAAAGGTGAGATTTTGACTACTTTTTGGGCTGAAGACCTAGGCAAATTGACTTTCCATCAGCTACAACGATGATGGGAAATTCAAAAATGTGTCTGACATAGGAGGGTAGATTGAAGGTTAAGCTCTGCTTGCCGCCGTTGACTCGTGGATGGCTGACCATTCATTACATATCGAGATCCGTCGCCTCGGAAAACATTATAAGCCGTTGGGCTCGGCTGTGTTTCGATAGATCTTTGACAGTCGTTGCGGGTAGTCAGAAGCTCAAAAGTTTGACAAACTACTCTTACCAAGAGGTATCGTGTTACCAGTTACAGGGCTGTGGCGTTCATATAGGGCACTATTAAGCTGCATCCGGTTAGACTGGAAGTCGACTCCAACAATGTTGGGAAAAGGCGAGGCAGATTTGATTGGACTGACATAGTCTGTCGAAATGCTTATGTTAATCCTGTTGAAAATAGTTAAAGACATTAAGAAGCTCTAAAATCGATTGCCACTTGTCTAGACTCTTGGGTGGAGGTTGCGGGAATCCGCTCGATGCAGGAAGCTCAGGACCGATCGATATGACGAGGCTTGGCGAGGCTTATGTCTAACAGTGGACACTTTCGGCTGAAGTGATGATGATGATGACATCGGCTTTTGTAACTTCAGTTTGGTTAGGGTCCGCGTGGAACTAGTTGGCCGCTGAGGTGGGGAAAGGGTTGAGGCGGCGGTTTGCAACGCCCGTACTGAGTAGTGCGCCCGCGCCCCTCCGTCCCACCGCTCACATACCTAAGGCGCGGCCAACTAGTTCCGCGCGGACCATAGTTAATCTGCTCAACGATATGGCTCATAGAACGAGTATCCATATAATTTGGAAAAAAAACATGTAACTAGTAATATGTCAGTAATATAGCAGTATCAATGCTGTGCTATACTTGAAATACATGATCTGTGAAGGCAAAGGTGCTCGTTTCCCAATAAAAAGAATATAATAAAAATTTAATTTAAAAAATTTAATTCGCAGAAAATAATAAACTGACATTTTTGTCATAATCTAAGTTTTTGTGAAAAAATAAAGAGGGCGCGCCTGTCGTATGCGCGCCTCGGTTGCACAGACTTCTGGAATCTTCCAATCTTCTTTTTCTTGTAACGACAACGGTTAAGGCCCTTATTGCCCCATCCCAAAAATCCACTCTGTATAAAAAAGTCATGATTGATTGCTTCTCTATCAATCAAATTTTGGGTGATGCAGAGACACACAATGGTAGAACGAAATGTACACTAGAAACCTTCTCTATCATAAAAAGGTAGGCGCTCACCGGTATACAGTTATTTTACTTCAAACTCACAATGATCCTTATTCTCATATGGTTGTTGTTAGGTTACTGTCAATGACAAGTATATCGAAAGCACAGTGATCTTTATCATCATTCCCATAAGGTTGCTATTCGGTTGTTGCAGAGGTATAATATTTGTGAAAGGACTGTATGTTCAAATCCGTTTCACGCCATCGTTCAGATTTGGTTAGTCTCCACCCCTCAAAACACTTGGCCTACCCACATAATCTTCTCACGCCCCCCGAAAATATACTGCATGGCACGCCCACTTATCCACTTTACTGAATAAGTACCCCAATATGACATATACTTCACGTTTTCACGAGAACGGTTGTTATGGGTCCATCCTGGTCCATCATTCTGGTTTGTTTTGGATGAAACAAACAACAAGGCGGGCTTAGATTATTTTTTTTTTTTTGGGTGAAACGGGCTAAGCTTTCTAGGTATTGGAGACCGTTTTTGACTTGGTTAATGATGGTGGGATTTAATATTTGAGCTTTTGTACTTTTGATTCCTTCAAAGTTAGGTAATTGTAGCATTCGAAGTCATGAAGTAAGTAGTCATTAAAGTGTAGTATTTCAATGAGGTGCTACCCTATTAAGGCAACAGCGTTAGTGTAGCCTGAGCAATTCAAATTTTTATTGCTGATATTTTTGTAGATAATAATAATTTGTGTAAGGTAGGTGCAAACCTACTGTCTGACAGCTCAGCCTCCCATTTCCAGCAGGAATCGTGATGTTCCAACACGGATCAGGTTAGGTATTATAATAATATTTTACCCTTTACTATTTCAGATCCATCATCAACGGACGATTCACACAACGTAAGATATGGGTAAGCAGTAAACTTTTTGATACTTAGTAATGATAACAAAGAAACACAGGTACGTCCCATTCTTATATCAGCCGCTGTAGCCGTCATCTTAGTGCTTGGCCAGATTGGCAACGCGGGCACTGCGCGGGGTACTCAAACATAAGAACTTCATTTAAGTGTCCATAGTGTAAAATAAACTTTCGGTGTATTTTTTTTTTTTTTTTGTTAAATATTTTTTTATACATGATACGGAGACTCCTCGACGGCCGTTGCTAGAGGCGGAATTGTCAGCATTTTCTAGAAAAACCAAGCATGGTTACCGTTAACTACGACACTGGCCCCAATTCTGTTGTTCACAAACTAAATTAAATTTAAGTTCAGTGCATCTTTTTCTTTCTATTTCATTAAGAAAAGGACAGAAAATAAATATTAGTTTAATCCTGTCAACGTAGTCAGCGCCTGACGTAAATCGACGTATTTTTAGTAGCCAAATTTTTAATTAACCGACTTCAAAAAGGAGGAGGTTATCAATTCGGTTGTATTTTTTTTTTATGTTTGTTAGGTACCTCAGTACGCCGTCATTTATGAACCGATTTGGATTATTTTTTTTTTATTTGAAAGGATATGCTTCCAGATTGGTCCCATTCTTGTCAAAATCTAGTTCTGATAATGGGATCCATGAGGAATTGAGGGAACTCCTCAAATATTATAGGCATACATGTAGCAATTTTGGTATTTTCATTAACATGTCAAGTATTTGCATTCAAAAAGTATAATTTGGTGAAGTGGAACTGATGAAGGAGCCACAGGAACTCTTCAATGATAATAAGTATTTCACGGGTGGCGATAAGATATCTCGATTAAGATAGTTAAGCGACTACGACGAAGCAAATTTAAATAAATGGTTCTGACGAAAATGGTACCATCAAACCGATCTGATGATGAAGCTGGAAGGTAGGTACCGGAACTTCGTAATAAAACCATGTATTCTAGCTGTGTTTGGGCTTATTGGAATTGTCATGAGATACATTCTGACTATAAAAAGTAAAAACTTTTTAACAAAAAAAAACAACCGACTTCAAAAAAAAAAACACTACAAATTGTAAAATAACTTTAAGGAAAGGAAGAAGGAAGTCGGTGGCAAAAACGTAAATACAAAACCAAAGACACCGACTTCCGAAATTAAAATTAAAGTTATTTTACACTTTGTAGTGTTTTTTGTTGAAGTCGGTTGTTTTTTTTTTTGTTAAAAAGTTTTTCACGTCTAAACTTGTCTATGGATTATCTAATTTAACAGGACTAAACTAATATTTATCTTCTGTCCTTTTCTTATTGAAATAGAAAGGAAAAGATACACTGAACTTAAATTTAATTTAGTTTGTGAACAACAGAATCGGGGCCACTAACGGCGAATTTCACTATCTTAACCAGATTCAAGAGTGAGAGTGTTCAACAATTATGACACTGACAGCTCTTGAACGCGGTTTATATCTACCGATCACGTTCTATTTCATTGGTAAAATTGGCCCTGAAAATGACGTCTAGAAACTCGTCAGTTTCCAAAGTACCTTACGTCATTGTAAACGTGTACAGATAGTACAATCCACGAAGACACGCTCCACAATTCTTCCTAATCGTTAGTGATTATCGCTAGTCGGTTCCGCTAGTGTTCTAGTTTTTTCGACAAATTTAAAACACTAGCGGAATGTTTCTCACTCGTGCTGTAAGAGTTAGGAAAAAGAGTGGGGCGCGTCGTCGTGGATAGCACTAGTTTGGTAAAGCCGTCGCTTTGAATGGCGTAGATGACAGAAGTTGTGCCCTCAACGCACTTTCGGCGCCACGAATTTTATTAGTAGGTACTACAGTTCAGCAATTTTGCTGCTCTGTGAGACAATCCATCTATCATTTCTTCGTTCGGACACTTCCTACTCTAACAGTATTACTTATAAAGTCTTTTTCTCATTCCAGCCGCGTGGAAGTGATTCCTCGCTTCGACCGGGATTTGACAGACTTGCTGTCGTACGACGGCGACGCGATCGAGTTCGAGTGCCACGTCACCGGCAATCCCGAGCCTGACATTCGGTGGTTCCATTACAATGAGGTATGATAAGCCAGTTTCACTAACACCAAACGAAACGCTCGTTCACTAACAGACAACTCACAGCCTTAAACTGCTGGATCTAGAAGCATGAACTTGAAATTTTGTACAAAGTGAGCGCCAAAGAAGAGTTTTTAAATTAATTAATCCTATAAAGGTGTTAAATTAAATTAAGGATGAAAGCATGTATAAAATTTCGTCACTTTTGCTAAAACCCATCGGCACACGGATTATGCCCAAATAAAAGCAAGCAGTTGGGTTTTAATATTACGGCGCTGATTCGGGTGTCCCTTAGCCCACTAAGTAGCCTATAGCCTAAAGTTTCGGCTATGCGTACAGATTCACAACGACGGATTTCAAAAAGTGGGCCTAAAAGTGGCAATCATTTCGTATTTCAACTTTCAACAGGATTAACTAGGTTTTTGGTAAATTATGTCAGACTATTTTTGGCTACTCCATCGGCAAGGTCACAAATTCGCGTCCGCGTCATTCCCATCCGCGTCGCGCCGCTTTCTATGGAAAATGTAAGAAGGTGAACAAAAAAATAGTTTTGTAATCTCTTTAAAACGCAAAATACATCAATGAAAATACTCTGTAGCGTTAACACAACACCAGATGTTACCGACAGCGTTTAATAGAAGGCCAAAGCTTTCCACATGCTCAATTGCTCAGGTAGGCGCAGTTGTATCTGCGCTCATTATTCCCTCACTCTCATAGTCTGATGGAGAGGACATGACCGGAGAGATCAGGCAAGACCAACGGCTTAACGTGCTAAATAGTTAGCCAGTTGGTGAAAACAGGCGTTAAGTATAAATCAGCAAACGTAAGGAGTTCCTCAGGCAAGGTGAGCGACTATCTTCGCAGGACAACCGGCTACAGCTGGATGAGAGTAACTGAGGATCGACTTAAATGGTATGCTATTGGTGAGGCTTTTATCCAGCAGTAGGCTGCTATAGACTCATGATGAGTCAGGAAGCTACGTTACGTAATAACGTGTGTAAAAAGATACTCAATCGGTTGAATGCCTTAATTACAGAAACAATTAAAAAGCCTATCTGTCTCGCGTGGATCCACGTGGGTTATTAAAACCGAAAGTAGCTTGTTCTTTTCGTCATTGTGTTCTTTTTTTTTGTATCGTACCTAAGACTGGAGCGTACCTGGGAACCATCTGGTTAAGGGGAAATACCCCTGCAACCCCTGTACCGTTGCAATGATTTTCGTGCGTTTCATTGCGCGCTACCATTAAGTAACTTCGATTTTTTCACACCTAAAAAATAAAAGTTGTTTTCCAGCAATTATTATTTAACAATTAACATGCACAGATGACGCTTTGTGATGGGTCTTTTAGCACCCTGTATCATATGTATCATTATAATGTTCCAGTTAATACACGACTGCCCGGACTTCGAGTCGTCGTTCGATGACGGCGCCGCGCGGCTGAAGATCAAACAAGTGACGGCTGAAGATGAGGGCACATACTCGTGCGAGGCCTCCAACAACCTCGGCAAGGCTAAATCTAGTGCTTGCCTTGTGGTTTACCGTAAGTAACTACTGTCATATCAATATTAAGTGTTACTTCAACTCCTGTTATGGGACTTTGTAGCGGGGACACTACAATTTTACTTGCAAACGCAGAAGGATTATCAGCCTATACAGTTCCGACTGCGCGCCCAGTAGGTACGTGTTGGTGGATGTCACAAGTCTTCCATCTTCGTGGTTGAAAACATGACTTGATGCATCGACTTTACACGATCCTGGGCACATAATATTACCTAACTACTCTGTGATTTTATAAACGAAACTTATGACCCCTCTCACAGATATGAGTCCTGTGTCCCTGTGGAGGGAACGCTTTCCAGGCTAATTGCGATGCTTGCAATAAATGTTTAATTTGTTATTTTTGGAAAACATCTTCTGTTTCTTAGGTTTTCGGCTAGCGTGTGTAGTGAATTTCTATCGTTTAGAATGAATTTTATTTCCCCGATTTGCATGAACATTCCCACTATTCTTTAAGTATTTTAAATTCCTGCTTTTTAGAGTATTGCGTAAATTGAATCTTTTAGGTTTATTATTTTAAGGCCATAGTGGATGTGATAACAATTGATACTCTTTGCGTTTTTTCTTCTCTTCTACTTTCTCTCGTGATTATTGTTATTAATTAGGTATGTTTATGTTACTCTCCAGCACCTGGCGAGCCCAACACTCTCAGCCAGCGCCTGCGCCGTCCGCCCGCGTTGCTGTCAGCCGCGTCCACGCCACGCTCCACACCTCGCAGCACGCCCGCCAGATCCGTCTCCAGAACACCTGGTAAGATTTGCATGCCATACACGACTGGAAGCGAATCCCGCGCGTGATTTGGGATGAAATTCGCTCGCGATGATTGTTTCGATTGACTTGTATTGTTCATGTGTTCTCGCGCCATCTCTTAACTGCCAGAGTTTATCATAAAATTGTTTTTTGGTACTGTTTTATGTTATTTTTACACATGTCCTTAGAGTTTCTTGTTGGTTCTTCTCCATAGAGATTTACGTTTTGGAATGGGCAACTTGCTTTAACTTTCTAACTCTTTGAAAATCCAAAACTGCCTGTAAATGGTTTAATTGAAATAAACGCTTTGTGTTTGAGTTTACTGCAATTTATGCCTGATACATGCGTAGACGGCAAGAGTTTAAGTATGATGGATAATACGATTTATTTAATTGTTGATGTATATACTTCATAATACGTTTGAAACATGGGCTTTGTGGTTTCATGAAACAGGTCAAGCCTCTAACGTGAACTCATTTTAGGCTGCATGCCTTTACACACACCAGATAGTCCTGCAGTTGCTAGCTCACACATGGTTACCTAACCTTCTTGACTCGATTCAGTTTACTTTAGGTAATTTAACGTCCGGTTCAGGCTGAAGTAGGGCTTTTAACACACCAGGCACGTGCCTAGGCAAAGAAAACAGACCGCATTTATTTTCAAGAGCGCAGATGATGCAAACCTTGATTCCTTTAGTAACATTTTCCCTCCATTTATTACAGGCCCAGACACCCGCCGCCTCTGCAGTCCATCTCGACAGATGGCACCTTCCTTCTACACGTATCCCTTCAACAAAGTTGTGGAAGAAGGAGACCACGTGACCTTCAAATGTGCCGTCAAAGGCCAGCCCGCTCCCTGGGCCACGTGGGACAAGGACGGCATCATCATCACACCTTCTGCCAGATTCACCATCAGGGAAAAGGATGAGCTCCTTAGGATACTCGAAATTGAACAGGTTGGTGGACTTGAACCTTGTTTCATACTAGAAATATGATTTGTGTTGCCGGAAACATGTCTTTTCACACATACTACATGCGCTAAGTTGCCTGCAACATAAAAAAAAAATCTTTATTACCTTCAGTTGTACAAAAACACTTATCTAAACACTATGCAGCGTTACAACTAAGAGAAAGAGATGTTTTTAGAATCAGAAAAACTTGTTCCAGTTTTTATCAATACGAATACACGTATTACACATACGTGTATTCGTATTGATAAAAACTGGAACAAGTTGTTTTAATCCTCCAGTACTTTTCGGATTCATTACGTTAGGAGTTCCAAGCCGGTTGAATCACTTGGTATCGCTGGTATAGGCCCAGATTATCTTGTTCACAAACTAAATTAAATTTAAGTTCAATGCATCTTTTTATTTCACAACAGAAGATAAATATTAGTTTAGTCCTGTCAAATTTGTCAGCGCCTGACGTAAATTGACGTATTTTTAGTTGCCAATTTTTTAATCCCGTCTAAACTTGTCTAGGGATTATCTAATTTGTCAGGACTATACTAATATTTATCTTCTGTCCTTTTCTTAATGAAATAGTAAGAAAAAGATGCACTGAACTTAAATTTAATTTAGTTTGTGAACAACAGAATCGAGGCCATAGTTTGCTTTTGGTTAGGTGCCATTGTACGTTCTGATTCCATTTATGTCAGTTTATGGCAATAAAAAAAAGCGCCGTTTTGACAGCAGCGCTGGCCCAGTGGTAACGGCCGCGACCTACGATGAACACACTTAAAATGACAATTGATCGCAATATTCATTGTTCATTGCGTTATTTACGTTATTAAGCAAGCAAATTCTTTAAACTTAAACCAATAAAGCAGTGGATTAACAAAATTATCGATTATCCTTCAAAACTGTGGGATTGTGATTCAAAGATTGTAAGAAGTGGTGGCCATCGCCCAAGAGTAGGACAGCGCAGGCTAGTAAAAACAAATCTCGTGAAAATAATGTTTTTTGAATCGAAAATCATTATTTTCATGCCCTTGGGAATATGATTTGATTTCTCAGTAGGTATGTGCTAGGTATATTGGTACCTAACCATTTTATTATTTACGTTCAGATAAATCCGAGCAATTCAATTTGATCGTAAGTAGATTCGAACCCCTCGATCGAGGTTCGAGGTTCGAACCATATACACCTCTGGCGAACCCTTTAGGGCAATACAGTTGTGATATTAAGATTGTTTTCGTTTCCAGGTCACAATCGAAGACGTCGGTATCTACAGGATAACTGTCGAGAACGAGTTCGGAAGGGCTGAAGCTTCAGCTCGGTTGGAGGTGATCACTCAGAAGGGCAAGTTCTACGCAGGAGTGAGAGCATACAGCCCCTCTCCTAGAAAATCGCTGACCTACCGGAGGTACCCCTCGGTTCCCAGACAAGACTGAACATCTGGATCTGTATGATTACGTAAGTTTACTCATGGATTGTAATAAGCTTGAAATGTTGATTGATTTTCTCTGTATTTTTCGGTTAAGTTTTAAAAATCAATCAGCTTTTCGGGTAGTAGAAGCAAAGCGAGTGCGGGTACCCATTTTTTTATGTAAGCTTTGCGATTTCCGGCATTGCGAGTCTTGTTAGTATCGCAATATTATTTTCTCAAAAAATAATATTTATTTCAGGAAAGGAAACATCGCGCGTGAAGATAATAACAATAATTAATATTTAATTTGTTTTTTTTTTCTATTGTAATTTATTTTCTGTGCATTTTATTTATTACTTTTTTACTCGTAGAAGTAACTTTTGTTTTTAACGGCGAAGTACGAAATGTTAAGTTTTTTGTTTTTTTTTCTATTAGGTATTTTATAAGGTCGGTTTACATGTCACATCTAAATAAAACTTTAGTAAACTAGATTATTATAATATTAATTTTTAAGGTTTGCGTTTTTAATTGCATAAAAGTTTTCATAAGGAAGTAGTTAAAAGAAATATGATTAAGAACAAAATATGCACAAAACAATATAAATATTTCAGTAGTATTTTTCAACTTTTTTAATTCACGTATCTATTATAATTACAATTAGTCTGCAATACAACAATGTTTTACGAAATTATGGTATGGTATATATTTGGTAGGCACATACGTAAGTATCTACTAAAAACTTGAGTTTTTATTATACCTAACACTTAAAATTAAAACACATTAGGTATCTACCTACAACTTTTGTTTAAATTTTCGAAAAATATAAATAATACAAAGGAGAATGCCATCAAATATAGGCCGCCAGATGTACCAAACGAAAAGTTCGCTGTCACAACCAAACCTTTGTATTTGGTTAATGCCATTCCTACATTGCTGACTAGTTTTTACATGGATTCCCGCATTTCTTATTTATTTGCCATTTACCTACTTATATTTTAAGGTTACGTTCGAGAAAATCGTCATTTTCTCAAGAACGATGACGATGAATCATGGAGGCATCGCTAAGGATTATCACACAAAGACTACGTTACGGAAAGGACCTGAACTTATTCGGTAATAAGGATTTAAAATATATTTAAACAGTTCAGATAAAACCAATATTGAAAGTAACGTCATCCGTGACGGCGCAACAGAACAAATGCAATACGTCACAAAAAACGATTTCATTTTTTTTTATCGGTCCTCTTTTCTTTAAATGTTTAAAATGTATCCTAAAATAATAATTTAAATTATTACGACACAACGCGTAAGATTCTTTAACTCACATAAAAATCTACCTAATATTATAGTAAATAGCACGTCGGTAGGTACTTACAATTATCTTCTTCATTTAAATGTTTGTCGGCAGGTAGGTACCTATATTTTTACGTAATAGCAACATTCGGAAAGTAGTGCAATGGTATTGACATAAGAGAAAATACGTAAAAAAGTAAATAAAAATGCTTTTATTCTTGATGTCCGAAATCCGGGAATCATTTTCATAACAAATAAGTAAAACTAATTTTAAAAAATATGAGTACATTTATGAATTACATTTGATTGTGAACCGCTCCCTCGCAAGTTGGTACGGTCTCATGGCATTCTCCTTTAAACTGTGTAATTATCAAAATATGTACTTGAGTAAGGGTTTTACATTATACATTAAGCATTTTGTTTTGTTTTTTGCATAGGCTCTAAAATGGGTTCAGGATGTTAAAGTGAAACGACACTATTGTGACAGCTATGCGTTACAAAGAGAGCGAAATATGGAGCGACCTAGTCTTGAGTGAAAATTTTATCGACATGTAAATCGATCTATTCGACCATAGTTCTTAGATAAATTATAAAGTATTATGTGTAAAGATTTATTCAGCGTTGCCTAAGTTAGATAGTCCAAACTTCCAAAGCCTCGGGGTATTGGGGATTTCAAATAAATTTTATGACGAGTTATCAAGTTGTATGATTATTTTTACTAATTATCCTCCTTTACTAACATACTCGGAACAAAGATGAGAAGAGGTCTCATCTTTTATCACAGACAAGGCATGAACATTGATAAACATGCTTGCTCAGTCAAGCAGTAGGAACTATCTCACCGTGAAAACTTAGGCGAAGTGAGCTGTCAGTGTCATCCTGCGGTGCTATTCTGTTAAAAGATCACTCACTTCACACTTCACACTTGAGTTTAAAGAGAGCTGTCATTCCACGATGCTAGAAATTGTCACATTGATAGCTCACTTTTAACTCACTTCACCTAACTTTTCACGTTGAGATTTTTACAGAATCGATCGGCAGGTTGCTATGCGACGATTTTCCTTCACCGATTTAAGTAATGTCCAAAATAAACTTATACAATGTGTATCTACCTAACTGAATGAATGCACATTATGAAAATACTTGATTCAGAATCGTTTACTGAATCGATTTGTGACATTTTTTTAGTAATTTTTTACCCTTATAGTAATGAAAACTACGTCAATTGCAGCCAGCGATGTACCCTCTAAACAAATCAAAATGGACGAAGTAACTACTACGCTAGACCCTTTTTCGCGTGCGAAAGTGTGCGTGCGTACCTAGATGTGTAATGTGGCCACAATTTTGTCCCACAATCAGTATAAGTAATAAATAAACAATGTTTTATACATAATACTTAGTAAAAATTCTTTGTATCTATGTATTATGATTATAAAAAAATATTCTAATTGGGGTGTTAGGTGGTTTGCGTTTATTCCGGGACATGTTGTACCTATACCACCTTTGGACTATTATGTCGGATACTTATTTCGGAACTAGCCTCTGCCCGCGACTTCGTACGCGGATCCTGTTGCTTATGCCAGCGATAACGGGGTCGTCAAAATCGAAGATCTGAAACGTCTGATGTCGAATTCTAAGAGCCCGGGGACGGGAAAACAACGGGACGGGTGAGACGATTCGAGACGTTCCAGATCTTTCATTTTTGTAAGTCAACAAGAAATGCCCATCAGACTAAACAACTTTTGCTATGACGTCATTCCTTCCTATATACCTACCTATGTTATAGTGTCGCTGGGCTTTGGAGTTCCAGAACAGGTGTTCCAGATCTTCAAATTTATTCTCACAGCAGAAAATGCTCTTCATGTGGAATAATGTGTGGTGCTATGGCACCATTTTTATATCCCTTATAATTTAGCTGGTCTGTTGCGGTTCTGCATCAGGTGTTCCATTTTTCAAAATAAATTATAGCCTATATGTTGCCCAGACTTAATACCTAAGTATACAACAAAAAAACTATTTTTCCCGTAATTCCGCAGCGGATCCCAAGGGTAAACTGAATTAACAATAATATTGCAAATAACTTTTTAAAAAATTCTGTATAAACTATATTTGGGGTTTTCCCTTCAGGAGCTAATATATAAAGACCGGAAGCGTTGCTGACCCTTGAAAAAGCAACATAAAGTTAGCCATGTATATTACGTTGTAAAGCGTTGACAATAAGACGGGTTCCTTTGCACAGTTTTGGCGGAGTTAAATTTCGCATCAGATTTATTTCAGATGATATCGACATTCTGTTCAGAGAATGTCGAAGTCGATCAGAATTCAAACGTTCGTTTCGCTCTTCTTCTGTCTCTTCATGCCGTACTCCAGTAATTCTTTCTCTCTCACTTTCTAACTGATTATGAATATTTTGTTGTGTGCGTGTTCGGGACAATGTATGATAATCTCGATCACCAGTTAGTCGCGCATCACGTTCATAACTCGTTTCAAAAGACCTGTTAGTATAGATGTGCGAATACGCTGAGAACTCAAGCGTGATTCTGTATCGGTAAACGTTTCTGATTCGCGAGACAATGCATGTCGCTCACGATCAGCGGACAGTCGCGCATCACGTTCCGCACTTGTCTGTAGAGACATCGAAGCAGATGCATAGATACGCTGAGAACTCAAGCGCAATTCTCTATCCGTGAACGTCTCTGACTCGCGAGACAATGCGTGACGTTCACGATCAGCGGTCAGTCGCGCTTCACGTTTCCCACTTGTCTCTAGAGACCTAGAAGTCGATGCGTAGATACGCTGAGTACGCAGGCGTGCTTCGCAATCCGAAGAGGTTTCCACGGAGCGAGTTGCAGCCTGATGTTCTCGAACAGCATCAAGTCTCTCCTGACGCTCTTCGGTAGATTCTTGGGGATCCTCAATCTTTTAGCTCCTTTGGAACATTGGGAAAGATTTGACCTCTTTCTAGCCATGGATATAGTTTTATTGTGAAGATACCTGATCAATTAAAATCTAAGTGACTGCTCCCCTGTGTTACCGGGTAGGCTACCGTGTCACGAAGATAAATGGCAAAGAAAATTAAACACTCAAATAACATAAGCCCGATGGCATATTTATTCGATAAGATAAAAAAATAAATGGGAGTTTTGGCCAGTAGAGTCAAATTTTCAATGATATACCATCGTCATCGAAAATCAGTCCTAAACTGTTACCGCCTTCACCGCGTGGAAGTACTCGATAGCTTTGATTTCCACATCAGATGTTTCTGATCTTCGATTTTTATAAGTCAACAGGAAATGCCCATCAGACCGAACACCTTTTGCTAAGACGTCATTCCTATATGTGTTATGGTATAGCTGGGTTCTTGGAGTTCCACAACAGGTGTTCCAGATCTTCGATTTTTATAAGTCAACAGAGAGTGCTCATCAGATTGAACAACTTTTGCTAAAACGTCATTCCGATATATGTTATAGTGTAGCTGGGCTCTTCAAGTTCCACATCAGGTGTTCCAGATCTTCAAATTTATTATCTCAGCAGAAAATGCTCATCACGTGGAACAATTTTTGCTATGGTACCATTTTTGTATCTCTTATACTTTAGCTGGTCTGTTGCGGTTCTGCATCAGGTGTTCCATTTTCCAAAATAAATTATAGCCTATATGTTGCCCAGACTTAATACCTATACAACAACAAAAAAATCATTCAAATCCGTCCAGTAGTTCCGAAGAAATGCGTGCACAAACACACAGACAAACAGACAAACCGACAAACAGACAAAAAAAATTTAATTACAAAATCGGGTTCGACATCGATATAATAACAACCCCTGCTACTTTTTTTTTTTAATTTCCATTGTACAGACACCACTTTTCTACAATTTTATTATATGTATAGATAGGTAATACTTAATTGGCTAAGGTCCCCGTGTTGGTAAAAGTAGCACGGGTCGATCGATATGGCTACGTTTGGAGATTTCGATCGTCGGTAAATTGATGACCACCCGTTTCAAACTGAGACACACGCCACCCTTCGCACGAAAACACCCGTGCCACAAAGGCAGAAAAGCCGAAACAGTTTTTTAAAGCGTATCGTCCCACTCACTAGCGAACAATCACAAGAAGGACTGAAGCAGTGGCGAGCCGGTGCTTCCTTACCCAAACCATTCGTTACACCCGCTGAAGACCGCCCACCTAGATATGAGTTAGCTTGGGTAACCTGGAATTCTTTAAACAGATTCCGGACCCAGATTGGCCGAAAAAGGAAAACCTGTAAATTCATAGACGACTCCGCCTTGGAGACTGGAGTGTATGGTAATGTTCCAAAATACATATATAGTAAGACGGTTTAAATCAAGTTTATACCTATGTTTTTTTTCTGATTTTGTAATACATTTTTAGTACTTTTTAAGTGATTCTGACCTTTTGATCTACTCAGGTAGGTATCGAAAAAAAGTACTTAGTCCCCACAGAATTCACTGCATTTATTTTCAGTCGTCTTCATTTTTGTAACGTAGGTAGATAAGTAAACAGGGTGAACCAGAAAACTTCAAAGAGACGATAAAAAAAAGCAAAAAAATTAGGCCAATGACCGCTAATGTCGCGACCTATTGAAGGATGATTTCGCGCCTCTCAATTTAAAACAAAACAAACGGCTGTTCAAAACTGATATTTTTCAATTTGAGTAACTATACAACCAGCGGTAACAGCTTAGATCTGCAAAAAACTGACAAGTTTTATCATGTTTAGATATAAATATTCTCCTAATTTGTCAAACGGTGAAGTAAAACATCGTGAGGAAACCGGCATATCCTAGAACCGAATTCGACTGAAGACATGTGACATCTACCGAGCCCACTCCCCCTCACCGCGAGGACCTGTGTCCCAGCAGTGGAAACATTATAGGCTGTTTATGTTTATGCTTGTCAAATTAAAACCTTTTAGAAAACTGCCTATCGGTTCTGTAAAAATCTCACCGTGATAACATTGGTGAAGTGAGCGTGAATTGAGCTATCAATGGAGGCAATCCCTAACATCAGGTGGAATGACAGCTAAGTCAGCTGTCATTCGACCTGATGTTAGGGATTGCCATAGTTTTCACGGTGAGATTTTTACAGAATAACACTGCTGTTGTGTTCGTGACAATGAAACACCGAGGTTCATACTTATTCGTAGTTCAAAGCAGACTGTGTATATGTATTTCGACATACCCTCACAAGCGCACACATTATATAATACTTACAATAATAAGTACCATACTTTTCACTGTCCCCTCTGAATGTATAATTATATGTAACTAAGTAATTATTCTAAAACATCAGCTATAATACTCAAATCTGCAAGAATACGAGCCAAAACTTGACCTGTTGACTGGAACGGGTTAATTTTGTGTTTTTTTTTTGTCCACGTGAGCCACTTATTCCATGCTACTTGATAAGTATTTTTGGTTGATAGGCGCCTTGAGGATTTTAATAGCTGTAACTGAGCTTCATTCCATTCAACTAAGTCCCCACATTTACATACTTCTAACGTCATCTCCCTGGAATTTTGGGGGTGGGAGGCCAGTCACCGTATCTATCAGCTGTGAATGCAGTTTCCGGATTGTGAATGGAGATGGTAACACACGGGCTTTTAGGTCTGGTCTCCAAAAGACTCTCTCCCACCTCGGGACTACCATTAAAAAGACTCCCGACGCAGAGTTGAGATGAGCCCTTGGGCACTTGAGTACCTTGGGCACTAGGTAAGGTGGAGGAAACACCCAAGCTAATGGGTAAGTCCAGTTTTGGGAGAAGGCATCGTGGTACCTAGTTTGCTCGAAAGTCGTTCTGATTCTGAAGCATAAAAAAAAACTAACGCCCAGATAACATTAAATAAAATAAAAATATTCCTTGCAACTTTTTGATAAGGAATCTGTTGGACGTCGGTGCGGCATCCTGAGTATCATTTATGGAGCGATATTCCAAAGGTGACAAAGACCGTTGTCTTTGTCACCTTTGGAATATCGCTCATACTCACATACTCTGGAAAGATGCGCAAAAAGCTCTTCTTCCGTGTTCAAATTTATGTCACTGAACGCTCTTCTCCCTTGCAAATCCCACGCATGCTCTATAGGATTCAGATCAGCGGACTGAGAAGGCCAGTCTAATAGCGTGATATTGTTCTCGCAGAGTACATTCATCTCCAGCCTGGCTTTGTGTGCACGCGTATTATCTTGCTTATACATGAAATCTTAGGCCCGTATTACAGAACGTCACTCATTACTTAAAACTAGTTTCAACCAATCAAATGGCTTGAATCTAGTTTTAGGTAGGTAATGCTTGAGTATTGAGTGACGTTCTGTAATACGGGCCTTAGTCATACTGTTGTCTACCCTCCTACCTCAGAAACCTTTCTTTATAAATAATAATAATAATAATAATATTCCACAACTATCACACAACGCCATCTAGTCCCAAGCTAAGCAGAGCTTGTGTTATGGGTACTAGACAACTGATAAACATACTTATATATTTCTAAATACATAAATATTATAGATAATAAAGAAAGGTATCTGAGATAGGTGGGTAATCTTAAAAGATTATGCATTTAATTGATAGTGCCTGTAATAATGATATCGATTTATATAAATAAATCATTATTTACGATTTCGTAGCACGACAGTGGCGCCGCGTCTACAAGACTTCTTTTATGAGACGGACTTTAATCTCCATGCTTTAATTGTATTCCATACTGGCTGAAAAAGCTTATACTTTGCGCACAAATTGTGTCACAAAACAGAATCGAATTAAATCTGACAGTATCAAGAATTCATGTAAAATTTTACTTGTTTGATAAATTATCTTAGCAACTGAAAAATTATAAGTAAAAACAAATGTAGATTAAACAAGATGGAAACAATAAATCGGATCACGACCACATTTGAAAATGTAAGAACCAACTTAAAGAAAAACTCTTCTGAGCGCCTCCAAAACTTGAAGAAAGATATTCAAATCCTCTCTAATGAATTGATAGTCCTGGGTAAGGAGAACCATGATCAGTATATAAGGTCCTTAGCGATGGAGGGCTACCTGGCCCTTCTTTCCGCTAAAACTATGTCTTTGTCCATAATCGAGAAAAGAAACATCCTCCTAGTATCATTTGATAAATTAAAACAGTTTGCCCTGAGGGACGAATGTCTCTTTATCTTATTAAGAATACAGAATCTTTTATGCTATTACATGATCCAACTAGACCAGACTACTGAAGCCCGTAAAATCCTCGAGAGCATGGAAGACTTGTACAACCAGATCAGCAAGTCTGAGCCCGACAAGTTCCTGGACGCCGAGGACTTGTTCACAGCAGAACCGGTGAGCAACATCAAGCGTGTGAATCCTGAAAAGATAGACAAAGTCATCACCAACAACGTTCAGATGCAGGCTTTCTTGTACAATAAAATGAACTTGCCTCATAAATACACTTTATACAACCATAAAGCTCTTCGGAGGCAATTGGAAATGAAGGAAGGCACACCACAAGACTGGGCTTTGAGGACGGCGCGACTGGGAAACTATTTTACGTATCTTAACCGGATTGGCAATGCACGCCATCACCTGTGCGCTGCCTACCACGTTTTGAGGACCTGCCACGACAACTGCAAGCTCATGCCTGAAGAATTCGTATCACAGAAAGCAGATTTCGAAATCCAATTCCTAGAGTTCAGCCATCACTGGGTTAAATTCGGATTGACGCTTTTTAAAATGTCCAAAAAGAAGATTCTGAACAAATACTTCACGCAACCGTCGTCGGGAGCAGATCTGTGGAGGACAGTGGACTTGTTGGAAGACAGGCTGGACAGCTCGGAGAACTTGGAAGATGAAAACTTGAAAGACCTGGGTGCGGAAAAGTCTGGAAAGGGAGATTGCGGCACCCCAGAGAAATTGTTTACTTTTCCGTCTCTGGATTTGAAAGAGATGGAGGTCAAAGTGCCTTTAGAAAGCGTATGCAGCGTTGAGGAAGCAAGGAAGCTGTTCGCATTCACATATAAATGGCTGATGAGGGCGAAACACTACTACGACTTCGAGCACCATTCGGCCCAGTACATATCCTGCTCACTGCAGCTGGCAGAGCTATACGAGCACTTGGCCTTCTTCGAGCGAAATATAGACAATCAGTACAGTATTCAGAAGAGACGTGCTAACGTGCTGGAGACGCTAAACTCCTTACTAAAGACGTGTGACAATGTGATGTCAGTGCAGATCGACGTGATCAGGGAGCTTTCTCAGGTCCAGTTGGAGTTAATGGCGCTTAACTTGCAGAAGCTGTGGCGCGAGGAGTCTCATACTAATATAATAAATCTGGACACGGATGCAGACTCAATCATTAATTCTTTGGGTTCAGAATCCAACAAGACTTTGACGGAGAGAACTCTGAACACGTCGAGTAAAAATATGTTTTTGAGGAAAATGGAAGCAGCGACTTCGATCAACGGGAAGTTGTTCCGACTAAGCGGACAGCTGGTTGCTCGGACCCCTTCGCAGCTAAGTTTCGGCGAAATCCTCAAAAACTGAGTTTGAAATCAAACTCACTGTCTGTCTGTAAATATGACTGCAAATATAGGAGACAAAGAAATATTTATATGGGGTAGGAAACGTATTTACAAAATGAACATTCAAATTATTGTGTATCGAATAATAAAATGAAACTCTTTTGTATGTCATTTGTTTTATTGTTTGACTGGAATTGCCAGAAGCGCTTGGTCGGTTATTATTAGGTACAGAGGCCAGCACATCAAGCTACCCCAATCTGTCAGATTTTCCCAATTGACTATGAACCTTAGTCCTTTGTGCTAAATTTGAAAATCTATCAAAGAAATTTGACAGATTGGGGTAGGTTGACCTGCTGGCGTCCGTACCTTACCAATATTTGGTTACAGGCTATTTTCGCATAAGGGCACATTCCACCAAACTTTTATACCTAGAATAAGTCTTGTCCTGAGAATAAATTTTGAATTTTTGACATTTTTTCCATACTAGAACTGTCAGACGTCAATTTTATTCTACGTTTAAAAGATATCTGACTGGTAAAATAAGTCCTAAGTGACGTTAGTTATTGATTTAGATCCGATGTCCAATATTAATTCCAATGTTGCTTGTTTGCCATTAACTGACATTGGAAGTAGGTAGATACACCTAAATGTCCTGACTTGACCCTTCTCCTTTTTTTTATTTATCATGTGAAAATATGGGTAGGTATTCTTTTTTTAATTCACAGGCATTGTGGGAGATATTTAGCGAAGTTATTTGTAACCCCCGACAAAAACAGAGGAGTGCTATAAGTTTAACGTGTGAGTATCTCTGTATCTGTATGTCTGTTTGCGCCATCGTAGCTCCCAAACGGCTGAACCGATTTTGATTATTTTTTTACAATCTTTGCTACACATTTTTTATACGGTTTTTGATTCAGCGATAGCTGTTGTATTTGCTCGGCATTGGATTTTTTAAACTTTCTTGAATAATTCTTTTCTACGCTCATAATATAGCCTCTATGCCAAACAGTAGAGAGAGCAAACTAACGTCGATTGACTACCTGTCCGACCGACCGTGTATACCTCAGGGGTAATTATTCTCGTAATTTTAACCGATTCGTTGCGATGCCTAATTTCACTAACTTCTAGCCGTGGCGTCGAACAAAAATAACGTGACACTGATCAGTGCCCAACGCCATACGATTAAATGACACTCATCTGTGTCTTCAGCCATGCGGAAAAGAAAACAGTGTTTTGACATTTTTTTACGTATTCAAAGCTCGAATACTTTTAGTTTACATGTGAAATCTAACGTGAACGGTCAGGCACGTTGTTTAAAGTGGCGAAACAAGTGTATTTGTGGAAATGGAAGGTAAGTGACTTATTTAAAAACGTTCAGTCTGATCTGTCTCAATCTGTCAAAAATACCTCTAATTTCCCTAAATTCTGACAAGTTTTTGACATTTATACGTAGATTTTGAACGTTTTAAATTACGAGTATTGGCCTTCTGGACAGTTGGCATTTGCCTCGTTCAAATCTTGAAAGGTGGTTATGGGTATGAAAGGAGGTGAAGCATATCCTGTGAGAAGGTGAGTCCATATCCTTTGAAGAGGATCCACACTGACACTGTTTGGAATACGTCGGTAATACGACATTTGGCCGAACTGTTTCTACCACGGAGCCTGGAATCGGTTTAGAGTAATCCAGACTGGCGATAGCAGTACCTAGATATTCTGCCGGAGTGATGAAGTGTGGAGGCGAGTTCTCCCACAGTTCGCATGTCTTGTCTGCCGCACAGTATTCTGAAGATACCTAGCACTTAGGTTCGAAGTCGCCTACCCGAATACTGAACTGCAACACAGTATATCTCAGGAAAGCCAAAAATAAAACAATAGGTGTACTTCAATGATATATTTTTTACAGAATAGGTAGTATGACAATATCAAACGCCAACCGTCTGACACTGGTACAATAGTTACACAATCAGCTTACGAAAACGTTGATCACTTTGAAAATTTGCCATTGTGTATTGACTAAACTCGATTTTTAATTTGCAAGACGAAAATTACCGCTAAGGTATACTAAACAACGTCGTGTTGACAAAAAAAGGTCGGTCGCAGCTGTTAATTTAGTGTAGCAAATTTTTAAATCGGAGTTAGTAATGGCCCCGATTCTGTTGTTTACAAACTAAACTAAATTTAAGTTCAGTGGATCTTTTTCTTTCTATTTCAATATGAAAAGGACAGAAGATAAATACTAGTTTTGTATCCATAGACAAATTTAGACGTGATTAAAAAATTGGCTACCAAAAATACGTCAACTTACGTCAGGCGCTGACTAATTTGACAGGACTAAACTAATATTGATCTTCTGTCCTTTTCATAGTGAAATAGAAAGAAAAAGATGCACTGAACTTAAATTTAATTTAGTTTGAGAACAACACAATCGGGGTCATAGTTTAACTTCGCCATTTGCATCTTAATAAAACAGGCTATGGTCAGAGTTTTCATAGACTGACTGTGCATAAATCACCTCATTCAACTAGTACGAACAACTATATATTCTTATTATGTAGTAGCTCGAACCTATTGTGGTGAGCACACATTGAGAGCAGTTTTAAAATCTCCAGACAAATGAACAAGATTAAAATGTTTTTTCAACAATTGTTTTATTACGATATAATCTCACAAAAATCTCAAGATTTTTTCCTGTCTGTTTTTCAAGATAAACGGCAAAAATGGCGATTGCAAACTACCCTCGTAATTTAAATAAAGTGACTATATTTTCCACACTAAAAAGCTTTTGCTGTCGGCGTTGAATACGTTTTTGGAGACTCATTGAGATCAGCGATAGCAATAACGTACTTTATTATTGTTCCCATGCAGTACTCCGTCCCAAGACGAGTACAGCAAAGCTACTGTTTCCTAGAAGAGCGATGACCGCCACATGCGGCCGTAATGTCCAAATACAGAGCGTTTTTTGTCACTGTAATGTCAAATACTAGTGAAAATGACAGATTTTCATGACGTCCGTTATAAACACCACGGAAACGCTCAAAGGAAAGGCTTTACTGTAGCCGTTGGCATGTAATATCACTCTCTACTAATGACGACAAATGCTAGTGTCATAATACCGTCATTCAGTAGGACACCTCCCACGTCTTGGATTAACATATGGTCCAAAAGTAATGCAAGTATGCACCGAACACACAGATTTTGTTCAACTCATGTTAACGTAAAGGACATGGATTTTGTCTGCCCTAATACGGACAGTTAATAGTATTTAGAAAATAAATGATGTAATTGAAAATCCCGCCACAGCTTTCGTTACTTGGCAAATCTTTACAGAAAATATTTCAATTTACAACATTAATATTTTGATTCAAGTATTCGGGAGGTCTTTTTGTTGCCAGTTTTGGAAATAAAATGGTAATTGGGACATACTTATTGTAAGAATTTAGATATATGATTTAACGCGTATTTTTTAGGATATAGAATATCGAAACTGTATTTAAAGCGCATCGAATAATAACTACACTGTTATGAACATGATATTTAATAATTTATTTATTTATTAAAACTTTATGCACAAGTAAAAACTGTACAAAGGCGGACTTAATGCCTTGGGCATTTTCTACCAGTCTACCTTAGGGTGATGCAGAGACAATAGGTGCAATAACAGAAAACAAATTAGAAAAAAAATATAACTAAAAAAAATATAAAATAAGAATAAATACATACATACAACAAAATATAAAAAAAATTTATGAGAGATAAACAAGAAAATCTACAACTTAATTCTGAGACGAATCTGCACTTCTTGTGTATGTGTTCTCGAGCTTTCACTTTAAATGTGAACCGATTGGATAATGTGAATAATTGATTAACGTATCAATTAAATTTTTAAATAAATAGATTAATCCAATCTTAAAAGTATGTAATGGCAGCACCTTCTCTATCTTTCATTTTTTTTTGTGAAAGATCCTATGTGTTAATAATATTTAAAGAAAAAGTACGCTTTGGTGCTTATAATTTATAAGCCTTTAGTTATTTTTTGACGTAAACACTAGGAGATTCCAAAAATATAACTTATGACCATGACTGTTTTTTGCACTGTTTCATAAACACCTGTAACGCAAAACCAGCGTAAATAATTGCTGTTGGTGAAACAATAAAAATAAATAAATGACCCTGGTGCCCTCAGTCATATTTTTGGAATCGTCATCTCGAGCCCTTATTTTGACGTACTAAAAACTTTTTTCACGACTTTACTTCATCATCTACCTAGCCTTTTCCCAACTATGTTGGGGTCGGCTTCCAGTCTAACCGGATGCAGCTGAATACCAGTATTTTACATGGAGCGACTGCCTATCTGACCTCCACACCACAGTTACTGGGTAACACGATACCCCTTGGTAAGACTGGTTGTCAGACTTTTGGGCTTCTGACTACCCGTAACGACTATCAGAGATCCACGAATGACAGCCGGGACCAACGGCTTAACGTGCTTTCCGAGGCACGGAAATTTTTTCACGACTTTACTTATTGGGTTCTAAAGTCCGCCATGTTGATTTTTGTGAAACCTCATCTAATGGATTAGAATTTTTTATCAAAATCCTTCGGATTGTGATTGTATGTGAAGTGCGTTAACTCTGGGCGATCACCACAAACCTAACGATATATAAATCATTAAAATGTATCCAGGCAGAGGTCTGGATGTTAAGCGAGACTAAAGTATCCTACATACATAGAGAATAACTACCATACAACGACATGTGCCAAAAACATAACCCTTCTTGTCAGTCACTCAGTCGGGTCTGTCTTTGACAATTTCTATTTTGTTTATAATTCTGTGGCGCGTGTGACAGCGTCATGAATGTTTTGTTGTGATTTCTTGTTATTTGTTCAAAAATATTACTGGCTGTGTTTCTGGTATCTTTTTTTGCATTTCTAAATGATTTCGCATTTCTTGGGCTATATAACTCGCATCTCGGACTACTCTGATTTTGCCTGGTTTCCAATGGCGATCCAACAATCTATAAACCGGGGCATTTCAAATGAATCATTTGGGTTTTATAGTCGTTAGATTTGAGTGAAATTCACTCTGTTGGAAGTCAGAGGATTAGTCCGCGATCGACAGGTTTGAAGTAATCAGATTTGGGAAGAGTCGTATGGCTCTTCACATAGTATTACAACGAACAAAAATATACAGGGGTCTGAAACACTATTATTGCTTCATAATACATTTTGTTTTATTTGTGTCCATTTCTGGGTCAAGATTGTATAGGACAAAAATCAATATCCTTTGTGTTAATCAGCTATTGCAGAAACTGTGAGAGTTCTTTCATAATTTGGTGCAGCGCCATCTAGCGGTGGTATCTTTAAACAGTGTACAGTCACGGGAATTTAAAATCTCTAAAATGCTCAACGTTTTCAACGCAAACAGCAGTACATATAGCAATTCTTTATCTAAATAACAATTATAATAAATTATTATTACAAAATAAAGTCTTACAATCGCCAACACAATTCACATTTTCTTTGGAATATAATATTTTATTTAGATTCAACGGGCATCGTGAAATATGTTTTTGTAAAACAACAATTGCTTATATAAAAAATAAAAAAACAAGAAATCTAAGAGCGTCCTGAAATGGTTTACTGAGCTGTGTCGGCGATTACAACAGGAAAACATTTACTTAATAAATGCTAAAACACATAAGTCCCTACATTCCGCTACGTATAATGAAGTCGGTAAAAATGATCAATACAGATAATAATGTACTCGGTTCTTAATTTCAAGACAATCTCCTTAGAAATCTTTTATCAAAAATTAACTTACTTATTTAAATCTCGGTTTATGAAAGTCTAGATTCTGACAATAAGGAGTTTTTTTATAAAAAAAAGAGATGTTTGTTTAAACGTCAAAAAATTTGTGATGAAGCAGATCTTACACAATTTTTTTTTAAAACCCCTTTAGGACTTTCAGCCAATTTCGTTGTTGCCTGTCACCCGTTGTAAAATTTCTACATTTATGTCTGTAATTTATATGGTGTACAAAATAAAGAGTATTCTATTCGTTGAACCGTGTATTAATGTGTCATCATTTTTCAATACAATTGTTTATTTTTTACAGACAATTTCTCTAAAATAAACAAATATCGGGCGCAGTACGTTAATGTCATTGGTATGTCATTGGGATCTTGAGGGTCACATTATGGTTCTAAATCGAACTAACAAAACTGTTATTTTAGAATATTACATTTCTGCATTTTGTTATACTTATTCAGTGACTAATTTTAATGGCGTAGTTTTACGGTTTTCATTTTGGTAAATGCAATAAAAATCTTTTAAACTGAGTTACAGAAAGGCTGTCAATTCAATGTTTGTTTATAACTAAACTAGCACTTCGCCCGCGACTTCGTCTGCGTGTATTCGTGTCAAATTTCAAGTTACACAATTTTTTTACAAAATCAACTCTCAGTCAGTCAGTTTCTTCTTTTATATATATAGATATAGTTTTTGAAATATTAAAAGGCTCGATTTTTATCTTTATTTCTAATGAAAGTCGATTTCGTTTGAAATTCGCCTTTCCTCGATAATCATATTATTAAAATTCTGTAAATATACAATGTTTGGTAAACCACATATATCTTAGCATAATTGGCAGTGTGCAACGGACATTTTAGACTGTATTTTATAAATCAAAGGCACCTCCAAATAGTATAAGATATTTATTATTTTAAGTCTTGTTGTTTTTAAAGGGATTTCATAAATGCTTCTGACGGTTACTTTGAAAGCCGAACTCAGGTTAAAAACTTGTGCTTTAAATTCATTTAGAGCATCTAGTTCGAAGCGAATTTTATAGCAATATTGTTTACACGTACAATCGGTTCTTCAGCTGAAAATTTGAAGTGAAGAGAACTTATAGTTAAACATCAAAATTTCTTGGCAAAAAGTGTCCAATTAAAGTTTGCAAGTGCTCAACTTTAAAGTCTCAATTCTGAAACGGGTGTTAGTCTAACGACAAAATCTAGTAGGATTGCGACAAACACACCCGGCTAAACAGAGATGATACGAACTTGACAGTATGTTAGTAAGTGTACAAAAACTGGGTGATAGGCAAACTTTTGGTTAGATTTAAGTCATGTTCTATGAACTACAAAATTTAATTCGGGACTTACTGAACTACGGCTGGCGGTCGACGAGAGAACGCGTTCTTGCCGTCTGTCAGTTTCATACAAACGAATACGTGTTTTTGCTGATCTATATTAGCTACTAGAATTGTCAGTTTATTTTTCTTTTCACCTCACGTTTTCATAATATCATAACATTGGCCCCGATTCTGTTGTTCACAAACTAAACTAAATTTAAGTTCAGTGCATCTTTTTCTTTCTATTTCATTATGAAAAGGACAAAAGATAAATATTAGTTTAGTCCTGTCAAATTAGTCGGCGCCTGACGTAAATTGACGTATTTTAGTAGCCAATTTTTTAATCACGTCTAAACTTGTCTATAGATTATCTAATTTGACAGGACTAAACTAATATTTATCTTCTGTCCTTTTCATAGTGAAATAAAAAGAAAAAGATGTACTGAACTTAAATTTAGTTTAGTTTGTGAACAACAGAATCGGGGCCATTGGCAGAATTGTCGACATCAGCACCATTGCCATAGAGAAAAATATAATAGAATACTAGAATTGTCGCACTGGCAGGTGTCAGCAACGCATTCTCTCGACGGCCGGACTGCAGGTATCTACATTTCACACAATTATACTAACAGTAAGGAATGTCATTATTAGGAAAACTAAGAAGTCCAGCGTAATTGTATAATACAGGTCAGTGGCGGGAAGTAACCAAAATAGCCTAACTTCAATACGATTTTTCATTAAATTGATAAGACTTAGGTATAAAATAAAAACAATATAAGTAACTATATAACTTTCCATATTTATTGTGCAACAGAAATAAAAAATATTAAAATTTTCTCCATAAATAAAATCACGAAGTTACCTCTAACTTTCACGACTTTTCGAATGGCGGACAAGTAGGTATGCCAGGCTTCATACAAAAATCTTCAACTCCCTTTCGTTAACATTATAGTTTTGTAAGGAATGGGAGTTTCATGTCAAATATTACAAGAATTATGTTCTAACACACACTTATTAAGGATTAAAATTAACATGTACATAAAGCAATTTCAAATGTGTTACTACAATTATATTTTGTACTATAACTAAATAATTTTGAGGGAAATTGGAATGTAAATTACAACCACAAACGACAGAATCGACTGATTGCATTGACTTAGAAAATCAATGAATTTCCTATTTATTTTATTAACTTTTTGCAAGTAAAGGCAATTCCACATAATACTCTGTTATCAAGCAATACAAATTGTAAACGTTATTTATATAAAATTGTATAAAATTTAATTACATTAATATTTCTTAAGCACTCGTAAAGTATGATTTCAAGAGAATTTTTGGTGTATAAAATTAGAACCGCATTTTCATAATCTATTTCTCTTCGTGTAAGAAAAATAATTTTATATTATTAGGTACATCACTATCACACGTCATATGTCAAAAACAAAGAAAAACAACCAACAATAAAAAAAAAAATACCTACTTGATTTTTTTAAACTTCTACAGTTATACCTAATATAATAGTGTTGTCTTAGTAAGTATAAAAATATCAATATATTAAAAATACAATTTCCATATAACGCTTTGTTTCATCATACAGAGTTCCGATCAGTTGCTATGCCTATGGTAAAAAGACTACATTAATGGTAAAAACATATGTTTCACATATTGTAGCGACCAAGAGCTAGTCACAATGTGGTTGTAATGTGGTCGTCGCAAGTCTTGGGTCTATATACAGAATATTCGATATAATTTGACTTTTTGCTACGGTCACATCACTAGTCACTACAATATTAAGGGTAAACTAGTCGCGAACTCGAACTCACCGGTGGTCATGGCTAAAAAGCACGCTGTCTCACCTGGCTTCGTGTCCGACAGCGCTTGTATCAGTGATGAGCAGTCAGACGCTAGTCTACACGAACAACGTCTAGTTCTCACGCACAGAAACACCGTTCCGAACTGATAGGCGCGTGAAAAAATTCGAAAAGTGCTTCAGAAAATCGAGTTTTATGAAAAAACCACTGCATGATCAATTACAAATAAAATTTATTGAACTTTCCGATAACTGAGCTTTGTCGGTACGGACTTGGTTTTGACGATTTTATAGTTCTTTTATTACTTATTTACACGTAAAGTTACGTTTAAAAAGCAAGAAAAACGAATCTTTGTTGGCTCATAAATTTCAACGCAGACTGATGTACAAATGCCAGCACATCAAAGTACTACAATCTGTCAATTTTTTTTTAGTAAATTTTCAACTTTATCACTCATGCATAAGGTTGAAAGTTGATTGGAAAAATTTGACAGTTTCGGGTAGCTTTATGTGCTGGCGTCTGTACTGGGGGTTCAGACTCATGTACTGAATCCATAAACGGTTGCGGTTTGATGGCCTTGCTATCCTGCAGAACAAGTGATTGCAGTGCTATATTATATTTAATAGCAACGAGAATCGTTTAATTGTACCTAATGCCTATATCTTCGAATAATTACGGTAACTTTACAAAAACTTTTGATTCTAAGTCACTTTTTTTTTATTCTGTATTAAACGCACGTATTCTCGCATCGATTGAGAAAATCAAATAACATTATTACTGGTCTCACTTTGTTTAAATATTGAATACATTTTCTTTGTTGATTTCGTCTGTCTAGAGGACTGTATGGTTAAACACACAAATAGCCATTCGCGCTCGGGGCTAGCTGGGTCGAACCAACGCGAATGTATACGTACATCCGTGGTGGAGCGATCCAGACTGCCGGGCACTTCTTCTCCTGCAACCGAGCGGGTGGGCAGGTTGCGGATAGCCCAACTCCGGCTACGGGACCGACTGCAAACAGTCGATCTCGTGGCCGGAGCATCTCGAAAGAGATCCCGGACAAGAGAAGTGCCCGAACACCAGGTCCCAGGTTTAGGGTAACCCATATACCTTATCCCATGTACCAAATAATCCTAAGCATTCCAACCCTTCCCTATCCATAAAATCCCTTCGATCCCCAAATCCCTAGGCCAAATCCCAGACCTAGGGTGACCCCCCAAAAAAAAAACCTATACCCTATCACCATACACCCTCCCTCCTATCCCTACATCCCGTTGGTCCCAGAGGAAGGGTAACCTCGATTCCAAAAAAGCCCACCCCCTTTAACATGTAAAATGCAGCAGGTAAATGAGACTACCCAGGTGGGTTCCGGCCAAGCCGGGGAATCCCACACCGCTACGGCGGTCAGCCCCCAACGTATTCTGGGGGGGGCAACCAACTGCACACTGTTGACATTGCCGTGCTCTTCAGCGCGGCCGGCTGCTGATTTAGCGCCCATAACACAGGCAGCGACTTACGCGCCCACAATTTCAACTTTGGCTGCGTCAAACGCGCCAATAAATCCCACCACGGCTGCGACACACGCGCCAACACCCACTACGAGATGCATGTCTCTCCCAAGCCTCTGGCAACAGAGCATCGTGCGGAACAGCATCACTTACCCAGACAACGACAGACACGGACAGAAAGTGACGGGGAAGGTCGACGAGCCTGGCGACCCTACCACTCTTCCGGCTGACGGAGTACGACTGCTGAAGAAGCGCGGAAAAGTCACAAGCCGGAGGAGGAAAGTAGGCGACCGAAAGCGCAGCACCCGCGAAGGCACTAGCCAGCGCGAAGCGCGATCGGACGCCGAAGAGGTAGTACGCGACCAGCCCCGAGTCCGCGACGGGGAAACCAGGCGCGAAAAGGGGCCGGACGCGGAAAAAAGAGAACGGCCGCAAGTCCGCGAAGGGGAAACCCAGCGCGAAAAGCGGCCAAACGTGGGACCACGCGACCAGCTGCAAGTCCGCGAAGGGGAAACCCAGCGCGAAAAGCAGCCGGACGCGGAACCACGCGTGCAGGGGCAAGTACGCGAAGGGGAAACCCAGCGCGAAAAGCCCTTGCACACGACAGAGTCTGCCGGGGGCGCCAGCCGACCCCATCACGCTCACACTGACACGGACGCATCCCACGACAAACCCCGACCCAAACATCACAGAGGAAGGCGAGGTGGATCCTTACGCCCAGATGCCACCATCCGGCCAGGCACCTCCATGCCGCAACCTGGACCGAGCGGTACAGGGCCGGCAAAGAGGGAGCGCCCCGACGACTCGGCTTCACCGAGTGCGCTCCAGGGGGACGCCAAACGCGTAAGGGTCCACTCCGCCCAGGGGGAGCAGAGGACCTACGCGCGGGCCACGAAGGATATTCCTGCGAGGCTCGCAGTAGCAATCTGCTTCCCTCCCCCCTCCAGAGACTTGACAAAAGAGGAGGCCGAGCTGGTTAAAGCAGGCCTTGAAGACCTACTTATGGACTCGGACTCGACAGCACCACTCCCTGCCTTCCGCGGATACCCACGGGTAGCGGAGGGCACTGTACAGGTCTGGTGTGAGGACGACCACGCCCTGACCTGGTTAAACAGGAACGTACCCCTACTCAAACTCCCCGACACTGACCTCACACTGACGGTACTCCGTCAATCAGACCTACCCACCCGTGTCAGAGCCTCACTCTTCGTCCCCCGCTATAGGGGTGACATAGGGAGGCTACACAGTATTCTGATTCGTCAGAATACGTGGTATGACATAGCCAGGTGGTCACTGTACAGGGCGACTACCGTCGGTGGCGACAACTATGGGACTTATCTGACCCTAGGTGTGCCACCGGAGGAAGTGGAAAAGATCGTGGGGCGGGAGCGACGGATATCGTACCTATTGGGTTCGATATACGTGCGCTTCTGGCCCACGATCCAGCCCTCGGACAGTAAGACGGACCCGACAACGACACAGACAGTGACACAGACGGACGACACCGACATTGCCCAACTCGAGGAGGTCATGGCCCGCGCGGCGATGGCTGACGACGTAGCCAGCATACCACCCGCATCTCCCGGCTGGAACGAGCAGCTACTAGTATCGTCGCCGGTTGAACAACACGACGACCAGTACAGAGAGGAGGCGGTGGAGGTTTTATCCGATGGATCCACCACCGACTAACCGCCCCGCTTCATCACCGTCACCACCACTCTCCATTATACAAACTAACCTCCAACACAGCCAAACTGCCACGGCTAGCTTACGCAGGGCACTGGAGGTTAACCCCAGAACAATCGCACTGATCCAAGAGCCGTGGATCAGGAACAACAGAATATGCGGCCTCGGTAACATCGGAGGTAAGCTAATCCTCAATACACACAGCTCAGACAAACCTAGATCCTGTGCCTACATACCCAAAGACATCCCTACCACGCTACTCACTCAATTCTGTTCCAGAGATCTGACAGCTGTCAGGCTCCACACCGAAGGTGAATTCCCAGATGTTGTACTAGCTTCGGTGTACATGCCGGGTGAGGAAACAGACTGCCCTCCGAAAGAAATGGCCGATCTGGTACAGCACTGCGAGCGCACCAATTTGGACCTGATAATCTGCACCGACTCGAACGCCCACCACCCGCTCTGGGGCAGCGAGGCATCGAACTCCAGAGGAGAGGTACTATCCACCTATTTATTCTCTACTAACCTTAACATCGTTAACCGAGGCTCTGAGCCCACTTGGGTCACAGTCCGAGGACAAACGATCATAGACTTAACTCTTGCTACAGAAAACGCGACAAATCTTATCACAAATTGGCACGTATCAAACGAACCTTCTTGCTCAGACCATAGAAGGATCCGTTTCACACTAACTACTAATACAAGGAAACCTGAACCGCGACGTAATCCGCGGCGCACCGATGTGCCCGGGTACAAGCGCCTCCTAGCCGCAATGCTAGCTAGGCACCTAACACAAACAAACATAAGAGAATCCGGACAACTCGAATACACTGTAACAAAGCTATCGGAATACCTAACCGAAGCATACCATGCATGCTGCAAGCTGAGGGCACCACGAACCAACAGTGAGAGAAATCCCTGGTGGAACGCCGAACTTGGTAAACTCAGAAATACACTACGGAAGCAATTCAACAGAGCCAAAAACACCAGACTCCCGGAAGACTGGGAGCTATACAAAGAGACTCAATACACATACAAAAAGCAAATCAGAACTGCCAGAAGGACAGCATGGCGGAAATTCTGTGAATCCATCGAGACCAATAATGAAGCCGCAAGAGTAAGGAAAATCCTATCAACAGATCAGGACCGAACTCTTGGCGCGCTGAAAAAATCTGACAACACATACACACTAACGGACCATGAAACCAGCAAGGTACTACTCGAGACACACTTCCCAGACTGCAAACTCCTAGAGGACAGGACCTGGGAAGCTGTGCCCGATTGGATCCCAACGGAGCGGGACTGGTCCAGTGCCCACAGTCTAGTAACAGAAGACCGAGTAAAGTGGGCTATCAACACCTTCCAGCCTTATAAGTCCGCAGGACTAGATGGCATTTTCCCAGCCCTGCTACAATGGGGGGTTGACCATATAACACCATGCCTGGTAGAAATCTATCGGGCCTGCATAGCACTTAGATACATACCCCAAGCCTGGCGCGAAGTGAAAGTTATCTTTATACCAAAACCGGGTAAAGCCGACTACACACAACCCAAGGCGTACAGACCCATAAGCCTCACATCCTTTCTACTAAAGACCCTAGAGAGGCTCTGTGATCGACACATCCGAGACGGGCCTCTACGGGCAAAGCCACTCCACAAACAACAGCACGCGTACTCCACAGGCAAATCAACGGAATCCGCACTGCACAGCGTGGTATCCAAAATTGAATGTGCGGTGGATCACAAATGCTCAGCACTGGCCGCCTTCATTGACATTGAGGGCGCCTTTGATAAAACCACCTTCAAAAGCATAAGCACGGCCCTACACAGACACAATATAGACCCACCCCTGAGCGGCTGGATCACCAACATGCTCAAACAGAGGGCGGTACAAGTAACCGTAAACGACACCACAAGGGCCATCGTGGCGAAGGGCTGCCCGCAAGGGGGTGTCCTTTCGCCGCTTCTATGGAACCTGGTCGTAGACAGTCTGATAAAAGAACTGAACGACAAAGGTTACTTTACCGTAGGCTACGCCGACGACATAACCATAATAATAAATGGCACCCACGAAAACACCCTGTGCAACCTAATGCACCAGGCCCTGAAAATAATAGAGAATTGGTGTGGAAAACACCAACTATCAGTGAACCCCACAAAAACCGATTTAGTTCTCTTCACAAAAAAGAGGAAATTGACAACACTAAAACTGCCAAGTTTCTTTGGTACAACCCTAAGCCTATCAACTGAAACCAAATACCTGGGCATATTCTTGGACAAACAGCTGAATTGGGCAAAACATACCAACTACATTACTACGAAAGCCAGCATATCCCTGTGGCAATGCAAGCGTATGCTTGGCAAGAATTGGGGGATAAGCCCCAAGGTCACTCACTGGCTATACACCACAGTCATCCGACCAATCATTACATACGGCTCATTAGTCTGGTGGCCCAGAACAGACCTGAGCACAGCACAGAGAGATCTCGAAAAACTGCAGCGGTTCGCGTGTGTGGCAATCACTAGCTGCATGAGAACTACACCCACTGCTGCCCTACAGGCTATGCTTGGGCTGCCGCCCCTACACCTCATAGTGCGGGAACAGGCGGCCCTGGCTGCCTTTAGGCTCCATATATCAGGTACCCTAAGCAGAGATTCTAGGGTCAAACACACACGTCTAAAAGAAGATGCGATCAAATGGCAGCCAATGATGGCATCACCCTGCGACAAGGCCCCGAAACAATACTGCTCTCAAAAGCATTACAATATAGTGCTTAAAGAGGAGCAGTGCGACTACTCAGGCCCGAAGGAACTGAGAATTTACACTGATGGTTCAAAGACCGACTGCGGAACTGGAGTCGGAGTCTTCTCACACGACCTCAATATAAAAATATCCAGACCGCTGGGTATGCTCAACACTGTCTACCAAGCGGAGTGTGTGGGCATAATACAAGCGGCTCATTCCATAGTAGCCAGGAGAGTTACGGATGCTCGTATTCGCATACTCTCTGACAGCGCCTCAGTCCTTCAATCCCTAGGGAAGGAATGCATCACATCGAATCTAATACTAGAATGTCACAATGCGCTTGAACAGGTAACTGTTCTGAACCGCAATGTAGTGACGCTACAATGGATAAAAGGACACAGCGGATCGCTAGGTAACGACGCAGCTGACGAACTGGCCAGAAGAGGTTCCAGTACGTCAGTTTGTGGACCGGAACCTATCGTGCCCATCCCCTTCAACCAACTACGCAGGTGGCTACAGGAGCACACCCATACACAAGCAGAAAGTTGGTGGACGTCGTCACCAGGCTGCAGGCAGTCCAAGGAAGCTATGCCATCATTAGATGGCAGGCTAACCAGGCGCTTATTGCGACTGGACAGGAAAGGCTTGCGCCTGGTGACGGGGACCATCACGGGACACTGCTCGCTAAATAAACACTTCCACACCATAGGAATAACGGACAGTCCCCTGTGCAGAGCATGCATGGAGGCTGATGAAACTGTTGCGCATGTGCTCTTTGAGTGCACAGGTGTCACCCAGATTAGATCAGAAACCCTCGGGACACCCAGATCGTACACAGATGTTCTAAACAAACCAGGAGACCTAATCAGCTTCTGGAGGGAGGTGGGCTGGTTGGAATAACCACCGACGGCCGCCATGGCCCACGCACAATGGTCCAACTGAAGGACTAAGTGCGGAAACCAAACCCATAACATAGAACATAGAACATAGCCATTCGCGCTAAGTTTGTCGGTCCGTGGAATATACGGGGGTCCCCCCAACCGCGCCTACCGCACCGCTGAGTTGCCCTGTCAGTACCATAAGCAATGTCATCGCAAGTGTGATTATTACTTATTCGGAAACTTAATATTCTTCAGTATTCTCAATATTTGTTAGCTTTGCTAACGGTCGCGCGAACTGGTTGTAGTTTGAAACTTTTTTTGCTAAACGACATCTAAAATAACGCCTAAATATAGTCGCGCTGTTGGATTTTCAACTCTCGGTGTTGAAAATCCAACAGCGCGCTTTTATTTAGGCGTTCATTCAGTTGTCGTTTAATGTTATTTAAACTGGCGTGAGATTTCTACTCAATGAACACCAAAAAAGCTAGTTTGCACTAAAATCCATTAGTTTCGTCTACTCGACAACAAGATCCACGCAATGTAAAATCTATCTTTTTTTTTTAGGGTGGGTAATTATCAAATAACATTTCCCGCTCTGGGCGGGGCTTTTACTGGCTAAAACCCACCCGTGTTCCTTCAGTTGCCTGTGCTAGGGGCCACGGTATCTCTTTCGAACAACCCGCGACCCTCGCAGATATACAGGGTGTCCCTGGAAGTATGGATCAAATCAAATAGGGGCGTGGGCAAAGTCATTTCCAAACTTTTTGATCCTGAGAATGTTGGTGAATTTTTTTTACGGTTCAAAAGTTATGACCAACTTTTTTTATTTTCAATCACTTTACATAGTACTCAAAGAACAAAATCAATTAAAAAAAAACTACCAGGAACTGTCAATTTAAGTTTTTTAGACAGCCCTGATAGTTTCTTTTTTATGATTGTTTTTCTTTGAGCACTATGCGAAACGATTGAAAAAAATTGGTCACAACTTTTGAACCGTAAAATAATTCTCAATCATCAATCATTCTCAGGATCAAAAAGTTTGGAAATGACCTTGCCCACGCCCCTATTTGATTTGATCCATACTTCCTGGGACACCCTGTATATTCTGTCTTGGTGAGCCGGTCTATTCTGTAAAAATCTCATTGCGAAAACTAGACGGGATGCTAGAGATTGACATTATTGAGAGTTCATTTCACCTAAGATTTCACGGTGAGAAGTTTACTGGTATTTTTTTTCATGGCTGTTTGTTATGGATGTACTATGTGAAAAATTTATGATCAGAAAGCGGATGTCTACCCAAATGACAACTAATAGACAAGTATGGAAGAAAGAAATGTTGCGCCGAGCCTAAATAAATTGGAATAAGGGCAGAATAATGGCTGTGTTTACCAAAAAAAAAAAGGACTTATTTCTCACAAGACGGTATTCTTTTTTGTGAATTTAATTATAAGATAGATATGAATGGTCCCATATTTCTATAGCAGCACAAATCTGCTAAGTGCTCCTACAGACGAGCGAGACGCGTCAAGGTTAGAGGCAACTTGCAGCAGCCGACACGTGTCGGCTGCAATTACAGGTACAACCCGTACAACATTAATTATGCGTTATCTCTTCTAATGTTTTTACGATATAACTAGGCAAAAATTTACCGTGCGTTTTGTTTCTAGAATTCGTTTACGATTAAAACTTGCGGGGTAATTGCGTAACACTAACAGTAGCAATTAATTTTTCATTTTGACAGTTCAACAAAATTCATTGCGTTATTTACGTTGTTGAGCAGACAGATTGTTCTAAAATAAGAAGCAATGGAATAACAATATATTTCAAAATGATATTGAATTATAAAATGTCATTTTATTGAAATTGTGTTACGCAATTAACACCAAGCCTGTTTTTATAGTGATGGATTTTGTTTGCTTTAATATGTGTATTTTTTAAATTATTTTTCGGTGTCTTGCAGCGTATTTTTTTTTTTCTTATGTCATGTCGAAAAATTTTGTAGCAACGCGGGGAAAAACTACTACCTACTATTTTTCTATTTCTTAGCCAGGTACCGTTATGAAAAAGAAATATCTAGGTTTAGCTAGGTCAAGTAGGAACATGCTCAGTCAATATGTCGTGTAAATATAGAATTTACATTTATTTTAATACTAAAGTTCTCATTAAAAATCAGGCACTCATTTGCACTCAGATTCTTAGAACTTGGCCTCGTCGCATTTTTTCAAAGTCTATAAAAATTTGTTGACATGTATTTCATACAAAAACTGAGACGTTAATTTTATTCCACGAATAAATTATATTATCTATCGATTCAATAATCAGCCGTAAGTCTGATTCTTTGAGTGTGTTCAACCATACAGCCCATTATTATACTAGTAAAGTTATTTAATAAGCCACAAACTTCAGTACTATAACTTCTTTTAAAAGGTCAGTCTATTATTTATCTACACACATCAAAAGTGTCTAGGGATCAACATATATTTTTGCAATTACTTTTCTCCTGATTGATATTAATTAAAATTTTCTTTAAGGATTCATCAAATAAAGTGTTTTCGTTTGTCACAGTAACGATAAACCAAGTCACCTTTGCATTAATAAAGAAATTTGCCATTTTCCTAATAAAGGGATTTTTGACATTTGAACCACTAACACAAAAGTTCGAAAAAAAGACTGAAATAACAGTTTTCTCTAAAATTTTATTGGGTAACTTAAACAATTAATAATCCGTGTTTCTACCGCGAACACTAACAACACAAGAACATCGGTTTGGCATACTCAAAATGAGTTCATCCAAATCACGCTGTGGAATGGCCGCCCATGTTCATTGCAACAACAAAAAAAGGTCTTCTTGCGACTGGATACCCTCCATATTCGGCAGAGCTCTTCTCTGTAGCATATCCCATGCATGCTCAATCGGGTTCAAGTCTGGCGACTGAGCAGGCCAGGGCAGGACATTGATGTTAGCTGCGGCGAGAGTCTGTCTTACAACTCTTGCGGTGTGCGGTCGTGCATTATCATGCATTAACTGAAATAAGGGACCGATTTGCACTTGTAGAGGAACGATGACGTCTGATACAATCGTCTCAGCATAAATTTGAGCGTTGAGGTTGCCTCTGATCCAAATCAACTCAGTTCTTCCGCCGATCCAAATACCCGCCCATACCATGATGGTTCCACCACTATAAGGATGGACTTCCTGGCAGGATTTTAATGGCTGTTGGCGTCCAGGGGTTCTCCAGTGTCGTATACGTCTTGTATCCGGTCTCATACCAAAACGAGACTCATCACAAAAGCACACGAAACGCCATTGTTCTTCTGCCCAATTTCTGTGTTCAAGAGCCCATTGATATCGAATCCTACGATTGTGCATTGCTATAGGTGGTACCCGTAGCGGTCTTCGGGAATGAAGGTTCACTTCATGCAAGCGGTTTCTGACTGTTTGGTCGCTAATTAAGTTCCCTGAAGAGTGATGAAGCCTCACGGCTAACATCATGGCGGTTATTGTTGGAGCTCTTCGAGTTAAGATTTGAATGTATCGGTCTTGTCTCCGTGTGGTGCAGCGATACCGTCCTCCATGGCGCTCAGCCACGGTACCAGTGCTTCGGTAACGTGTCCAAAGTCGACTGATAACACTCTGACTTGTATTCAGAGCGAAAGCCACAGTACGTTGCCGGGAACCAGCTTCTATCATTCCCACGGCTCTGAGCATTTCTTCCCTGCTTAAATGACGTCGCCGCTCCATAATAACGTTGGTTTTAATCAGTAGTAGGGAAACAGTAGCACTAATAATGTCTTCAATGCGTTGTATGTTTTTATAGGGAAAATATTGACAGCTGATTTTCATCTTTTACTCGAATTTGATTCACAGTTCCTGATTCAAATTATGAAATGCATCAAAAAGGATCCATATAAATTTATAAAATCATAAATTTATTACAAAGCCACATCTCAATCTCAAGAAATCCGCATAAAAATGCTTGATCCCTAGACACTTTTGATGTGTGTATGTACTTACACTATTTGTCTTATGACCGGCTATATGCAAAAATTTTAAGGTGTCAAATCTGTCAAATTTTCTCAATTGAATATGAACCTTATTGCTATGTGGTAAAATTGAAAATCTATCAAAGAAATTTGGCAGATTGGGGTAGCTTGATGTGCTGGCCTCTGTACATGGTACAGGTAAATGGGTAATTTTTTTTTTTCAGTGGATGATATAACTATGAGTTTGTACATACAAGGGGGATGCGACTCTGACTGACTGCTTGAAATTTTAAAAGTGCCTGTAATGGGTTTAATTGAAATAAATGCTTTAAATTTTGGGTTTGAGTTTGAATCAAAGCAGCTTTAGGAGATTTAGCAGAAGATAAACTGGATATATTTTTGCGATGCCTTTCTTTGCATATAAACAACCAATGATAATATTTTATATTTTCAACTAGCTTCTGGTCGCGACTTAGTCCACGTGAAATTTCACCCTTCCCCATTCACCCGAGGAATTTCTAAAAACCCTTTCTAAGTAGATACATACTCTTCACAAAGAACACACCCCCAAAATTTCATGTCTCTAGGACCAGCGGTTTAGGCTGTGCGTTGATATAATCAGTCAGTCAGGATTTTGAATTTTATTTATATAGATTAATTGATATATTTTGTTCGAATATTTTGTTTGAGTTGATGAGCGGACTGATTTAGAGGTAATTGATAATAAAAATGCAGAAGTATAAAACGTGACTGTTGTAGAACTATAGAAGTATTTTGCAATTAATAATTTATATTATAAATGTAGGATATCAGAAAGAAATTGACAGTATTGTAATTTAGATTTTTTTCTAAAAAATACCTATAAGCTTGCCTATTATATAAATCTAAACTAATAATAAAAAAAGAAAAGTTTTTTTTTTTAAATGCATTGCGATACATCGCGGGATGAATTGGGGTTTACCTCGATGCCTGGCATGTAGAGACGCCAGCACATCAAAATACTACAATCTGTCAAATTTCTGTAATAGATTTTGAACTTTATCGTTAAAGCATTAGGCTCAAAGTTGATAGGGAAAATTTTACAGTTTCAGGTAGCTTGATGTGCTGGCGTCTGTACGTGCGTGTCTATTAGCATGCATTTGTTTTATTTAGAGGTGACATCGAGGTAGCGAGCTAAGCCGCGACAGTGAGGTAATGCAGCGAGGCATCTTCGGCATACAATCATCCTTAGTTTTTCTACCAGTACTATCGCTTTCGTCCTCTATTTAGAAAACTTTTTAAGTCATATGTGTATAACATGTCAACAATACAGTCAACACAAATTAAAAAAAAAAATAAGTTCATAAATAATGAAAATCATACAAACTCCCGTCAAATCATGCTAGAACCAATCGGAACTCTCGCGACCTCGAATCTACCTACCGTCTCTACGCTGCAGCACTTCAAATAGCACCACATTGCTGTCGAAGTCACTTTCCTCGCTCGCCGGCCACGCCTGATCTTCGAGCAGCGGCTGACCATGCTCACCCTTCACCTTCGAAGTCCGTCGGATGGACTCAAAGTCTTTGATGGCGTCGAAGTCTTGGTCGATGGCGTGGACCGTGCCGGCCACGGACCGGATGAACAAGACCTTGTGGATGATGTGGCCGATGATGCCGAGGAGACAGACGCCCAGGCCGACCACGTTGATCGGTGAGAGAACGTCGCCGCTTACTTCTACGGCCAAGACTAGGATGCACATTTCCTGAAAATGTTTAAATTAGATGATATCACACTAATATTATAATGGCAAACATTTTAGCGTGTGTTTGTATGTTTGTTACTTTTTCACGCACAAACGGTTGGACCAATTTTGATAAAATTTGGTATGGAGGTAGGTGACCCTGGATTAACACCTACTTTTTATCCACGGGATTCAAACGTATGCGGGTGAAACCGTGGCGCAGCTGGTATAAATTAAATATAAGCTAACAGACTTAAAATAATATTAATAATATGTACACACGGCTACACATCAAGGTATACATTTCCAGTTTTAGCTGACCTCGCATTGTGTAAGTTTTTCGTACAATCAGAAGTCAGATGATGATGAAGTAACCGATTGATGTTTTCGAATAAAATTTAATTTGATAAATTAACTGTTTGTTTTCTATTAATCAAATTAAATTTTATACGAAAACATGAATCTGTTTCTTACTAAACTTCAATTATATTCGACGACCCTGCATACTGACGCTGTATGCTGATTGTACAGTCGCAAAAATCTTGTTCATTTACGCGGCTGACATACTTATATTCCTCTCACTTCTATGCAGCTAACTTTTTTTGGTTTGAAGATGATCCCAAAGATCGCCAAAAATCCCTAAAGGTTTTGGCGCTTTGGTATGAAATTACCTTGTTTATACTGTGGATCTGACCGTCAGCTGCTCCAATAGCAGCTGACGCTCAGCAATGCTATTCTGTAAAAATCTCACCGGGAAAACTAAGGTGAAGTGAGCTGTCATTCCACATGATGTTAGCGATTGCCTCTATGGATAGTTCACTTCACGCTCACTTCACCTAAGTTATCACGGTGAGATATTTACAGAGTCGATCGGCAGATCTCTTATATAAAGAAAAAACTAGATATTATTTTTGTTTTTCCGCGGATATGAAAGTACTTCTTCAAACTAATATTGTAATAAATGTAATAAAATATTCAAATACTTCTTAAAACATTTGACAGCTATTCGCTACGTTGCGAAATTTCAGAATACACAGCCTTTGGATTACTGGTACAGTCAACGTCAAAAATATCGGGACGAACAGACTGTTCAAAAAGGTCTCAACAACTAAAAAAATTAAACTTTATCTCAATCACACAAGGAATATTTCAGAATCAAGACAGTACACGACAACTATCATTCTGATAAGAACTTTATCTAATTGAGATAAAGTTTAATTTTCTTAGTTCTTGAGATGTTTTTGAACAGTCTGTTCGTCCCGATATCTTTGACGCTGACTGTACAAAGTTGGTGTACTGGTGTGTAGGCAGAGGTCTTCTGCCTACCTTCTCGCAGAAAGACGGGCTTGATAATAAGCTACCAATAAGTAGTTCTCATACCTTAAATATACCAGAGATGGACAGAGTAAGACTAGAAGTGTAGGTGACAACCAGGAACTCGCTGATCTCCATCGCGAACGCTATGGTGGCGCCGACAGAAACCTTCAGGATTGTGGGCACCAGCTTCTCTGCTGACATCTTCTGCAGGTAATCGTAACACGCAAAACCTGGAATGGACAAGGATGATTCTTGAATCATGTGTTTTTAAAAGTTTTTTTTTTATAGGTTTGAAGCAGTTAAAATATTTTTTTACAATGTTGGTTAAAAATCCATACAACCCCATCCAGTGATGTTATATCCACTAATGATCGTGTATTGCAGTTATCGAGTAACTAATGACTTGACACATGGCGCCATCTCCACGGGCGAGAAAATCGCGGCGATAGTCATGCGGTGCCATCAAATTATCGTCGCGATGATATCGCTGTGTGGAGATTGATTCATAGAGTTTCTATTGACTTTGAGTGCACGACAATAATATCGCCACGATTCTCTCGCTCGTGGAGACGGCCCCTTAGCCGTTAAATGATAAATTATTTTATTTCTGTAAGTAGGTTTCCACAAATACTTTTGTACGTCAAACATATTTTAAAAAACTAGATGAGGGCGGCGTTTCCTATTGACTACTCTGAAAAGAAAGACCGAAACAAACTTATTAGCTGTTACTGTGCCTTTACCATCCGTCCCTGTAATTATTTTACTTCGTGATAATGTCCCTTCCCCTCATAAATGTAAACAAACCGTATACAGCCACAAATGACAAAGTAACACGATTGAAAGTCCCGCTAACAGAAATTTACAACAAGTATTCAAGAGATGGCGTACCTTTCATGTCGGTCGCGTAGTGTTGCCAACTCATTGAAATTTCCAATACACGTGGTGGCTTTGACACCCACGTAAGAATCTAGATCGAATAGGTATCTTGATCGACAACCACCTCTCTTGGGGACGGGACGTACGTCTACATGGCGTAAGTAGCAACATTTTTTCATCGGTCAAGTCAGTTATCTCGACCTCACTGAGGCACAACTAGATAAACTTGAGCGACTTTAAAACTTTCGTAAGATTTATAATTATGTATTTGGCCTGCGCATTTCTGAATTTCGTTCAAAGTTCAAGTGGCTTCTCATACGACTTTGCTGGAATTCTCATAATTATCTTATTTCAACTCTACAGTTATTCTATAATCCTACAACCCCCTCTTATCTTAAAGAACGTTTCAAGCTCCTTCATGACACACATGATGGATATCTGAGGTCATCGGAAAACTTGCGACTGGAGTCTCAAGTTTTCCGATGCATTCCACCAGCTTTTATGACATTTAATTGTTAAAGCAGTACAATATTATGAAATGCCCGTGCCGGCGAGGCGGTCTCAATCTTTGTCCATTTCTAAAATGATGGAAAAAAAGATTTCCTCTTCTATAATCTTCATCATTATTTATAGTTCTTTGCTGTAGTTTCATGATTTTATAGGTAAGTAATGGTTGTAAGTATGTATTAATTTAATATCTATGTATAGGTAAATGGCAGAGCACAGACTATCTGCAGAATTGTTTCTCCTTCTATCTTTAAATCTGTATATAACTCATCGCTTTTAGCGATGAGCCTGCCCATTGCATCAAATGTATCCTATATTTTTTTTTGTAATTCGTATGGTGTGTGTGGTGTGTGAAATAAGGAGTATTTTATTCTAGAACTAGCTGTGCCCGCGACTTCGTTCGCGTGGTTGTCGAGAACAAAACAACGTCGTTTAGATAAGAGTATATCACCTTTTTGATGATTTAGATAAGAGTCCTGACTTTGGTATAGTTGATTACGTTAATGCTTCTCTATATACTATGTTAGCGGTGGAATTACCCGGAGCATATACAAAAAGGTTGTTTGGGTTGCTAACACGTGATAGAGAAACATAGAGTTGGCCGTGTGAAAAACAATCAAAAGTAAGGTCTACACCCGCAACGGATAACGTCTGGCCTTGGGCTTTATTAATAGTCATAGCGTAACAGAGGCTTACAGGAAATTGCACACGTTTGAAAGTAAACGGAAAATTATTGGGGATAATGGGTATCCTGGGAATGAAAACAACATCACCGGAGCCGCAACCTGTTAAGATTTCGGCTTCGATGACATTTCGTTGGAGATTTGTTACTCTCAACCGAGTTCCATTGCATAGTTTTGGTGGGCTTAAATTTCTGAGTAGAATGATTGGTACTCCGACTTTTAAATAAATTTTGTGTGCTGGAAGACCTGGTGTATTTAGAGAGTCTAAAAACTCTACTGGATAGTGGGTGGCATCTCCTTCTTCTAAAACCGTGTTAATAGATAAATATTCCCTACTTTCTCCAGAAACATGTACCAATATTTGAGAATTTATTGCTGCTGCTTGGTCGTTGCGAGGTGCCAAAATAGCTCGTTGGCATAGCCAAGCAGCGTCATGGTTCGAGATCTCTGATGGATCTCCGTATACAGAGGAAATGAGTTCCTGCTGTGAGGCAACAGAAGAACACAGGCTTTCGACTAAAGTTACTTTACCTCCTTCTTGAGTCGGGTATGTGCCGTTACCAATTTGAAGTAGTAAATTTGAGAAAACCTGCGCGTTTGCGTCACCTCCCAAATATGCTCGCATATTAAAGCTCAAATTAGTTAATATGACACTACGCCATAAAATAGAGCTCTTTAAACAGGCACCTATTTCATCGGCCCTCGTTCCTCTGGGTATTATAGGGAGTGTCTGCCTGAAGTCTCCACAGAATAGCACCGTTAAGCCTCCCATCGGTCGGTCATTTTGTCTTATATCTCGCAACGTTCTATCTACAGCTTCCACAGCTTTACGATTTGCCATCGTACACTCGTCCCAAACGATAAGGGCGCAATCGCGTAAAACCCTTGCTTTATCACTATTGCGAGACACGTTGCAAACAGGGTTTTCTGTGCGGTCCAAGTCGATTGGTATTTTAAATGTTGTATGTGCAGTTTTTCCTCCTGGTAATAAAGTGGCAGCTATTCCTGAGGAAGCGACGGCAAGGGCAATTTTGTTTTGGCTCCTTATTTGAGCCAAGATAACTTTAGTGAGGAAAGTTTTACCTGTTCCACCAGGTGCATCTAAAAACAGCATTTCTCCTAATGAATGTTCTACACTACAGCATACTCTATCAAAGATTTGACGTTGTTCTGACGTCAAATTTGAACAGCCATTTCGCAATATTTCTGCTAACTCTTCGGGGTTGTAATTTATTTCAGATGTATACTCCCTATTAATTCGTTCCCCACCAACTGTCGGTGTCGGCAAGCCGTATTGACTGAGGGGGTTCCCTCCTATACTTGTAACTATATCTTGTATAGCCAGCAAAGCCCTATTATGGCAGCTTTCACGTACTTGGTCAGAAGTTTCACTATTTATATTTTGCTGTCTCAAAAAATCTTCGGCAAACACGTCTTTATATTTTTGCCACAACTGCCCAGCGTCCGATAGGCCACAAAATGGCAAATAAATGGCGCAAACGATGTGGACTATCACTGACGCATGCTTCGGCTAAAGCATCATCCCAATGCTGATCGCCATCTAATAAATGCCGTGCGCGGCAAGCAGCTTGAAATGTGGGATATTCTATATCGTCCACTTTGCGGAGCTCAGCAAAAGAAGTAGGTCCTCGCACTGTGTGAAGAAGAAGGCGTAAATAATAACACTCTGCATTATTTGGGTGCACCGTGTATACTCTTCCAATCACGTGTTCTTTAAAAATGCCGGACTCGCCTTCTACAGCAGTTCCACGTCTCCTGCGATTAAAAACACCTTGCTGCTTGTTATAAGTATAATAATGTGGCACTTCATTGTACAACAGAGACTTAGCGAAATTGTCTCTTTCGCAAAGGCGAAAGAATGCGAGCAAGGTGGTTTGTCTTGGGTTGTTCATTCTTTCTGCCACATTTTCTGGCTGAAAGTAAACTCGCTGCCCGCCTTCCAGGTGCACGTCAAGATGGATGACTGGCGGATACCTTTCATGAATAGGGAAACTCAAAATGCGCCAAACTGCCTCCGAAGAGCTTATGTATCGGCCAGATTGATACCTTGTCACTTCATCAAATTGGTTGTTATTTCTTAGTGCTATCATGGCTTGATCACTACCTTTATTAACATATTTACATATATATTTTATAGATTCGACGCTATTACAAATTTCAACATTAATGTGTGCTTGAAAAGCGTTTGACAAAACTGGAGAATACGGTACCACCCAACTATTATTTAGAATTATTTCTTGTCCACGGAATCTGACAGTAGCTGTGAAACCACCTTGTGACGGTGATCTTCGCCGGTATTGCGGATACCCATTTTCCCCAGCCATAGTTAGTTCTTTCAGTGCTCTGGGGTATTTTTTTGAGCATTGACCATCTTTCATGCACGGTGATTCCCTGTTTAAGAGGCCACATGGCCCGTGAACCATATGTGTTTTTACTATGTCATGCAAAATCGGATCTGCATTATAGTCCGGAAATTCTGCACTTATGACACTGTCTATAGCATCGGGACGAATTTTTTCTTCCAGCCACAGAAGAATGTGCGCGTGGGGTAAACCACGCTTTTGCCACTCGACGCTATACATAAAACAAAGAGTTGAACCGAAAACTTTCTCCTTTGTAAGTAGATTAATCAAGACTTTGAGTTTTAAATGAAAAATCCTAGCAATAATGTCATGTCTGTCGTATGACGCCTGTCCTGTGAGAAGTGCCTGGCAAATCTCCGTCCACTTTGGATTTGTTGTAAATGTTATAAAAAGGTCCGGCCGGCCGTATTTACGGACGTAACAAAAAGCATCTTGCGTTCGTTCGTGCATATACCGCGGACCGCCTGTGAAACTGGATGGCAAAATAACCAATCGACCCAAGTTTTCGACGTTATTATCTGATTGCATGGCGTCCCGCAAGTGCACGTATTCTTCAGCGCGTAACCGTCGCTGGTTAGTGCGAATATACACTAAACGTTCAGTTTCTATTTTTGCGTACATGTCCACAATAAATTGGCTGAACAAACCACGAAATCGTTGCAAATATACGAAACTGTTTTGCCTTATTTGTAAAAGGTAGGAATAGTATTGTTGAGCAGATATTTTTTTTTGATAATTAGTGACTCTCGTAGTAGGGTTCACTTGGTACAGCCCAAAATTGTACCCATCTTCACCATGACAATAAATTAGTGGATATTGCAGGGCGTCGTAAGCTCGGTGGGTTTCCAAAATGCGTTGAAGGCGATCGTCGCGTGTACGCAACACGATATCACGTCTCTCACACTCCTGGTCGACTAAAACAACTGCAACTTCATCTGCGACGGGTGCATTGTGTCTTCCACGGTGTTCACCCACAGGACGTCTATCGGCACTTATAACAATTTTGAAATCATTGCTGCCTTGTGGAATTGACTCCAATGCAGCTTTGAATTCACGAACGTACTGGTTAACGTGATGCAGCAATTCTTGAAGTTGACCCAAAAGCTCAGCATTGAGCTGGGGAAAATTGTGATTTCTAACATTGAGCTGTTGCGTGTAATCGGATACAAAATAAATTTGGAGAAATTTGGGTTCATTTTCTGGCAGCAAAGATCCAATAAGGTGATAAACTTGACCTTGTACTTTGAAGGTTGGCATGAACGGTCCTTCCGTTATTTGTTTTGCCCCAAAGGAAGTCATTTGGAAAGCACTGTTATATAAACGAATATTATCCAAAAAACGGTTCGACTGGGGATGATCGCCATTCAGGAGACTTTTAAGTAAGTGTGGTGGATCTTGGAAATTTGGAAGAACAATTTTTCCATTTGAGCAGCACATTCCATCTGTCTCTTTCCTCCATTTCAAAGCATGACAAAAATTACAAATTTCTCTCATGTCACCCACGAAAGTAAAGCCAGCATAATTAATTCTAGACGAATATGTGAACCCTGATTTTTCCCTATTGTCCCAAGGTAATAAAATATTTGCATCGTCATTTTCCATGGACTCATCAGCTCCGCTATTTGTTTCTCTATTCATATGGTATCGAGCTCGTTCTATTTCTAGGCGAGATTGACGTTGTTCTGCTGTTTCTGCTCGTCTTAGTTCATCTATTCTTTCCCTTTCAGATGCAAGATAACTTTCATTGTTTCTTTGTACACCTACATAGTTATGTCTAGCTATTTGTAATCGTTCTTCTCTTTGGGAGAGAGATTCAGACTCGCGCGAGAGAGCGTGTCGCTCTCGGTCAGATGACAGACGTGCTTGGCGTTCCTCGATACTCTCTTGAGAACGCAAAGTCGCGGTCCGAGTTCTTTGCGAACTTAAGCGCGACTCCCTTTCTGTGAAAGTCTCTGACTCGCGTGAGAGAGACTGGCGCTCCCGATCAGCAGACAGCCGAACTTCGCGTTCCTGGATATTCTCTTGAGAACGCAAAGTCGCGGTCCGAGTTCTTTGCGAACTTAAGCGCGACTCCCTTTCTGTGAAAGTCTCTGACTCGCGTGAGAGAGACTGGCGCTCCCGATCAGCAGACAGCCGAACTTCGCGTTCCTGGATATTCTCTTGAGAACGCAAAGTCGCGGTCCGAGTTCTTTGCGAACTTAAGCGCGACTCCCTTTCTGTGAATGTCTCTGACTCACGTGAGAGAGAGTGGCGCTCCCGATCAGCAGACAGCCGGTCTTCGCGTTCCTGGATACTCTCTTGAGACCACAAAGTCGCGGTCCGTGTTCTTTGTGAACTTAAACGTGACTCCCTTTCGGTGAACGTTTCCGATTCACGTGAAAGAGCGATGTGCTCTCGGTTAGCAGATAACCGTGCTTCACGATCTTCTTCCGATTCCTGAGACCTACAAAGTCTCATCCTTTTCGCATTTCGGCTACGCAGCGAAAGGTTAGTTTTTTTTCTTTGAGGCATTTTCAAGGAAAATTAAAGCAATAAACAAAACTAACAACACTTATGACTGAATAGCCTACAAACTTAAAAGAACGGTGCGTCGAACAGTCTAGTGTGACAACGTATCGTCTGTTCGTGGTCGTGACTCAACGAATTGGCAACACTAACTTACTGTATAACGATTGGCACTATTGGATTCAAACTACGAAGTAAATCAAATACAATCTTTACTTCGTACTTCAAACCAATGACCAAAGTTGACCAAACGAAACCAATAAGATAAGCAAATACTTTTTTTTCGACCAATTTAGAAAATCGATAAACCAAGCAACCAAAGAACTTTTACGACACACGCAAGAACTTTTAAGACACCTAACGAAACCCAATTTGCCTAGTAAACACGGTGGACGTCATCCTCGCGCGGAAAATCTTAACACCGCGATTCAGAAAATGACGTCATTTGCACAACGCCATCTATCGGATTTAGATTTCAACTATCAACATTAGTTCTATTTTTAGTCTTAAGATGTCGTTGCAAGTACTATACTTAATTGCGTAACGTAATATTTTACTTCTTGAACTCACTAAATTAATCATATCTTTTGATAGAGTGAACCGATTTCGATGAAACAAAAACTAAGTTAAACCTCAAGTTGCGTATAATTTTTGTATATAAACATTGTCAGCATTGAATTCGTAGATTTTACGTGATGTGCGCACAAACAAACAGACAAACAGACAAAAATTTCAAAAATGATGGAAATGGGTTCTGTTACTTATCTTTTCACACGCTGGCTATTTTTTGTTTCAATTTCTTCAATGTACAAAAATGACTTTTCTACAGATTTATTATATGTATAGATTATGTAAAAAAATACTTTATGATTATGTTATGTTTTGTTTTCATTCTCTAATCTTGAAATGGATCTCCAAAACGGCGACTGAACGTCCGTTATAGGTAGAAAAAATAAAATTAATGACTTTTCTAGTGAATTTCTGGTGGTGAGAAAAATCACCGCTAGTGGGCTCAGGAGAAAAAGTAGGCAACACTTAAATTGACATTTTCACCGCCTCACCTCATGTTATTGATTGATGTTGTTATTATTATTGTTCTACTGCCTTTTTTGTTCGCGTATTGGTACCGGTCTATCCGGTGTCCGTGTAACTATTCATAATTTCGAGTTATATTGTGAACATTTGCATCGGTAAGTGGAAGAATGGTTTGTAGATTTTCGTAACTCGTTTCTTGAGCGAACTTATTTGACGATATAGTGACTTCGCTATTGTTATTTATTTATTTAATACTTCAAGCACATAAATTTACAGAGGCGGACTTAATGCCTTAAGCATTTTCTACCAGTTATTGTTTGTCATTGATATATATGTTACACTAGATTAGCAATTACCGCACCAAGGCGTTGCCACTAGGCTGATGGCTACAGCCATCAGCGTAGCTAACGTCAGTTCAGTGCTCTGTGTGACGCCAACCGAAGTCAACCGAGTGACATGCGACAAAAAATATCGCGAATAAGTGCGATTCAAGATCACAAAAACATAATAAATTAACCGGAATTACTTTCCACACGTAAATTAATTGTCTCTGTGTTTATATCAACGTAAAAACGCAATAAAATTTAGAATTTTGAAAATTAGGTTCAGTGTTACCACTAAAAACTTAGTTTTAGTTTCCCACATTAGTGGGAGTTTTTAATTTATAGAATAAGTGATTTTAAATATTTTTAATAATAACAACGTAGCAGGGTGCCTAAAGATGCAGCACGCCGTGAAAAATGGGTGGAAATAATCCGATTGCTGAGAAAAGAGACTGACTGGCTACCTACTAAATCATTCAATTTCATTAATAATAAAGAAAAAATATTCAAAAAGAAAATGTCTTAATTATTTTCATTATTTATAAACTTCTATTACACATCTAATAAGAAATACATAATTCAAATATTTAAAAAATAATTTAACTTAATCTAAAACACTTTTTATGGCTTCAAATGTTGGGTAAAATTTCGCATGGGTAGGCAACCCCATCCCGTCATTGCATGTTTATATTGCGGTCTTTGTCTAATCTAAGCGACGGTATTATTCTTACGACGTGTGTAAGTGAGACAGATATATGTTTACTTTTAAATGTTTAGTGGTTTCAAAGCTACGTCGTCGCGTTTATAAAGTGGCTACACTTTTTGACACATTTTATTGAGGTTTGCTTCTCTAGTTATATAGCTCAATGTTGTTTGTTCGACCATTTTACAAGGAATTACTCTCTGTAATAACGCAAAAGCTTTCACAAACGCAGCAAACTTTCTTATATTAATGACGTCTTTCTACAACGTTATTTAAAAATATCTTTAAATAATTCTTCTTAATCGAGAACGTCGAATCTTTTTTTTTTTTGTAACTAAGGGTTCGAAAAGTTTCGCAATGTTCGTGTTCTATTTATAAGTTTTTAATAGTTTGTAAGTTAAACTTTTTTTTAAATGAATTTGTAATTAGTTTAGTAAGTAAGTAGGTACTTATCTACTATAATATAAAATAATTTTGATGAATTGATTGCAGTTCTATGTTATATACTAATAATATAAAGAGGTAAAATCTATATCTTACAGGTTTAAATGGCATTGTGGAATTATAAAAGCCCTCGACTTAAGCAATATTTTCAACTTTGGCAAGGACTGGAACACAGAGATTAAATATATTCTCAAAGAGGAAAGTGATGGAGAGCAAGCATGTGATGTAGAGGCTGTGTACATGGATGCCGAGATGTCGGATAATCGTGTGGATTGTCGTTACAATGACCTTCGGGTGGTAGATCACGTTGATTCCAAGGAAGCTACCAAAAAAACTGACTATGATCGCGAGGTAAATACTTTCTAACTTTTTAGAATCTTCGGTCCACTCAAAATCGCAAGTCATTTATTCAAACCAGGCTGATAATTAGCACTTTTTGAACGTCAAAATTATACAATGTGAAATTGAAAACATGCGACAAATCGAAATGAGATTGTATTCATCATTATGAACAAAACTGAAATCGCGAAAAAAAATCTGCTGTTCCCTACATTTATGTTCGCGTAACTCGTCAAAATTTAGGGAACAGCTGATTTTTTTTTCGCGATTGCAGCTAACGTCCCTTAGTAAAAGTTGTTCATAATGATGGGTACAATATCCCATTTCGGTTTGTCGCATGTTTTCAATTCACAACATTTCAATTTTTTGTCTTGTGTTTTTTTTATGCTCAATAAATAGTACTTAGAAAACTAGGAGACCCATATTTTTTCTTTTCACAAAATTTGTATTCTAAGTTAGTCAAAAATAATTTTGAAATCTCGAAAAATTCAAAAACGCTTGTAAGGTTGAATCTACATATTACCTTTGCTTGGGTCATGAAAAAAAATGAGATGGAGATTGACGTGATGACGTCTTATGATGACGTTGACGTTTGTTAAATTTAGGATTTGTTTCCATAAATTGGTTTTTGTATTTTAATTTTTCGCATTTGTCTAGGCTGAATTGGAAATAATTGATAATAGATTGCTCCGAAATAGAACTTATTTACTGCTACCCCAGATGGTTATATAAATTTTGTGTCTGAAGGTTATGGGGGAGTTCTATGTGATATGTATTGTATTTAGTGGAACAAAGTGGATATTTAGAGATAATACCAGCAAACGCTACCATTCTAGCAGACAGGGGTTTTAAGGGTTTATTCCCGGTCGTCCCCACCCCATCGTCCCCACTGGGCACATTTTAACAATCCGTGAAAAATCTCTTCTTCAAATCCCCATTATTGTATTTTGACTGTCGGCCTATAGCGGAACGAGTGGGAAATAAAAAGTTCCAATCGTCATCACTGGGAAGGAACGAAACTTTTTTTCCCAGCCCAGCCGTCGTGCCCAGTGGGGACGACGGGGTGGGGACGACTGGGAATAAACCGTTTTAAGCATTTAGAATCACATTTAGTTAAGAAATCTGTTAAAGTTCTGCGCCCGCCTAGTGTCCTCAAAGACACGAAAATGACAAAATCGGAGGTGATTGATAGTAAAATTTTAGCTAGTTTACGCATACATATAGAAAGGGTTATCAGGAGGGTAACACTTTTAAAAATGTGGAAACCACATGCTGTTGTAAATAATCCTACTAATACTATAAATACGAAAGTTTGTGAGGATGGATGTATGGATGTTTGTTACTCTTTCACGCAAAAACTACAGAACGGATTTTGATGAAACTTTACAGTAATGTAGTTTATACATCAGAATAACACATAGGATACTTTTTATCCCGATATTCCCACAGGATCAAAACTTACGCGAGTGAAACCGCGGGGCGCAGCTAGTAAATTAATAAATGTACTAGATGATGCAGTGGTAGTTGCTTGTGGACTTATAAATTTACAGTCACCTGTAAGGAAGTATCAGGCATTGGAAGGCCTCCCTCAGTGTACAATTTTTAATTTATATTTAAGAAAACTATGTTGTTTTTATATGTTTTGATAACTTTAACTGTGCGTTGCTATAGATACTTAATAAAAGAGATACTTTATGATTACAATTTTAATTTTTATTTATCATAATGTACAATATCAAGCATTTTATTAAAAATAAATTTCTCCCAAAACATTTCACCTTCCTTCACTAACTTTTCTGCAAACAATCTGTCATAGTAGACCCAGTGTTCATGATAGGCTTTATTTCTTTCAAAGTCTGGATCAGTCTGATCTGCTCTTCAGTCCGCTTAATAAGCCACATAATAAAACAAATTTAATGTTTGCATCCACCCTGACTTGCAGCACAACCTTCACATTTCACATCCAATATTGTTTTTTCTGCCTTGTTAATGCTAACGACAACTGAGTACATTTAAGTACGAACTCTGTGCTCAGGAGTTACTCTGCCCTTGATAAAACACACAGCATTTTCTCGTTTCACTTCCACGTAGCCTACAGAAGTTTCAACATAAGCATCTCTTGATGACAACAAAACCTTAGCTCCCCGGATTTCGGCAACGTTAAACGAGTCGTTTTCACGCATGTATTGCAACAACATCATATAATCCACCTTGTGAAGGTTGCGGCTGTCTGCCATAGCATAACCGTCCGAAACTTTAATGGCAAATCAATCTTTAAAATGATGCGTTATTATTAGTAAATAACAATGCGTTTTCAAACAAAACATCCTCGGGAAACAACACTTGAACACTGATATTTGACAATGACAGATGACTATATTCGACATTGACAACTTTTGTTTTTATTCATAATAATTAGGAGCAAAAGCAACACTGTGACGATGCCTTACTCTGGATCGTTAGAAGATTTTTTTGAATATTTCGTTAAATAAGTAATAAAAAAATCTAAAAATTTTGGAATGGAATACTCAAACATAAAGCTCTAAATGATTGTCGGTACCTTAGTATTTATTTAAAACTGAAATGTTGTGAATTTCAACCTGTATACGACAGTCCCCCGAACCGCCCGCCCTACACCACTTCTTAGTGCTTTAGTTGGGAATAAGAACTGGTGCAACGAATTCCCCACTCCTCACTCCCGGGTAATGCGGATATTTTCAGGGTAGGTTAAGATGTTTAGCGAAGTGTAACGTTAGTTGCTTTCAACAAGCACATACTTATTTTAATCTATCTCTTTTAATTTTTCCGAATGCTGGGTCACCCTCTGCGCTTCCTGGGAAGTATACTACGGAGGGAGAGAAAATCCCACTGAGCATGACGTGAGTAATGAAATAGTTAATAAATAAAAAAAAATAATTCAGTAAATTTGAATTACTTCGGTAACCCAGGTACCCTACGTGAGACGGTCAGTAACATAAGGCGTTGCTGGCCTTCCTTGAGGAGCTGGGGTGGATCGAATGATCGATTTTCCCACCCGTACGCAAAATACGCGCATTAACGTGGAGTTGCGGACACCAGCCCGTTTTACGTATTATCTAGTTAATGAATCCCGTCATTTTTGAATGGATTGTTTTGATTCATAATATTTGACCATTCATAAATTAAGTCACACGAATTTCATGATTTGTGTGACCCTTCCTCCCCTGGTGCGACGTTACATATTTTGCCATTTTAAACGAAACTTTATAATGATATTGATACAATTGGCAAGAATTTAAAGTTTTCTTCTTTAGAGTTTTAATACTTTAGATTTAGGAATAGTCACAAAGCTTGATACTTTCCCATCCTTTGTCACACAATGTCACATTGTTGACCCTCTCCCCCTCTGCCCCTTATCGTGTGACGTATTTTATGGATGGCACAATAATAACAGCCGTATGGATCGATCGAAGTTTAAGTAGCGCTTGCCGAGGTCAGGCCATAGATGGGTGTTCATCCATTACATATCGAGACCCCTCCATGCCTCGGAAAAAACTTTAAACCGTTGGTCCCGGCTTTCAATTGTAGATCTTTGGCAGCCGTTACGGGTATATTGGCGTGGCAAGCTGACAATGGCAAATAATTTAATTTAATGTTGTGTGTCCTGTAACGTCAATTACTTTGCATACCTAGTATTGTATACAATCAAGTATTTTCTAACTGAACAGACAGCTGTGCTGCTGGGGAGTTTGTTGCGCCACTTCTTCTCCCCAGCGAAAGCACTTGGAAGTGGTGAAGGACGGGCGTTTTGGGGGGACTGTCTTTTGTAATTTTGACGTTCGAAAAGTGTTGATTCTCAGCCTAGTTTGAATAAATGACTTTTGATTTTGGTAGTCAGTAGCATGAAAGGGTAAAGGCTAGGCCGATGATGACCTAATAACAAAGTTCCTTTATTTGGTAGGTCGAGCCAGCCGCGCGATAAGGCTGCGCCCGTTTTTGTCACGCTGCTGCCGCTGCCTGCGCATATGCTGCAACCGTAAGTTATAAAAGGTGTTATCATCTTTTTAGTTATTAGTCTTACGCCATGTCCTACGTGGACGACTCAACGCGAACGCGATTGCGAAACGATCCGATGCGAATTTAATACGATGCGGAGCGATGCGGCTACTCTGTCCTACGTGCGCGCGAACCGTCCCCTCCGCGCCCTCCGCCGCCGTTCAGTTCAGTCATCATTAAACATTTGTCATGGACGGACGGAAGCTAATGTTGTTGGAAAATTCATATCTTAAATATGAAATATTGAAGAAGATGTAATAATAATAAACAAATATGTTGTACTTACTTGTAGTCCCAATTATTTTAGCCACAGCCTCCCATACGCGGTGCGATAGTAACCGGTTGTGATAACTTTTAGTCCTTTTGTCCCATAATGTAGGACGTTCTTGGATAGCATTAATAAGAAGTTCTACCTCCGACATTACAATTTTTGCTTGAAAAAAAATATGGCCGACGCGTCCACTTCGCGCGAAAATATCAAGCCAACTGATCGCGTTCGCTTCATTTCGCGCCGCTCCGCACCGCACCCCACGTGCGTTTGGTCACGTAGGCCACTTCAATAGGTTTCGAATGTTTGTTGTTTTCGCGCCGCGCCGCGCCGCTTCGCGTTCGCGTCTAGATCGCTCACGCAGGACGTCGCGTTAGGATTCGTTCGTTGTTTACTGATATTCAGCTATATCCGGTTATACTGGAAGTTGAACCCAATATAATTGGGAAACGGCTAGGCAGATGATGAGGCGATCGTAGACGTCTGCGTGTACTCGCGTCGATCCGGGAGCTATAATATACGCTTGCAGATAAGGATCTCAATCCATTTTGGCCACATGAGCAACAATTTAATATGTACTTAACGAATAATTATTAATAAAATAAAAATTAATATAATATGTACTTAACGAATTTGAAAAATACAAATCGACACTATTCTAAGTTTTAAAATAATTATCACGTAAAAAATTAAGTTAGATTAAAATTGCATAATAGACTAAGCAGGTAGGCTTGATTGTTATTAATCAATAAGAACCTGGATAATTTTAATAAAGGATATTAATAAAGGATTTTTTTTTTGTCTTAGGCGTGATGTCGTCTTTAAAGTCAAGGATTTCCCGTCGAGCGTCTCCCACCTGGAAGATACAGCTCTCGGTGATGACTTCACCGTGGACGAGAACAGTTTCCATTTGGCTGATGAACACCAAGTGTTTCGCCAGCCAAGTGGAAGACCACAGAGACCGCAGCAACCGCGGCGTGGAAAACTAAGGGGGCGACCCCCAGCAAGGGGGCAGAAGGAGGTACGTGGGCACGAGACGAATGCTCACAAGAGGGTGAGAGCAGATAGACTGATTGATGTCAATGACGATGACGTCCCCGTTGAGTTGAGGGAGATGGCCATGGGAGTGGTTGCTGCAAGGGAAGCAGCAAAAGAGCGGACGGATGGGGAAGGTGTTTTGCCTGAACGAGCTGTGTGGCTCAAATGGTCATATATTATTTGACAGCAAGGAGCTAATAGTATTAAATAAAGAAAAAGAAAGAAGAAAGAAAGAAAAATTGTTTATTCTGCACAAACAAAACGCAAATTACAAAATAAAAATTAAAAAAAAAAAGACAAAACACAGACAATGCTGTTAAAAGCCTCACGCAAGCATAAAAAATGTTGACAATTTTCAAAAAAGAAATACTAATTCATGTTGTTGTCTTCACTTTTTTTGTGATTTAAGGCTGATTTTTCAATCATCTGATAACATTATTCGAGGAATAATTTTGAAATTTTGACAGTTGTATCAAGAAAATAGAGGATACAGATGTGTACCGAGCCAAGCTTACTGAAGAGGAGAGCAATAATAAAATATTTGTATTTTGTGTGGAAAATGCCAACTATACCACACTTTAATTTCTGAAGTAGACACTATGTTGGTACTTACTTTGAGGTAGGAATACCCTCATGGCAAAAATCTACCTTTATAATACAAAAACTGTCAAACGTCAATCTTATTCCTCGAACAAAAATTATCTGGCGTTAGAAAAATCAGCCCTTAGTCATCTGCCTAGCCTTTTCCCAACTATATTGGGGTCGGCTTCCAGTCTAACCGGATGCAGCTGAATACCAGTATTTTACATGGAGCGACTGCCTATCTGACCTCCATAACCTAGTTACTGGGTAATACGATACCCCTTGGTAAGACTGGTTGTCAGACTTTCGGGCTTCTGACTACCCACCCCCGTAACGACTGTCAAAGATCCACGAATGACAGCCGGGACCAACGGCTTAGCGTGCTTTCCGAGGCACGGGGTCTTGGTATGTAAAGATGGTCACCCATCCACAGACCAACCGCGGCAAGCGTAGCTTAACCTGATCGATCGACCTGTGCGGCTGTTATTATTTTGCCACAAGCCGCTCATCAACGGGATAATTGCGTAACAGAATAACAGTAGGAATGGCTTTCATTTTAACAGTTCAAACAGCCCAACCGCAATAAAAAGAGGATATCTCCGAAGTTTCGAATTACTTTCGGACGGGCGCGTATCTTCGTTGACGGACTTAGGGCATTTTTATTGTCATGCGTGTTTGCGCCCGCGTGCAGGCCAGGCACGCATGCGTGCTGCCCGCAACCTATCGTATCATACATGTTTTGTCATGCGCGCCACACGCACGCGGCACACGGGCGGAGCGCGAGTGGCTCGCACGGATGCGTGCCGCCCGTGTGCGTGTGGCGAACCTTGACAGTCAGTGTTGTTTTTACTGTCGAGCGGGTCACACGCACGTTGTATTAGCAACAATTACTTTTTTTACATTCATTTTGACACGAGTTCTCTTCCTGGCGACACGCACAATACTGTGGCGGCTGGTGAAAATAATCTGCTCTGCGTGCGGCCCTCAACAAGCATGCGTGCCTGGCCTGCAGGCGGGCGCAAACACGCATAACAGTAAAAAGGCCCTTAGAGGGTAGCTTAGGGCACTAGATTGGTGTAAATTACGTGGTACCTATTCGTGGGGTTAATCTTTGGAAAGGACAACTTAATAAGCATTCAAATCCCCAAAATGATGACATATTATTATATTTCTATGAAATTAACTCAGTCAGAAGACTTGCCTACATAGCTCGCACAAATACTTGCAAATGTTCGTTATTAGAAGTAGTTGATAAACACATGTATATCGGTCTAATGGTTGATTGCCGATTCGGTTGAGGACCGCACAAAGATTAAGTAGGTATGAAGTGAGGTCTATTCTAGATAAGCTTAGCATACTGAAATATAAAGTATCTACAGGTTAGAAAAAGTTAAAGTTGACAGTTTTTAAGAAACAGATTACCAATGTCTATTTTTCCTAAAATATGAATACTTCAGAAAAATAATAACAGGCTAAGGTCCGTATTACAGAAGGAAACTCAAGCATTGATCTCTGTTTAAAACTAGTTTTGAGTCAAGTTTTAATTTTAGAACGATCCTCAAGCATAGATTCATTGATCATAGTTCAGCCGAGTTTGACTTTATTCTAGATCGTTACTCAGTTCGTGAATCGAACCCAAGCAGTGATTAGATCTGTAATCACCCAAGTGTGGTCGAGACCGCGCTTGAGCATAGATTGTCATGGGAAATTTTGTTCTTTTTTAAGTTTATTTGCGTTTTCGAGTTTATAATTATTGTGGAATTGAAGATTACTATCAAAATTGATACTTATATCTGGAGAAGTAGATTATTATTAGGTTTAATCCTAATGATTCATAGAATTTATATTACATAACAGCTTTTCTCCCAATAGACTGATATATTTTTTTCGTCTTGCATTTATAGTGACAATCTGGAATTAGCTGATCGATTCAATATGATTGCGTGCTTCGAGCTAATGTTCCTAATATCGAATTGTGCCTTAGTAGATATGGATTTCGACAACCTTCTAGGGATTTCAGAACATTGAAGAAGAATAAAAAAAAAACCTCAGCGGGAAGTGACGGACTATTGCATATTCGTCATTCGGAGTAGGTACACATGATGAAAGGATTTATAGGGAAAGCTCAGTAGGTGCTCAGGAGGTTTGAAGAGAATAAGTGCTCATAACATATAGTGATTATTCAATGTAGTTTCTTATGACAACAGTTCTAAGGCCCAGAACGAAAGAGCCACGTTGTGGCATTCACATACAAATAACAAGAGACATTTTGTAGAAACAATTTATTTTGATACGTAATTTCATCATTTTTGTTATAAATTCTTTATTTTTGTTTTCCAATATTCTTCCTCCAGATGTGGGTGCCGTTGAATAGTATCTATTGGTGCTAGTGGCTTTCATAGCAGTATTCAAAAATGCACCTGTAAACGAGTATTATAATTTATTGTTATTAAAAACACTGAAACCCGTTCCAAAATCAATAGGAAGTAATATAATATAAACACAAGTACCTACATAAATTTTTAAAACTGAAAATTCAATAAAAATACATACCTATTAGCGGCTACTGCTTTCAACATTAATTTGGTCAGTTTTTATTAGTAAGTATATATACATTCAGAGATAAATACTTTTTCTTGTTTACTCCAATTATTGGAGTTTATTATTTTCATTGCAATAATCGCAAACACAAAGAAATAGACATATTAAAAATTATTATCAAATTAAATTTATAAAATGAAATTGACGATTGTCAAAACACGACCACAGAGCACTTTAGTCACCACAGATACAAAAATTTGTGGAATGAAATAGTACAAAATGACTCCAAACAGTTTAACTTCAATAAATCTGTATTTGTACTATTCGCAGCTAACAAAATAACGCTCACTTCCTAAATATTTGGGTTCATAAGGTACATTTTAATATTTCTAATCCTGTGAATATCAGAACATAGTTGGTAAATAAAATAAATAGTAAACGAAAACAGGCTGATGCATAGACAATACACATCTCTGCTTGAGGCTCGATTTGATTCTTGCTTCAGCTGATTACAGTTTGATTACCGTTCTGGAATAAGAACAATGCTCAAGTACTGATTCTATACTTAAACAATGATCAACTGATTGACGATCAAACTAGACTTGAGGAATGTTCTGTAATACGGACCCCCGCGAAATTCAAATATCCTCATAATCAGTGTCAAGTTGTAAAATATGATTCACGACGGTGTTTCCAGATTATAATAATTAAAATCATCAACTCCCTAAAAACGTACAAAAATTTAAACTACCCTGGCGCTTTCGCCTTCATAATATTATAGAACATCTATTTAGAGCTATTTAATCTTTATTGTCTAAACGGTGCATACTGTCATGGCGGGTCGAGTGACGTCATTATTTTAATTTTGTCAATTATGTTCTACCCTAATAATAATTATATTCTGTCAACTATCCCTTTCGTACATAAAGACACCTTACCTTCGAACATGATGGTGAACGGCAGCAGCGAGATGAACATCCAGGGTTGCACGTGGAACACCATGTCCACCGGGTTGTGGAGCCCTAGCTTTGACTTCTGCATGAGCATCTGTGCGAAGGTCCACCGCAACCCGGCTGCAAACGACGCGATGAGGAGGAAGTTGAAGCCCAGGAGGTTGAACTGCGTCGCTTTGTACGTGAACATGATGAGGCCGGCTGCTATCATGAAGACTATGAAGACCAGCGACCACGACTGTGGGACAAACGTTTTGGGATTAGGGTTACCCTTCATAAAATCTATATAACGTGTGACGTTAAATGCGCAAAACCTCATACACCCCCATTAGAGTATTGAGTTAAATGTCAAACAATGACCAAAACTATTTTTTTTAAAGCTATTATTATTAAGAAAATCGTGTTGATCCTAGCATTACTTTATGCATTCAAAATTGAGTCTTATTGCCTTAAAATAAGACTTATTTCTTTGGCTCAATCGGCGGATAGTATGGCAAAATACATAATTTTTGAAAAAAAAAACCTACTACTAAAAATTAATGAAATCGATTCAGTAGTCTATTATGAACAAACTATTTTCAGGTTTTGCGCATTTAACGTTACATGTTGTATAAATAAAATGAAGTCGGGTTAGTTACACCATTTACAACTCAAGAACACCTGGATCGATTTTTATGATCTTTGATTTTTTGGAATTGTCTCCGCCCCCAATAGCAGAATAACTACTAAAACATGGGAAAAATTCACGAAATACAATATAATGAAGATAATTAATTCATTTTCTCGTACATTTTATATGGCAGGGCTTTTTTATACAAGTTGAAATTTTAATCACCGTTTTCATCTTAAGGGGTCATTGTACTCATCATTATGAACAACTTTTACTATGGGACCAAACATGAAATCGCGAAAAAAAAATCAGCTGTTCCCTGCATTTCGACGAGTTATGCGACATAAATATAGGGAACAGCAGATTTTTTTTTTACTGTTGTTGACTGTATCCCTGCAGTTCCCCATTATAGGCTTAGGCAGATTATGCTTCAGCTATAGCCTTTTCCTAACTTGTATTGGGGTCGGCTTCCATTATAACAAGAAGCAGCTGTATTTAACATGGAGCGACTGCCTAACTAACTTCTAAAACCCAGTTTCTGGGTAACGCGATACCTCTTGGTGAAACTGGTTGTTCCTGCTTCTGACTATCCCGTCCCGGGTCTCGCCTGCCAAAGATCTACGAATGACAGCCGGGACCAACGACTTACCGAGGCACGGAGGGTTCTCGATATATTACGATTGGTTGGTGACCATCCACGGACCGACCTCGGCAATTCGATCGCCCGTGCGGCTGTTATTATTTAGCCCGACGCGGCGACACAAGAAAAGCCAAGTGCAAAAATGGTGTTAAAAATGAGCTAGGTAACGTAATAAAGAATAGTTCCATTCAACGTTGTCTGCGGGTGACAAAGTGAAACCCACAGAACAGATAAAAGAGGTCTCCTAATAAAAAAAACTCTTTTTCTGCTCTGTGTGTGTGAAACCCACAAAAGTACGAACTTCGCCCTTCACAGTACGAAACCTTATAACAAGTTGTGGCATGTAATGGGGCCGACAACTGTCAAAGTGGCGCTAGCAGCGCACAGACCAATAACAAAGCAGTTTTTGTATGAAATTAGTAGTGAATTCATAAATAAAGACAATTATTGAGGAAATACCTGGATGTTGTGTACCAAATTGTAAAGAAACTGGAGGGTACCAGTTTCCTCAAGATGAGAAACTTATAAAAAATTGGTTCAAAGCGATAAGGCTAGTAAAGTTTGAGCCTAAAAGCGGGGCGAGAGTGTGTCATAAACATTTCAAGGAAAGTGACTATTAAAAGATTGGTAAATACTTAGGTATGTATTAAAAAGGATTACTTTCAGTTTAACTAAGTTATCAAAAACTCTTTGCTCCTATTTGTATTTACGTAACTGTAAGATAATGCGATAATAAACGTTAAGAAAGCAGACTGCCCATAATACATAAATTATTTGTTTGGGATCATAAACCAGCGCAAAATGTTTAAAAACTCTGCGATCTCTTCAATGTTTCCGTGGAATATAAAGCCAGCCTCTACATTGAGAGCAGCACGCCTGAAAACACCTAGGTACCTAATTATAGAAAAAGCTTGTTTCAAGGAGAGAACTCAACTACTCAGAGCTTCAGTAATATCCAGCCACTTGAAGAATTAGATGATGTAAATGTCTCTGCGTGTGTAAATGACACAGAGTAGAATAATAAAATTTAAATTATAATTATCTCTTAAAATGACAACTAAAATGACATTGACAAAGGTTCGTATAGTGGTGGCGCCATCTGAGATCAGCTTTCACTTGCCAACCCCATTGCGCCAACGTCGCCAACAGAAGCGATTGTTACTAACTAAATTCCCACTCGGTCAAATGTTTTTTTTTTTTTTATGAAATCATAAAACATTCTCGGAGTTACCAAGGAAATTTTAATTCAGTATATTTAACAGAACTTTAGTGGTTTGCTATATAGAAATACAATGTTTTAATTGAATCTTGCTTTTGAGAAACTTAATGCTATGTACTTAGGGCCAGTTTTTCAATAGTCAGATAAGTTTTATCTGAAGAATAAAGAAGAAAGAAAAAGTAAGTATTGCGACTCGTACAGGAGGAAATATAACAGTTTCACATATTTTCTGTACAGTCGAGTTCATTAATATATTGGCAGTGACAATGTTTCAAAACATTGTAGGCGTTATAATAATCATATAATACTATACAAACTTAGACCTTATGAACCGTTTATATGATAACATTTTATTGATGTAAGTTTGTATAGAATTATATGATTATTTTAACGCTTACAATATTTTGAAAAATTGTCACTGCCAATATATTAATGAACTCGACTGTACAAAGCTGTCAAACCTCAATATTTATTCCTCAGTTATAATAAGTTATCAACTTATCACTCATTTTGACAGTTCAACAACATTCATTGCGTTATTTACGTTTTTGAGCAAACACATTTTTCGAATATAAGCAGCAATGGATTAGCAATATGCTTAAAAATGATTCAAATTGAGAGTAATAGTGTGTTACGCAATTAGGGTGCTGCTCTATTGAAGTTCACTAAAATAGCCGTTCTTGTATTATTTTGTCATGTTATAAAAGGAGACACGATGTGACGTTCAATAATATTTCTAGGAATACAAAATCGGAGAGATTAAATACATGTACAGAGGCCAGCACATCAAGCTACCACAATCTGTCAGATTTTCCCAATTGAATAAGAACCTTATTTCTTTGCGCTAAAGTTGAAAATCTATCAAAGAAATTTGACAGATTGGGGTAGGTTGACCTGCTGGCGTCTGTACATGCCCTTTAAACCATTTACTGTCAAATGCGATTTTTGGAACGAAGTTCTCTAACGGAGCTTGTGGTAGGAGTAAACTGGTAGATATCGTCACGTCACGAAAAAGCGATATGCCTCCATGGGACTTTTTTATTATAAGTGTTAATAAGTACACTTATAATAAAAAAGTCCCATGCATATCGCTTTTTCGTGAAAGAAAGAGATAGTGAAAGAGAGAGATAGTTTTCATAATTTTCGAGAGTGCTGAAGCCGATACTGAGGTCATAATGAAAATCCAAGATGGCGGCTGCGTAAATTTAAAGTTTTCGTCTTTGGTGTCGTTTTCAAAGGTGCTGAAGCCGATAGTAGTCAAAATAAAAATCCAAGATGGCCGCTGCAATAATTTTCAAATTTCTCATTATTTTGATATTTTCGCAGTGTCCATCTTGGATTTCCTGGCGGGGGTCCCCTGGCCCCACACGTTTTTTTTTTCTTACTTTACAACTTAACAAGTTGTATTATTCCTTCTAATGATTATAATTCTGTAAATACATATTTGTTACAGTCGCCAAACATATTTTAACCAACCAAACACTGAGCTGCAATTTACAAAAGTCGTAAAATAATTTGAATTTCGCGGCCTACCTTAGCGGTTCCCCTTTAAAAATGTATCATTTTTGTCATTCTATTTATACTTTAATCTGAGACCTACTAAGTAGAAGGTACAGTAGACCGTTCGTCAGTAATAACACTTTGATTTCGAGCAGGCTTAGCATAGTACGGAGTTTCAATAGAATGCGAGGCCAGCTTATACTGGTTTTGTTCTAACTGACTTGCGGACTTCTTTAAATAAAGAAATTCTCTTAGGACGCGAGGGAAACTGCAGGCAAAAGCTATTTAATTACAAAACCATCAGGCAATTTTACTTCAATCTAGCTTGAACCATCGGAAGGTTTCCGCGGCCTCGGAAGCTATTAAACTTTATATTGCCAATCAATTGATGTTCAGAGAACAAAAAAATGGATGTTTTTCTTTTTATAGTAACCGCAGACTTCTGAAGCGTAAACTGAAGGCTGAAAGAGATGCCGTCATTGATTATATTCACGCTGTTTGAACTTGCAAGGTGAGCTGGACTCAAGGTAATGATGTAAAAAGCCGACTTACTGATCAAACATAAGAAACAAATATAGGTACCTGCTTTGTGGTTATATCAAATAAAATTTAAGGGACTGTTGTTCTAAGAGTACGTAGGCTCGGTTTTATTCTCAATTTGGACTTATAATTTGAGTTAATGAATCCTAAATGTACTTTTACTTAGGATTCCTTCTTTCAAATCTTCTTTCAGTGACACCAGAGGGGCAATTCTCGTAATTTTGAGTTATTCCGGTCTGATCCCTTGAAAACCCCCTTCACCCCCTGGATCCCCCGCTAGATCTTCTTCTGTTTTAGACTCATGTCTTATAAGAACGTTCAAAGTCAGTATTGTGTTGTGTTTAACAAAAGTATTACAGCCAGCGTACGAAATGTTGCCTCGATTGATGACACTGTGTCAGCGCATCTGTATCAATGTAATTCCGCGCTAGTAGCGCGTTGACAGCACGCGAAAAAGTAGTCGTCTGCATACTACAATTTTATGAACATGTGAATAGGTAAATTAGTTGCGATAACATCGCGTTTGCAGCGCGTTTTTTTTGCGCGTCGACGTCGCCGAGCTCTTAGGCCGCTGCCTGGAATTTTGCGGGCGGCGGGGCGGCAGCGGCGGCGGCGCGGGAGCGGCAGGATCTTATGCGTTCATTTAAATGGACCGGTTCTCGAAAACAGCGGCGCGGGAGTGGGCAACGAGCAGTGCACTCAAGGCAATCGGCGACCGCCCGCGCCGCCGCCGCTGCCGCCCCGCTGCCCGCAAAATTCCAGGCAGCGGCCTTACACCTTCGCGCGACGTTGGAGTAGGCCGTTTGTCGCATATGAGGGCCACATTAACCGCTATACTCGTCGCCTACTCTTTGAAAAGCTATTAAAAAAACTGTTGAGCCGTAAATTAGGGCTTTTAACCTGAAGGCCAATTCTCGTAATTTAAAACGTTCAAAATCTAGTCGCAGGCTCATCTCGGCGACAAACAAAAGTCAAAAACTTGTCTTAAATGTAGGAAATTCACAGGTATTTTTGACAGATTGAAACTGAGATCAGACTGTGAACGTTCTTAAAATTACGAGAATTGCCCCTCTGGTTTACACCAAAGTTAGCAACACTTCCATTTCAACGTAAAAAGGACAAAGTTTGACTGTTGAAAACAGAGGGGCAATTCTCTCGATCTACAAAAAAAAATTTAAAAGCTAGTTTCGACTAAATCTGAATGTCGTAAATGTCAAAATTTAACATTTCTGAGACTGTGGCCGTTCTTAAAATTACAAGAATTGCCCCTCAGATCAACCACTAGCACTCAACAGGAGTTTATAATGAAGTAATAAGTATTACCTAAAACATAATAAACATACAATATGCTATTGTACAAAAAACCTTGATGAATCATCGCCAACGTGGAACGGTTTATCAATGCACTTTTAACACTAAGGTTTGGATATCTCATTGTTATTATGGTCTGATACGATCGATGATTGTGTGAGCCATGTTTATTTATTTATTTATTAAGGCACATCAACAATACAAACATTTACAAATAACAGAGAACAGATACATGGACGTCAATTACAGCCATAATCAAATTTACAGGGTGTCCCTGGAAGCATGGATCAAATCGAATGGGGGCGTGGGCAAGGACATTTCTCCAAGGTTTTTAACCCTGAGAATGTCGGTGATTTTTTTTTTGTTTTTTCAATCACTTCGCATAGTGCTAAAAGAAAAAAATCACAAATATTTTTATTAATGATTTTTTTAGTGGAGCAGTGCTACTCAGGTTGCCGTAGCCGATACAAAAAAAAAACAGAAATATTTGAAAAATTGTGGTTATATGGTAGTTAATATCAGGGGTGTCTGAATTTCAGTGTTATTTTTTGTAATTTCCAAAAAAAAATATTTTTTTCATTATTTTTTCTCGAGTGTTTTTATGAGCAGGTCCACCATCTGGAGCCCACTTATCGTTGAATTTTGGGACACGTTGTACCAGGGCATCAGCATACCGTATGGGCCGCTCATTGAAAACGTTATAAAAAGTTATTCCCTGTGGTTTTTAAAGAGGTGCAATATACAATAGGACTCGGGGCCCGGCATCGCTGAAAGTTAGTACCTACATTTATGTACGCTTGGGCGACATGACACGTGAAGCGGAAACGGTGGGGTGATGGGGTTAGGGTTGCAACTGCACAGAAAACATGTACGGCTTTATTTAAAGGGTCTTCTTCAACGGAGTATCGAGAGCTTTCTACAACGTGTAACGTTAAATGCGCAAAACCTCATACAGGGTGTATGAAGTTTTGCGCATTTAGAGTAATTTGCAATTAGAGTATTGAGTTAAAAGCATAATGCAATAATGACCAAAACTATTTTTTAAAGCTATTTTTATTAAGAAAATCGTGTCCAACATAGCATTACTTAATGCATTCAAAATTGAGTCTTATTGCCTTAAGATAAGACTTAATTTTTTTTGGCTCAATCGGCGGATAGTATGGCAAAATACATTATTTTTGAAAACAAAAAACCCATATTAAAAGTTACTGAAATCGATTCAGTAGTCAATTATGAACAAACTATTTTTAGGTTTCGCGCATTTAACGTTACACGTTGTATATAGAGCCTGCTATTCGACCTAAAAGGCGTAAAAGGCGACAGCTACGTGTGTAAATTATTTCATCACCACTGCTCTCAAAACGATGAGGAAAAACCGTGAGGAAACCGGCATGTGCTAGAACCAAAAATTCGAAGATATACGTCAACCACCAACCCGCACTGGGCACACGTGGTGGATTACGGCCCACTCCCTCTCACCAAGAGGAGTCCTGTCCCACAGCAGACTTTATTGGCTCATTATGTCACTGGGCCTTATAGAACTCCACGTGCTGAATCATAAATAAAATAACCTCCAAAGAGAGAAAAACAAGGAAAATCGATAATGAAAGCAACCAATTTTCTAAGTTGAAGCCGGCTAAGAGAAAAGTAAATCTTTCTTCCTACTGCATTGATTACTTAGTGCTTGGCCAGACTGGCAGAGCGGGCGCGTGGCGGGCGCGGCGCGGGGTACTCAAACATTTCATTTGAGTGTCCATAGTGGGCACGCGGGCGCGGTGAGCGGCGCGGGCTGCTTGGCACGGGGAGCGCGCGGGCAACTCCCGCTATAGCTCGTTCATAAAAGTGGCCGCAGTGAGAGCGCGGGGACCGTGGTTCTCAAACTAATTCGAGCTTTTTTCTAGTAAAAATAAGTCTTCTTCGTCTAGATAATATATATTTTGACAAACACTGGACACGACAATACGCAGAACGCAGCTGCGCTCGACTGCGGACAGCCAGGCAGATCGCGCACGTTCCCGCAACCGCGTCGCTCCCCGCTCCGCGCTGCCAGTCTGGCCAAGCACTTACACATACCGAATATAGTAAATGAATAGCAATAGTGATAACTAGCTTCATCGAGGGCTGCGGGTCGGGTTGACTTCTTCCCTTAAATATGGCGAGGGTATAATGGCCGATCTTTGCGTTATGCTCGTGAACGGGTGCTGCTTGTAGTGACTGCGTCTGGCTGACCATAATTTTGTTAGTTAATTGTTTTGTTTTTTATTTATTTTGGGCTCGTGTATAAATAAAAACAGCCGCACAGGTCGATCGATCAGGTTAAGCTACGCTTGCCACGGTTGGTATATGGATGGGTGACCATTTTTATATACCGAGACCCCTCCGAGCCTCGGAAAGCACGTTAAGCCGTTGGTACCGGCTGTCATTCGTGATCTTTGACAGTCGTTACGGGTAGTCAGAAGCCCGAAAGTCTGACAGCCAGTCTTACCGAGGGGTATCGTATTACCCAGTAACTGGGTTGTGGAGGTCAGATAGGCAGTCGTTCCATGTAAAATACTAATACTCAGCTGCATCCGGACCCCAAAATAGTTGATATAAGGCTAGGCAGATGATACTGTTTATTTATTTTACTTTAATAGTCCTAGTTTATCATTTGTGACTTCGAATGATAGCTATGTGAACATAACCCAGCATTGCATAAGTAAGCTGTCACTCCCTTTATAATAATATAATATATAATAATAAATTCTTTATTTCGGACAACAAAAGATCCACTGTGTTAGTAAAATTCCTTATAATTAATGTTAGTGACATATTATTTAATACTTGTTTATCCGAGATCGCTTCATGAGGATGACGCACAAGCGAAGGGGAAGTACTTCACTCGTTCATCACCCCCACAAAACGTCTCAGAATAGGAGAGTAAATGCTCTCCGCCACTGTCCTCAGAATACTGTTGTCACTATCCCGCAGTCTTGCTACTAAGGACGAGATTTTTTTCCGCATGACCGCATAAAAGTCGTCGGTTCGATTCAGCGCAAACATCTCAGATGCGCTACAAAAACGGGGCAGTCCCAACAGCATTCTGAAAACATTATTATATTGGATGCGCAGGACCTCCAGCGATCTTTTGGTAAAGCTGACCCACAGACTTCCCGTGTACATACCCTGACAATACGCTTTGAAAAGGGTTATTTTAACCTGATTAGTACAACGGTAAAACCTGCGCGCCAACATATTCCCTCTGACCGCCAGCGCCCTGCGCTCCCTCTCTATGTCCACATTGTCTTTAAGGTCGTCGGTAAGTATGTGCCCCAGGTACTTAAAATTATTTACTCGCCTAATACTTAAGCCGTTCAGGGTAAAACTTGGCACATAGTCGAGGGCCTTACCAGCGGCCTTAAAAACCATGTATTCACTCTTTTTTACATTATAAACGAGTCCGTGTGTAGCTGCATAGTTTTCGCATACCCTCAACATCTCCCTAATCGATCCCGCAGTCGGGCCCAGCAGCACCATGTCGTCCGCGTAGCTGATATTATTAATGGTAACACCACCCACGCGGCATCCGACCCGCATGCTACCGAGCCCGGCCAGAAGATCGTTCACATATAGGTTGAAGAGTCTAGGAGACGTCAGACCCCCCTGTCTCACACCGCACTCCAACCTATATGGATCAGAGAGAGTTGTTGACCATTTCACAACATTTGTTTGATTAGCATACCAATATTGCAGAATTCTGAGAACTCCCGCCGGTATATTCCTGTCCCCCAGCTTTCTCCAGAGCACATCATACGACACGAGGTCGAAGGCTCTAGAGAGGTCCAGGAAACAGGCATACACTGTGGTTCTGCGGTCAGTATAGTATTGGACAGTATTCTTGAGACTTAAAATAGCACTCTCCGTCGATAGTTTGGACTGAAACCCAAACTGTGCATCGTGCACCTGCAGATATTCTTTCAAGCATGAATCAAGAATACTGTCCAATATTTTGGCAATTGTAGTCGCGAGAGAGATAGGACGATAGTTCCCTTTATCAGAGATGTCACCTGTTCGGTTTTTAACTATAGGCACCACTATTGTCTTCATAAGATCAGCTGGCAGGTAGGCATGGCTAATACACATTGTGTATAATAGAGACAGGACCCTTGGTAGATGGACACCCGCATATTTGAAATGCTCGATGCTGAGTCCGTCATGCCCGGGAGATTTACCTCCATTCATATTTCTGATTGCGTTTCTAACTAGATCAGCTGAAAAATAAGTCAAGGGTTGCACTCCCTGACAGGCAGACCCAGCACCGGACATCGCCACTGAGGGACCCAGGGGAGACTGTACCTGAAACAATTCACTAAACATATTAACAATTCCCTCTGGATCTCCTTTCCCTCCAACGCTTACCGGTGGGCCAGGCCGAACATTCAAATTATTTGTGGATTTCCAAAATTTACTAAAGTTATTCGTCGCCCTCTGTTTAGCTATTATATCCATCTTGATCTGATCCTGATTTTTCAGGCACCATTTAAGGCGCCCCTTAAATATTTTACGTGCCTCATTCATTTGCTCATAAATGATTCCCGAGGCTGGACGGTTATTCAATACCCAAATATCAAATTTAAGCCTGGCCCCCCGGTAAGACTCGTGCACGTGTCTATTCCAGCCGCATAGCACTTTCCTTCTCTTTGGCCTATGCCTACCCGTTTGATTAGTTTGTTCTGCAGCAGTGGTTACTACATTAACAACTTTGGCGTATAAACCATCTAAAATTATTCTGTGCTCTATTGAATCACAAGTCCCAAACGCACACTCAGAGAACTCCTTAGGAAAATCAATGTCACGCAATTTATTAGTACACAACCTACGATACTCTGCAACTTGAGATTCATCTCTCTCCCCCCAGAATACTCCGGAACGCGAACTGTTATGTGATGCCAATTTTGGCCTTACCATATTAAGATCACACTCAACGTATAACGGTAGATGATCTGACATGTATACGTCCTCATTTATACCAGCCCCAACAATGGTTTGCCACGCCGATAGTGACACAACACAGTGATCAAGCCATCTTTTACAACCGTGAGCTTCACTCATAAAAGTGTAATTATCAGTCACACAGCCCAGCTTTTCTATATCGGCACAAATCCACGATTGTTCAGCGCAAAAACTTAACAATTCCCTAAAAAATAGTTCTCGAGGGTGCGCATTAAAATCTCCCAGGATATATAAACTTTCAACATCTCCGCTAGCAGCAATCGCACTGATCTCCCCTAAGACCTCAGTAAAAATAGGTAAATTGTCAGGTGAATCTGTTGGCATATAAACTGATATAACAATAATCGAGCGACTACCGACAGTAGCTCTGATGGCAGCCAGACGAGAACTTGCACACTCCAACACGGAAACGTTTTCAAAAATACCCCTCCTCCAAAGAATGGCCACTCCCCCATATGGTCTGCCTACAAGCAGACCGGCGGATGTATCTACTGATGATTTACCAGTATACTCAAAATCGTCGCTTATAGTTCCTAATAAAGGTATGTCATGCGGGAGAAGCCATGTCTCCTGGAGGGCCACTATATCCGACATCTCGCAAATGCCTCTTACACTATCAATTGACCGCTTAATACATTTACAGTTAAAACTAAAAAATTTCGAATACTTGTTTTGTTGTTTGTTCATAACAATAGAGTTTCAAAACTATAACTAAATTCCAATCTATACCTATCATTCTGTAACAGCTGCTTCCTGTTTGTTACGATACATAAACCGCACAAAACGTCTAAATGTTATACCGTCCGGCCACAAATTGTCATTTAAAAAAAGTTCCAGTTTATTTCTCGAAACAAACAACTTAAACGCATTGTACTTCCTAGACCTTTTCATTTTTATCATTTTTAACGATACAACTTCGTTTGTTTTTTCTTTAATATAACTACTAATATCCTGCTCACTTGTTTCCACACTCACATTTGATATGAACAGAGGTATTTTTACGTCCGCCGCCTTAAACTTTCCACCAGGGGACGTAGTTGCTCGACCTCGCTGTCCAATCAATTTGTAATGTTTATGCTGCTTCCGCGTCACTACCGACCATTCCGTGTTATCATTCCTTACCTCTTCAGTACTAACCACTTGTGCTTCCGACTTTATGGTTAGAGGCTTTTATTTAATAATAACCTCCCCGACCGATTTCGGTCACGGTGGCCTATCTCAACGGAGATTAGCCAGGTACGCAGGAGATATTATAGTGCACAAGTGTGCGCGCAGACACAGGTGCACTCCCTCTTCCCTCACTCTCATAGTCCGATGGGACGGCAATCCGACACGACCGGAGAGAGATCAGGCGCAGGACCAACGGCTTATCGTGCTTTCCGAGGCACGGGGGTATCACACCACCAACTTCCAAACTCCGGGCTGTTACTAAGAAATTCCTAATGGAAAAACTCAATAACACTTTGCCCGACCCGGGAATCGAACCCAGGACCCCAGTACGCACAGCAGTAGCGCTGCGCGCGACGCGCTCGTCGCGCTTAGAGGCATAAATTTAGAATATTAGGTTTTGTTTGCATTTTAATCTCTAGTTAAGTATGTTTTATTGCTGGAGTATAGTTTTAATTGTATTTTTTGGTATATTGGCGTGGCTAGCTGACTTGAGGCAAATAATTTAATTTAATGTTCTGTGTCTCGTAATGTTAATTATGTACTTTGCATACCTACTATTGTATAAAATCAAGTTTTTTCTAACTGAACAGACAGCTGTGCTGCTGGGGGCTGGGGAGTTTGTTGCGCCTCTTCTTGCCAGTGAAAGCACTAGGAAGTGGTGAAGGGCGAGCATTTTGGGGGATTGTCTTATGTAATTAAGACGTTCAAAAACTGCTGATTCTCAGCCTAATTTGAATAAATGACCTTTAGGCCCGGACTCCACCAAAGCGAAGATGTGCAGAGCGGAGCGGAGACGTGCAGGAATCGACCAATCACAACGGTTGAAATCCTCATCGCGTCACTCGTCTCGTTTGTGATTGGACGATTTCTGCACGTCTCCGCTCCGCTCCGCACATCTCCGCTTTGGTGGAGTCCGGGCCTTATAACATGCCCATATTTCCTCACAATTTTTCCGTCACAGGTGAAGATATATCAATAAAGAATAAGATATATCACGAGTGCAGAGTTTCGCTAACTAATTGAATTTTTCCCTGTATAATACACACATCAAAAGTGTCTAGGGATCAAGCATTTTTATGCGGATTTCTTGAGATTGAGATGTGGCTTTGTAATAAATTTATGATTTTATAAATTTATATGGATCCTTTTTGGTGCATTTCATAATTTGAATCAGGAACTGTGAATCAAATTCGAGTAAAAGATGAAAATCAGCTGTCAATATTTTCCCTATAAAAACATACAACGCATTGAAGACATTATTAGTGCTACTGTTTCCCTACTACTGATTAAAACCAACGTTATTATGGAGCGGCGACGTCATTTAAGCAGGGAAGAAATGCTCAGAGCCGTGGGAATGATAGAAGCTGGTTCCCGGCAACGTACTGTGGCTTTAGCTCTGAATACAAGTCAGAGTGTTATCAGTCGACTTTGGACACGTTACCGAAGCACTGGTACCGTGGCTGAGCGCCATGGAGGACGGTATCGCTGCACCACACGGAGACAAGACCGATACATTCAAATCTTAACTCGAAGAGCTCCAACAATAACCGCCATGATGTTAGCCGTGAGGCTTCATCACTCTTCAGGGAACTTAATTAGCGACCAAACAGTCAGAAACCGCTTGCATGAAGTGAACCTTCATTCCCGAAGACCGCTACGGGTACCACCTATAGCAATGCACAATCGTAGGATTCGATATCAATGGGCTCTTGAACACAGAAATTGGGCAGAAGAACAATGGCGTTTCGTGTGCTTTTCTGATGAGTCTCGTTTTGGTATGAGACCGGATACAAGACGTATACGACACTGGAGAACCCCTGGACGCCAACAGCCATTAAAATCCTGCCAGGAAGTCCATCCTTATAGTGGTGGAACCATCATGGTATGGGCGGGTATTTGGATCGGCGGAAGAACTGAGTTGATTTGGATCAGAGGCAACCTCAACGCTCAAATTTATGCTGAGACGATTGTATCAGACGTCATCGTTCCTCTACAAGTGCAAATCGGTCCCTTATTTCAGTTAATGCATGATAATGCACGACCGCACACCGCAAGAGTTGTAAGACAGACTCTCGCCGCAGCTAACATCAATGTCCTGCCCTGGCCTGCTCAGTCGCCAGACTTGAACCCGATTGAGCATGCATGGGATATGCTACAGAGAAGAGCTCTGCCGAATATGGAGGGTATCCAGTCGCAAGAAGACCTTTTTTTGTTGTTGCAACGAACATGGGCGGCCATTCCACAGCGTGATTTGGATGAACTCATTTTGAGTATGCCAAACCGATGTTCTTGTGTTGTTAGTGTTCGCGGTAGAAACACGGATTATTAATTGTTTAAGTTACCCAATAAAATTTTAGAGAAAACTGTTATTTCAGTCTTTTTTTCGAACTTTTGTGTTAGTGGTTCAAATGTCAAAAATCCCTTTATTAGGAAAATGGCAAATTTCTTTATTAATGCAAAGGTGACTTGGTTTATCGTTACTGTGACAAACGAAAACACTTTATTTGATGAATCCTTAAAGAAAATTTTAATTAATATCAATCAGGAGAAAAGTTATTGCAAAAATATATGTTGATCCCTAGACACTTTTGATGTGTGTATTTTGGCACACCTATGCCTATACACTAGTCCCGAACGGAATTAGATGAAGCATCGCGCGCTATCCATATGAGCGGATGCTGCACCGCATTTCAGTAGCAGGCGATTAGAAACATTCACATGTTAATACTTCAGTTTTATGGTAACATAGTACTGGAATAATCGCGTTAGATTTTACCGCTCACTATAATTCAACATGATAATCAGTAGAGGTGCAGCAGTCCGGGAATTTAATTGCTTAGCAAATTGACACCCTACGTCAATTTACCGTGTTATACCCATTTCATACAACTGTCAAAGAAATTTCAGTAATGATTTGAATATTGGTACGGACCGTGGTACGGACAATCTAAATTGTTAGTCAATTTTCTTAATATTCAGCTGCATCCGCTGAGATAGGAAGCTGACCCCAACATAGTTGAGTAAGGCTAGGCAGATGATGAGTAAATTTGCTTAACCATTAAGTTCCCTGACTTTACAAAAGTCATTGTTTTTTATCGGAAACTAATGCCGGTTCGATATAATTTATGACATGATAAAGGTGTAAGATAGATAAGTAAACAAATTCGGTAATCGCCGGTGTAGTAAAAATTTTAATAATGTGTGGACTAGCTGAAACCCGCAGTTTTATTCGCAAACGTCCTTTGAATTTGGAGTATTTTGTAAAAAGACTGGAGTCCTGCCAAAAAGAACTCAAAGACTCACGCCTTTTTAAAAGAACTCATGACTGAGTCCTCTAAATCTATATACCTACTTAGTTTGTAGTATTGTAGTAAATAAAATAGCAATTAACAAATTATTGATTTATTAAGTAGGTACGTAACTATTACGTTTCGTTATTATTTTTTTACGTAATAATCGCTCAAATAGTCTAGCTCAAATAACTTAAAAGACTCGAAAGGACTCAGAGGACTCAAAGGACTCGGACTCATGTGACTAACGAGTCCTAGTCTTGCCGACACACACACTCGAACACTATTCAAAAGTCATATTTTATTTAAACTAGGCTGCGAGTCGGCATTTTTTAAATACCTTCATAATGTAATTTTTGACGTTCAAAAAGTGCTGATACTCAGCCTAGTCTGAATAAATGACTTTTGAATTGATTTGTAATCGACTCGGTATTAATAAACACAAAATGAAATATTATTGTCCCTGCCTTTAAAATTCGATGGGTTATCGGCAGGTAGTACGCACGGCTACACATAAAGCTATACATAACTAGTATAAGCTGACTTCTGATTGTACGAAAAACCTATACAATGCGAAGTCAGCTAAAGCTATTTTAGTTAAATCACGCTATGATCCGTAAGACTGAAACTATAGTAAACCTCGCACAGCTACCGGCGCGCGGCGGTCGTGCTGATTTATTTTAAAACTCATACATATCTCAAACAAATACTTGCGTAATTTATATTTATCGCGTTTTGATGTATTGTTCTCTTTATCAACATCGAAAAACAAAAAATAAGCCAAGCTGTTAGTTTTTAACTTATTGGACAAAACAATCATTTAAAAGTTAATAGAGATAATAAAACTAATTATCTTAAACTAAATCATATTCTCGGCATTCGGTTGGTGTCCTGTCATACCAGCTTGTCTTTCAACAAATGCCTCCTCTAAGGCTTTCCACTTGTTTCAGTCCTATGCGATACGTAACCACTCTAGGTACTCTAACTGAATTGTACCATAGAGAATTCTTTTGATTTCTCTAGGGTTCAATTCAGTTATTGTTTTTGTTCATTTCTCTTTCATCGAACAATAAACGGAACAATAAATATTTGGGATTGTAACGGCAATGTTAATGATAAAATTCATTAGAACGCTCGCCGGACGGACCGAGCGTTTGAGCGTTCTAATGATTCTATAATAACAATATTAATTAAAAACAATTTTAAAATTAATTTAGGTGAACACTACTTAGAGTAGTAGAACAATGTCGTTAGCTCACCCTGACCATCGGTGTATACTCATCATCATCGCCAACCACAGCCCGTCTGCACCCACTAAGCATAGGCCTCTCTTTTCTTGTGCCAATCCCCAAGCTCTTGTGCCAATCCCCAAGCTCTTGTGTCAATCCCCAAGCTCTTGTGCCAATCCCCAAGCTTTTTTTTACATCGTTCTCACATATTATAAATTCAACATATGATGTAACTAATAATTTTGTAAAAATATTATTTAAAAAGAGTGTCCATGGAGTTTCTTGCCCGTTCTTCTCCATAGGTACCTACTACGCTTTGGAATGGGCAACTAGCTTCATTTTTTCCTGACTGACCGACTTCTTGACAATTCAAAAGTGCCTGTAAATGGTTTAATTGAAATAAATGCTTTGAGTTTGAGTTTTGAGTTTGAGTTTGAGTTTTGTGCTAATCCCCAAGCTTTTGTGCCAATCCCCAAGCTCATGTGCCAATCCCCAAGCCCTTGTGCCAGCCTCATACAGGGTCTACTTATTAAGTCTGTCAACGAAGATACGGACCCGGCTGAAAATAGTTGATTCGTCAAAACAAGTTTATAATTATTTTTTTCGGACGGGCATATTCATAATATCGGGATTAGGGACAACTGTCAAATCGTGTTGTCATTCAGTCTAATGATAATTATGTCTGTAAGTGATACGGCGCGGCGTAAGAAATACCCGTAACTTCGGCCGTAACTACGGATATCGTGGTAATGGAGGACACTCTCATGTTCTACAGGCTATGGTAACAATATCGTACTAATGGAGTAGACCCCGAGGTTCTACACGCGACGGCAACAATATCCTGCTAATGGTATACCCCTCAGGTTCTACATGCGATGGTAAAATCAACCTGGATCTGTATTTTAGTTTATTGCCAATTGCCATCGACTTCCGAAATTAAAGTTATTTTTCACTTAGTAGTGTTTTTTTTTTAAGTCGGTTTTTTTTTAGTTTTTATTTTTCTTTTTAGTGGGTCTGTTTATAATGTATCTAAGTTACATTAGCCTAATGTCAACTTGCTCATCGCCTTTTACAAAATATTGGTTTTCCCGATGCAGGGATGTTAATTGTTGAGGAGTTCTCCTGGTACTCCACCATCAGCTCCATTTCACCATTCGTATTTTGACAAGCATAAATTGCTTAGCAACCATATAAAAGTAATCGAATCGCAACCCGTGAAATACTTATTATTGAGTAGTTCCGGTGGCCATCTGTGGTCTTCATCATCAGTTCCACTTCACCAAATGGTGCTTTCCGAGAGGTCATGCACGAGTTACTATAAATAATACCTAAATCGCTATATGTAGTAGGCCTATAATATTTAAGAGTTCCATCGATTTCTCCAGGATTCCATCATCAGAACTGGATTTTGACAAAAATGGGACCAATCTGGAAATATATCCTTTTAAATAAAAACATAATTTTCCAAATCGGTCTATAAATGTACTGAGGTAACAAACATAAAAAATACAACCGAATTGAGAACCCAACCCAAGAAAGGAGTCCACCCACTGCCAGTGGGTGACTCAGGGATAAAATGATGATGAGCCTTTCAGTAACCGGATGATAGATTACGGGTGTAAATCTAATTATCTATAGGACAGTGTTCATGCAATTTTCTCTACGACCATAAAATGCAGGTGTCAGAAGGCCAATTCCAAAATCTAGTCGCAGTCTCATCTTGTCAAAATGTAGAGAAATTAGAGGTATTTTTCACAGATTGAGACAGATCAGACTGTGAACGTTCTTAAAGTTACGAGAATTGACCCTCTGCCCTAACGCTAAATCCAGGCAGATTTGTAACTAAGTCGTAACGTTGGAAAACTAAATTCACACTGACATTCACCACGTCCAGGCACCCGGGTACCCTAAATTAATTCCGCCTAAAATTTTAACACGCACCCGTTATTCTAGATGCTTGTTTTATAATACTTATATTGATTTTGATAGTGATTTGTTTGGATGCCATCGAGGAGTTGTTAAATAAACTTGAGCGTTTAAAAAATGTCTGTCAGAATTCGTTTTATTTTTAACCTTAAAAATAATGATCACGATTCTAACTTCCGCAAGATACTCAAGTGGCTCCCTATTCGACTTTGCAGGTACTCTTGTAAATTGTGTTTGCTATTTGCCTTCACGGTATACTCGGTTCGCTTGTGGGATTCACTTTCACCTGAAATCAGGGACTGCCAAACTGTTGCAGTATATTTTATAAGAAAAATTAAGAAAACTATCTTTCCATTTCGTCATGTAAGTTGCATATATGTCTTTATTATAATTTAAATTACATTATAATTACATAATTATACTGTAATGTTATTTATTTTAGAAGTATGTAGGTATATAAGTATATTCTCACATTGTATAAGTAGGTAGTAAGTGTTTTTTGTATGTATTTTGTTTTCACTTGTATTTGCTCGGCTCCTAAGGGTAGTAGCGTAATGCTAAATAAGTAAATAGCCTATAACCTTCCTCAAAAATATTTTTTTCAAATCAGACTCGATCTAGCCTCCAGAAGTTAGCGTGTTCAAACAAACAAACTTTTCAGCTTTATTATTAGTATACAAGATAGTGGTGCAACATTTGGGAATGAATTTAGCTGCATCTAAAATCCTGACTTAGCTCATGACTGTTCGTTACGCAACAAAAGTGCACTTTACAATGCAGCGAAGCGCACCCAGTTTATTGGTCTTGTTCGTAATAAACAAAGCGCTAGTGACGTGATACTCGTCCGTACTAGCTCTCATGTTGAATTCACATGCACACGTCCGTAACTTTGAAAACATGATTTCCCGAGTACCTACTTTATAGGAACAGCTTAAATTTTCTCTAGCCAGTAAATACCGGGTAAGTATTTAACTACGGCGAGGTAATCATCGTTTACAGGCGTTTACAAGTCAGAAATAAAACCAGTAAGGCATTTCAAAAAGTAACGATAGTTATGTACAGACGCCAGCACATCAAGCTACCACTAAAGCATAATGTTTAAAGTTGATTGGGAAAATTTAACAGTTTCTGGTAGCTTAATGTGTTGGCGTCTGTACATATGTATGTAAAACGATCCACCTACGGATTCGGCTGTCAAACGATCAAGTTTTCACTTGGAAATTGGAGATAGGAGATTTAAGGTGTAAAAAATTACAAATTGCTATCGCAAATTAACGTAGGTACCTAACTAAAAACATGGCAACATATTGTCCAGGTGCGGGCGCGTTTTTCCCGCGGCGACTTCTTTCGCATTTTCAACGCACTGCGACGAGAGTTGAAAATGCAGTGCGCGATAAATTCACACCGCGATATTTTTATGTCCGTGCGAAAGTGGGTTAAGTCCGTACGCCATGGCGTTCATACAGAATACAATACAGGAGTTCTAGCACAAATTTGATATGAAATTTTTCTAGAAAACTCGGAACAACAGTATACTTACACGTATACATACGTCAATATGATTGCAATATACTTTTCTATTAAAATCCTGCTTTCAAACCGATTTATTTCCACTGAAACAAATATAAATTTTTTGACGTTCGAAAAGTGCTGATTCTCAGCCTAATTTGAAAAAATGACTTTAGATTTTAGTTTTTTTTTTTATACCTGTCTAAAGGGATTTCAAAATTACTAGTACTGTGGAAATAGTCATAACTAGCACTTCGCCCGCGACTTCGTCTGCGTGTTTTCGTACCAAATTTCAAGTTTATTAACTCAAGCAATAAGATTTTTCATACAAACAAAATCCCCCCTTTTCACCCTTTTAAAGGTCGAATTTACAAAAACCCCTTCTTAGTGCTCCCCTACATAATAAAAGGAGGCCGTATGCAATATTTCACGTTCCTAGTCCTTGCAGTTTCGGCTTTGCGTTGATATGTCAGTCAGTCAGTTTCTCCTTTTATATATTAGGTCGGGGCAAAAGTATTTTCGTATTTTTCATACAAAAAAAAAAAAATCTTTTAGGTTTAATTTTTAATTTATTTATAATATGTATGTGCCGTTTTGATCGATGACTTGTTGCCATCTTTTGGGCAATGCCATGATCCCATTGCTGTAGAAGTTTTGAGATTTTTTATCAAAAAAATCTGACAGGTAGTTTTCACAGTGTTCTTTTGAGGTTAACTTTATGCTTCCTAAAGAGTTCTGAAGTGACCGAAACAGGTGAAAATCTGATGGAGCAAGATCAGGGCTATACGGAGGATGCATCAACACATCCCAGCCAAGCTCTCTCAATTTTTGCTGAGTGGCTATAGATGAGTGCGGTCTGGCGTTGTCGTGAACACCACGCCCTTCCTATTCGCCAGCTCCGGTCGGTTTTTCTCAATAGCTTCTTTTAACCTCATCAGTTGTTGACAGTAGAGGTCAGAATCGATAGTTTTACCCGGCGGCAAAAGCTCATAGTGGACGATTCCTTTCCAATCCCACCAAACACACAGCATCACTTTGTTCCGAGTCAGGCCGGGCTTTGCCACGGTCTCTGGGGCTTGTCCATGCTTCGACCACGATCTTTTTCGGACATTCTTATCGTAAGTGATCCATTTTTCATCACCCGTAATCAACCGTTTAAGAAATGGGTCGGAATTATTACGTTTCAACAAAGAATCGCAAATGGTAACGCGTTGCATTAAGTTCTCTCAGTGAGATCATGTGGTACCCAAATATCAAGTTTTTTCTTGTACCCAGACTTTTGTAAATGCCGTAAAACTGTTTTGTGATCAACATCCAGTTCTTCAGCAATATCATAACTACTATTATGTCGATCTTGCTCCACTTTTTTCAAAAATGGCACTGACTTTATCCGTGACAGGGCGTCCAGAGCGAGCTTCATCCTTGACACTAAAATTTCCTGACTTTGAAACGCTTGAACCACATTTGTGTTACTCGTATTGATACCGCATTAGGTCCGTAAACCACACAAATTTTATTCCCGGCGTTCGTCGCATTTTTACCTTTTTTGTAATAAAATTTTAAAATGTACCGAATTTCTTCGTCACATAATTACGTTCATGTTGCTTGCTTGAAAAACAATTGAGAAATGGCGAGAACTAGTTTTTTTATTATTTATTGCATCTATAAAATGTCAACATTTAATAGTATTAAAACCAACCAGTTACATTCAGTACTGCCAAAGAGGTTTGATTACTAACAATAGATTCAAAATACGAAAATATTTTTGCCCCGACCTATTATATAGATAAACCATGTATGAAATTGTAACGTAAACTGAACTTTGTGTAAAAGTTTGTTTTTCAAAAACATTTGTTTACATTGTTTACTTGATTCGAAACAAAATCGCAAACAAACTATAGAAACAGAATTACGATTTCAAATAAATGATTAAGTATTATAATAAAACTTACCTTTTTCTCAAGTCCCAGCAGAATCGCAAAGCCGAGAATGAAAATAATGGTGGTAGACTTGGTCATGGTATACAAGGATATTGTGACCAGCTCCAGGCCCCAGTTTGAGAAGCCGACGTCAATCCCGCTGGCCAATCCCGTCGGCCCGACTGACTTGAGGCAAGTCATGAAGGGCAGCAGCAACTGAGGAGTGCCCGTGATGATGTGGAGGACCAGCCTCACGACGACTGACAGGATCCACTTCACTATGAGGTGGTACATCACCACTGTGAGTGGGAATTTGAAGTCCTGGAAATGAGAAATTGGGTTAGTTGCATAGCACTTGGCAGTATTGATTACAGGCTTCTGTTCGCGTGAAATTTCGGCCAAAGACCCACCGCATCGCATACTATTCCGCATAGTAGTCCGCCCGCGGTTTACTTCGTTTTCATTTAGCGTTCTTTCTGACATTTTTTTTCTTTTTGCACGGCTCCTAATGGTCGTAGCGTGATGTTAATTAAACATATAATATAATCATTATTATATGCTAATTAACATCACGCTACGACCTATATCTAATCTTATATATAAAATTCTCGTGTCACAATGTTCGTTCCCGTAATCCTCCGAAACGGCTGGACCGATTTGTATGAAATTTTGTGTGCATATCGGGTAGGTCTGAGAATCGGCCAACATCTATTTTTGATACCCCTTTTTTTGCAAAATGACGTTTTCGGGGTCAGCTAGTTATTATATAATATTGTATTATAATATTAACAGTTTTATATTTCTTTAAATGAAATGACAAATTAGTGCGAATTTTGCTATTGCAAACTACTTAGATGAATTGGGTAAGTACCTACATTTTTGAAATGTTGCCGTGCCCATTATTATTTATTACCTACGTGCCACCAATGGCACGCGTGCCAATGGTTCACCACCCCTGCTCTATAATATTAATTCTATTCCGCACAATGTTTTCGGTTTTCAATCTCGTATCTAAAGAACAAATAGCTGTGGTCTGTCGTATCTATTTTATACCATTTTTCCTTATGGCAATTATGGCATGGTCAACAATTCTGTTTCCCTTCACCGTTTTTTAAAAGCAGTGGTAATGAAATAATTTACACAAATTAAAGCGCCCGACTGGGTTCGAACCACAGATATAGATAGACCTAGATAACGCAAGTATCAAACGTGCCATTTTTTTGACTAAGTACCTACTATACAAGCACTCTTTCTCACTCACGCTCACCCAGCAGTATTCCGGGCTGAGTGCGAAAGTGGCGGCTTACGATTTTTGTACGTAAGCTGGTGCGATTTTTGGCACGTGAAGAAGTTGCTCTTGCGTTATCTAGGTGTATCTATGTCTGTGGTTCGAACCTACAACGTAAGTCGCGATCATAGAAATGTAAAAAACTTCTTTCTTATATCTATGGTCGCGATCATTATCACTGGGCCACCATAGCATCGTGAGCAAATCAGAAAAGCAAAGTGTTTAAGTTTTTCCGTAACGTATTTTCTTTCTTTCCTTTTTTTTTCTTTTTTCCATCAGGCAAAAAGAAAAAAGAAAAGAATTCGTGCCCAGTTGATGGCAATTGGCTCTCCCCCTATTACATGGGACTTAAGCATAACTAGCGAAATGGATGGATAAATGTACAGACGCGCCAGCACATCAAGCTACCCGAAACTGTAAAATTTTCCCAATCAACCTTAAATCTTATGCTTTAGCGATAAAGTTGAAAATCTATAGGGAAATTTGACAGATTGTAGTAGCTTGAATCTTGATGTGCTGGTGTCTGTACTACAGTTACACTTCTGCCAAACCCTTCTGGGAAAACAGGCGTTATGCTAGGATGTTGATAGTACAGGGTGTCTCAGAACGGTCCGACTACTTTGAGAGTGAACGAGACGCAAACAAAGCGGGGTGAAGGCGAGGGGCAGCGGGATTGTCCGAAAGGGTTACCGCTACCCCGGAACACAAAGGGCTAAGGAAGGAACACGGGTGGGTTTTAGTCAGTAAGAGTCTGACACTCCCTTCTGCTCCACCCAGAGCGGGAGGGGTCATTCGATGATTTCCCATCCTGAAAAAAAAAAAAAAAAAAAAGGCGAGGGAGGGGTAGGGTTTGAAAGATCTTTTCTTACAGTTTTGGTTGCCGCCATGCCTTACACGGGAGAGCAACGCTCATTTTGCGTACGCGCATATTTCGAGAACAATTGATCGTTCATGCGTGTTCGTCGGTTATTTCGACTTCACTATGAATTGCGCAATATTGGAGAAACCCCTAGTAATGCCACTATCCTCGCGTGGATCCAGGCATTCAATCATGGTCGTCCCGGTCGAGAACCCCTGGAAACATCGAGTTGGTTGCGAATTCCGGAGACGGTGAATTCGGCGCGCTATGTTGAGATGATACGCAATTTTTTTGGTCCGAAACTTAGAGAAAGTGAGCACTACAATTTTCAATCGTGGTTCCAGCAAGATGCAGCCACTGCGCATGCACCTAACAACTCGCGAGCAGCATTGCAAGAGTTGTTTCCCGAAAAAGTGATTTCTCAAAGGGGTAACATTGAGTGGCCACCACGGAGCCCTGATTTAACCGCACTTGATTTCTTGTTGTGGGGTTATCTTAAAAGTGTTGTCTACGAGAACAATCCACAAAGTTTGGTAAATTTAAGAAGAAATATTGAAGAGAAGATCATACTGATTCCTCAGCAACGTCTTCGAAAAGTCAGTCTGCGACAATGTCCGCAAAAGGTTTGAAGAGTGCCGCCAAAGAAACGGTCGTCGAATTTTAATCACCTGATCACACAAATAATAGACATTGGCCCCGATTCTGTTGCTCACAAACTAAACTAAATTTAAGTTCAGTGCATCTTTTTCTTTCTATTCCATTATGAAAAGGACAGAAGATAAATATTAGTTTAGTCCTGTCAAATTAGTCAGCGCCTGACGTAAATTGACGTATTTTTAGTAGCCAATTTTTTAATCGCGTCTAAAATTGTCTATGGATTATCTAATTTTTTTTATTTTTATTTTTATTTATTTTTTTTTTTGTTTTGAAACACTTTTTGTGATCTTTAAAATACATTCCTCAGAATCATATTAAAATAATCATAATTTAAATGTGTTTATATATTTTCTTAAGATTTATTTTTTGTTAGCCGGTATTCTAGGTACACACGGCTACACATCAAGCTATACAAAACCAGTTTACGCTGGTCTCGCATCGTACGGAACTCCTATACAATGTGAGATCAGCTTATACTGGAAATGTATAGCTTGATGTGTAGCCGTGTGTACTACTTGGCAAAGGCCTCGCATTTTTTCTTCCAAACCTCTCTGTCTTGTGCAAACTCTTAAATATTTAACCTAAAATAATAACCTTAACCTTAAGTAATATACCTAATTGTAAAAATACTTAATAATTCGACCGTAGCAATTAACATTGTCGGATCTACATAATCGCAAAACTGTAGATCCGACAATGTTAATTGCTACGGTCGAATTATCTTTTTCTAGCTGCGCCCCGCGGTTTCACCCGCGTAAGTTTTGATCCCGTGGGAATATCGGGATAAAAAGTATCCTATGTGTTATTCTGATGTATAAGGGTAGTTCTACGATAAGAGGTTTTAAGTTCATAGAGAATACGGCCGCGGAGAAAAGTTGCTGTTTTTTCATTCAACACTTATATTACGATTTTTGTCCTATTTATGTATCTTTTCACGTAAGGGCAGGTCACTTTATGCATATTTTATTACTTTTTACAAGGCCAGGGTAAATACATTGGGCAGGGTAGAGACAATAAGATCAGGGTAGATACTTATTTAGCCAGGGGAGAGAATTTGTGACAATAAAAGTAACAAAATTAGTAAAATCAACTTTAATTAAACATTGTACTTAACATAGAATCAGACTATCATTTTTACCAATCATATTAAACATTAACAGACTATTATTATTTCAACCTGCTCTGAAATTTAAAACAAAAATGTCTTTAGAGTCATTACAATACAACAAATAATAAAATATTCTTTTATTAATACTAATTATACAACCTATAACGTTAAATGCGCAAAACCTCATACACCCCAATTATAGCATTAAGTTAAAAGCATAATACAATGACCAAAACTATTTTTTAAAGCTATTTTTATTAAGAAAATCGTGTTGATCCTAGCGTTAGTATATGCATTCAAAATTGAGTCTTATTGGCTTAAAATAAGACTTAAGACTTCTTTGGCTCAATCGGCGGATAGTATGGCAAAATACATACCTAATTTTTGAAAAAAAAAACGTATATTAAAAATGACTGAAATCGATTCAGTAGTCAATTATAAACAAACTATTTTCAGGTTTTGCGCATTTAACGTTACACGTTGTATAGACTAGCGTCTTTTAAGTAATACAAATAATCAGACTTGCGATAATCAGGATAATTTTCATATTACCTGTATCTATGTTACATTTCACTAAATGAACATGTTTTAATCATAAAATAAAATTAAAAATATAAATTAAAGTCACTCTCTTGCCTCTATTGCTCTCTAGGAGTCATTTGGTCGACAGTTTTTATAATTCCTTTCTCTTTCTTTTTTAAATATTTTGCCTTTTCTTTTTGCTTTTGCGATTCATATTTTTCGGGATCATTTTTAATCTTTTCATATCGTAGTCTCGCTGCTTCACGTTTCTTCTGTAATCTTTCTTCACGTGTTAACTTTTTCCGCGGTTCCTTGATCTGTAACAATATTAGACAATAATGTAATAACAATATGAACTGAGAACCTCCTTTATTTTTCAGTTTTAAGAATTTACCAACACTATTTAAATCTGTTTGTTGATAAAAATATGCTATAACTAAGTTTGTTTGCACTAACATTATCTCCCCTGGTCAACAAGTCTCTCCCCTGACAGTTATCTTGCCAGGGGAAATATGGCAGGGAAGAGACGTTTTCATGATAAATTTTATTGTTTTAATTGACATAAGAAATGTTTCTGTAAATTATGTATCACACTTTAACTATTACATTATTATTAAATTAGACCAGTAAATGCAAATAAATTAAATGAATAATATAACTTTTATGACTTACCAGTGGAGAGACACAATGACCTCGCGAAACCACCACTTTGAACCAACGCGTCGCAACAACTAACAAATGTCGGCGCCCTTAAGGGCTCACGTGTTTGCATTGCTAATTTCACGTTGATAGATGACCTGGAGCGCTATTTGGAATATGGCCGTTTTAAAATTTGTGTTTGTAGTAGCCGAATGAAATTTGCCAGGGTAGATACCCAAAAACATTGGGACAAAAGTTAAGTTTGAAAAATATTGCAAATAAATAAATTTTGTTCTATTTTTCCTTAACAATACATAAATATATTTATTGAAATTTGTGTTTAACTTACTTTAGTTTAATAACTGATACAAAGAAGGTATGTATCGTTTGCAAATTAAACTGAAACCGACAGGGGGACAGGCCAGGGTAGAGACTTTTTTAGACTTTACAAGGAATTTCAGAAAAATATACTTTAATTAGGCATTTAATCGTGACATTATTTAATAAAGTGCATTTAGGTGATGTGTTTCATTGCAAAAAATAACAACTTATAGAATAAAATTTATATTTTAAACTGATTGCCGCACAAGTTACCTCTTATCGTAGAACTACCCATAAACTATATTACTGTAAAGTTTCATCAAAATCCGTTCAGTAGTTTTTGCGTGAAAGAGTAACAAACATCCATCCTCACAAACTTTCGCATTTATAATATTAGTAGGAAGTAGGATAGTAGGATTAGTAGGAAGTAGGATTAGTAGGAAGTAGGATTTTCTAATACATAAAATTCTCGTGTCACCATGTTTGTAACAAAACTCCTCCGAAACGGCTTGACCGATTCCTATGAAATTTCGTGTGTATATTCAGTAGGTCTGAGAATAGGATGTATACTATTTTTTTTATTTTATTTGCAAAACAACGTTTGCGGGGTTAGCTAGTGAGTTTAAAAAAAAAAGTTTAAAAACTAAAACCCGAATACTGAAAAGGATAACACAAGAAAATACAGCATGCGACCACGGGAAGGTACTTTCTTGTTTCATCCTTTTCAGTAGTTGGGTTTTAATCTATAAACTTTTTTTTTATTTAATTATTTTGGGGCTTATTTAAAAAAATATCTATATTTTTGAAATGTGCTAATTAAGCCCTTTCATTTGATACCCCACAAGGCACTATCGCAAAATATTTATTTTTAGGGCGCCATATCGAATTTAGTGTGACGTCACATAGCCTAAAACCAGCGGACGGTCAAGACGCTTCTAACTATACCTCATTTGTCAAATTACTACATATAAGTACTTTTGAAGTTATGAGGGTACAGATGAACATACATACATACCGTTAAAAATCATAACCCTCCTTTTTGCTTCGCTGTAGTCGGGTAAAAATAAAGGTACCTACTTCTAGTTAAATAACTAACTAACTTTTGACAGCTCCAGAATGAGGAATACCACAGGAAAAATGATCAGCATACCAAATATAATTAAACAATTCATCAGATAATAATATTTTTTCAGGTTTGGATGGTTTTAACTATAAGTTTAGCTATAATACTTATCATATCGTCATAAACAAAATATTGGGTGACATAACTAAAACAAAGGGAAACCCAGAAAGATACTGCCATGCAAGATAAACAAGACTACATTATTAGCAAATCTATATTAATATTATAAAGCTGAGGAGTTTGTTTGTTTGGTTAAATGCACTAATCTCAGGAACTACTGGTTCGAACAGAAAAATTCTTTTTGTGTTGGGTAGTCCATTTATCGAGGAAGACTAGGCTATATATAGAACATCACGCTACGACTAATAGGAACGGAGCATTAATGAAAAATGTTGCAACAATGGGAAAAATTCCTATTGAGAGCTTTTGTTGCGTGAGCTGCGTAAACAGTTAAAGTTACGCAAAAATAATGTATGACGGAATTGTTCCCCCTTAAAAGTTATATAAAAAAGTCTGCGACAGCATATGTCTACCTTTTAAGGTTGAATCACAACAACTATTTGCAAATTAGATCTAAAATAATGCATTATTTGCTAAGGTGTTTTATAAACATAACTAGCTGCGCCCCGCGGTTTCACCCGCGTAAATTTTGATCCCGTGGGAATATCGGGATAAAAAGTATCCTATGTGTTATTCTGATGTATAAGCTATATTACTGTAAAGTTTCATCAAAATCCGTTCAGTAGTTTTCGCGTGAAAGAGTAACAAACATCCATACATCCATACATACAAACTTTCGCATTTATAATATTAGTAGGATAATATTAATCCTTATGCAAATAAATATGTTATTCATCACAAATTCACAAGTATTTAATTTTGAACAATATTGCCCTTGACATCATTTGATTTCAATGAATATCATAGGAGATAAATCCGCATGGCCGCCGCTAGCTCTGCGAGGTTTACTAATAATCTTAAAGCAATGGAATATTATTTTAATAGGTTTTTTCCTCAAATTAACGCGGGTGAAACTGCGGGGCACTACTAGTAATATTATAACTTTAAAAAGCACATCCTAAACATTCATCTTTCTGATTATTACGCCAAAGTACGCACAGCGGCAAACTTAAATTCCAGCACAGCGAGAAACATAAACACGACGCAACAAAAAAAATAAAACATGTAAAACGTGAAGCAAACAGTATGTAACTGATAACAGAAGCCTTACCGTCAGGAGCCATCTCTGGTAGAATGTGAGACCGATGGACAGCGAGAAGTAGAGGAGAATCAGACCCAAGGACAGCACGCTCTTCTGGACGCACACATCAGACCATTTCGGCTTCGGCTTCGTTGTAAACACGTCCTCATCACCATCTGACTTCAAAGGCAGCTGTTCATATTTTGCGCCTGGCATGGTTAGCGCAGGACGACGAAACCGCTTTCAGAAACTCACTATGGCGCATATCAGCAGAGATTTTCGTTCGGAAGAATTTTAACAACTTTAAAACAAGACTTCCTAAAAAGTTTCCCGATTCCCGTTTCGTTTGCGATGCGTTCCGTTCCGTCTTGTGTTGCACCACAGAAGTCTTTGACCATAGACTGTCTATATTATGACGTTTAAGAATTTACATTGATAACAATGTTGCTGGTGATGAAAATTAAGTGTCAACTTTGTGCTTTTTTTTGTGAATTTGATCATCTTACCAAATATGTTTATAATTGGTAACACAGTTGCATTTGCTGAAACGTGAAATATTTTTAGGATTTTCTCTGTTGTTTGATTTGTAACCAAACTCTGATAAGAGAGACTCTGATAATACCTGTCAGTGCAAAAAACATGTAATTGTGAAAAATGTTTTTGTTCATGAATGGTTTCGGTGGTTTCGTCGATTTCTTCAACCGTAACAAAAGCAGGGACTTAAAACGTTACTCAAAATACCGTTACCCACAGTTCCGGTAACGATAATTTGTACCGTTGCACCAGGAACGTAACAAAATTAATTCCTTACCTATATTGTTAATGATAGCTCTAAAGTTACATAAAATATCGTTCTACGAAAACTATATTCTTTAACGTTATGTTTTGTAACATTATTGATATTTTTAGGTTCTAATATAGTTGCAAATTTTGGAACGTTATACGATAACATTAGTGGTAACGTAACGAAATTCATTTCATTTTCAAGTCCCTGAGTAAAAGTACCTACCCTACGTTATATTATATTTATATTGTAGTCTCTGGTAAAAGTGCTCTGTCTGATAAGGATGGGAATTTTTCCCAAAAAGATTGATTCTTGAATCGATTCGAATCGAAATCTAACTACATTCACAAAAAATCGAGTTCCAAAAGATCGTTTTTTTTTCATAATATTCATCAAGGCAACTGAGTCCACAGTCATCTAGTAATCTTTAGTTTAGTATTAGTAGTGTTTGCGTAATACATTCAACTAATTGTAAATAGTTTAGTAGTTTTTTTCAAAATAATGAAAATCGAACTTCGATTTTCAAGGTTGAAATTACGATTCACTGAATCGATTCAGTACTCAAAAATTTATTAAAAAAATCGATTTTTGAGTTTCAAAAAATCGATTCTTTGATTAATCAATCTCAGACAGACTGACAGATCGCCATCTTTAGACTCTACCCTACTGTCTTTGTCTTTTTCAGTCCTTGGACTGCTGAATCTGTTTCAAAATAAATGTTGAATTGAAAGATACGGACACAGTTACGTACTACTTTTTTAAAATGAAGTATTATTTTGATAAATCCTATAAATATAACGCGTAGTTTATTAGTGCAGTATTTTGCTTTAAATCATGTCAACATTTTTTGTTTTGGTTTGAAGACAGGTGATTGTTATTCAAGATGACTGACTCAAGTTCGTTTACGTCCCTATTTGCTTTGGTGGACAGTCATTTATCGAAGTGTAATTTGAACAACAGTCCAAGCGAAGATGGGCGGGTCGGATCGTTGCCAATGCCGATGTTAAATCTCCCTCGGGGACTGTCAGACACTAGGCTCACTTCTCCTCCACAAAGATTACCTATCCCGTCATTCAGTTTGAGTGAGAGCCCCATCACCAATGTCCTCTCAGAGCAGTTGTCCAACATGCTCAAAGCTAAAGAGCTAAAAAAGCAACAAGAGATTGAACAAGAGAAACTGCAAGAGGAGATGAGAAAGATGGCAATAGAGGAGCAAAACTGTGTGATTGATCTGATGAAAGCAGTGCAGAAACCTGGGCAACCTGAACCACAACACACACAGGAAGTCATCAGCCCGAGTAGTTCCTTTGATTCGCTGGTTTTTGAATACGAAGAGTTTGTTAGCAATTCTCCAAACCGGGCAAGATCGCTAGAATCAATACCACCAATAGAGCCTGAGCCATTACTACCTCTTAAAACAGACATGTCGTACATACTGAAAGAGAAAATCAAGATGGGAAAGTGCTCAGCCTTTGGGAAGGTGTTAACTGCTCGATTGAGACCTGTCGCTGCACCATACTTACGTGAAAAGGTCCCTTCAAACATTATCCGATTTGACTTCAGCACAAAATCTCCATGTGACTTGATTAAAGAGAAGTTGAAGAGGAAGCCCGTGCACACTTCAAGTAACACATACCATGACTTTTTCTGATTAATGGGTGTCGCTATTGATGACAGTGACTCTGATCAATAGTAACATTAAACCAAAGATTATTAAATGTTTACTATTGATTGGGGCTACTTCAATCAGTAGCACTTCTCATTGAATCATTAACCCTTTGTATGCGGGAATGTGGATCCACAAGAAACACAATTCTGTAACTATGGCATGCAATCGGTTAATCCATCTAGATGTAGTTTATCAGATTAAGGGTTCCGGGAGTAAATTATATTTTTGTCTTTTGTTACGTAGTATTTTGATGATGAAAGTGTCATCAGTCAGTCAGCATTTAGACTGTGATGGTATATTTGTTCAGTAGACTCATGCATTGTTATTACTTGACTTGTATCACATATCTATAAAAGTAATTTCATACAATGCACCTTTATAATAATAATAATAATCTATTTATTTCAGAACCTTACCTTACCTTTTTTACCTTTATGCATTCTCCAGATATAAAGATGTTCAGTAATATATCGAGTAAACTGATCAATTTATTGTATCTTACAAATAATAAAAAGTCAGGAAGCATAACTATGAACAAAATCAATGGGAAATTCAGCTCCAAACTTCACTACATTGACAAAACACCTCGAGCATTTGAAGGAAAGAACCCACATGCAAATAAGCCAAACAGCTGCGCTCGCGTAAAGCGTTGTATTCCGGCAAGCGCTGTGATTGGTTCTGGTGCGCGGTGGCCTTTTCGGCAACGCCCACCGTGGTAAACAATTGCATGGTGTGCCATTTTTGAGCTTGAGTTACATTTCTAGACTTTTATTATTTGTAATATCTCTATTGGACACTAATATTTATAGACTCGTGTATTAGAACTTAGATGTGTACTGTTTTGCCAATTTGGCTCCTAAATAATATTTTGTATAGCCAGAGAAAAGGCTAATAATAGTCGATCAAAATATCTTAGCCACTCCGCAGTAATGGTAACACTTGTGTAGTCAGAGGCCAAATACTTGATTAACTTCATTAGGGTGAGCTGGTACACATGTGTACCACAAGCTGTACAAATTTGTACCAGCTCATCCCCGAGACGAGTGCTCAGTCGTACATTAGTTTTCCAGTGTATTTTACTAGCTGACCCGGGGAATTGCCTCAGGATGAATGTATGAGAAAATTAATTATCTACCAAAAATTTTTTTCGTCAAATTTTCACATAGTTTAACAGTTATTCTGCTATTCGGGTCGGAGACACATCCAACAAATTAAAGATCATTAAAATCGGTCCAGCCATCTTGAGTTATAAATTGTGTAACTTTGTTTTATTTATATAGATGTGTGTCTAAAATTATTTGTGTAGAATAAGAATGGCATTGTCACGAGTATAATTAATTCTCAATTTTGTAATAATAATGATAAGTGAATATAATCATAATGATTTGTATTAATATGATGTAATCAAAATTTGAATTGAATTATAGTAATAAAATACAGTCTAGAAATTAATAACTGAAATAAATTGTGTGCAAACATGTTGAATAAAATTATTTTTTTATAAGGATAGTTATGAACATAAAGACGATTTTAGATAAAAAATTATATTTTAATATTGTGACTACAAATTCACTCCACAGTTGCATTAGCAACTGCTTTTAAATGTTAAAAAACAACAGTGTTGTGTGTCAACTCATTAGTTTTATGGATGTCAGTAGTTGTGATTTGTGTCTTTTAGCCACCTAGAGCATTCCTGTGTGAAATACCACCGAAATGTTACTTTACAAAAGAAAACAATGCAACTTATTGAGATATTTGTAAATAAAACACTAAGTAATTCATAACATAGATTTTTATTTCTTCAGAAATTGCTATCTACAAAAATTGCTCAAAATGTGTATGGCAAGAAATTTTAAAACTACTTAATAATAAAATTAAACATTCGATTATGAAAACCACTAAATAAAGGAAAAATCCTCCTAAAGCTAAAAACCATTATGTTCAAAGTAGGTAATAAGTGTGTAAACATGGAGACATGTTCAAACTGTGCACAAGACGTAGGTGCAGCTCGGCCTACGAATACACAGCTTAGACAAATGGAAGCTTTCACTGTTTTACAGAGGAAGACTTATATTTACGAAGTCGGTATTACCATAATTACATTTCAAACTTGCTAGTCGGTAGGTATAATAATGTTAGACACTGAGCAAATAGAATAAATGACAATGAGTTAATAAACATTAGTGTCAGTACTACAACATCAAATATCTGTAGGAAAGCCTATAGATTCCCAATTATACACCTAAAAAGGCCAATTCACTTCGAAACTGCTTTATTAGTAAATTGTTTCATACTTTGTTGATTCCATCGATTGGAAATTTCTGTCTATACAGGGTGAAATTGAAAACATGCGACAAATCGAAATGGGAGATTGTACTCATCATTATGAACAACTTTTACTAAGGGAACAAAGCTGCAATCGCGAAAAAAAAATCAGTTGTTCCCTACATTTTGACGAGTTATCCGAACATAAATGTAGGGAACAGATGATTTTTTTTTCGCGATTTCAGGTTTGGTTCCATAGTAAAAGTTGTTCATAATGATGAGTACAATCTCCCATTTGGATTTGTCGCATGTTTTCAATTTCACCCTGTATAATTTGGCGCACAATAGGGAGGGACATGTGTAATTGTGTATCTAAAGGCATAACCGGTACTATACAATCCTGCTTTAATTATATCTATGTATGTGTTTATAATTAGACTAGGCTATTGCAGCACGCGGCTTGTATAAGCTATGGCGAGGTTATATTTCCCATTAATGAACCATCGAAACGTAATCTGTGACTTACACAAACTTGCTAAATTTTGTCATAAGAACTGAGTGTTGAACTAATAATCCTTACTTTTTACTTTACTTTTAAGACCTAATTTATATGTTATTTCTAAATACCTATTTACTTACAGTCTATATTTCCATCTTGCCCAACTAGTTCATAAAGGAACGGAAAGTTTTAAAAGAGACGATAATGCCCACGATTCTGTTGTTCATAAACTAAATTAAATTTAAGTTCTGTGCATCTTTTTTTTCTATTTCAATATGAAAAGGACAGAAGATTAATATTAGTTTAGTCCTGTCAAACTAGATAATCCATTGACAAGTTTAGACGAGATTAAAAAATTGGCTACTAAAAATACGTCAATTTACGTCAGGTGCTGACTAATTTGACAGGACTAAACTAATATTTATCTTGTCCTTTTCTTAATTATATTTTCTTATTTTTTTTTTTATTATATTTTCTTCATTAATATAGGCAACAGTATAGAACAGTGGTGGATCAGTTGTAACGGCCCCGCTATCAAGTTGTAGGTCGTAGGTACGAAGCCAGGCAGGCGCTTTACTTTGTAACTTTGTGTAAATAATTTCATCGCCACTGCTCTCAAAACGGTGAAGGAAGACATAGTGAGGAAACTGGCATGTCCTAGAACCAAAAATTCGAAGACGTGATTTATGTACAGTCAACAGCAAAAGTAGATGATTAAAATCTGAAATTCAACTAATGAACGGAGTTCGCGTCAGAACTGTGTGGCGTCGAAGTAGTAAATGTTTGGTATAAATTTACAATCACATACTTTTGAATCACTTTGACGCCACACAGTTCTGACGCGAACTCCGTTCATTAGTATTGAATTTCTGATTTTCATCATCTACTTTTGCTGTTGACTGTATCAACTCGCACTGGGCCCGCGTAGTAGATTACAGCCCACTCCCTCTCACAGAGAGGAGGCCTGTGTCCTAGCAATGGGAACATTTTAAGCTGATGATGCTATAAGTATAGGCACCCGCATCGTTGTCAATTAATTCCTCCTGTCATGGCACCTACTGGGCTTCAGTAATTTGACGTTACACGAAGAAGAAGAACTCAATGAAGCCTGCTTAAGGCGCCACTTTTCGAAATTTTCTATACAAATTTCGGGAGAATATGACTCTACTGTTTGACATTGTGCATCCAAAGTTAAACATGATATCGTTTTGACTTATTATTAATTGTGTCTGTACGGAAACAGAATAGTAAAATAAAAAGCCATTAAAAAGTTATGAGCCACCAAAGATTCGTTTTTCTTGCTATTTTTAACGTAACTTTTGGTGTAAATAAGTAGGTAATAAAAGAACTGTGAAATCTTCAAAACCAAGTCCGTACCGATAAAGCTCAGTTATCGAAGAGATCAATAAATTTTATTTGTAATTGATTTATGCAGTGGTTTTTTCATAAAACTCGATTTTCCGAAGGACTTTTCGAATCTTTTTACGCGCCTATCAGTTCGGAACGGTGTTTCTTTGCGTGAGAACTAGACGTTTTTCGTGTAGACTAGCGTTTAACTGCTCATCACTGATACTAGCACTGTCGGACACGAAGCCAGGCGAGACAGCATGCTTTTTGGCCATGACCACCAGCGAGTTCGAGCTCGCGACTAGTTTACTCTTAAAAACTAAAGCTAAGCAAATAATACATTTCACACATCGTAGATCAGATATAAACTAGTTGTCAAAATGGTTGTCCACTGTGTTTTATTTGAACTCTTATATTGCTTTAGATTACTAAAAAGGTTAAGGTAAGGAAGAGTTAGTTTTTATGATAAAACAGTAGGTACTCCTCTTTCATATCTAATACAAAATTTGTGGTTTCTTACATCCTAATCAAGCACTAATATTGAGATTTTAGTATCTACAGGATTGGCAAATATTATTTACATGAATATCTTTCAACAATAAATACAAAAGTTAAAATATGTTCATTAATGTTATTAAGAGGAAATGCGGGTAGTCTTTTCTCCATAGAAACGCTCTCGCCTGTTTTATTTCTGGTTAGTGACCATAAAACAATGATTTTTTACAGAATAATAAATATTATCTACTTGTATGTCCCTTTGTTTTCCTTTTTCACGATACATTATTTTTATAAGTACCCTCAAAAAATGCCGATTTAAACCGCTGTCAACAGAGGCCTAGTGTACAAATTTGACAACTATTAATGAAATAAGAAAAACATAGGGACACAGTATATATCCTTCTTATTCAGTTTATAAAATATCTTTTAAATTGGTCCAATATTGGAGGAGGAAATAGACGAGGGCCATACCTCAAATTATGACTTTTTACTTAGGCTTTTTCAAAAGTCTCTCCGACCGCATTTCCTCTTAAAACCAATTAAAAAAAAAAAAACAAGAAATATTTTTTAAAACTGCAATAATGGTTAAAACATTTAAAAATATCAAACAGGAACATTAAATGTAAATACATATTGAACTTATTATATAACTATACAAGGCGTAACAGAACAAACGCAAGTCCTGAAAGTGTTCATAATTGACTGCTGAATTGATTTCAGTAACTTTTAATATAGGTATTTTTTCAAAAATTATGTACTTTTTCATACTAACCGCCGATTGATCCAAATAAAATTAAATCTTATCTCAAGGCAATAAGGCTCAATTTGAAATGCATAAAGTAATGTTAGTGTCAACACGATTTTCATAATAAAAAATAGCAAGCTTTAAATAAGTTTTGGTCATTGTATTATGCTTTCAACTCAATATTCTAATTGGGGTGTATGAGGTCTTGCGTTAATTATGTTACACCTTGTATACTACAGCGAAATTTATTCGGGGTATAGCTAATTATAAACATTTTTTTTACATATTTAATATCTTCGATAAAATATATGTGGATCATTTTTGAAAAATAATAATCTCTAACAAAATTTCATTTTGGTACAACCGTCTGGATTATTCACAACACTAGTTCAAAAGTCGGCCTTTAATTGAATTATTGGCCATTATTATTATTTTTTTTTTACATTATTAAAGCCAATCTTTGACCCACATTATTGCCAATTCCACCACACTAGGGATGTGCCTACGATGCGGATAATCTTCAATCGAGATACCGCAGTTTCAGTCTTCTAATCCGAAAATACAAATACTGTGCAATGCCCAACATAAGAGTAAGTAATCGAAAAAATCTCGCAAATTAAAATTAATACTATTTTTCTGCCCTCTACTTGTTTCGAGGTAGATTTGTATTTACGTTGCTTCCTAATGAGCCAATTACTTAAATTGAATTATATCTTAAAGCCTTATAGTGTGATGTAATAATAAATTACAATACTCCATTTAATATTAGCCGTAACGCTTACTAAATTTAAAACTAGGCACTGTGGGACGTATCCCTAAAATAAATTATGAAACCGATATGAATTAAACATAAAAGTGTTACAGTAATTATTGTTAATACCGCTCCGATACTCACTTTTCTCACCTCGTTATAAAGTTTTTTTCAGGTTCCGTATTTACAGATGTTTGAGCTGTTTTTAAGAGCTATAATAAATAGAATAATATTGTAAATTGACCCTTACATAATTGTAATAAAAAACAGTAGACATGCAGATGTAACCAATTTTGGTAAAAACATAAAATTTTGCTTTTCAACTTTTGCGTGTGAGAGAAGATCGTTAATACATGGATTATTATCATTAATATCGTAATAATTCGAAGTGCAATAGACAAAACCTTGTCTATGGCAGTTATAAAGAAAAGTTTTGAAATCGAAAAGATGTTTATTGACAGATATGATCTGTCCTTGACCTTTGAAAAAATCGCTACTGGTTTTTGTGTTTGTAATATAATAATGATTGCAATCTGGGTCCTCTATCTCACGAAAGGAAAACAAATAAAATCCTTACCATATAACTCTTGCACACAGCGTCTCAGTGTATCGTCGTCAGTGTCACATTATACTGGTTTTTATACAATTATTGCAAAAAAAAAAACTCTTACTGCTTTGCTATTTAAACAATCTTATTTACTCCTCAATTATATGTTTATAGGCACTGGGCGACTTTTGTGTATCGGCGCGCTTCTTGTGTAGGTCTTCTCGATTTGTCTCAAAGCATTCAGTTTTGGCATAGCTAGTCAACAGAGAGCCCACAAAAGGAGCTAATTCGTCTGGGTCTCTGTCGCAGGATATGGTTGAGACTATATTTATAATAGAACTTGAGACAGTGTGCGCAAATGTATTTATGGTTGGTAGTGTCGACCTAGGAATTCCTTCTGCTCGCTAGGTTTCCTGGTCGCCTGGTACACGTCGCGCTCCTTGTCCGGGTATTTGGTTGGCAGGTTCGGCGAGTGCAGGTTCATTTTGGCTGCGTATCTGACGAATGATAATGTTGTGGTTTAGTTATGTAAGTAAAGGCTTATAGTTGGTCTAAGTTTAACACTGGCCCCGATTCTGTTGTTCACAAACTAAACTAAATTTAAGTTCAGTGCATCTTTTCCTTTCTATTTCATTATGAAAAGGACAGAAGATAAATATTAGTTTAGTCCTGTCAAATTAGATAATCCATAGACAAGTTTAGACGTGATTAAAAAATTGGCTACTAAAAATACGTCAATTTACGTCAGGCGCTGACTAATTTGACAAGACTAAACTAATATTTATCTTCTGTCCTTTTCATAATGAAATAGAAAGAAAAAGATGCACTGAACTTAAATTTAGTTTGGTTTGCGAACAACAGAATCGGGGCCATTGTGAGCTAGGAATAAGGTCTGATAATATAGAAAGATTTCTATCTTTTTAATGCAACAATGTTAATTTTTATCGTTGTTATTGTTAAAAGGAAAAAAAAAACTGCTGTATTAAAATTCGATATTATATGTATTTATTGATGGCTAGCTTCTGAGATGTTGGATATTATCCCACGGGAACGTGCTAACCGGGACGAAAAATCTATATCCTTGCCAAATTCTATACTTTCGATTTTATAATATTAATATGGATATTAAACATAACGCTCGTTTAAAACCACGCATAGGTTGAATGTAGATGGTGGAATGTAAATAAATATCTCTATCAAGCCTAAAAGTGTATGTTTAATTCGCTTTCTTACATCCAACACTATCTTATCGGTCGTAAGTATTGCAAGGACACACTCTGTGCCGCACGAGATAAACTCTAGGCAACATATTTGCATTTAAGACCACTGATAAATTTATTAATAGAATATGTTTTTTTTAAATGGTCTCATATTCGCAATTAGTTTGTTAGTTTAAAGTTAACTCCTAATTTAAAAGAGGGGTGTTACAAGTGTAAAAACCTTTGAAATTTCCTGTTGTGAAACAGAATGGGGAAGCAATCGGGAAGCTTATTAAATCCCGAATATTGAATTACATCTTTTAATCTGATCATTCTTCGTCCAGAGCAAAGTGGTTGTGCTTGTATGTCTCTGGCATCGTAGCTCCTAAACTAATGGTCCAATATCAATGGAGAGAGAGTTAGTTGCTGAAAATTAGTGCAGTTAACGATAGGATCGACCGAAGTCACAGCACAGCATTGTTTTTTTTTTTAACCGACTTCCTTATAGGAGGTTATATGTTCGACTTTATGTATGTTTTTTTAAATGTATGTTCACCGATTTCTCCGTCAGTTATGGACCTATTTTAAAAATTCTTTTTTTGTTTGAAAGGATATGGTCTCGAGGTGGTCCCATTGTCACCAAGTCGGAATCTGATGAGGGAATCCCATGGAAATTGAGGGAAACCCTCAAATTTTATAGGCACATCTATAGCGATTTGGGTATTTTTTATTGTAACTCGTGCATTTGCTCTCGGAAAGCACCATTTGGTGAAGTGGAACTGATGATGAAGACCACAGATGGCCATCGGAACTACTCAATAATAAGTATTTCACAGGTTGCGATTCGATTAGGTACTTTAATGTTGTTGCTAAGCAATGTAGCTCGTCACAATGCGTATGGTGAAGTGGAGCTGATACTGACTTTTCAATCAGCTCCAGTTCTCCTGGTTCTTACAAGGAGAACTCCTCAAAAATTAACGTCCCTGCATCGGGAAAAGCAATATTTTGTAAATGGTGATGAGCATTGACATTAGGGTATTGTAACTTAGATAAATTACAACTGACCCAAAAGTATTTATTTAATCACTCTGCAATCGGCGTCTTGTTTTTGTTTTATTGTCATTTGCAAGTGTCGTAACATTAACGCAATGTATATTATCAAAGTCAAAGTCAAATCATTTATTTCAAATAGGCACTTAAAAGGCACTTTTGAACGTCAAAATTTTAAATTAAAAAATAGAATTGATTCTAGTCGCCCCTTCCAAAATGTATCGTCATCTTTGGCCCCTGAGTCCCTGGCTCTATACTTTAGTATAGTAAAAAATTGACAAACTATAAGTGGTGGAATACGAGGCTTTTGGCTACTTCATATGTGTAATTATGTCAATTTTTGTAATGTGCGTTTTGTTAGTGCACAATAAACCATGTTTCTTTCTTTCACTTCTTTCAATGCGATTATACAACATACTAAGGTGGTCAAAACTGAAGTAATATTAGTAAATGGTAATCTGGAGGTGTGGAATTCATTATCCGATTACATAAATGATTTCACTGATAGAAAGCTACACTATTGCACAGTGCCATAGGATCAATGTTTTATGGTACAGTTGACTTCCATGTGGACGAAGTCACGGGTAGATGCTAGTAGCTAATACCTGTTTCACAACCTTGCGAAAGTTCCAGGTCACTTTTCGGGCTAATCTTGCTCGATTATGAAAAATGAAAGGACCAGAACGGTAATGGGGTTATTTATAAACTGTTGTGTTTCTTTGTTTGACAGTCGAACTCACCTTATACCACCGATATCAATCTCATAATGTCCGCTGAGCACATACTCGGTGCTGATCGGCTGAGGCACTCCGCTCTCGTCCAGTTTCTCGACAAAACCGAGGCAAACCTGTATAACATAGTAACATTTATAATATAGACAGCATGGAATAGGCTCCCGGAAAGTGTTGTGACTGTTCCCGCACTGAACTGCGTCAAGAATCGACTAATCGATACAGACGCGTCCGCTAATTAGCTGCTAGTGTGTCTAACCAAATAAAACATAGTGCTACTACACATGATACAGGGGGGCAGGGACCGGTGGCGCAAACTGTTACCACAAAATTAGCACATGATTCTAGTCTTTTTAGTGTAGAAATTATTCGTAGATTATCAAACAAACACACCTCCTTTTTTAATAGAAAATTTCAATACCTACACGGTCTACATGTAGGCATTAGCAATAATTTTTTTAATAACCGACAAAAAATTGGACGTAGTTATGCAAAAAGGTCTATATTTTCGATTATCTAAAACAATCCAAGTAAAATACGAATATTTTGACATTAACCCTTTGACCGCCACGGTCGTGTATAGACGACAAATGAAAACGTGCCCAACACGTCAATGCCGACAAGAAAATACCATGTTTTAAGTTTAGACACAGAAAACTGAATTTAGTTTATTTATTTTGTACTTAAAACATGGTGGTTTCGTCGGCATTAGCTGACGGTGGCGTGTTGGGCACGTTTTCATTTGTCGGCTATACACGACCGTAGCGGTCAAAGGGTTAAAATTCGTATTTTACTTGGATTGTTTTTGCTAATCGAAAATATAGACCTTGACAAGCAGTTTGATTTACTTAACTCATTTTCGGTCATGTTGTGGGTTGGATCCTTTTTGCATAACTACGTCCAATTAGCCTTTCCCCACTCCCTCTCACAGAGAGGAGGCCTGTGTCCCAGCAGTGGGAACATTATAGGCTGATTATGTAATACAAATAAACGGTCATGCATGCGTGACAGTATGTAACGCACATCATGCCTCATGATCGTCTAGGGTCCGTTTATGGAAAGTGTCGACAATGCCAGCGGCCGCCGACGCGTCTGCGTACTCTATGGTTACCTGTTTCTTAAACGTGAAACCATAGCTGGTGGTGGTTGTCTGCCCGCAGTAGTTCCCGTCCCTGAATATAGGCTCGCCACCCCACGACCACATGTCCAACTCATGGTCGTGGTCAGTCAGCAGCAGCTGTACGTACTGACGGCAGATACCTTTCTCGCGTTGGCGGAGAAGGGCGTCGCGTCCGATGAATTTTATGTCTTTCTGTAACGGTAATTTTGAATGTATTTTATTATTTATGCATATAGTTACCTATTATATTATACAGGGCCAAATTAAATTATCTGCCGAAACTTAGCAGACGCAAAAGGAATCGCGAAAAATAAATCAGCTGTTCCCTACATTTATGTTCACGTAACTCGTCAAAATGTAGGGAACAGTGATTTATTTTTCGCGATTTCTGGTTTGGTCCCATAGTAAAAGTTGTTCATAATGATGAGGACAATCTCCCATTTCGATTTGTCGCATGTTTTCAATTTCACCCTGTATAAGGTGTTAAAAAATTAACCCGACAAACTTTAAGAGGTGCTTTAGACCAACGAACTTTCACTATGGGACCAACTCAAGAAACCACGAAAAAAAATCTGCTGTTTAATACAAAACTTCAACACCTACTTGACCAACATTTTTGCCGTGTGGTACGTAACCCTGGCCGTTTGTTTTTGTACAGTGGACCCCCGGTAGTCCGACAAACATTTTGCAGGGCAGTGTCGAACTATCGAATTTGTCGGATTATAGAGTACTGCCTAAGACCCTCTATAGTACGAATTTTTTTTACAAAAGATTACCTTATAATCCGACAAATTGCCGATTCAATGATAAGATTCTTTATGTAGATGATGTCGGATTATAGGGGGTGCCGGATTAGACAGGGGCCGGATTACCGGGGGTCCACTGTATTTTCTTTCTTTGTTTACTTTTCCAAAATGATATACTTACATCAAACTTGACACGCCAGGTCCGTCCGCACTCGAGCGGCGTGGTCATGGTGTCCAGGTCCTGGCCCCAGAACGCGAAGAACTTCTCCACGCGAAGAGCCCGAGACGCGTAGTAACCGACGTGGGTAATGCCGTACTTCTCACCGATCGTCATCAGACGGTTATACACGTGGAGGGCGAACTGTAATGATTTAGAAGATAATGATCTAGACACAAAGATAGAATAGTTTTGCCCATAATTCCTAGGACAGCACTATACAGTAGGAATAGCTATGCAATGTGCGGTCGCATATTTAATGCTATACCTGACAGTATTAAAATCTTACCAGCTAATAAATTTATAAAGTGTCATAAAGCATTGTTATGGGAAAAGAATTTCTACTCGGTAAACGACATATTTAATAAGATATTGGAAAATAAATAACAATTATAATAATTTAATTACCATATGACATATTCTAATAATAATAATATTGCTATCCAATTGTAATTTTAATAACTTTATAAGATCATAACTTAATTTTTTTATTGATTTCTTATATTATTAATTATGAACATAAATGTTTGCATGTCACAGTAATATGACTAAGTGTTAAGAATCCATAATAATAATATGTTAAGACCGATGTCATTCAGGCTGGCTGGACAAATCTTCAAAATAGCTCGCATTTAACTAGGTCAATAGTGCATTTTATGTGACGGCTAAACACCTTTATTTCAGAATTTGTGACGCTATAGAATCTTAGATAATCGATCGAAAACGTGTCCAGCCATCTTGAAAAACCACTTTTCGCTGGTCTCTCAATCTCGGTAATGGAAGTGATTTTGACGACTTTTTGCATATCAACGGGCGTCACATAAATTTGTGACAGGCATCGAGCTAAAAGTTTTGTGATACGAACAGCGGTTTTGTAGAAAAATGCAAAAATCTGTGTCCAGCCATCTTGAATTTACGTATAAAACTTTTGGCTGGCACTTCTGAATCTCAATAACGGGAGCGTTTTCGAATATGGTTCCTTTACTAACATTTAGTGACGCAATTTGTGACAGTAATAACGTTCGATTTATGGCGTCACATGTAAGGGTTTACGAGAAATCAGTAAAAACTTACATGTCCAAATAACCTGCGTTCAAGCTGGCTGGACACATGTATCTCCGCTGCCTGATGATCTACGGCCTTCGAAATATATTCAAATTTTTGTGACGGGGACGATAATGATTTACTGAATTTGTGACGGAGAAACTTTGAGTAGTTTCAAAGATATTGATCATTTAAATTTTCCCATACAAACACTGCAGTAGGGTTACCAATATTGTAGGTTTTATGTAGGACTAAGTATATTTTAAGGTGTTTTATTTAATGGACGAAAATCCGTGTTTTGGTGATAGTAGTTGACAGAATTAATATAATCATTACAACAATCAGTAATACAACTTGTTAAGTTAGTATAATCCCCAAACGTGAAAATTTCATGAAATAGTCATTCTTGGGGATTACTTTGGTCTTAGAGAGTTGTGTTGATGAATTTATAGATTATAATTCTGTAAATACATATTTGTTACGGCCGCGAATCATATTTTAATCAACGTACAACTTAATACTGCCAGCAAATTGCAAAAAACGTAAAAAAAAAATTAATTTCGCGGGCTACCCTAGCGCTTTCGCCTTAAATCGATAGATGACAAAAGTGTAGAAGTGAGGAAGGGGGGGGGGGGTAACTTTTTGATGTTATTATTTACGTGCAGATACCTACTCTTTTTAGTAGGTAGGTATTGGTGTTTTTCATGGTAAGTACATAGGTAGGTATTGGTGCCGATTCTCTTGTCACAAATGCGTCTAAACTAGACTACAAATCACCAAAATTTAGTTTATTCCTGTCAAATGATGATTTCCCATTCTGAAATTAACTAAAGTGACACAACTTAACTAAATTTTAGTTTGACAGCACTAAGATTGCACTGAGTTAATAGTTTAGAGAAAATAGTAATTTTGCTATTCTGAATTTGAGGTTTTTCACCTAAAATTTAGATTCTCTAACTAAATCTGACTATTTTTAATCGCGACTTAAAAGGTGTGGAATAAAATTAGTTGGCATGAGCTAAAATTCACACCAACATCTCGACTTCGGATGCAAAAACAGTACTGTTTTTTGATTTTCTTTTCTTTTGCTTATATCTCGAAAAAGGTGTGTCCTATCGCAAAAATAATGAAAATTTCGACCCCCTTTTAGAAACCCGCATACCCTTAAAACTCAACACGTTGGTAATAATGTTTCATATTTTCCCTATAAAAGTGAAAAATTCCATAAAAAGGAGGTCGAGGTTGCCCCACTATGCCCCTTGGACTCAAAAAAAACACGGGGAGGGGCCCGTTGCTAAATAATAACAGCCGCACAGGTCGATCGATCAGGTTAAGCTACGCTTGCCGCGGTTGGTCTGTGGATGGGTGACCAACTTTACATACCGAGACCCCTCCGTGCCTCGGAAAGCATCCTGGCTGTCATTCGTGTATCTTTGACAGCCGTTACGGGTAGTCAGAAGCCCGAAAGTCTGACAACCAGTCTTACCAAGGGGTATCGTATTACCCAGTAACTGGGTTGTGGAGGTCAGATAGGCAGTCGCTCCATGTAAAACACTGGTATTCAGCTGCATCCGGTTAGACTGGAAGCCGACCTCAACATAATTGGGAAAAGGCTAGGCAGATGATGATGATGAGGGCAAATGAGTATCTACTTTTTGGCTGAATGCACAAACCGTGCGAAGCCAAACAAACAAAAAAAATACCTACTTACTACGTGGAGTCGCGATTGTCAAATTCGATTTGGTTGTGTCAAAATTATTTTTAAATTTAGAGATATTTTAATGCAGAATAGCTCTAAGATTCTCATAGCCAAAAGTAAGTAATTTTAGTCATAGTGTAGTTCGGTGTACAAGAGAATTGACACCATTGTGTCAGGATAACTAATGCTCGAAGGTATTTAAATGAAAAAGTATATATCGGCATAATTACACACATCAAAAGTGTCTAGGGATCAACATATATTTTTGCAATAACTTTTCTCCTGATTGATATTAATTAAAATTTTCTTTAAGGATTCATCAAATAAAGTGTTTTCGTTTGTCACAGTAACGATAAACCAAGTCACCTTTGCATTAATAAAGAAATTTGCCATTTTCCTAATAAAGGGATTTTTGACATTTGAACCACTAACACAAAAGTTCGAAAAAAAGACTGAAATAACAGTTTTCTCTAAAATTTTATTGGGTAACTTAAACAATTAATAATCCGTGTTTCTACCGCGAACACTAACAACACAAGAACATCGGTTTGGCATACTCAAAATGTGTTCATCCAAATCACGCTGTGGAATGGCCGCCCATGTTCGTTGCAACAACAAAAAAAGGTCTTCTTGCGACTGGATACCCTCCATATTCGGCAGAGCTCTTCTCTGTAGCATATCCCATGCATGCTCAATCGGGTTCAAGTCTGGCGACTGAGCAGGCCAGGGCAGGACATTGATGTTAGCTGCGGCGAGAGTCTGTCTTACAACTCTTGCGGTGTGCGGTCGTGCATTATCATGCATTAACTGAAATAAGGGACCGATTTGCACTTGTAGAGGAACGATGACGTCTGATACAATCGTCTCAGCATAAATTTGAGCGTTGAGGTTGCCTCTGATCCAAATCAACTCAGTTCTTCCGCCGATCCAAATACCCGCCCATACCATGATGGTTCCACCACTATAAGGATGGACTTCCTGGCAGGATTTTAATCGCTGTTGGCGTCCAGGGGTTCTCCAGTGTCGTATACGTCTTGTATCCGGTCTCATACCAAAACGAGACTCATCAGAAAAGCACACGAAACGCCATTGTTCTTCTGCCCAATTTCTGTGTTCAAGAGCCCATTGATATCGAATCCTACGATTGTGCATTGCTATAGGTGGTACCCGTAGCGGTCTTCGGGAATGAAGGTTCACTTCATGCAAGCGGTTTCTGACTGTTTGGTCGCTAATTAAGTTCCCTGAAGAGTGATGAAGCCTCACGGCTAACATCATGGCGGTTATTGTTGGAGCTCTTCGAGTTAAGATTTGAATGTATCGGTCTTGTCTCCGTGTGGTGCAGCGATACCGTCCTCCATGGCGCTCAGCCACGGTACCAGTGCTTCGGTAACGTGTCCAAAGTCGACTGATAACACTCTGACTTGTATTCAGAGCTAAAGCCACAGTACGTTGCCGGGAACCAGCTTCTATCATTCCCACGGCTCTGAGCATTTCTTCCCTGCTTAAATGACGTCGCCGCTCCATAATAACGTTGGTTTTAATCAGTAGTAGGGAAACAGTAGCACTAATAATGTCTTCAATGCGTTGTATGTTTTTATAGGGAAAATATTGACAGCTGATTTTCATCTTTTACTCGAATTTGATTCACAGTTCCTGATTCAAATTATGAAATGCACCAAAAAGGATCCATATAAATTTATAAAATCATAAATTTATTACAAAGCCACATCTCAATCTCAAGAAATCCGCATAAAAATGCTTGATCCCTAGACACTTTTGATGTGTGTATATAAAATAAGTATCGGACAGACATAATAAAAATAAAAAAAAACCAGATGGAATCGACACTTTCTATCTCAATACCATTGAGACTTTATTTATGTAAAAAATATGGTCACCTCACAATATTAATGGGTGTTTGTATGGGAAAATTTAAATGATCAATATCTTTGAAACTACTCAAAGTTTCTCCGTCACAAATTCAGTAAATCATTATCGTCCCCGTCACAAAAATTTGAATATATTTCGAAGGCCGTAGATCATCAGGCAGCGGAGATACATGTGTCCAGCCAGCTTGAACGCAGGTTATTTGGACATGTAAGTTTTTACTGATTTCTCGTAAACCCTTACATGTGACGCCATAAATCGAACGTTATTACTGTCACAAATTGCGTCACTAAATGTTAGTAAAGGAACCATATTCGAAAACGCTCCCGTTATTGAGATTCAGAAGTGCCAGCCAAAAGTTTTATACGTAAATTCAAGATGGCTGGACACAGATTTTTGCATTTTTCTACAAAACCGCTGTTCGTATCACAAAACTTTTAGCTCGATGCCTGTCACAAATTTATGTGACGCCCGTTGATATGCAAAAAGTCGTCAAAATCACTTCCGTTACCGAGATTGAGAGACCAGCGAAAAGTGGTTTTTCAAGATGGCTGGACACGTTTTCGATCGATTATCTAAGATTCTGTAGCGTCACAAATTCTGAAATAAGGGTGTTTAGCCGTCACATAAAATGCACTACAGTGGACCCCCGGTAGTCCGACAAACATTTTGCAGGGCAGTGTCGAACTATCGAATTTGTCGGATTATAGAGTACTGCCTAAGACCCTCTATAGTCCGAATTTTTTTTACAAAAGATTACCTTATAATCCGACAAATTGCCGATTCAATGATAAGATTCTTTATGTAGATGATGTCGGATTATAGGGGGTGCCGGATTAGACAGGGGCCGGATTACCGGGGGTCCACTGTATTGACCTAGTTAAATGCGAGCTATTTTGAAGATTTGTCCAGCCAACCTGAATGACATTAAGACCGATATTGTAGCAACACTTATCGCAAATAAATTGATAAAAAAAAATAGAAAGAAATAAATAAAATTGTTAATTATGTGGCATACGCAAAGTTACGCCCGCAAAATTCTATTTTTCTGACGTTTTATGCAATTTTCAGGTCAGTGTCAGGTTGTATACTGATTAAAATATGATTTGGGACTGCAACAAATATTTTTTACTTTAAACTTATTTCCCCTACTTAGTTATTAATTTTATAGTACAGTGCTTGTGGCACAATTCTTACATTTTTGGGGCATGCAATGCAGTGCTAACAGATAAGAAATTGTTACACTAACCTCAGATTTAATTTTAACATTGTAACAGTGTAACCAATTGGTTGGCCTTTAAAGAAAAATAAAATAGTACACCCACATTTCGTCAGAAGGCCAATTTCCGTAGTTGCAAACATTAAAATTCTAATAGCTTCTCATCGCAGCAACAATCAATGACAAGACAAAAATGTAATGATTGAAAATTAAACTTATTTATGCCAAATTCAGACTGAGACTAGAATGTAAAATGTTCTTAAAAATACGGAAATAGCACTTCTATTATTTTAAAAACTACTTTAAAAGGGACTGATTGTATAAAACTGACCTCATTAGGTATATACAGTACATAGCCCAGCTCCCCAGTATGCGTCAAATTCATCGCTCTAATCCCATTGGCGAGTCCGACATCGATTTCTTTGAACGTGAAGAACGGGAAATTCGACGGAGCCAAGTCAGTATCCGTTAGTTCGGAGAGCAGGTTTCTGGTGAAGGGTCCCATGATACAAATGGCCGTGTACATAGAAGTGACGTCTGAGAGGGTGACGGACCCGTTGGCGGGGAGGTGACGCTTCAGCCACGATTTGCAGCGGGTCTGTTGGATAGTTGGCGCTATCATCATGTAGCTGGAATAGAAGGAGTTGACGTATTATTGTCTGGACTTTAAGAGACCGTGTCCTCTAAGTTTGTTTCGGCCTTTCTTCTCAGAATAGTTAGATAGGAAACGCCGATCTCATCTAGTTTAAAAAAATATGATTGACATATAAAAGTGTTTGTACAAACCTACTTACAGAAATAAATCATTTATAAGTTAATTATGCAATAATTATTAGATAGTACGTAATATTTAGTGATATATGTTCCAAAAGTTTTTCGTCGATGATTTTTCAATTACAATTTAATCATGTTATTCAAACCATTTGGAAAACTGGTGGGATATAAAGTTGAAACCTTCTTAATACAGATGAATTGGTTCTAATTCCCTTAAGCCCAGGTACGCACGGGCGCGTATTTCCTGCGGCGATTTTTCTTGCGTACTGCTTAGCGCCAGGAGTTAAAAATCCAACAGAGCGTTTTTTAACGCGCTGGTATGCGCTCTGTTGGATTCTCAACGCTCGGCTCAACACCACGAGTTGAAAATCCAATGCGCGATAAAATTCCGCCGCGATATTTTTACGTTCGTGCGAACGTGAGCTTATTGAGTGATTGCTTAAGAATTTAACGTGAACAGGATTTGTTTACACTTTTATAAGATACTTTTGGAACATATCATAAATAAAATCACGTAATGAACGGCACTTACAGGTTTTCAGATATCCTGGCGAGACTGCAGTCATTCTCGTAGCCCCCGCGCTCATTCTGCATGCCTGTGTGTATGATGCTGCCCACGGGCACATCCACATCGTTCGAGCACAGGTACTGCAGCAGATCCACCACCTCGCGACCTTGGGACTGAATGGGCAACCATTTAAAATGTTTTTTAAGGGTATTTTCCGCTATTGGGTTCCATTTTAATCGTTTCCCTGTTTTTTCATGCTTGTATGACACACGCGGTGTCGTGTTTCATCATCTGCCTAGCCTATGTTGGGGTCGGTTTCCAGTTTAACCGGATGCAGCTGAATACCAATGTTTTACATGGAGCGACTGCCTATCTGACCTCCACAACCCCAACTATGGGCTATCCAACACAAAAATACTTTTTCAATTTGCACCAGTAGTTCCTGAGATTAGCGAGTTCATCCAAACAAACTCTTTAGCTTTATAATATCAATAGTATAGAGATTTTACACAGTAACCCATAAAAGATGTTTTTAATTTAGATAATCTGAAATGTGGTTGATCTAATTTGTTCCTATTTCTATTGTTAAAATTATGCCTCATGGAAAGAAGGCGTGAGTTTATGACCATAATGACCTTAGTTTATGACCTTTATAACAATGGCCGCATTCCGAATTAGGACATTAGCGCTCACATCAATAATTTTCGTTCCGATTTCGATAATACGATTATGACAGCTGAGAGCTGTCAACAATTCGGAACGCTCGTGCACGCGCTCACAGTGCTTACTCAATCTCAAAACGATATTACAGTATTTCTTTGTTGTTTAAACACCATATTTCTTCTTCTTCTTTGGTTAGCTGGCAACTGTCAGCCAGAAGCACAACTTCGAAATTGCCACGTTAATTTAAAGGTATGATACAACTCAAAACAAAACACACTCTAACAAAACGACAGTGTGTGCGTGACACACTGTCGTTTTTGACAGCGCTCACGGTTATATTAATAAAAGGCATGGTCGGCGTTATCGCAAGATGGCGCATGTCATGACGTCATCTATGACGATTCACGGGACATCGTTATCGCGCTCACGCTAATTCGGTACGGGTTAAAGCACGCTCACATCTATTACAGCGTAACTCGGAAAGCGCCCTATAATGTTAAAGTCGTATTCACCTGTATATCGATCTTGGTGAATGACGAGTAGTCGGCCAGGCCCACTCTTTCACGGCAAGCCCAATATTCTCGCTGCACGGTCTCGAACCAATGAGGCTTGTTGAATGTCTTCGTGTAAGCGACTTTGAACGGACGGGGTTTGTCGCCAGCTTCTTTGGGATCTGAAAAATATACTTTTTAGGTTGGAAACTTTGAATTTTTTATGAGAATCTCGAACTCATAAATTAGAACAGTTATTAAGATTTTTTCTAGTATTTTCCAAACGAGGAACTGTTGGCTGTCGTAAATATGGCACACTAGCTGCGCCCCGCGGTTTCACCCGCGTAAGTTTTGATCCCGTGGGAATATCGGGGTAAAAAGTATCCTATGTGTTATTCTGATGTATAAACTATATTACTGTAAAGTTTCATCAAAATCCGTTCAGTAGTTTTTGCGTGAAAGAGTAACAAATATCCATCCATCCATCCTCACAAACTTTCGCATTTATAATATTAGTAGGATTGTGTTTAAAAGTTCAGTTTTTTTACATCGTCGTCTCTAGTGTCACATCATAACAAATTACTTAATTGTAATTTGTTATGATGTGACACTAGAGACGACGTAACGTTACACTCAGTGTGTCATATACCCTCCCGGGTAGGTAATTTAGAAAGAAAGAAAATACATTTATTTAGCACAGACCAAAAGACACACAGTAGGTACACCAGAGACATACATCAGATACAATAAAAAAACATAAAAAAGTGTGAAGTCCGATGTGAAAATTTGCAGGAAAGTGTGCCTCACGGCTGCGCCAAAAAGGCTCAGTTCAGCAAAAAAGTTAGTTTAGCACCAAGTACCTAATGCCTCGCGTCCAACTAATGTTTCGATCGGCCTAGTTCGGCCATCGACATACGAGCATAGTTCGGGCGATGACGTATTAGGAGTACGCCTCTTGTTACAAGGTTTTTCTTAGTTCTCTCTCGTGTTACTTACCAATTGTTTCGAACCACGTTGGTCTTTCGTAGCCCATGACCTGACCGAACACGGCTCCATTATCGCGCAGCGTCGGGTAGATAGGAGACAGTCTTAGATTCCGACCAGTCTCAAACTCATGGAACGGGTAGGGAAGCCCGTAGTGAACACCTGGAAATAAGGAATGGCATGATTTCTTTTGCTTTGTAAAATATTTAAGAAGCCAGTTCAGTTATCATTGCAATTTATAATCAATATTTTTGTGCACTATATAGCGATATTTCATAATTTCATTTAGTTATGTTGACAAATTAATTAAAACAGCACACACATTTGCACGTAGCCAACTAACAGATTGCACGCTCTCAAGTGACTGACACAAAGGAGATTGTCCATCGCCATACGAGTATCATAAAGGGCCATAGAGGGAGCCATGCTCGGTATAATTAACCCAACCAAAGCGACTGCGTAACACCGAAATCCATTGTCGCGGTCGGTCGAAATTCTACGATTTCGGTGATAAGGCAACGTGCCTCAAGTGGAGTTGGGCTGGACATCTAGTTAGAGGTGGCGATGGCCGATGGAGTAAACCTGTGACTGAATGGTGGCCACGGTTCAAAGCGACCAGCGGGGTAATTGCGTAACACACTATTAGTAGCAATGGGTTTCATTTTGACAGATCAACAACGTTCATTACGTTTTTTACGTTGTTGAGCAGACACATTTTTCGAACATATGAAGCAATGGATTAGCAATATGCTTCAAAATGATTCAGATTGAGATCGATAGTGTGTTTCGCAATTAGGGTGCGTCCAAAACCGCGTTCGGTTGATGATATCGTCAAAGTCGTGGGAAACACCTGGATGGGAGAAGCTAGGAACCAGAAAGTATGGCAGAAAAAAGGGGAGGCCTATAGCCATCAAAGGGTGATACCGGGCTGAAATGATGACGAGGAAGCGACTGAAGCAATGGTTTTTGGAACCGTTCATTGGAGGAAGATGAGATGCAAAAGCCAACTTTTTTGACAGACTGAGAATAGAAGGCGAACGTTCTTAATAGAACAGGGATTGCCTCACTGTTGGACAGTGTTTCTCGACCCTCCAAAGTTCTATGTGCAATATTAACATGCAAGTATCGCAATTATTTTATAGCAATAGCAACCCTTTCATCGTGCGTGCGGCTGATGTGACCCACCCAATCGCATTTGAGCCTCTGTCGCGAAAGTCTCCACACAATGGCTGTCTGAAGATGGACGGTGTCGCTGAGGCCCAGAAAAAGATGGCGAGATAACCTGGACGCTTACCGCGAGAGCTGGTTCGAGGTGTGGGAAAAGAGTTCCTGGAAGGATTTGGGTGAGGCCTTTGCCCAAAATTGGGACAGTAAAGGTTAACAAAAAAAAAATAAACCAAATACTAACCAGGCACTTCCTTCACCCGATCCCTGAGAAACCTCTTATTGTTATGCAGACCCAGAAACCTGTTGAGACCCAGTTCGTACATGTCATACTTAGAGTAACCATCGACTATTTCGTCTACTGTAGCTTGAGCGACGCCACCAGCGGCCGATATGCCCACAGTCTTCATGCCAGCAGCCACGTGGTAGTTGAACATCTGAAATACAAGGATATCTCGTTATGATTTTGATGGTTGAACAATGAAAGAGAAGGCAGAGGATTAATGAGCTTGTATAGAATTGAAATTAATAGCTCCTACGAGTGGCGATACCTAACCGTTTCAATGCCGTAATTACAGAAAGAATTACAAAGCCATTGTGTCTCGCGTGGCTCCACGTTCAATATTATCCACGATACGAAGGGTTAAATGTAACTTTGGGCAGTCATCCCCGCCACCGCTTCAAAGTCGAATTCAAATAATCTATTTCAAGTAAGTAGGACATTAAAAAGTCACTTTTGACCCTCAAAGTTACAAGAAAAAATTGAATTGATTCTAGTTGCTCCTTACAAAAGTTAGTATTTTATTTTAATTTATTTTATAATGTTAACAAACAATTGATTACACTGATACAAATACAATACATTTTTAAAGTCAAATAACAGTGCATCAGTTACTTATAGCTAAACACAACGCCCATAAAAAATTAATAAGAGAAATAATCTAACTTACTTAGTAGTAAGCGCTAGTATTAAATAATTGGTAACATCGGTAAAAAGTTACATTTCAATGGAATTCATTTATGGAGAAGCATAGAAATTTGGACAAGGAACTTTACTCTTTTACAATGTTTTACAATATATTGTACTATCGCCAAATCTTACAAAACGATACACATAGGTACACGAAAAGAAAAATTATACACAAACCCATCCCTTCGTTAGTTTCCTTATATTTAGCTAAATGTTTATATGCTACGAGTGCCTACTTAATACATTTATTCAATTTATTAGACCAATAACAAAAAAAAAGCATTTTTAATCAGTTCATGAACATTTTGAAAGGAGCAGTACCAAATGTGAAGACGAAAAATAATATTTGGTTTTAGTTAAATTTTCAAATTAAATACTCATTGTAGTTTATTTATTAACACTGTTATTTTGATTATTAATTGATACTTATTTGAGCATAGTCCTTTTTAAACAAACCGTTTTTCTTTCGTAACGCTTCTATCTTCTGTCTTCCACGACGCTTGCCCAATCCCGTCAAAACATTCGATGTCACGAATTTAGCTGTTTAATCCTTGCTATAATTCGTGAAATTGAATGCTCCGAAGAGAAGGGTTTCTTCATTCTTCTGGGGTTACCATTACAAAAACGCGCTGACATAAGCCATTGTCTTTCAAAATCGAATAGTCTATCAACCCCGCGTGCCTACGGCTGCGACGTGTCCTTATTCTCCGACCACTGCATACTTCTTTGTTTTTGTTAGTTCTCAATATCATATATTTTTAATGATAAAAAAACATCTACATTTGAACAGTATATATTATTAAACGGTATTTTTGTTACACATTAAAGAACACATACAAAAAAGAAAAAGAACCTATTAATTATATGCAAACGTCAGCGTGGAAGATTGCAGGAGTTTGCGCCCGAGGCGCGCACACGATATATATCATCACCACTGCTCACAAAACGGTGAAGGAAAATATCGCGAGGAAACCGTCATGTCCTAGAACTAAAATATTGAAGACATGTCACATCTAAAAACCCGCACTGGGCCCGCGTGGTAGATTATTAGCCCACTCCCTCTCCAAGAGGGGGCCTGTGTCCCAGCAATGAAAACATTAAAGGCTGATTATGTTATCCAGATCCCAGATCCTAAATAATTAAAGAAAACAAAATTGATTCATAATTATATTACACTAGCCGACCCCGCAAACGACGTTTTGCAAAAAAAAAAAAATAGATAGTAGCCGATTCTCAGACTTACTGAATATGCACACAAAATTTCATACAAATCGGTCCAGCCGTTTCGGAGGAGTATGGTAACTAACACTGTGACACGAGAATTTTATATATTATTATTATTCAAGTGAGATTTCCCTCTGAACCAACCTACCTCAGGAGCCTCCCCGACGATCCACTTGCAGTCAGGAGAGAAGGCTTCCAGTCCGTTACACAGTTTGTGCAGAACTGCTTGACTGAGACTTGGCACACGTTTGAGGAGTTGCTGTAGGAGAACGTGGAAGTGGTCCCAGTCTTCGGGAACGCAGCGTTGAGCCATGGATGTGACTGTGGAGTACGAGAGAGAAAGACTGTAGGTCACCATCATCGTCTAGCGTTACAACTTCGAAAGGATTTTGAAGGTCCGTGGCATACCTACCAGTCCGCCATTTTGTTTGTTTTTTTTAGAATTGGCGGCTTTGCATGTATCTTAAATAGATCAATAGCTGACATCAATGCAAACAGATAACATTATAAGATTAAACACCGTAAAGTGTCACGTTTCCAAGATATTATTAATAATCAAATTTGATATTTTATGATCTTGTTTTAATTACTTTTTAATCTTTTGTTGTGTTTTTTTTTTTCAATGCTCAATAATCGTTTTTAGTTAAAACAAATCCCTTTAAGGGCTGATTTTACCAAAGTCAGTAGGCCAATTCTGCTAATTTAAAACGTTCAAAATCTAGTCGCAGTCTCATCTCGGCGACAAACAAATGTCAAAAAGTTATCAAAATGTAGGGAAATATGAAGTATTTTTGACAGATTGAGACTGAGATCAGACTGTGAACGTTCTTAAAAATTATGAGAATTGCCCCTCAGTTATCTTTTATTCGTGAAATTAAATTGGGGTCTGACAGTTTTATTTAGTATTTAAAAAAAAACTGTCAAAATTTCAAAATTTATTCTCAGGATTAGACTTATTCTATATATAAAAGTTTGAATTCACCCTCAGCAGGCTTAGCACGAGCACCGTTTTGTCGACGGAAGAGTAGACAAAGATGACGTTCTGTGTAGACAGTACGACGGCAGCAAGGTAGAAAGAGTCAACTGCACTTTTTACAAAATACATACTCTTTTATATAATTCGACTCAGAATTCTTCGTTTTGTCATAGAATTTTTATTCTGTTTGATTCTCAATTTTTATTGATATTAAGGCACGTATTTATAGACAACTACAACAATTTTTTCAGTGTTAAAGTACCGTATTTTGGAACAATAAAATATTGGCCTTAACCACTTCCTTGGTATTGCCCTGTTAACTAAATAATGTCAAATAGAAGCTTTGTTCTTCTATTAATTATCACAGTTTTGGGTTCAAAACGCTCTCCTCTAAAATCATGATTTTGTAGATAATCGAATATTATTTGTGGCCGTCGAGTACTACCTTAGACAACTGTCAGTTGTCAGTGTAATTTTGATAGTTTGGGATAGAAAACTTTCTTCTGAAATAGTCTAATTATAAAAGGACCTAGACAAAGATCGTTAGAAACGAAAGACAAAATAACTGATTGTAGAAGGATTTCTACAGTGGTGTCGTGATTTCACTGATTTCATTTTTAAAAAACATGCATTATTTAAATACCACATTATAATACCCACTGTGGCAACACTGTCATAGTACAAATTAAAATACTGTAACAAACTTTTAAAATGTATTTCCACTATGGCAACTAAATGTATTATTCTACTTTGGCAACACTTGGAAATAACGGTTCAGATGTTAACGTTATTTCTGGGTGGGGCAAATGTCGTTTTAAAATGGTAAACTGTGTAGTGCAAGGCAGTCGTTGATGGATTGTGAAAGAGTGCAGTTGTGCGATTAAAAAGTATCAGCAAGAAAAGGGCGTTTTTCTTAAAAGTGGGATGTCAAAAATAGAGAAACGAAATGTCACTTTGTATAGAAAGAGCTGTGTCTATTCTTCATAGAAATAGAAAGCGTCATGCTAAGCCTGCAGGTCGAATATTCCGGACAAATCGAGACGGGTGGTACACCTACCATCGCCTAAATGCAATACCAAAAGAATCGCAGGTGTCCACCACGTCAATAATTAATCTACATCACTAGCAAGCTCATTACTCTAAAGTGTCTGAGAATTTACTCTGATCATCGAACACCGGTTTCGCGATCGGTTCGAAACCACCAGCTAAGATGCAGCCGTCTCTCTCTCGCAGGTAGATGTAACCATCGGGATCTCGGATAACTGGAACAATCATGATCAATAACTGCTTAAATTTATAGAATGAGCATGCATACCATGTATAGTCTGTTCCAAAAGTATGAGATTAAAGTGTAAATAAACCCTATTCAAATTAAATTCTTACGATTGCGTAAGAATTTAATTTGAATAGGGTTTGTTTACTCACTTACGGAAATTAGTACCACATTCATATTATATACGAATTTAGAAGGTTTCAACTTTATATCCCATCACTTTTTCCAAATTAAATTATCATCAAATTGAGATTATTATCAAATAGATTAAATCATATTTTAAAAATGATCGCCAAAAATTGAGGTTATAAAATTAACGTCAATTATTGTTAAAGAAAAACCGGTCAAGTGCGAGTCGGACTCGCTCATCGAGAGTTCCGTACAAATTTGGAGGTATGTTTATCAAGGGTATCGTGTAAAAATTTGTAGTGTAACTACAAATTTACGGTTTTCTGATTGTTTCCTTTACTTGTGCTTCATGACATTGCTTCTTGCCAAATTTTATGATCCTAGGTCAACGGGAAAAATCCTATAGGTTTTGGTTTTTTAACATAAACGCCCGTATCTTTTGATTGCGTTGACTTAGAAGTTTGATTTTATCACTACTTCAAGGGTCTCAGAGCTGCAATCTGAGTATTTGATATTAATTTCAACTAGATACCTCCACGCGTTCCCGAGATAAAGCGTCTTGACAGACAGACTGACGGACAACAAAGTGATCCTATAAGGGATCCATTTTTCCTTTTGAGGTACGGAACTCTAAAAAGGAAGCATAATATTATTATACAAACCAGGGGTCATGGGGTCTAAGTTTTCGATAGGTTTGGTGTGTAGGTAGTAATGCTCGCAGGGTACTAGGGGTACTTTAACTTGAGGCCGAGCGAGTTGGCCAACCTGGAACAAATAATTAACTTCAGTAAAACTGTTCAAAAGACTAAATTAATAAATAATTGCGTAACACACTATCAGTAGCAATGGGTTTCATTTTGATAGTTCAACAACATTCATTGCGTTATTTGCGTTGTTAGCAGATACATTTTTCGAACATATGGAGCAATGGGTTAGAAATATGCTTCAAAATTATTCGAATTGAGAGTAATAGTGTGTTACGCAATTAGGGTGCTGAAGACATATTTGGTCATATTTGTGTCCAGAAGTTGGACTATTTGCTTAATAGGAGCAGCAAATAGAGTCGTGATTATCTATCACACGACAGATAGCCAATAAATTAGGAATCATATTTGGGAGTAATTAACTTTGTTCTTCATGCAGGGAGAGGAGTGAAAACCAAAAAGAGTTTTTATTAATTATCGATGATTTTTACGAAGTTTCGAGATTGTTTTTGCGAAAAACTTTTGTAACTTAGACGGAGGTGATACCCAAATTATTTAAAATCGTTAAATAAGACACGCAAAAGCCGAAACAACTGCAGTAAAAAGAACGGGAGGCAAAATTGAAAAGTGAAAATAAAAAACACGGAACAACATAACCTTATCATGGTCATGTTAGTAATCAGTAATCACAGTCTTTGCAAAATTAAGAAATCGCACAAGGTAGGTGGCTTATCGCGCAAAATATTGGGTAGAGCTATGGCCGGCAGTGGACAAGCAAGGCACACAAAGGTTGAGAAATTCGCCGAAGAAAGTTTAAAATTAAGAAACAAATGACTATCAACAGTGGCTTCCGATATTGATACTTCAAAGATCGAAGCTGACTTAGAACTAAAGGGGCCTTTATCGTGACCGCTTTCTTTTAATGCCCATCGAAATTTCTACAAACATGCAAATAGAATTAAATATCAATAGCTATTGAGTCACATTTTATACCAGAAGAGGAAGTTAATTATAACCGCTGAGCGTACAGGGCGAACTGTATGCATGGTCTCCTCCACTACGAAGAAGTTATCACAAGAGCTCCCCCTATGTGGAGGTCTATATATAATAAATTGTTCAGGCGATATTTTAAGCGTCAACATTAATTGGTCATAACATCCGCGATGCACATCAAGTGGACATGAATAGAAAAATTGCAGCTGCTTAAATGGCATTGCCGCGCAGTTCTACGTTATAAAAGGCACACACACATACGTGCATTGTGCACAACATCGCATTTCATCGAAGGTACCATACAACTCGATTCCCGTCGGCTTCCCTTTGAAAATTCAGAACACAACCACTTTATAGTCAATTCATGATTGAAATATAATGAAACGGTTTATTGACATTTCTTTCTCTCCGGCTTACTTCTGTCATAAATTCACTATTCGCCATTGTTGTTTACATCGCATGAGACCAGTCGTACCCGAGCGCTCTCGGCCCCGACTTGTGAGTTGTGTGTCGTGATTTCAAACCCAGGCAGGCATTTTACTTTATGTATTTAATTTCATCACCTCTCAAAACGGTGAAGGAAAACATTGTGAGGTAATCGGCAAGTCTTAGAACAAAAATTCTAAGACATGTGATGTCTACCAACCCGAACTGGGCCCGCATGGTGGTTTGCGGTCCACTCCCTCTCATAAGTACGTGTCCCAGAAGTGGCAACATTATAGGTGGATTATAATTATACATCGCAAGCTTTTGTTTTTACAGAAATATTTTCCGCGGACTTGATGGTCCGCGCCCTTGTTTAGATTGTGTATTTGTTTGTTTTATTTCTATAGGGATATATTACTCCCACATCGGACACATACATTAACATCTAAGCTTACATACATTGCAAGCTTTATAAGTACGTTCTATTATGTAATTAGCCCCTGCTTCGCAAGAGCGCAATGGCGTCATGTCAAAACATTGAGATTTCGTTACTTGCTATAATCTAAGTTAAATCTTAATGTATTATAGGTACTCATAAATTTTCAAGACAAATTCGACTTTTTGTTAAGTATTTCGCATCGCTATTTTTCATTCAAATGTATTTTTTAAAATTATTATTATTAAAGTAATGATGCATGTATTGTAAATAATTGTAAGGGATCAATAAAAGCTTTTTACTATTATTATTTCGCATCGCTAAAGTATTATGCGCGAATGCGCACAAGCACACACGCTCCGATTTTAATTGCCTTTTCACTATAACCAAACATCCTATCATAATGTGAGTACAGACAGTTTTAAGCTCTGGTAAAACTGAGGCGAAACCCGCGCGGGTTGCAAGACAAAATTTTCTCTACTAAACTAACTTGTATGGAAGTGTTCAAGCTGGCACGAATAGTCGCGAGACTTCCTTATCATTAAAACAATCAACGCGCGTAGTCGCGTCCCACGCGGAATTCGCCTCAATTAAACCAGTCCTTTATCGCAAGCAAGTCGTATTTACAAGTATATTCAAGAAAAGTTTTGGATAAAGATCTGAGTTCTTTAGCGATAAGACCGCCCATTGTGTCACTTTATGTAAAATATCTGCCTATATTTGCCGGGACTAAAATAAGTAAAAAAATCGCTCAAATCTAAGTGGCGTCCTTTTTCAACCTCTTGATTCGCATGAATCTTGCGACGTTAAAAAAAAAACATAAGTTGAGTTCTGAAAAGTGCGACTTTTTTACTTACGTTTTTAGTCTGCCGACCCTAGATTTATAACTGCAAAGTAAACATATCGATAAAGGTTCCAATAGCGTGGCATTTTTCATTAAACGAGACATACGTGTAAGTCAAACTGTTTAGGTACTTAAAAACAACTAATGAGCGAATAAAAAATAAAATAAAATAAAATAATAATAATTAATGTGCAACTTGCCTGCCTTGCCCAAAAGCCAGCGCAGTTGACGAAGTATTCGCACTCGATGGCTCCGTGATTCGTCTCCACTCCGCACACTCGATCGTTCTTCGAAAGCACAGCGGTCACAGAGCAATCTTCCATCACGCCTACGCCTGAGAAAGAAACAAACGTTTTAATAATATAGGTAAAAAAATTAAAGTCTACTAATATTTCAGCGGCAAAAATAGTTTATACTTACTCTATCATCAATTTATAACCAGAAAACATGTTACAAAGAGCGTATTAAAGATGCATGCGATTACTTTAAAACTTCAGACTGATCCGTACTGTTAAGATGGGACACGTGCGTCCTTAGGCTGTCCTAGTAGCCATCTAGCCGAGGGGAGACCACACCCACGTATATATAATAGCTATGTACTTGTACGAGTACATAGTGTCGGCTGCCTGCATACGCAACTCAGGATCAGATTTGCACAGGGGAATGAGACAGGACCGGGATTGGAGTTTGAAATAGTATTATTATTACAAATTGCTGCCAGTCGATTTGATCGGTGGATGAGGATTGTGGAAGAGCAATTTGCTTTTAATTAGGCAAAGAATTATGCGACATTTCAGGGCCATCATTCAAGTGTCGAACATTTTATACTTACCCAAAAATTAAGAAAAAAAAAGTACTGTTATTTTATGGGAAAAACATCTTGAGCATTTTTTACTATTATAACGAAACCCTACACTTAACCCCCCGGATGCTATTCGAGATTGAAAATGCCAAAAATTATACAACGTTAAATGCGCAAAATCTGAAGATACATAGTTTGTTCATAATTGACTACTGAATCGATTTCAGTAAGTTTTAATATAGTTTTTTTTTTTAAATTTTGTATTTTGCCATACTATCCGCCTATTGAGCCAAAGAAGATCAAGTCTTATCTTAAGGCAATAAGACTCAATTTTGAATGCATAAAATAATGATAGGATCAACATGATTTTCTTAATAATAATACTTACTTAGCTTTAAAAAAAATAGTTTTGGTCATTGTATTAAGCTTTTAACTCAATGCTCTAATTGGGGTGTATGAGTTTTGCGCATTTAACGTTACACGTTGTATATTTGTTACAAGTGTTTTAAGAATATAATTCCAAAAAAAAATACCAACTTTTATTGAATGAAAAATCCCGAACATATTTTAAACTATTACATCATAGATCATAGATTATAGAATCAAAATCAAATCAAATCATTTATTTGCATAGAATGTAGGTGTTGCACAATAAAGTTGTTATAAAAAACAAAGTGAGCCGGGTACATTCTGCCTGAGTTTTGGCATGCAAAAATTAACAAATAATGTCAATACTTCAATATCAATATCATTATTAAGTAGCTCATTAGTAAAATTATGAAAATTAAATAGTGATGATTAAGATACAAATAAATTATTTTAACAAGTCCAGAAATAATAATAATAATAATAATAACCCCATCGTCGTATCTCCACGTTGACGTCGTGGTGGGGCTTGCGCGCTCCGAACTCTAGGCCTGTGCCGGAAGAGTTTACTTTGCCGGAACAGGTCTGAGGTGAGGAGCCAGACCAAGAGAGATACAGAAACCCGCAGGGCAGCATGTGGCGAGCTGTTGGGCAGTAGCGACCCCACGGACCCTATCTCCCGGGAGAAGTCTTGTTCCTCACCTCTGGCTTGCCTTAATTGGCTGGCTGGAGTGAACACTGATGAGGAACAGAGCTCCCACCTCATTCTTGCCTTTATTGGCCGGCTTGAGTGGAGATTCGCAAGAGCAAACGTGCTCGGGGGAAGGAAGTATTCCAGTAAGTGCTCGTAGGGATCTTGACCATCTTCCGGGCTCTGGGATTGTTCTGAAAGCCGTGGAATACCTCTCCACTCCTCAAGCACCTCAGGACATGTTGCCCCCTTGTCACTACGTCACTATGTGCTAGCGACAGTTTCCGGGGGCCCATTATTGAGTGTGCAAGTCACCCCCTGCCATTTTATCCGTGTATATATAAAACATTGATCAGGCAGGGGCCATAGTTCTTCCATAGTTCTTGGTAACCAATCCACTTTAACCTCAAAAACCCATAGTACAACTTTTTATTTTTCCAATACTGCAATAGTCCTACACCAACCGAGGGTTATCCTTGGGTGCACTTTCATAGTGCATATAGGGATAATCGTCGGTTGGTGCCACATTTCATTAAAATTTTCTAAGGGGCCTCTGCGAGTTGGCTTCGGCCCCTCGTACGCCTTCCAAAGGACCGGGACCCCATGGTCGCGAGATATATAAAATAAAACAATAATAATAATTAAATAAGAATATTTTTGTATCAAATTAATAATGTCTATAAATAATATTAAATTGTTGAGATGTCACACATAGGGTCATTCAAAAAATCACTTATCGAATAATAACATTTCTGTATCAAAAAAGCCTTAAGTTTATTTTTAAATTGTTGAAGAGTGTCACTTTTTATGCTGTCCGGTAGTTTGTTAAATATTATTGGGCCCATGCAAAAAAAACTTTTACTAAGTAGTGCTGTTTTATAGCCACCGGTAATTAAGAGGTTTTTGTATTGACTTCTCACGGGACCTTTCTTGGAATCCGAGAACTTAGCAAACAATTTTTTATTTCTTTTTACAAAAATTGCCATGCAGATGATTGAGATAGATAGATACCCCGACAGATAAACTGTGAAAACAGTTTTATGGGGCATTGTTTCAAGTACTTACAAGAATGCTGTATTCATTTTATAAATAAACATAAATAATAATAAGAAAACCTATTGCTGCTAACAGAACTCAATCCAGATTCCAGACTGCTATTTACATCAGCACGGCTGAATTTCCCAAGGGACTGAAGTACATAGTGCAGCTCATTTCCCCAGTTAGTACACGGGGCGTTGCGTCGTCGCAAAGCATGAATTTTAACGCATTGCCGGCCACACGGGCGCTGCGTCAACGCAGTGGTGCTAGGACGAAGTCCCAGGTAATTACACAACTCCCGCTTCGTCTCGGGGGTTGCTGACGGTCGTGTGTGCGTTGCGACGACGCAGAGCGCCGTGTGAACACTATGGTTATTTGTATGTAAAACAACGCAACGGCTGCGCTGCGTCGACGCAACGGTGACGCAACGCGCCGTGTGGACTGGCTATAACGCGGCAACTACAATTTTCAAATCAAACAAAGCTGAAACAAAACAAAATCAGAAGTAATCACGTACCGTTCTCCACGCATTCTCTCATAAGGGACATGCACAGCAAGTGAGGGTCTCCCACGCCATCGCCAGGGATCCAGAGGCCTCCTAATACGTCATCCACGTTCAGCAGCGGCCACAGCTCTTGGCATTTCTTGGGGGTGACCAGCTCGCAAGGTATGCCCCATGAACTGTTGGAGAATGCTAATGATTATGGAGACAGGATAAAAGGGGAAATGTAACTTTTCAGCGTTATAAAATATGGCTATCGATCCTACACACTTAAATGGACTATAGTGGCTCTCTAGCGCTAAGCCGTTATAGTCGTGTAGTAGTAGTAGAAAGTTGCACCAACATTTAAGCTATAAATCGGGTAGTATTTAAACGCAAATCAAAAATATCCTTTTTCTATGCAATAATATTCCGAATTCCCATCAAAATTACTGATTGCACAGCAAAATATTCAACTCAAAATATCACTAAACGCACTACAATTTATTTTCGCAGCGTACCTACAGCGATTTTTGCAGGGTTTAAAGGAACCTAACCAAACCGAACCTCGGGGTGCCCCTGACGTCGTTTAGTATTATGCCAATTAATTAAATTGAAATTTGAAATAAAATATGGAAAATTTGCTGTGCAGTCAGTATTTATGCTATGTATGTAGTATTTTTGTACAAAAATAAATTTAACTGTATTGCATTATGAGGAAAAAAGTAATGTCATATTGATGTATAATTTCGAATTATCTGCAGTTTGAGTTTTGTTAAACTTTTAGTTTATTTGTAGTGAAGTAAGTTATTTGATGTAAAAAAGAATATAAATGATGAGTATGTATTGATAGGCGATTATTTATTTGATATGCAATTTATAATATCCCCTATAAATCTCTCATCATCATCATCTCCCAAGGCTTTTCCCCAATATTGGGGTCAGCGCCCAATCTAGCCAGATGCAGCCGAATACCAGTACAATATCGTGCGACTGTCTGTTTGACCTCCATAACCCAGTTACGGAAGTTACTGGGTAAAATGATGTCCTTTGTTGACACTAGCTGTTAGATTTTCGCGCTTCTTACTACCTACCTATCATCATCATCATCCACAGTCCGACGTAACCCAATGCTGAGTAACAAAACAAAACCCAATATTTAGATACAACCAGATACTGAACTGCAAATAGCAAAAAACGTAAGAAAATTTGAATTTCGCACGCCATCCTTAAGGGGATTACAGGACCTAAATGCCAAAAAAACGGTCAAGCGCGAGTCGGTGTCGCGCACCGAGGTTTCCGTACAAAATAGGTATGTAACTACAAATTTATGGTTTTCGGATTTTTTCCTTTACTTGAGCTACATGACCTAGCTTCTAAGTCAACGGGAAAACCCTATACATTTTGTTTCCCTTGAGAGTGTCGAAATATACGTTTTTTGCGGCATAAACGGCCGTATCTTTTTTTTACGTTAACTTAGAAGTTTGATTTTTTTTCACAGCTTTAAGGGACCGCAGACCTGAATATATGGTTTTAATTTCAACTCGATACCTCCACGCGTTCCCGAGATAAAGGGTCTTTACAGACAGACGGATGGACAGACGGACGGACAGCAAAATTATTCTATAAGGGTTCAGTTTCTTCCTTTTGAAGTACGGAAAGTTTTAGAACGCAAGTTTTAGAAGCAATAAAAGTATATGATCGACTACAGTAAGCAAAATCAGAAAAATATATGATATTCTTCAGGATATATGCTAGGTAGATAGTGTGTTGAAAACATAATACAACTAATTTGATACGATAGAAAAAAATCATGAAGATACCTCTAAAAACTTTATTTTTACAATGAAAACCATACTAATATACATACAATCATTATGATTTTTGTCAGATTATTCTACAAGCAAAATACAAAAAGCACTACTGTTTTAATTTTTTTGTCCAAACAATAGATTTTTTGTAAATAGATAATTGCTTCATATTTTGCAATACATTTTCAGTGTTATGTCATCGCGCTTCTCTTTCTTTTCTATGCAGTCCGACAGTGACCGCGCTTTAGATCATGTATTCCCCTTAATAAAATAGAATAGAATACTCTTTATTATGTACACCATAATAACCACCACATTTACACCAAAAAACCTTAACCTTTCACATTAATTAAAAATAAAGACATCATGTCTGGTCTCAGTAACCAAAATATTGTTTGTGGTAGGTAATTTAATACGCGGTCTACCAAGACGTGTCAATATTTTAACAGAAATTCCAACCAAAAAACAACAAGTTGTTTAAATAGACCCAATTTCTTTCTTATGTAATGGGTGTCAAGCTATCAGGCGATTGATTATTATACACATTTAAATATGAGAAGCATGCAACTATTTCAAGTATGGCTGGATTATAAGAATATTAGTCACTAAGCAAGAGCAAAACTGGTAACTTCTTATAGACAAGCAGACAGCGCAGCTCTCCGAAAATTATTACAACGTTTTAAACCAAGTTCGATCCTGCGTTGTCCAGTTTTTACGCAGCTCCCCTTGTGGCAAGTGATCCGCCTGCATAATTAGAGGGGGTTGCAACCCCTAAGCGAAATCTAAAAGCTTCGCGCCTGATGTTTTGTTTCGTTTAAAATTGGCTTATTAAGGTTAAATTAAATATCGCCGCGGGAAAAACGCGCCCGTGTGGACCTGGGCTTAAACTTACAACATATTTCGGTATGCAAAGGATGGTGCTTTTGCATACCGAAGATGTTGTAAGTTTTTTCGAGCACTGATTGACTGATTACTTTGCGATTTTTTAACGCACTGCTTAGCGGCGAGTGTTGAAAATCCAACAGTGTGTTTTTTTTTGAAGCGCCGTCGGTATGAGCTCTGTTGGATTCTCAATGCTCGACTCAACACAGAGAGTTGAATATCCAGTGCGCAATAAAAGCCCGCAGCGATATTTTTACGTCCTTGCGAACGTGAGCTTATTCAGATAATTTTGAGATTTAAAAGTGGAATGTACTAAGTCAGGGATTCCCAAAGTGGTCGATATCGGTTTCCTAGGGGTCGACATAAACGAAAACTGATTTTGGGGGTCGACAGGGTTGATCTTAAAAGTAGGTAATATGGCCATGGGGGTCTGAGGTAACAGTTCATATTGGAAAAAAACTTTTTTATAAAAAAAAAACAACCGACTTCCAAAAAAACACCACAGAGTGAAAAATAACTTTAATATAGGAAGTCGGTGTCGTTGGTTTCGCATTTTCTTTTATTGACACCGACTTCCGAAATTAAAGTTATTTTTTTGGAAGTCGGTTGTTTTTTTTTTATAAAAAAGTTTTTTATTTTTCACTTTTTAGTGGGCCAGTTTCTAACTTATCTAAGTTACAATAGCCAAATGTCAACTGCTCATCACCTTTTACAAAATATTGCTTTTCCCGATGCAGGGACGTTAATTGTTGAGGAGTTCTCCTTGTAAGAAACAAGAGAACTTAAGCTGATTGAAAAGTCACCATCAGCTCCACTTCACGATACGCATTGTGCTTAGCAACCACATTAAAGTACCTAATCGAATCGCAACCCGTGAAATATTTATTATTGAGTAGTTCCGATGGCCATCTGTGGTCTTCATCATCGGTTCCACTTCACCGAATGGTGATTTCTGAGAGCAAATGCACGAGTTACTATAAAAAATACCCAAATCGCTATAGGTGTGCCTACAAAATTTGAGGGTTTCCCTCGATTTCCATGGGATTCCCTCATCAGATTCCAATTTGGTGACAATGGGACCACCTCGGGAGCATAGCCTTTCAAATAAAAAAAGAATTTTGAAAATCGGTCTACAATTGGCGGAGTAATCGCGTAACAAACACACACCAAAAAAAAAACATACCGTCGAATTGAGAACCTCCACCTTTTTTTGAAGTCGGTTAAAAAGGGGTCACTTGTCCAAAATATTTTGGGGATCCCTCTACTAAGTTTTTTTACATGCTTGAAAACTTATAGAAACATTGTTCCATAATATTGATAAATCTTGTCTGTGAGTCGCGAAGCTACTTTAATTCCAATCTATCCGGCCCGTATTATTTATTTATTTAATACTTCAAGCACATAAATGTAGGTACAGAGGCGGACTTAATATCCATTTTCTACCAGTCAACCTTTGGGTGATGCAGAGACAAATGGTAGGTGCAAACATGAAAATTGAGGAATAAATATTTTAAATATAAAGATACGCATAAACCTATTAAAACTATAAACATAATATATACCTAATTACATATAAATATAATCACAAATTATCCCAGTTCAAAATAGTCCTCCCCTTCTCCCCTTTCCACAACGAACCACATCAATCCTACTAATATTATAAATGCGAAAGTTTGTATGTATGGATGTATGGATGTTTGTTACTCTTTCACGCGAAAACTACTGAACGGATTTTGATGAAACTTTACAGTAATATAGCTTATACATCAGAATAACACATAGGATACTTTTTATCCCGATATTCCCACGGGATCAAAACTTACGCGGGTGAAACCGCGGGGCGCAGCTAGTATTTATATATGTAAACGTCTCATTTCATTCTAATTCCGATCCAGTCTGTCCCTTGGTGCCCTCTCCTAGCGACGCCCGTCCTAAGGCGAGGTCTGTATCCCACTGGGGGTTCCCTTAGCGTGTAGTCGCTTATTTTTTGTTTTTTAAGTCTTGTTTGGAGGCATTAATTTAGTAAGGCATCCAGAGGCAAGCCCGGCTCATAGGTTGAACTGCCAGATGCCATTTATAAAAAAATAAACATTTCATGCCATTGTTTTCGGGAGCAACATTACGTGGATGTGGCCAGCCGTCTATTAATTTAATTGTTTTTTTTTTAAATATTTTTTTTTAATATAAATTGATTTGCATGTGTTCTATACTAATATTATAAGGAGGAAAAATTTGTATGTATGTTTGTAACGAATTGGCTCAAAAAGCACTGGACCGATTTTAAAAATTCTTTCACCATTTGAATGTTACATTATTGCTGATTAATATAGGCTTTTTTAATTGCAAGAAAAAATAAAATGTTTAAAAAATAAATGTCCACCCGTGCGAAGCCGGGACGGGCCGCTAGTCTTATATATATTTGTACTTATTTCTAATAATGTTGTTAATGTTATTAATATTTCATGCTGGATTATATTCGAACGCAATGTGAATTGTTACTGAATAAAATTGAATTGAATTAAGAGGTGAGTGGCATTTTCAATTGTGTACCTTAGGGAATTAAAAATCGATATTATCTACGTAAATAGATAATTGGCTGATTTCTAGCACAACACGGAAACGTTCTTAGTGCTTTTAGATCTTTAGAGACGTAACTTAACGTTGTTGTTTTAACCTATATTTTTTTTTAAACTAAGGTTCCAGAGGCTTAGATTCGATGCCCAATTGGGCCAAAGTGAATTCTTCTATTAGGAATTTATCAGTAGGTAAGCAGCACTCAGTTTAGATTAGTACCCAGTCTATGTGACTAGTCTCGCTCCCTTACGAGAACAAACGTTATATTTGGTCTCACACCGCACGGGGAACGTTCTATATGCCAACTTTCCCTTGGTGGATGCAGACTGCCTGCGTTACACGGTCATGTTATTAATTTTTAGCCTTCAAAATAACTCTGTATTTATAGTACTGCATTACTTACTCTGTCTGACACACCCCAAGAGCAATAAGGCAATATGCACAGTTTCAATTAAATTTGAGCTCTTCCTTTGTGCGTTGCAGCAAAGTTTGTCTAGGTTTTGATCCGGGCGTTATACATAAAGGAATCTGCGTACATTCACTGAAATTGAGTGACTAACAGAGAGAATAATTACAAAAAAGAAGCTGATACTGAATGCATGTAAATAGATAGAATTGACTTGGTTCCTGTTAACCGATGCAGCAATTGTTAGTCTAATCATATTTTAAGACCGCCCGCCGCGCCGTTGCATCCTGAATATTAATGGTTTGTACACACGGCTACACATCAAGCTACACATTTCCAGTTTTAGCTGACCTCGCACTGTATAGGTTTTTCGTACAGTCAGAAGTCAGCTTATACTGGTCATGTATAGCTTGATGTGTAGCCGTGCGTACTAATAAATATTGGTTGTTAAATTTTCGGTGTACAGACGCCAGCACATCAAGCTAACCGAAACTGTAAAATATTCCCAAACAAATTTGAAAAAAAAAAGAATTTTAATTTTTTAATCTTTTTTTTAATCGAAACGACGACACCAACTTCCAAAATTAAAGTTATTTTTCATTTTGTTTTTTTTTTTAAGTTTTTTTGTAAAGTTTTTAGTGGGTCGTTTCGTAATTTATCTAAGTTACAATAGCCCAATGTCAACTGCTCATCACCTTTTACAAAATATCGCTGTTCCCGATGCAGGGAGGTTAATTGTTGAGGTGATTCCTAGTAAGAACCAGGAGAACTGGAGCTGATTGAGAAATCGCCATCAGCTCCACTTCACCATACGCATTGTGATGAGCATAAATTGCTTAGCAACCACATTAAAGTACCTAATCGAATCGCAACCCGTGAAATACTTATTGTTGAGTAGTTCCGAAGGCCATCTGTGGTCTTCATCGTCAGTTCCACTTTACCAAATAGTACTTTCCGAGAGCAAATGCACGAGTAACTATAAAAAATACCCAAATCGCTATAGATCTGCTTATAAAATTTGAGGGTTTCCATCGATTTCAATGGGATTGCCTCATCAGATTCCAACTTGGTGACAATGAGACCACCTCAAAAAGTATATCCTTTCAAACAAAAAAAAAAAAATTAAATAGGTCCACATTTGGCGGAGAAATCGGTGAACATCCATAAAAAAAAATACATTAAGTCGAACATTTATAACCTCCTCCTGTCTTAAAAAATGAAGCACCCCGCATAAAGAAGATATGTCCGAAGCACCCTGACTTATTTATCCGCTACTATTTTGCTATTGGGCTGATATTTTGACCAAAGCGTGTGACTTACTTAGTTCATAACGATAAGAGACGAATGAACAGTGCGCAATTTTTGGAATTTTCACACTGCACAGTAGATACTGAAGAAATCCCCTTAAAATATACACATACATAAACTCACGCCTTCTTCACATGGGGTTAGGCAGAAAGTACAGAACGCCACCTATAGGTGACACCTGGTCATACAAGCACGCCGGTTGCGAAAACTACGTACCTGACCCTTAAAATATGATTTTCCCTTTTTAACCGATGAAAGGAGAAGGTTCGGGAGGGGCCCGTGGCTAAATAATAACAGCCATACAGGTCGATTGAACAGGTTAAGCTACGCGTGCCTCGGATCGGAAAGCAAGTAGCATTTGGTCCCGGCTGTCATTCGTGGGTCTTTGACAGTAGTTACGGGTAGTCAGAAGCCCGAAAGTCTGACAACCAGTCTTGCCAAAAGGTATCGTATTAAGCAGTAACTGGGTTGTGGAGGTCAGATAGGCAGTCGCTCCATGTAAAATACTGGTATTCAGCTGTATCCGGTTAGACTAGAAGCCGACCCCAACATAGTTGGGAAAAGGCTAGGCAGATGATGATGAAAGGAGAAGGTTCTAAAGTCGACGCGTAAATATTTTTTGTTCTGTGTGATGGACAATAAAGTTTTTAGTAAATGAATATATAGCGTACAGGGTGCGGATGTGGAACTGAGCCACAAACTATGTCTCACCTCCTATCCTTTGTCCTCCAGCACCAGCAAACCAAGCGACGCCTGCGCTATTACTGATAGATATAGATAACGACTGGTACAGCCCGATTCAAAGTTTATGTCGGCACGGAACATGAGGCGAGTCGCTGCGCAGTAACAAATTCATGAATCAGCGGGGGTGAGGAATGGGATACTGCGCAGCGCATAGCTCACTTCAGAGGCGCTATAAAACTTGACGCGAACTATACTATCGGCAAAATGAAGAAAATAATACGTACACAGATTGGCTCTTCATTCTCCTGTACACCGTCATCCGATCCCGGTTCCTCGCCAGCAATAACGATCCACATTGTTTCCAGCCAGTCGCTCTTCCTTTAGCTTCCAGGTCTTGCAGGAGCCTAACCGAGGACTGGGTCAGGCGAACTTGTGCTAGGGTAGGCTTGAAAGCGCCGACGAGACCTGACGAATGCCAGCGGCTGCCAATACCGACTCTGTAGAAGAAATTTAAGTGTTCACCATACTAGCCATATAATTTTTCACAAAATCCATCCATCATCTCTTTGGTCTTTTCTTACTATAGATATGGAAGAAAAAAACATGCTGGGCTGACCGCAAAACGAATTGCGATAAGGGCAAGAGAATCATGATGACCACATTCATACTTCAAAAAATAAATGTTTCAGTCTATAACGTACCTATAATGCCTCAGGTATTTTTGGTCTTGGATTCAAGTGCGATTTGCATACGGCCTAAACAGCGACTACATATGGACCGTCTGGCTTCCGTTTATTTTTATTATAATTTGCTTTTCAGCTATATTAAGCTTAAGGGTAATTAAATGGTGAAGATGCCTCTGTAGTTTGCTACCTCGATGCCAGCCCCATGTAAAACAAATGGATGCCAATAGATACGCATGCACATACCACGCAACCGGGTAAACCCCCAAGCAGCCCGCGATGTATCGCAGTGAGGTAGCCTTCGGCATGTGCGTCTAATAGCATATAGAGTGATGAGGAACAGGGACAGGTAAAGTTCACTCATCCTGCATAGAAAAGGGAGGATCCTCCGACCAGACGGATGTCGTGTCTGGCAGACAACTGCCCTTGTTACATGTCGGGCCGTTGTATAAGCTAGTTGCGCGGTAAACTCTGCTTGCGAGATGCAGGATTTTGCGTGACGTCAGTATGACGCGTAGTTCGCATGTGAAGTTGTAGATACCGCTACATCACTCCCCTCTGGAGACCGGAAATCGATAGCGTGCTAAGTTTTGTATCTTGAGACCTTGATGCCAAACTCTATAAAACGCTTGAGATATGTCAAGGAACGCAGCAGCACAATATTCCTTATCTTCAAATATATTGTGACATTTACTAACGAGCCTGTGGACTTGATCTCTTGTGCCCTGTCTCTGTCGGAACCTAAATTGATGGTCGGTTATTAAATGTTTTTCTTTGATTATAGGCAGTAAACGTAATAGGAGTGATTCACAAACTTTTGAAGAATTTCTCAGCAGCAAGAATTACAATCTTTCATCCCTTAAATAAGGGATGAAAGGTTGTAATTCTTGCCTTGTAAGGGGAATAACCCCTTTAGCGGATAAATGTACAAAAACCTATAGTGCTCACCTTCATAATATAAGGAACTCTCATGTCAAATTTCATGCTTTTCGTGCCGTGTGTTGACGTTGTCATCCATGAATTTAAGATTTCTATTATTTCCTTTATTTCATCACATACATATATAAATTATATTTTTATGTATTGGAATATAAAACATTTAGAAATATTTATAAAAAATAGTAGCCCACTGGTATCGGGAACTTAGTCCAAGCTAGTGGGGTCAGAGCTTCAGAGAAAGTAACCTCCAATGGGAGCCGAACAATCTTTGCACATAGAGATTGGCAACAATAGTCTTGTCAGCGATTATGGATCGATGCTAGTACAATGTGATATTTCCATTTTCGAGAACTGGGTCTGATCGAGAACTCTTTCAGGTATAGAACTGGGTCAGGTTATTATTGTATTATTGTTATGTTAGTATGTATATGTCCACATTTTATGGTTTAGTTACAGACTGTAATTTTTTTGTTGGAATATTGCTGTGCCCTAGCAGACAGCAGCAAAAATCAATAATTTATTGATTGCAATTGTATAAAAAGTAAAGTTCTAAACAGATGTGTAGCTGGGTATTTTATTGGACCCTTTTTTCTGCAGCTGAATCACACATGACGTGGATAAGGGTTAACATAGCAGGAAGCACTAATTATACATTTCGGGCACAATTACACAAACACAATTAAGGTATTAATTAACTGTCAAGTCAAAATGTTGAAAAGCAACAACATTCCGCTGGCATTACGCACAATATGGAAGGGAGACCTTTACCCTGCAGTGGGATTACACAGGTTTATACTAATAATAATAATAAGGGTGCCCTTTTTTCAGGGCTGTACTGTTACCATTCAAAAAGTGCATATTTTTAAAGTAAAAATGTTCTTTTGAACTAGGTAGAATATAAGAGACAGGAAATTTTAATAAGCTAACAAACTAAATGTTTTAGATATTTTTTTTTATATTTTTAGGCTCATTTTTAAACTGTAAGTATCATTCTGACATAACAATGCTTAGTTTTTAAAATTAATCTAATGCAGAGAGTTGATAAAAAAGCAGTTGTGGATTTTATATAAACAAGAAGCATTATTTAAAAAATATTGTTATATTTGTCATGCTTCTAGCTAGAGGCATGGTAAATAATTTAATAACAAAATTGTAAGTTTGTTAACTATAATGCTGAAATTGTGAGTAGACTAAATCATTACAGGTATATAGCTCTTCTACTGCTAGGCAAACATATTCAATTTTCTTTGTTTTTAAAAAGTAGCTCAATATATTATTATTTCTTTCATTCTCCTACATAATATTAGCAATCTACACAGTAATATTATAGCTAGATAGATTGTAACATTATCATCCCTTTACACATCTAATTTTAATATAGCCATGAAGAGGCTATCAACAAACAAAAGCTTTACCTGAATCAATGGTAGTGTGTACATGAATCAGTAAAAAAGAAGCAAACACTTTTTGAACAATAACCAGGTGTTTCTGAGCTTGGGACTGAGGAACACCCAAATTATGGCCGCATCAGCGCGCTGCTGAACAGTCGGTCTGAAACAAAGCAGTAATATATGAGCGTACTTACTTCTCTTTCTCTATGACGATTGTCTTGTCGCCCCAGCCGCGGCGCGCTAGATGGTACGCCACGGCTGCTCCCATTATTCCTCCGCCACATATCACCACCTTGGCCTTCGGGGGTAACGCCGACAAACACCCCTCCAACCTCTCTACATGGTCTAACGCGTCTAATCGACTCGAAAACTCCCTACATGCTATACCTATACATTTATGTGCATTATATCTTTTCACCCCCCGGAAACCTTTTATTAACATCTTGTCTATCATTTACACATAAGTAAAACGAAATAAAATAAAAATAAAATGTCTTTAAATTACATTACATCTACAAAGAATAAAATTGTAACATAACAAGTATCTAAAAATAATCAACGAACATCTGTGGCCAACTAAGTTTTGACGGTTTTGACATAAGCTAAGACTGACACTGACGGTAAGGCTCTTCAGTGTTGTCGGTGCAAATAAAACGACAAGACAATAGACTATAATTATTACATAATGTATTTTGTTTTTTTGCTACGAATGCTATGACTATGATACAAGTTAACAAAAAAACAAAGTACACAATTTATTTCCACATTAGTTATGCCTGCACCCTAATTGCGCAACACACTATTACAATCATTTTGAAGCTTATTGCTAATCCATTGCTCCATTTACGTTCAAAAAGTGTGTCTGCTCAACAACGTAAATAACGCAATGAATGTTGTTGAACTGTCAAAATGAAACCGATTGCTACTGATAGCGCTGGAACTAAAACCCGCGGGGCAATTGCGTAATACATTATCAATGGGAATCGGTTTCATTTTGACAGTTCAACAACATTCATTGCGTTATTTACGTGTAGAGCAAACAAACTTTTCGAACATAGGAAGCAATGGATTAGCAATTTGTTTCAAAATGATTCAGATTCCGATTGGTAGTGTGTTACGCAATTAGGGTGCCGCTCCCGCTTTTGTAGCAAAATTTCCTGCAAATATAGATTTACGCTATTTCTGTCTGACACAACAAAAATAAAGAAACGGGAGACAAATCTTTATACAACCGCGCTATGATAAGTAGATGTTGCTAATTTGGGACATCTACTAATTCCCAATTTCTAACTTCCAAGTTAGAAAAAGAAAGAAAGAAAGAAAATACGTTTATTTGCGGCAAACATGACGCATAAGAATGAGCATAAACAAAAATCAAATTGACAATTTGAGGGAAAACATGCCACACACACATGACTGTCTAAATATTCAGCGCGCCAATATTCGATTGTAACGCAGAGGTGGCCCAGTGGTATCGGCGCCCGAATTAAGATTTGTGGAGTACCTACGGGTCGAGGGTTGGAACCCAGGCATACGCTCTACTTTGTGTAAATAATTTCATCACCACTGCTCTAAAAACAAAGAAATGTATGTAGCTAATTAACAAAAGTCTTCAAAATAATATAATGAAATGAAATGTTTCATTCTTTTTGGTTGGACAAGTGTATTAAATGATCGAATACCTAGCTGATTGATTATCCTCAAACATAGTCACAATTAAGGTTTCATAAAAGGAAACAAAAGTCTTCAAAATAATATAATGAAATGAAATGTTTCATTCTTTTTGGTTGGACAAGTGTATTAAATGATAGAATAGCTGATTGATTATCCTCAAACATAGTCACAATTAAGGTTTCATAAAAGGACATTTCTATGAGCAAAGACCAAAGCGGGCACACTTCACTGATGGCAGCCGCTAGAGCGACATATCGACACCTGCAATTTAAAACATTGTAACTCACTTTTTAATGAAAAATCATTGCAAGTCATAAAAACATATAAAATACATAAGTAAACAACTATTACAAGTAAACAAGTTAACAAGCAAAGATTATCTAATTTGCTGTATGACTAATAAGTCATACAGCAAATTAGATAATCCCTTTTTACTTATATTTACAAAATTGGAAGACGCCAGGAGTTTATAGGAACAAAGTGAGAATATGCTGAATGTTTAAATCGCTATCCTGAAAAGTAGTGAAAAATGAGTTACAATCATAGACGTATAAAAAAAGGCGGACGGAACTCCCGCTATGACAAAACTGTGTCCCGTAATGGCGGCGCCTGTTTATTTGTGTGAGTGAATATAGGGTGGCCATGTTAGCCAAAATTACCCATTTATTATTATTTTATTATAAGACAAATATAGATCGGCAGACATGTTTCTTTGAAATGTAAGCAGAATTATACGCTGCCATTTGTAAAGGTTAAGGTGAATGCGTTATGGTAGCCCGCGAAATTCAAATTTTCTTACGTTGTTTGCAGATCAGTGTCAGGTTGTATGTTGATCAAAATATGATTCGCAACAATTAAAATCTAACTTAGAGAGATGTATTGATGATTCTTATGGTTATAATTATGTAAACAAGACACGTATTTGTAAATGTCGCGAATACCCACATTTTGGGCAATTCGAAATAGGGAATTACTGGCAACACTCTCCCGTTACGTCACCTCGGGACTTTGACATTTGTGTTTACCGAATAACCTCAAATTAAGTTTTGATAACATTAAAAAATATAGTTTTGTATGTAATTACGTATGGAACGATATTCCTTGACACTTTTTATTCAGTTTAGTGTTGTTTTTGCATCATTTAACCACACAGGACGGCATTTTGTAGGCAAAGTTACTGCACGACGCTCCGGGAGGTACTGACGAAAATGAGCGTAGTTTGGTGCATCTGTGTGCGTGAGCGCGTGTGTTTACATAGAGGAGCTGAGTTTTGAAGCTTCACCGATAACTAAGGCCGCGCTCTGTCTGCCTTTTTTTATACGTCTATGGTTACAATGTTTTAAATTGCAGGTGTCGATATATTCTGCCTCGCAGGAAGACAGAGCTACAGTAGACTGCTTTTTCGAATACCAAGCTTGTGGCTTGGTGTGTAAATTAAACACAGAAACAATAACCGCTATTAGATTTCCTGTCTATACGATTTCCACCCCCGTCAGCGTCAGAAAAGCCTGTCAGTAGGTCAGTGACTTACTTACTTCGGCGACGCCAAGTCACGGTAATATTACCGTGGCCAAGTGCACAGTGCGGCCGTTTGCGTAAATTCTAGTGTTCGTTTTCCTTCGCTACTCGAAAAGTCAGTGCGTACGTAGCCTTACTGAACTAATTCATGGTTTTAAAGTGATGCAACGAATACGAATACGAATATTCGTATTCTCCGTATAGTAGACATTTACCGAATATTCGTATTCGGCGAATACTAATAAGAATATTTCAAAATTAATATGTTTGTACAGAGGCCAGCACATCAAGCTACCCCAATCTGTCAGATTTTCCCAATTGAATATGAACCTTATTCCTTTGTGCTAAAGTTGAAAATCTATCAAAGAAATTTGACAGATTCGGGTAGGTTGACCTGCTGGCGTCTGTACATACGCAAATCTAATTACTGGCAGACTTGGAAAACGTGCTTTGTCGGCACGTAAAAATACGACGTGTGCAAGGGCTTTAACCGCAACGACGACGCGACGGGGGACTCCCCGGCCATAGTTAATACAGTGCCGCGGCCCGGGAGTTTCCCCATCATTACGAACCATGGATTGATTAATTCATTCATTCCTTTCATTTCATTTGCAGTCGTCGAAAGCACAAGTCAAGCAAGAGAGTATTGTTTTATTTATTTTCTGAGGTTGCTGCGAATTGAAAGAAGTTGAAGTTGAATAGAAATATAAGAGTGACTTCGCAAACTAAAACGAGATAGATGCTTATCTAAAGCTCCCAAATTTATCGCCGACTGCTGATCTACTGGTGTTTTGGCGAGAAGATGTCCATTTTCCAAGTTTGAAAAAACTCGCCCAAAAATATTTTTCACTGAAGCCATGTACAGTCGCCTCGGAAAGACTTTTTTCAACGGCTGGGAACATTCAGACTGAAAAAAGAAATCGCCTAAAACCAGAAAATCTACAAATTTTATGTTTTTTAAATAAAAATTTGCCTATTGTAAATTTTAATTACCTACATATTAGAAGAATAGAAATTCATCAAATAAATTATTTATTTATTTATTACATACATACGGTACCATTACAGTTTCCCAATTAGACAGTGTATAGTTAATTAATTCATGGACACAAACATAACATAAGATTTACAAATTAGTCTTTTATTACTATGGCGAGATATTCGTAATCGTATTCGGCGAATAGTAGGTTTGATATTCGTATTCGTAAAAGTAGTATTCGATGCATCACTAAAAAGTACCTAATATTTCCATAGATTTCGAAACAAATCAACAAACTTCCTCAAAAGAGAATGTAAACACTAAAATCGTTTCTATAGCGACCGCAGGGGTAGCTCCATTTTTATTATTTTTTAAGTTCTAATTTTTGTCCATCTTTGCTGGAGTTACAAATATGTCGTTGGTTGAAATAATTCAACACGATGAAGTCATCTATAAGATTTTGGACAAACCACCTCCAGAGCCACCTAAAACTCCAAGGTACTACTGCTTAATCAAATCTCATTCTCTACTTTCATTTTACGTCATCAAGCTCATGCATGGTATCTAAAATATTTTCTAAAGCTTGTATTCAAAAGCCACCAGCAAACATATACTTACGTATAGGTAGGTATACCTACTGAAACCTAACAGGGGCTTGTGGCTAAGTAAAAAAACAGCCGCACGTGTCGATCGATCAGGTTAAGCTACGCTTGCCGCGGTTGGTCCGAGGATGGGTGACCATCTTCACATACCTACCATTACCACCTCCATGCCTCGAAAAGCACGATATGCCCTTGGTCCCGGCTGTCATTCGTGGATCTTTGACAGTCGTTACGGGTCGTCAGTCCCTTGAAGCTGTGAAAAAAATCAAACTTTTAAGCAAACTTTAAAAAAAAAGATACCGCCGTTTAGGCCCCAAAAGCAAAAAGCGTATAATTCTAGGAATCAAAATGTAAGTACCTATAGCGTACTTCCCGTTGACATAGATTCATGAAATTTGGCAAGAAGCAAGGTCAGCACAAGTAAAGAAAACCGTAAATTTTTAGATTCATATGTACAGTCGAGTTCATTAATATATTGGCAGTGACAAAGTTTCAAAATATTATACTTAAACGTTAAACTGATGTTCATTTTATCGCTTGTATTATTTTGAAACTTTAAATTATGTTAACATTTTATTTATGTCTAAGTTTGTATAAACCATTGAGCTATATAACTAGAGAAGCAAACCTCAATAAAATGTGTCAAAAAAGTGTAGCCACTTTATAAACGCGACGACGTAGCTTTGAAACCACTAAACATTTAAAAGTAAACATATATCTGTCTCACTTACACACGTCGTAAGAATAATACCGTCGCTTAGATTAGACAAAGACCGCATTATAAACATGCAATGACGGGATGGGGTTGCCTACCCATGCAAAATTTTACCCAACATTTTAAGCCATAAAAAGCGTTTTAGGTTAAGTTAAATTATTTTTTAAATATTTGAATTATGTATTTCTTATTGGATGTGTAATAGAAGTTTATAAATAATGAAAATAACTAAGACATTTACTTTTTGAATATTTTTTCTTTATTATTAATGAAATTGAATGATTTAGTAGGTAGCCAGTGAGTCTCTTTTCTCAGCAATCGGAATATTTCCACCCATTTTTCACTGTTTTACGTTGTTATTATTAAAAATATTTAAAATCACTTATTCCATAAATTAAAAACTCCCACTAATGTGGGAAACTAAAACTAAGTTTTTAGTGGTAACACTGAACCTAATTTACAAAATTCTACATTTTATTGCGTTTTTACGTTGATATAAACACAGAGACAATTAATTTACGTGTGGAAAGTAATTCCGGTTAATTTATTATGTTTTTGTGATCTTGAATCGCACTCTTTCGAGATATTTTTTGTCGCATGTCACTCGGTTGACTTCGGTTGGCGTCACACAGAGCACTAAACTGACGTTAGCTACGCTGATGGCTGTGGCCATCAGCCTAGTGGCAACGCCTTGGTGCGGTAATTGCTAATCTAGTGTAACATATATATCAATGGTATAAACTATAGGTATTATGATCATTTTAATGCTTGAAACTTTGTCACTGCTAATATATTAATGAACTCGCCTGTACCTACTTTGTACGGAACCCTCGGTGCATGAGTCTGACTCGCACTTGACCGGTTTTTTTTTCTCCTTCGTATATACCAGTTATAATTATTCTTCTGTACGTCTTGTTTACGCCTGCAATTTTGCTATTCTAAAAGGCCAGGCGCCGCCGCCGTACGGATTTTTCGTTTTACATACCCGTCGCTAATTATAATTTTAGTCAAAATTTTCACCATCGTCGCGAACTTGTAGGTACGTTTAGAGTAAATTTTATTGTAAGACAAATTAAACAACCATAACTCGTTAGGGTAGTTTCAATTAAGATCACTGAAGTCCCGTATTGTACAGAGGCCAGCACATCAAGCTACCCCAACTTGTCAAATTTCTTTGATAGATTTTCAACTTTACTTTAAAGGAATAATTTCATAGGAATAGGTTCATAATTCAATTGGGAAAATTTGACAAATTGGGGTAGCTTGATGTGCTGGCCTCTGTACATACATATATCGTATGTCACTGAACTCCTAATAAGAGCGGGAAAACATTGTAGCTGGCTGGATAGTTTAGATTCACAATTGGATCCGGTAGGCGGCGCTGCGATCGAGTTCTAAGAAACAAGACAATCTGTCCGGTCAGCTGTATGTTGTTACCTATATGTTTGTCTCGTGAGCTGCTGGTGGACATGGTTCTTACCTTACCCAATAAAACTAAACTTAGGCTACCTGGAAACTGTACCTTAATAATATGACATCATTAATTACAGATACGAATCCAAACTAGAAAAGGAATTGAGATTAGCTAAAAGACCGCAATTACGACGCACATTTGGTTATCCTGAGACACCAGTCCAACCACCAGCCAGCTTCTTAAAAAAGGGTGAAGGAATAGGTCAACCTATCAAGAGTAGCGATCATAAATGCACTGTATCCGGTAATCTTCCACCAATACCAAAACGGCCCCCGCCGGGAAAGAAACCAGGGAAGCCAGCAGTGAACTTCAGAGTTCTTAACATAAAGAAAGCTATAAAGATAAAAGGGAAGCCTGTGGAGCCAAGGTATAAATTATGCGATGGTCCTGGGCCTCAAGTCTGCTATTAAAATAGCGTCAGAATGGTCTGTCATTGATTTCATAATTGTCGATTTTGACAAGTTTGGTAATCTACTAATACATTGGCGTCATTATGACTTTCCAATGGTCAACCACTGACACTCCATTGAAAGAAATGGCTTATAATGGTATTCTCGTACATAATGACAAATGAATAAATGTAATGTTTATTGCTATTTACGAACTTCTTACTACTTCAGATTGCAAACACTAATACGTAATATGTAAAAATATATATTAAATGAAATCTAGCATGTTTAGTAGTAGTTTTTCTCAGACCATTGACCGACTAATGATCGACCATTATGAATTTAGCAGATTACGAACTTTTAGCAAAATGACAATGAGATCGTGTTGGAATGACGAATTTATAAAAATAGCAGACTTGGGCCCCTGCTTACCTGCGTTGACGGGGGGTCGACTGCGTCAACTGCCATCAACATCATCATAGTCATCATCATGTATCTTATGAGACATCTACCAAAACGCACTGGACCCGCGTGGTGGATTACGGCTCACTCCTTCTCAAAGAGAGGAGGCCTGTGCCCCAGTAGTGGGAACTTTAAAGGCCGACTAGCTGTTGCCCGCGACTTTGTCTGCGATCCAGGATGAAAAGTAGCCCATGGCCTTCTCCAGGTCACGGACTACCCACGTGCCAAATTTCATCCAAATCCGTTCAGCCGTTTTAGAGTGAAAGCGTAACAAACAATAAACAAACAGACTAACTTTCGCATTTATAATATTAGTTAGGATTATGTAACTCCCATCCTAACATTTCTTGTCCTAACTCTGAGAGAAAAGAATTTTTGTTTTCATTTGGCCAAAGCTGATGAAATCTGTGCCCTGTTGATGAAAACATTATTACATGGATACTTACCAGTATTACAAGGATTAGGTACAGACAATTAGCACATCAAGCTACCCGAAACTGTCAAATTTTCCCAATCAAATTTGAACCTTATGCATTAGTAATAAAGTTGAAAATCTATTAAAGAAGTTTGACAGATTGTAGTAGCTTGATGTGCCGGCGTCCGTCTGTACAAGCATTTTTCCTGTAAAAAAAAATTCATTATTACATTGTATTAGCTGCGCCCCGCGGTTTCACCCGCGTAAGTTTCGATCCCGTGGGAATATCGGGATAAAAAGTATCCTATGTGTTAATCCTGGTTATAAACTATATGTGTGCCAAACCTCATCCAAATCCGTTCAGTAGTTTTTGCGTGAAAGAGTAACAAACATCCATCCATCCTCACAAACTTTCGCATTTATAATATTAGTAGGAAGTAGGATTTAACAAAACTACATGTGTAAATGACGGGTGTCTTTATTTATTTCACAAGTATATTTTACACAAGTGTACTTACCTATTTCGTGATTTTGTTCATCAAAAAATTCTTTGAAAGTATTTTTTGTCACGATTCAGTTGTAATTGTTATTTTATTATAAAAAAAAATCATTAAGTAATTCAGACTATTTAAATGTCCATATTTTGTTAGTATTATTATTATCTATGTATATTTTTTATAATTTCTATTATTTTAATTTTATCTAAATATATCCGTAAAATAGACAATCCTACTAATATTATAAATGCGAAAGTTTGTATGTATGGATGTATGGATGTTTGTTACTCTTTCACGCGAAAACTACTGAACGGATTTTGATGAAACTTTACAGTAATATAGCTTATACATCAGAATAACACATAGGATACTTTTTATCCCGATATTCCCACGGGATCGAAACTTACGCGGGTGAAACCGCGGGGCGCAGCTAGTAGGTATATAATTCATTCAGCCATGCGTTGTGGAGCTTCAATTAAAAAATATACAAAAAAATGGCGGCTTCCTTTTTTGATTTTAGAACTTAGGTACAAGTGGAATCTTCAAGCGTTCAATTTTACTAAATCCTGCAGATTTTTTTTGATGAACGTAGTTTACCCAAACTTGTAAAAGCTTCCTTACAAATTGTAACTTGTGAACGTGTAGACTTAGTTTTGATAAACAGAGGGCACCGGTCTAACCTAGTGAGAGGAGTTCCTTATACAATTCGTGGTCGTGTCAAAGTATCTTAATTATTAGTGGTTGGAATCATAAATGTTTAAGACGGTCACAAATACTGAACTTACCACCACCAGTACACCGAGCAAAAAGATGTTTTCACGTAAACGTAAAAGAACACCTTAGATAGGCCTGTACCTACCTACTGTATAATTTTCCCTTTTTAGGCTGGTGGACACGAGAGATGGCCACATAAAGAAGATAAAAGGTTCTGGCGAGGTTCCAGAATACTGCCTCGGGCCTGACTTCGGTAAGATGCCAGCGTACCTTGTAAAGAGAAACAGAAGGATCCAGAAGGCCATGGAAAAAATGCAATACGAGGAGGACCACAGGGAAAGCCTGTGCAAGCTCATCAGCAACGATGCTCGCACGAAACTCCTAGATGTAAGTTGTTTTTAACCGACTTAAAAAACGGAGGTTCTGTATGTCCTGTTGTTTATTTGTATGTCCACAATTTTCTCAAAAACTAATAAACCGCTATCATCACATGCCCTGCTATTCTCTAAGGATACAGCCTTGTGGGCAGCGCTGTCGCAGCGGTGAAAACAATAGTTTCAACGCTGCGACAGCGCTAGCCGCAACGCTGTATCCTTAGAGAATAGCTCCCATGGGCGTAAGGTGAAAAATGTATTCACTATTCATTACTTTTCTGATAAACCATTGTTCTTGTAGTAACGAAACGGCCAATCCTCATATTTTGACTAAGGTACTTATATATGTAGTTTGTGAAGTTAGGGCTTGTAGAGTTAGAAATCTTGGCTCATTTGGTCTCGTCTTGGCAACATTTTACATGAAAATGTTTTTGGTGGGATTCTCTTTTTCTACAAACTTTTCGAAAACATTCATTGTTCGTACCTCGTCAGCACGCTCCGAAAGTCCTCTGACATGCGAAAGATTCAAAAAACTTCCCTGAGGAGGACGATAACGACGTCTTAGTCATTTGCTACTATAGGTAGGTACTCGTATTGCTTAGTTTTATTATAATCCTTAAAACGGATAACAGTGGCCACTATATTCTGTTTTAAGGATTATAATAAAACTAAACAATATATAAAACTACCGTTTCTAATAATATTAACGTATAATCTTGTGAAGCAGAACTTAACGTGCTTATTTTCTGCATTTTCATTCTAAATTGTATGAAATAACCAAACAAGCGATTAGGGCGCCACTGTGCGGTCGGCATAGTCTTAAGTAAGTAGGAACCTAGTTCATTCATTCCATTTCAAATCTTTCTAATAAATCTCTTTCACAGGATCTGAAGCACAACTGGTCCCTGATGCAGAAGGCTTTTCTTCAATTACCGATGCTTACCGATACAATACCCAAGATACTTCGCAAGACCAAAATGGAGGCCGAACTGAGACAGTTGGAAAAAGATATAGCTTTAGTTGAAAGCAATCCTTATATATACATTTACGAATAAGTCTTTTGAGGACATTAAGACAGTTTAGGCCTCTGCTGTTTCTACTCTGAAAGAAAATTAACAATACTTTCGCCATGAATTCATGAAAAGTACCTACTTAACTTTTTAAACTAGTTCTTCCGAAGTTGTAACATAGCAGTTTCATTAAATATATAGGGTGACTGGTAATTAGTGACCGATACCTAAACACGTGATTGTACTCATGATAACAAACAACTTTTACTATGGGACCAAACCTGAATTCGCGAAAAAAAATCTGCTGTTCAGTCATTTATGTTCGCCTAACTGGTCAAAATTTAGGTACTGAACAGCAGATTTTTTTTTCGCGAATTCAGGTTTGGTCCCATAGTAAAAGTTGTTTGTTATCATGAGTACAATCACGTGTTTAGGTATCGGTCACTAATTACCAGTCACCCTATATAGATAGGTACTAGCTGACCCGGCAGACTTCGTACTGCCTGAATCGATAAATAAAAGACCTAAACTTTTGTACACATTAATTCTAAAACAAACAAAACGAAACCGAATTTAATAAAAAAAATGTTGAAGGAAGCATGAGGTGTTATTATTATTTTGCAATAAAGTTCAAATTGACTCTACATTTTATTTAGAAAACGTTTGTATGGGAAATAGAAAAGGGCTGTTTTTAGGGTTTTCCCGGGAATTATTCGATTTGTTCTCACCTTTTAAATTCATTTATATATATTTAAATTACCTACCCTGTCTTCCCGAAATTAGACAGATGTCGAAGTCGCTCTCAATTTAGTATTTTGGTTGTCTTTTGTTATTTAGTAGGTACCTATCTAATATCACGTTCACTGCACGAACCTATCGAACACTTGTGTGTTTACGTGCATAAAAAATGAATACGTTTCTAATTTTATTTTTGAATATAAAATGTGTGAAGGAATGTTTGTCTTTGATTTTTTTAACCAGCTTCTTATAGCAAAGTTCCTGTAAGAGAATAATCACACAACTTTATAAAGTCTCCATGATGAAAGAATAAACCTGCCTGCATCTTTTCTAAAGTTTACAGAGAATAGCCTTAATTTTTTTTTTCTGAAGTTTCCCTAACAGAATATCCTCCTAAAATTTTTCTAAAGTTTCCATAAGGATAACCCCCTGCAACTTTTCTAAAAGTTTTCATAAGAATATCTGCTGAGGAGATGCTCGTGGCTAAATAATAACAGCCGCACAGGTCGATCGATCAGGGTAAGCTACGCTTGCCGCGGTTGGTGTGTGGATGGGTGACCATCTTTACATACCGAGACCCCTCCGTGCCTCGGAAAGCACGTTAAGCCGTTGGTCCCGGCTGTCATTCGTGGATCTTTGACAGTCGTTACGGGTAGCCAGAAGACCGAAAGTCTGACAACCAGTCTTACCAAGGAGTATCGTATTACCCAGTAACTGGGTTGTGGAGGTCAGATAGGCAGTCGCTCCATGTAAAACACTGGTATTCAGCTGCATCCGGTTAGACTGGAAGCCGACCCCAACATATTTGGGAAAAGGCTAGGCATATGATGAAGAATAGCTGCTGAAGCTCTACAACTTTTCTTGATAAAGTCTAGTTCCCGTATAAAACAACAGCCATACGCAAATTCAAACTGTAACATTTAAAAATCCTCTTGTCCCTATCTCTACAGTGTGTCAGGTTAAACGATGGACATACTTTAGGGGAGTGTAGTACGGTCTATGGAAATGAACAACTTTTACTAAGAGACCAACACTGAAATCGAGAAAATAAAACCAGCCGCTCTACAGGGTGCATTTGATATCATGGGCATTATTTTAACCTAAGGTACTACTTATGATACTAATTGCATTAGGGCTACTATTACGCAAATCAAAAATATTATTAATGCAAGTATGGAAAACCTTAAAATGTAGTAAGTCATACAAAGTATCAAATTAGTTGCGCTTCTCGATAGCAAATGCGTAGGTACACTACGCCGTACGCGCGTCATTGGGCGTGAATTCTTTGACCCCGCCCGACTCACGTGACATTCGTAAGTTGCCAATGAATTGATTCATAATAAATTCCAATTTTCCCTTCGTACTTTGCCGGCTTAGGACGGTCAAAACTACGTCAACTAACATACATTAAAAAAAAACATTTACGTACCTAGCTTGTGGATTGTTTTGAAAAAACCTTATTTGTCGGTAAAGTGACAGAGGGTAAACGGGTGCTCTTCCACGAGCTTGTGCATGTGCTGGCACGTGAAAAGACGAAAAATCCAACAGGTTCTGAGTGGTTCTGGTGGAATGAGACCCCGTGAAGGAATAGGGTCGTTCGAGTAGCGCCGATGGAACATTTCACGAGTTCATACTAAATTTCTTGCGCGATCGTAAATTACAACCATTTGTGGGTATTGTTGGTTGGTGTACCTAGCCTGCACATTACGCGGTCGAGGCATCGTGTACACAAACACACACACAACACACAACTACTACACTAACACTTAATACACTGCAATCCAAGCACCGTATGCCGCGAGCGGCGAGTACGGCGATTACGTCACGGGATCAATAAATCAATTACGCGTCAATGCACCTGCGCAGTCGTTATGACACTGGTTCCGGGTTCGTGACTTCGTGTTGCGGCGGGAAGCATACCCCGCGCGGGGGTGATATTCGTATTTTTGCGAGTGAGGGAGTGGGACGGAGAGAGTTCAGGGAATCCCGCCGGACGGAATGTCTTGTAGCCCATTGTTATTATTACTTGTAAGGAAAAACCCGCGCGCGCGCAGGTGATGTTTGTTTACATTTCGCTTTGCGCTGTACTGCGCTTTAAGATTTTGATATTTCAACAATTATTGGCGTTAACGAAGTATTTTGTTTTAATTACTTTAAGTGTTTATTTGCAATAATAAGCCTTGTGCAATTTGACTTACTACATTTTTAAGGTTTTCCTTACTTGCATTAATAATATTTTTGATTTGCGTATTAATAGCCCTAATGCAATCAGTATCGTGAGTAGTGCCTTAGGTTAAAATAATGCCCATGACTTCGATTCCACCCTGTATACATTTATGTTCGCATAACTGAACTAAATATAGGGAACAGCTGTTAGGGTTAATGGAGGAACACCAAAGGAAAGACCGTTCTAAGGATTTCAATATTACGTTTATAGTAGAAGCTGTTTTTTTTTAAACAAGGCCGCATATGTGTATTCTGTGGGTAGTTGCGGCATCATAGCTCCCAAACCGATGATTTTGATTGTTTGTTTTGTTAAAATTAACTTGATCGAGTGTTCTAAGCATGGAAAGTCTGCCAAGACTATGTTAAAATTTTTGGTAAATACTTATATTATGTACCCGTGCGAAGCCGGGGCGGGCCACTAGTTATTTTATATTTTTATAAAACAATAAGCGTGTTTTTTACTTTTTTTTATAATTATCTACATATTTTATTTGGTTTGACGATATTAATCCATACGTAAACTATAGTCCTTCACGTATAAGCGTGTGTTAAATGGACGTGAAACAACCCGCGCCTAGTTTCTTAGAATAATTTATTGGTGTTGTTTTTCGCAAACCACAGACCCATAAATTTTGTGAGGTATGTAGATATTTTGCTGCCTTTAGCAAGCAGTCCATTGTTAGGTAAGTTAGCAGCGTTAAGTTTGTGACAGAGACCGGAATATTGGTTACAGAAATCTTGTATGATGAGCTCTACTGCGATAGGAGGGCGCGCTTGTCGTTCAGATAAGGAATTTTGTTAAATAAAACACATTTTGGACAAAACCAACAATTTTATTCAGACAATATTCACAAAAATAAAGTGTGATCGCTACAATATATTATCCTAATTGACTAAATTCTGAACTAGACTAGGAGAGACTGAGCCTCAAAAGATATGTCATTATGGCCAAAGTCTAAATTTGGTTTAACACTTAATACTACATTTGTCGTAAGGATAAAACTATCTGAAGACGTGTTCTTTACTTCTTAGGTATTTGGACGACTACCTTTTGTATTTTTAAGTGGCTCTGAAGGACAACATTTTTTGAGCCGCCAGAAAGTTTTTGAAAAATCACACCGTATTTAGAAGATTTCAAATTAGATGCAAGAATTTGAGATAATTTTCAAGTTTAGGAACAACAAACTGAATGTCATACTTATTAAAGATCAAATTCCATTGCAACCAAAAATTTATTTGGACCTTTTTTTATGTCACTCAAAAATCAACATATAATACATTTCACTAAAGTAGATAACTGATTAAGTGGCGATGGAATGTAATTATCTGAGATTATGAACACTGCTTTAGTAAAGACCCACGCCTTCACAGCTTCGAAGTTATCATTTAGAAAGTCATGATCAGATATACTGTGTAATTTAATATACGTTATTTGAATATGTCTACAATGTGTATAAAACACAAATGGAAGAAGTGATTCGATGGCTATTTCATTTGCAGGTACATTATTATACTAAAATACACAACATCTAGACGTACGAACGGTAAAGTTGGCACAAATAATTTCAGTAATACTTTAAAACAATCATAAGGACTTATATTAAGATAATACGTAAAAATTGGCTATTGTATATTATATGAATGTTCTATAAGACAGATAGAGCCGTAGCTACAAAAATTTTAAAATAGACGTATGTTCTCATAGCTTATTTGTCGATTCAACTAGTTTATATTTAAAGGGGGGAAACAAACTCTCAATACCCGCCACTGGCTGTGGCGGTGGTTAACTTTCTAAGCACGAAGTCCGAAGTGTCGGCCGAATATACCTACGTGCGTTTCCTACACCGTATCACTAAAGGACATAATATTAGTTCGGGGTCTGGACTAACAAAAATAATATGATAACACGATTTGACAGCAGTCTTCTCCCAAAGTTTTTGCCCGTCCGAAAATTTAATTTGACTTCTTTAGACTGACCAATTACTTACCGACGGACCCGTGTTTTCGTTGAGGAACTTTTAAGAAATAGTTTTGTGTACAAATTTCGATGGCTATACAGGGTTATTGGAAAAACATTAACAACCTCATAAGAGTTATTGTAGGTTGTTGTGTACGAGGGATTGTACTATGAAAAACTTTTACTATGGGACCAAATCTGAAATCGCGAAAAAAAATCAGCTGTTCCCTACATTTTGACGAGATAGACGAAAATAAATGTAGGGAACAGCAGATTTTTTTTTTTGCGATTTTAGGTTTGGTCACATAGTAAAAGTTGTTCATAATGATGAGTACAATGACCTCTTAAGAGGTTGTTAATGTTTTTCCAATAACCCTGTATATAAAGAGTAGGGAATACTAAAGAATCGATGGATGGACTGTGTAAAAGACGATATGGCTAGAAAGTGGATGATTACTGACTACCGAGATGACGATTATTAGAGAAGTATGGAAGAAAAAGATTTGTTGCGCCGACCACAAATAAATTGAGATAAGGTCGAGAGAATGATGATGATGGGTTTCAAAAAGAGATAAGACATATGAGTGACAGGGACGACGCTCTACAAAAAAAAAAAAACTCGACGTGCCATATTAAGACTATGGCGCCCTCATCCTTTGTTTGGTTATTTCATACAATTTAGAATGAAAATGCTGAAAATAAGCACGTTAAGTTGTGCTTCACAAGATTATACGTTAATATTATTAGAAACGGTAGTTTTACATTGTTTAGTTTTATTATAATCGTTAAAACGGATAACAGTGGCCACTATATTCCGTTTTAAGGATTTTAATAAAACTAAACAATATAAAACTACCGTTTCTAATAATATTAACGTATAATCTTGTGAAGCACAACTTAACGCGCTTATTTTCTGCATTTTCATTCTAAATTGTATGAAAGAACCAAACAAACTATGAAGGCGCCACTGTGCGGTCGGCATAGTCCTAACGGCTGCGTAGCAACCGTAGACTACGTACAAACAGCCATAAATAATATCTCTTAAGGTTAAGACAGTAGAAAATCAAGTTCCACCTTTATTGCACGACTCCTACACCAACTAATGGTACTACTTTATGTCCATAAGCCAATGATATTGCACAGACATTTTATTACCTAATCACACTTAATTAACGCGATTATATACAAAAATAATTTATTATACTAATTAGCGCCACGAATCTTAGTAACTCGATAGCGAGAGCCGATTCTGAGAAATTCGGTCGACTTAAGACAACATTAACCATACTTAGAACTTAGTCATATTAACACATAATCTCACGCCTGTATTGCGCTCGGGGTTAGGCAGAAGTGTACCTATTATATAAGGTGTTTCAAAATCAACTCTACAAACTTTAAGAGGTGCTTTAGACCATCAAACTGAACAACTTTCATTATGGGACCAACTCTGAAATCACGAAAAAAAATCAGCTGTTTCATACATTTTGGTCAAGTAGGTATTAAACTTTTGTAAACAGCAAATAAATGTTTTTGTCGTGATTTCAGTGTTGGTCCCATAGTGAAAGTTGTTCAGTTTGATAGTCTAAAGCACCTCTTAAAGTTTGTAGATTTGATTTTGAAACACCTTGTAAACCCACATTTTCCAGTTATGATCAAGTCACACATAATAGGAGGCGAGCCTTTTACCAACAACAGGCCACATAGCCAGACACCTAGCTGCTACTGAGATATTCCAGATGGAAAAACTCGATAAACACCGCCCGACCCCCGGACCGAACCCCAGAACCTCATGTTCGGCAGTAGCGCTTGCGACCACTTAACCAACGAGGTAGTCATATTATACGATGCAAATGGTGACCGTACACCACCGCGCTTTACTTGTGGTAACCAAGTGTACAAACACGCTGTGAATGTATGTGTAAGCATATTTATAACATTATTTTATTATATAGTATGGATTAAAGTACTGTTTATAATAGAAATAAATCTGAGGTTGATTTGTTTCTCTCAGTCAGGGCAGATGCATAAAGAGGATGTATAAGTACCTATAAAGCATGATTGTCAAATATAGGTAATCACGTGCACAAACATTCTACTGTAAACTGGTGAGGCAGTGATATTCTAAAGATACAATTTTCAATAAGGACCGTTAAAATGGCTAAATATGAAACTATAAATTATCCAAAAAAAAAACATCGTGTACGGACATATAATCCTACCAAGACAAAAAATGTATGTGGTGTATTTACGACGGCATACTGTAGGTTTAAAACTTATTCATTTTTGACATTTATAGTGTAACCTATTAAATTTCTCCTATGTAAACAGTGATTTTATGACCAAAAACGATTATTTAGGGTCGAATTTCCTTAACAACACAGCGCAAGCAAAGCTTCAAAATTCTCCTTCAATATTTCACAAAATATTTTGAAATCCTCACACTCTTTTTACAATTTTATTTTTCACACACATCTTTGGCCGGATACAGAGTCCCTGATATAGTAATTATAATTACTAATTATTTTTATTAAAATAATGCAAAAGGTCGGAAGAACTGGGCACAACGCAAGTCTATCGAGTATTGTTTTTGGTTTATTAATTTTATTTAAAATTAATTTCGTACCGCCTCTTATGAGATTATGAACAACTTTTACTATGGCACCAAACCTGAAATTGCGAAAAAAAAAATCAGCTGTTCCCTACATTTAGACGAGATAGACAAAGATAAATGTAGGGAATAGTTGATTTTTATTTCGCGATTTCAGGTTTGGTCCCATAGTAAAAGTTGTTCATAATGATGAGTACAATGACCTCTTAAGAGGTTGCTGGTGTTTTACAAATAACCCTGTGTAAAAGTATATGGATGATCTCATAGCTTGGATTCGAAAATTAAATAAGAAATTAGTTAATAACTTAAGTAATAATACTGATAAAATATTAATAAAACACTCTTTAAACAAACCCCTCTCAGTGGATGTTAATAAATTCGTAAATGGAAAACCAGTGAATTATTATTTATCACCAGAAAAGCCTCCATTTTCTCGGCAGTTAATATAAAAAGACAATTTTCAAACTTATAGAATACGTTCCTATTTCACCACCTCTGAATAACTTCGCATTAAATTACCTAACAAAGGACAAACGAATCAGCAGTGCTATTCTGTAAAAATCTCACGGTGATAACTTAGGTGAAGTGAGCGTGAAGTGAGCTGTCATTCTACCTGATGTTAGGGATCGCCCCTATTGATAGCTCACTTCACGCTCACTTCACCTAAGTTATCACGGTGAGACAGCACCGTAATTGCGTAACACACACTATCAATCACAATCTGATCCATTTTGAAGGGTATTGCTAATCCATTGCTTCATATGTTCGGAAAATGTGTCTGCTCAACAACGTAAATAACGCAATGAATGTTGTTCAACTGTCAAAATGAAAACCATTGCCACTGTTTATTTATTTACAAAAAAATTATTACTTACTGTTAGTGTTACGCAACTACCCCGCAGACCCTAAACACAAATAAAATTAATAAACCAGAACAAAATAAAATTTTTGGCAATGATCAATTTCTACCCTAAGTTGTACTAATATCTGATTTAGAAAGAAGTAATATACAAGTTTTATCGAAGGTTAGAAAGAAGGTAAAATTCAGTCATACGTATATCGATTCATACGGGGGGCTATTTTAGTCACCTGCATTCGTCAAGGGGCTCGTGCCTAGATAATGGCGCCGATTCTGTTGTTCACAAACTAAACTAAATTTAAGTTCAGTGCATCTTTTTCTTTTTATTTCATTATGAAAAGGACAGAAAATAAATATTAGTTTAGTCCTGTCAAATTCGATAATCCATAGAGAAGTTAGACGAGATTTAAAAATTGGCTACTTAAAATACGTCAATTTACGCCAGGCGCTGACTAATTTGACAGGACTAAACTAATATTTATCTTCTGTCCTTTTCATAATGAAATAAAAAGAAAAAGATGCACTGAACTTAAATTTAGTTTAGTTTGTGAGCAACAGAATCGGGGCCAATATCAGCCGTACGGGTCGATCGAAGTTTAAGCTATGTTTGCTGCAATCGGTTCGTTTATGGGTGTTCATCCATTATTAGCCCAGGTACACACGGGCGCGTTTTTCCCGCGGCGATTTTTTTTCGCGCAGTGTATTTTTTCGACGCTTGGATGCAGCACTGTTGACGGTTTTCAATGGTTGGTTCAACACAGAGAGTTCAAAATCCAAAGCGCGATAAAATTCCACCGTGATATTTTTACATCTGTGCGAACGTTGGCTTACATATCGAGACCCGTCCTCGTACTTCGGAAATCACGGTAAACTGTTGGTCCCAGCTATCATTCATTGATCTTTGACAGTTGTAACGGGTAGACAGAAGTCCGAAAGTCTGTCAACCAGTCTTACCAAGGCGTATCGTGTTACCCAATAACTGGTGGAGGTCAGATATGCAGTCGCTCCATGTAAAATACTGGTATTCAGCTGTATCCGGTTAGGTTGGAAGCCGACCCCATAAAGTTGGGAAAAAAATAAGCAGATGATGCTTCTTCAAGGGGGGTTTCCTACGAAATCCATATCTGCTTCGTAAAAAAGTAGAAACGGAGGCTTTTCAAATTTTTTACGAAGCGTGTATGAATTTTGACAGTTGCAGATGAATAAATCGCCAACCAATAATATGAACTTGATAATCTATCATTTCGAATTGTACTATACTCATTTAAAAAAATACATATTGATGATTGTTTTAGTAACTCCGGTTAAGTTCCGTGTCCGTTAATTTATCTGGTAGATATTGATTATCCGGACACTAAGAAACAAGCTCTTTAAATTTACATGATACTTCAATGCCTTCGATAAAACTTCACCTGCTATTTAAATTTACGTTATTCAAATACATAAAATAACAACGATGTACAAAAACGGGTTAGTACGATACAAAAAAATATTTTTTAAGAATTGCTAGATAGATTAGGCAAGATTTAATTTTATCTATTATAGAGTGCCACCTATTTATTATCGATATATTTTTGTCTTGAGCAAAAGATTTTTTATCAGGAATGTTTTAAAAATAATGAGATCATTTTTTATAACTTGAATGCTTAAGGTTGGGTTTCATTTAGCAGTAGGTCTGAACAAAGTATGTTGGTATACAACGATCGAGCAGTTGGTATAGTCATTGCAAAAACATCATTTGAGTCTTGACATAAGGTTTTAATTGCAATTATCTATACCCCTACAACTGTCAAGAAATGTCCTAGAGATCGGTAACAATAGAAAAAATAATTGTGTCTCATTTAGTGACAGTTGAGCTAATATTTTTACATATTCATCCCGCTACTAAAATATAACCGTCTGTCTACTTCATAATTACAGTCCGCGAGGTCTAAGCTGAGCTTTGCATTTGTGTGAGTGCGCCTCAGGCCGATTGCCAAAAAGCAGTATAAACCGGTTTAAACCAAGCAAAGGACGCGTCGCGCTCTAGGCCGACGTCACACCTACACTATCTATATATGCACTCACACAAATGCAAAGCTCAGCTTACGCCTCGCGGACTTTACAATACTATCATTTACTTAATCATGAAGGATATACGGCACAGGCGGTACATGTCGTAAGCTCGCTCCATTTAACCGATGCTGAAACATAAAAAAATATGTTTGTAAATAATATTGAACCAGTGGGGTAATTGCGTAACATACTATCAGTAGGACTGGCTTTAATTTTGATAGTTCAACAACATTCATTGCGTTATCTACGTTGTAGAGGAGAACACAACATATCAGTGCGTCCAGTCACAACGGCATAAGTCGAGTTATGCCCTTTTGTTTTTATAGCACCATTGTAATCTACGTGTTCTGTTACATAACATATCAAAAGGACATAACTCTAGCTGCATCCTAACATAAATGAAGCAATGATTGTCCTTGATTGTGTGTTACGCAATAAGGATGCTAATATCATATTGTCAAAACGAGATACTTATAATAATAACACACACAAACAGAATTAAAGGTATATAAAGGAGCAATTTTATTAAACTGCGGCCAACGAACCGTTCTTCGTCCAATGAACGTAATTCGGCTGCCATGCTACAGTCCGTTCACAATTATTTTTCCTCTGAGTTTGCATCACTGTCAATATCACAGTGATCTTTAATCTCGTGTCAATAAGGTTGAAAATCAGCTGTTCCCTACATTTTGACGAGATAGACGAAGATAATTGTAGGGAACAGCTGATTTTTATTTCGCGATTTCAGGTTTGGTCCCATAGTAAAAGTTGTTCATAATGATGAGTACAATGACCTCTTAAGAGGTTGCTGGTGTTTTACAAATAACCCTGTATAAAAATACAGTGATCTTTATTGACGTTGTAATAAATTTGATGTTGGGTTGGAGCTGACAGAGGTAAAATAACTGTGAAAGGGCTGGACTGGTTTGGTCTGAACGGCCAATGTCAGCTATGTCACTTCATTGAATCACAATCTAATTGCACATTTGAAAGTACTCATTCTATTGTTTGTAAGAACTCAGTGTAAGGTTAACAAATTTGGGTCGAACTTCACTAAAGAAACTAAACACGATCAGTAAGTACATCTATTCAGCGTTTATGAGCCACAACAACGATGATAACAACTGAAAACGAACGAACGCCGTGAAATTCGCCCTTAGCCAGCAACAAAATTTGGGAAAAAAAACTTACATTTTAGCAGACTTCTTGCTCAACTTCTGATATAGAGAGCCTTTGGCGATTCCGGAAGGCCCTTTCGCGAGGCCAGACGGGCCTCGAGCTAGGGGGAGAGACTTGTCGCGAGGCTCTGGCCCTTCAGTTTTGACGGATTGGCCACCGCGAAGTACGGGGTCTGGCCCCGTCCAAGGCATGTAATCCAGTCTGGAAACGTAAAGTACTCTTTTAAACCCATAAAAACAAGCCAGTCGTTTAAGAAACGGCTACGTCAAAGTTAAAAAATCCTTTGCCAAGCGTGTATACTGTGGTGACGTCAATGCACAGGAAAATAAGAAATATCATTAGTGTTTTGAAAGCCCACGACACCAAATGAAGTAGGAAGGAGCGCAGTGTTAAGACACACAGTTCTAAATTGCATTTTTTTTAAACGAGATGTCACACTGTGTTTAAAAGCTTGCGTATTGCACACAATTTTTTAAGCTTTGTTTAGATGTATGCAACTTGCTGGTGAAGACACTGAACAAGTGCGTTTTTTAAAGCTGTATGATGAGATGTAAGTAGTTAAGTGCATCTGTTAAACGCGCCAAATAGTAATACTTGTCATCTCCTAGCATTAGCAGTTTGTTGACAGCAGCGCGACAAAATTATGTCGTCGCATTTAAATTTTGAAAAAATCCATACTCTTCGGATCCTGTTGAATTCCTTTACATTAAATCATTTAAGAGTTTTTGGATAAATAATGATTGAGAACAGACTCTAAATTATAACGCTTAATCTCATCGAAATACATACAGTAACAAACTGTCCTTTGGTCCTTGTCGCAGCGAAGAATTAGGGCCATTCGTTGGCGAACTATACTGTGACTTGAATTTGGACTCCACACTGCTACTGGTCTTCAATATCGGCCTGCAACATTCGCAGTCCACAAACGTTTGAACCAATATTTGTAACAAACAAACCAACCTAAGACAGAAGACGGCATGCAGTACTCGTAAAGACTATTTTTTTTTATTATTATTCTAAGGAAATCTTGAAACTATTGTGCTTCTGAAGTAATTGGTGATAAAGAGTGACTCTGAGGAAGCTAAATAATAATAAAATGATCATGAACGTGATGGCTACTTACTAGCGAGATCTAGGTATGATGATCTAAATCTATTCGCTAACATTTTTATTTATAGAAAAATCAGTCACATTCCTATCTTCTATATTGTGATCATTTTGCATTTCTAAACGAAAACGAAGGGAATAAAACTAAGTTTATTATTATTTCCATGGTAAATCTATTCTATGAACTCAAACTATGAGGTCCTTGATGTCAAAAAATATACAGTGATGGTATCAGTCTATACTTTTGAACTGCTAAGGATTTATTTTATTCTAAGGAACATTTAAAACACACAAACAATACAGATCACTAGACAATTTATACATATTTCTAAAAAAAATCCTATCAGTATATAATGAACAAAATCTAGTTTCACTTTGACTTATGAAAAGTATTTATAAAAAAAACAACCGTTAAGCTATTTGAGTGAATAATTTAATTTCTTCGCAATTACTTTGCAATTAGTACTTGAAAAGCGATTCACTTCGAGCCAAAATCTACTATTTTGTAAAATGTAATTAGGTATATAATCAAACACAATTAAATCCATTTCAGTGACAGCATGCCTATTATTTTTAAAAGTGAAACTAACTGTACCTTTTTCTTAGTAATAACTGTTCACGGAATATAAAAACACAGTTATTTTTGCTGCAAAACAGTTTGCTTCATTGATACAAATAAGCCTTTATACCAGAAAACTCAACATAAGCCTTCGACTAACATACACACACCATGCTCAGTAAAAACTCTTTTAAAAACACATATTTCACACATCTAACTAAACTTGACAGTCACAAAAGACATTCACGAAACATTCGCGATACATTTAGTTTTATTAATCAACACACACATTTTAAGTTGTACAATCACAATTTGGTGCTCTGCAAGGGTCGATGCTGGGTACTATTTTGTTTTAATTTTATATTGAAATCTCCAATAATATTACAATCAATGATATTATTTAGTTAACTAAATATTCATTTAATTTAATAAATTTCACAATTTTGTGGACCTACAGTAAATTGGTTAAATATTTTCTAAAAACGTGCAGTTATTTAATTTAAAGGCTACATACTACTAAACAATGCAGTATTATTTAAGCGTTGTATCTCAAATATTAATATGAAAAGACACAACATGTACTGTTTTATCTAATTATCATATGTATTCGTTATCTTCAAGTGAATTACCTGATTAGGTTCTTTTTTCACTTTAGGTATAATAAGTCTTTGAATGCAATTCTATGAGTCACACACGGAACTAAAAGATTATACACAAAAGTAGATTTTATCTGTTTGTATAATTTATAATAGCTGCTAGCTTTGAGAAGCTGAAAACTAATAGCATTGGAGATTTTCACAATATATATAGGTCAAATTCATGTTATAAATCAATTGATTGCAGCTGATTCTATGCATAAACTTGTAAACAAAAGACTTTAAATCGCGCAAGTCCCTTTTCATACGCTCATGCTGCTGGGTAGCCAACGCCAGAACCGCAACTGACAATGTTGATAGCAATTATGAAAGCTTTCACATGTATTATGTAGTCACGAATATAAATATATTGCTACGGACAGCTCGGCAATCATATTTGATTTCATGGTTCATCCATTCATATCTGTCGCCAAGATATACGACGGCAAATATATGGGGAAGGCGTCAAACGGCAGCACCAATGTGTGAATGTGACATCGGAGAAATACCAAAACTATCTGACCAGCCAAAGTATAAGATGCTGCATCGGTTTCAAAACCACAAATGATCACATATATTTCCGTCATCTTCACGGCAGTTATTTATGGATGAATAATGAATTATTCAGATGTTATTACCGAGCTGTCCGTAGTAATATATTTATGCTCGTGACAATACCGGCAAGATTCATCCGATATTAGGCTAGCTTTCCACCAGAGCAGTGCGAAGTAACGGGGCAAAAAACCGACAATGAAATTGCTTCATCTGCAAAATGCTAATTGATCCTCAAAAAACTGAAAGCTGTTTGCAGTTATTTATTAAGTCTAATTAAAATGAATACCATTAGAAAATATATACAGTATATATTTTCTAATAAAATGCACATAATATAATTGTTTTTTTTTTTTCATTTAGTATAATCAGCCTATAGTGTTCTCATTGTTGCGACACAAGCCTTCTTTCGGTGTGAGAAAGAGAGGGCCCAGTGCGGGTTGGTCAAGAAGCTTGTAGATAAAAATGGAAACAACACTCTAAATACCTAAGTGAAACCAACTGTGGGCTGACACTCTCTATCTAAATACGCACTTAAGAACGAGACAGTGATATATGTTTTCTTTGTCTATGTATGTATTCAGAAAGAGAGCGTCAGCCCACAGTCGGTTTCACTTAGGTGTATAAAGTGTTGCCTCCACTTTTATCTACAAACTTCTTGGGGTTGGTAGATGTAAAATGTCTTTAAATTTTTGTTTCTAGGACCTGCCGGTTTCCTCACTGTTTTGAGAGCAGTTTTTTTATTTGGTATATTAAAAGTACTTGCATGACTGTTATGTAGTTGCATGTCTCTGCAATTTCGGGAAATATTGGTTTCTAAGACACAGGCTTCTTGCCTTGTTCAGAAGTCAAACGTTCGACTTTATATTCTGAGTCAATGTTGTATAACTTAATCTTAAGACACTACATTATACTATTTGGTTTTTGTGTACTAAATAATAAAATTATTAGTAATATAGAAAAACAAAATAGGAATTATTTGAGGGTCACAAAGAGGCACATTTATTATATTAGAGTGATCATTAATATTTTTAGGACACCACAATGGGAATTCCCATTCCGATTTCAAAATGAACCACTTCCATTGGTGGGGTTTTTCCCTTCGTTTCCTCGCTCAGCTCTCTTGGAAAGTCATCCTAACCATGACGTATGAAAAGGGGCCAAAAAAACAGGATCCAGCATTCGTACAAGCGTTCGTAACATACTTCAAGTGCTCGGTCCACGTCTTGATGCGGCGCGAGGCGGGGGGCGCGGGGGCCGGGCTCGGCGTACGCGCCTCCGCGTCAACACTGGCGCACGCGCGGGAGAATGAGTGGTGAGAGGGGCGGAGGCGATGAGCATTGAGTATTTTGCTTTATTATAGTCAACTTTGGAATTTGATTAACGGTAGGGATCGGTGGGTATACGGGGTATAAACAGACCTATCACATAGCCATTGGCCCCGATTCTGTGGTTCACAAACTAAACAAAATTTAAGTTCAGTGCATCTTTTTTTTTTCTATTTCATTAAGAAAAGGACAGAAGATAAATATTAGTTTAGTCCTGTCAAATTAGTCAGCGCCTGACATAAATTGACGTATTTTTAGAAGCCATATTTTTAATCACGTCTAAACTTGTCTATGGATTATCTAATTTGACAGGACTAAACTAATATTTATCTCCTGTCCTTTTCTTAATGAAATAGAAAGAAAAAGATGCACTGAACTTAAATTTAGTTTAGTTTGTGAACAACAGAATCGGGGCCAATATCTACGTAAGTTAGTAACATAGAACAAATATGATTGCTGGGAAATGACTTTTATTTTTCATGTGAAAATTGCTGTTTACGGCAGTAGTACACAATGTAACACACGCAAAACATTGTGCTTTTGGGGGCATGCAACGGCACAGGAGTTGTAGGGGGCATTTAAAGTTAAGTTATAGGTACTTATAAAACTTAAAATCGTTTCCGTGGAGAAAAGTAAAAAAAATTGGAACTGGCCTTCAATTTCGCCGTAATCATAAGCTTTGGTGCAGTAAAAAAAAAATATCACAATGACAAGAAGTACAAGTGCCTCGGATTCGTTTAGCGTCTCTTTACACCCGTTATTTATTGGTAATGTAATAAGGGCAGTAGATAGAATCGTGGTCAACTTGTTCGATCTGCTGCGATATGTAAATTTTGGCATTGCAATATAATATTGTAATGCGAAGTGTTACATATCGCAGCAGTAATTGGCCTTCTGGTCTAAGATATAATATGTCTTCCCGTAATTTCAAAATCTAGTCGCAATCTCATTTCAGCGTCCAATCAATGTCGAGAACTTGTCTAAAATGTAGGAAAATTAGACGTATTTTTGAAAGATCAGACTGTGAACGTTCTTAGAAATACGGAAATTGCCCCTCAGATTTCTGAATGCCCAATCAAGAGCATTCCGAGAGCAACCCGGCTGGATTTCAAATACAAAAAGGAACGGGAAAATCGAGGTTCCAAGGGATGACCAACTTAATATTACTTGTAAAATGTGTAAAACAATATTATTCAATGTAATATACTCATCAGCTCCGCCGAATTAAAATAATTTTCTCATGTATGTTAAAGTGTTGCAAAAATATCATCGAATGAAAAATGTAATGTAATTAATATTAATGAAAATTGATCCAATACATTGGATAGTGCTGTCTGGACTTGATGTGATGTTTTGCTTGTAATAATGTAAAATTAATTAATATTTTTATTAATAGTGAATTTGTATTTTTTATATATTTATAGTTCTTGTGTTAATTACTTTGATCCCACTTACCTAATGAAACTTGGACTGCAGTTAAATTAAATTATATTTTTAGCGCAATATAGTTACTTATTCATATATTATTTTGTATATTTTTAATCAAGGGATATTGAGATATTTAAGCAACACCGTAGTGTGAGAAGCTAAGAAGCATTAGGAATAAGGTTGGATTCAGAAAGTGGCCACAGACTTCATACTACACATCTGTCATGAAAAGAAAAAAGTTATGGATATCGAATTGAAATGAAGAGAAGAACAGCTTCTTAATTGCGTAATACACTTTCGATCATAATTAATCATTTTGAAGGATATTGCTATTTCATTGCTTCTTAAGTTCGAAAACTTTGTCTGCTCAACAAGAAAAAAACGCAATGAATGTTGTTGAACCGTCAAAATGAAGCCCATTGCTACTGTTAGTGTTTTACGCAATTACCCAACTGTTTAGACTTTTTTACTGTATATCTTTATGCTTTACACAGTAGTCGCTTTACTGCAGAACTAAATATATGCGCTGATGCGGTATTTAAAGCGGTTTCCGAACATATACTACAACTCTTGCCAATCAGTAGCGGACTATGAATGAATTGGTGTGAGGCCTCCGATAGTTGAACTTCTGAACGACCATAGATAATATTGTCCAGATGTAGAAGTGCATTTTTATTGGTATGTAATGTCGTTCGTTTAAAATGGTAAAATGTATTATGGGTCCTTTTTTCTTAGCACGACAGACAGATACTCGACCCCCTAAATTCATTGACAACTCATGTTAAGGCGAAAGCGTCAGGGTAGCCCGCGAAATTCAAATTTTCTTGATTTTTGTCATTTGAAGGTCAGTATCAGGTTGTATGCTCATCTAAATATGATTTATGGCCGTAATAAATATTAATTTTTAGAACCATAGTCATAAAAATCATCAATACAAATATCTAAGCTCATATTATCCGATTCAATTATTATTTCATGAAATCTTATTGACATTTGAGGACACTTCTAACTCAAGGAGTTGTATTGCTGATTCAAATGATTATAATTCTGTAAAGTCATATTTGTTACGATTGCGAATCATATTTTAATCAACATACAACCTGACACTGACCTGCAAATTGTAAAAAAACGTGAGGAAATTAGAATTTTGCGGGCTACCTTAGTGCATTCCCCTTAACAGTCATTGTTTTGCTCTGTGTACAAGATAGGCAGTCAAGTATGTAAGGGACCTGTGTTAATAGTGTTAGGGCTGAGGGCGCGGAATAACTACTGAAACGTTGGAAACGATCTTGTCAATTGTCAGTAGTTGAAGAAAACATATACAGTCCCTTCACAGATATTTGACCTCTGATTTAGCATCACCGTCCGAATCATAGTGATCTTTATTCCCATTATAATATGGTTGCTGTTGGGTTGCTGACATTGACAAGTGTGACAAAATCATTGTGATCTTTATTCTCGTAACAATAAAGTTGCTGTTGTCAGAGGTAAAATAACTATGAACGGACTGTATCATAGATAAGTATGTGAGGGAAATTTGAGAAAATCTAGGTGGACAGTACTGGGCGATAAAATGACACTTGGAGTATTAGAAAGAACCTGTCACAGGTACACTGTAACAGGGGCCCAAGTCTGCTATTTTTATAAATTCGTCATTTCAACACGATCCCATTGTCATTTTGCTAAAAGTACGTAATCTGATAAATTCATAATGGTCGATCATTGGTAGGTCAATGGTCTGAGAAAAACTACTACTAAATTTCATGCTAGATTTCATTTAATATATATTGTTACATATTACGTATTAGTGTTTGCAATTTGAAGTAGTAAGAAGTTCGTAAATAGCAATAAACATTACATTTATTCATTTGTCATTATGTACGAGATTACCATTTTATGCCATTTCTTTCAATGGAGTGTCAGTGGTTGACCATTGGAAAGTCATAATGACGCCATTATATTAGTAGATTACCAAACTTGTCAAAATCAACAATTATGAAATCCATTCTGACACTATTGTAATAGCAGACTTGGACCCTAGGTTGCTCGTCGATCTCCCGGCTACTCATATTATCATCCCCTTACTATACAATTTCTTTAAACAAAACGACTGTTGAATTGTTCTAGATTTTTCTCAAATCTCGTTTCAAAACAGTGATTATTTTATTTGACACTTTATTAATTGAAGATTCTGATGGCCAATGATTCTCTTAATTCAAAACGTTCAAAATCTAGTCGTAGTCTCATATCGGCGATAAACAAATGTCCAAAACTTGTTAAAATGTAGGGAAATTAGAGGTATTTATGACAGATTGAGGTTGTGAACGTTCTTAAAATTACGAGAATTGCCTCTGAGCTGTGTCAATACAAATAATCACTACTTAAACCTGGAGTATTCGATTTTAGTTGGCAAGTTAGGATAGTAAGATATTTACCGAACAAGTTCCTAGCTTATTGCTTGAATGTCTTGATCTATAGAACCACAAAATTCTTGCAACAAAGACTCATTGGGCCCTTTGTACACACGTTTTTCTTGCCATGAAAAACTACGGTTCATTCACCGTGTAGGCATGGTCGTCAGTGCTGTTTGAATCACTATGGAAGTTTGTTGACGGACACTTTTTCTACGGCGCGGTTTATACGCCGTACCGTGAAGAAACCGTGCCGTGTACAGACGGCCTTAGGGTCGCCTCCTATTAAAATTATGGAACTGGATAACGCAACTAGCGAAATACTTCGAGAAATACAAACGCGATGTTAAGTTATAGTAGTATAGTAGTAGTCATTTAGATATAAAAGTAGAATAATTTGGCTTTTTAGCAGAATAATTTGGCTATTATCATTTGGTAAAACTACAATTAGAAGAAAAATTTCACTATATGCTAAGTTTTGGCTATCACGTCCGCTTTAAACGCGAATCTTACTATCCCACCTCGTTTCTCCATAACCCAGGCAATTTCTAACATCAAACAGCCATGCATCTTACCCCTTCTTCGGTTCTACAGTACTGGGCCTCAGCGTCTCCTTAACCTCGACTTTCACGACCTTCGGAGCCGCCTCCTCCTGGAGTACAGCAGTCAGCATCTGTTCCGCTCGGTCCTCGTTGAAGCCAACGCTTTCTAAAGCGAGGGATATGACCCGCTCTGCTATACTGCTGTATTTCTTTTGGAGTTTCTCTTTTACTGAAATTGTTGGTTGTTTTATTACTTTTTGGGGTGGTTTTAAGAAATAATAAACAGAAGACGTAGTAATTGATTGAAATCAACATACTATTTCTTAACCGAAGTAGTTTTAAGAGTAATATAGCTAAAATTCTGAGGGATCAGCAGTAGATTCCATATTGCTTTAGCAAATTATTATTATCTTTATAGAACCTGTAGGATACAAATGATAAAATACACAAACAAGTGCCTATGTATTGTTATTTTTAGTTTCTTTTGTTCATATAATTAATTTTGCCCTAACTACAATATCGTTTGCCAACAGTTTTTAAATATCTATGTTAGTTGTAATGTGTGGAAAATGCAGTGGGTACTTAGTATATTTGTCAAGTAATTTCTGTTTATTTTTAATATACTGACATTCCATTGAAATTGACATAAATGAGGTTGATTTGTCAATATACGCCCGAATTCCCCAAGCCTTTAATATGACAGCTAAAAGCATCGTTAGACCGACCGGTTCCACGGTGCCATCCCGGGACCTACCACGAAAACTAGGTCAGTACTTACACTCATTCTTCTCCGCCGTAGTCTTCATGATAGTGACGACTTTCTTCTGCGGTAAAGGCGTGGGTTCCTTCTTCTGAGCGACGACAGTCTCCTTCTTGGTGAACCCCATTACTATGAGCTCTTCACTGGCCTTCTGTACGTTATTGTCTTTGTTCGCTAACACGTCTAGGATCAGGGTTTCTTCCGCTTTTGGGAATATGCTTTTGAGGTATCTGTAATTTTAAAGGGATTTCTTTAACTATGGGCATAGATAATATGTCAAAGTCTTTTTATTCGGCTAAATTATTTGACAGAACAGTTGCCTGTGGCGTACGGCAGGAAAAATATGTCACTAGCTCATACATAACGTAACCAGATAACATAGCTCATACATAACATAACCAGATTGGATTCTCCTTTTAGGCACATAGTGCCTGTGTTAGGAGAGTCCGCTCTCCCATAGCAAGACGTGTTATACATAAAGCAAAACGTGTAATTTTTAATCTAAACTAAATAAATTAACATTAACTTAAATCAAATAATTATGTATGAGTGGGTGTAAGTATGTGTGTGAGTATATGTGTGAGTATATGTGTGAGTATATGTGTGAGTATATGTGTGAATATATGTGTGATTATATGTGAGTGAGCGTGTTACCTGTAAGTATGACTAAGAGTACATGAGTATGAGGGTGTGTCAAGGTTTCAGAAGTGTTTCGGTATCATTGTAGGTAAGCGTTTGTATCCATTCCATTATTATTTTTTTACTGTCACAGTAGTTTTTGGGATAAATGTAGATGTATTATTGATTTTTACCGACTTCACAAAAAGGAGGAGGTACTATGTTCGGATGATTGTATGTTTTTTTTTTGTATGTTTGTTCATCGAATACTCCGCCAATTGTCGACCAATATTCAAAATTCTTTTTTTTTTTGAAAGGGTATGCTCCCGAGGTGGTCCCATTGTCACTAAATCGGAATCTGATGAGGGAATCCCATAGAAATCGAGGCAAACCCACAAATTTTGTAGGCACACCTATAGCGAATTGGGGTATTTTTAAGTAACTCGTGCATTTGCTCTCAGAAAGCACCATTCGGTGAAGTGGAACTGATGATGAAGACCACAGATGGCCATCGGAACTACTCAATAATAAATATTTCACGGTTTGCGATTCGATTAGGTACTTTAATGTGGTTGCTAAGCACAATGCGTATCGTGAAGTGGAGCTGATGGTGACTTCTCAATCAGCTCCAGTTCTCCTGGTTCTTACAAGGAGAACTCCTCAACAATTAACGTCCATGCATCGCGAAAAGCAATATTTTGTAAAAGGCGATGAGCAGTTGACATTAGGCTATTGTAACTTAGATAAGTTACAAACTGGCCCACTAAAAAGTGAAAAATAAAAAACTTTTTTACAAAAAAAACTACTGACTTCCAAAAAACACTACAAAGTGAAAAATAACCTTAATTTCGGAAGTCGGTGTCGTTGGTGGCCGCGTTTTCTTTTATTGACACCGACTTCCGAAATTAAAGTTATTTTTCACTTTGTAGTGTTTTTTGGGAATCGGTAGTTTTTTTTTGTAAAAAAAGTTTTTATTATATATTTTATCTGTCTGGGTTGTCTGTCTATGAGACAGTTAGATAGTTTCAACCTTAGTAAAGTATCATTGTACTGGGAATTGTTGTCAGAAGAGGTAAAGCGACGAGGTGGACTATACCATCATTACAGCTCAAGCTAACCTTTTTAGAAAACCAGTGATAACAATTTTCGTGCATGCTTCATCGGAAGGTTCATTTCTCGTGTATGCTTTATCAGAAGGTTCATTTTTTGTGTATGCTTCAGAAGAATCACTTTCCACGGTTCCACTGACACAATATGGCATCATTTTCAACACTTCGGGTCTAGCATGCCTACTCAAAAAGCGCCTAAAAGATAGTTTTTTTCCTATCAATTCTAACATAGTTAATACAATATTATATTACAAACACAATTGAAATGTCAATACTGCCATACTACCACCAAATTTAAATAATAGTGTCTGAGATAGTTACAATGTACATATTTTGGTGATAACGGAAATAACATTTGAGATTATTTTGATAACGTCTCGTGATTACTCAAAGACAATGATTACAAAGGCGCGCGTAGGAAATTACCACGTTTTTATACTACGCTCCCCATCCTTGGGATCCTCATCTTTAGATCCTTCTAAAATTACAGTACATCCCACGGAAATGTACTAGCGAGATAATAAATTTAGATGACTGATAATACTATCGTTACAGTCGTCGATAAATTATTACCGCCACTTCCATACAGCTATGCTTTCGGGATTGAAGATGATCTCAAAAATTATCACATATCAACAAATTACTTTTAACCAGACTATGGCAAATCAAGCGGCAAATTTCAATTTCATAAGTTTATTTTACAGCTTTATCATTTCATAAGTTTATTTTACAGCTTTATCATTTCATAAGTTTATTTTACAGATTATCCCTTGGTTGGAGTCATTGGACTCTTATTTTGATGATTACTGAATAATAAACGACTAAGTAAGTACTAGAATTAAAATGTATCTATATATTTTTAAATTCAAAGTCCTGACTGACTGATATATCAACGCACAGCCTATACCGCTGGTCCTAGAGACATGAAATTTGGATGGTGTGTTTTTTGTGAAGAGTAGGTATCCACTAAGAAAGGGTTTTTCGAAATTCCACCCTTAAGAGAGTGAATGCGGGAGGTTGAAATTTCACGCGGACAAAGTCGCGGGCAGAAACTAGTTCAATGTAAAATTCTTCACAGAAATTGAGCAGTGCCATTAGCAGTACTGTAATGTTTGGGCCTAGCAGGTGCCCACGTTTATCTGAGAAGATGGGTAATAGAAGTTTATGGAAGCAGAAAGCATGCTGCATGGACCAGGAACAAATAAAGAGTTAAGTGAATGTCACAGACGATTTTTTTAAAATTATATACTCAAACTCAAAGCATTTATTTCAATTAAACCATTTACAGGCACTTTTGAATCGTCAAGAAGTCGGTCAGTCAGAAAAAATGAAGCTAGTTGCCCATTGCAAAGCGTAGTAGGTACCTATGGAGAAGGACGGGCAAGAAACTCCATGGACACTCTTTTTAAATTATATTTTTACAAAATTATTAGTTACATCATATGTTGAATTTATAAATATGTGAGAACGATGTAAAAAATAAATAAAAAACAAATACGAGTACAGCAAATAGTGACAATATAACAATCCAAAAATAAAATAATTAAAAATAAGCCGAGGCAGCTAAAAGATGACCAGCCCCAACTGACGGCGCCCGTTCACGAACATGACGCACCTAAATGACGTAGTAGATAAAATGTCAACTTACTTCAGCTTCATCTTAGGAGACTGGTGTCTGGGTGGTGGCTGGCCGTCCATAGATCTGACGCCATAGTAGCTGGAAGCGCCTGACGCTGGTCGAAGTAGTGATGGAGATCCTGTAAACAATTTTTGCAATAATATAATCCTATCCTAGTAATAATATTATAAATGTAAAAGTTTGTGAAGATGTTTGTTACTCAATTACACACAAACGGCTGAACGGATTTGGATGAAATTTGGCACAATAGTTTATAAACAGGATTAACACATAGGATACTTTTTATCCCGATATTCCCACGGGATCGAAACTAACGCGGGTGAAACTACGAGGCGCTGTTAGTGATTAATATGAGCCTTATAATGAAACACGACGGTAATAAAACATGCTAATACCAAGATCACCGTTTTTGTCAAGTTTGTTCTGTAGAATGATGATGTTTTAAAATGATGATATAACATCATCATTTTAAAACATATCCTGACCCAACGAATAATCCTGCCTTTTTTTTGAGGTTGGGAAATTATCAAATAACTTCTCCCGCTCTGTGTGGAGCGGGAGGGCGTGTCAAAAACTAAAACCCACCCGTGTTCCTTCAGTTACCTGTGCCAGGGGCCACGGTATCTCTTTCGAGCAGACCCTGGCAGGCATCGGCCCTAGCGGACCCGTCAGTTAGTGCTGACATCTCTTTGAGGCGCGCGTGAAACACGACGCGCCATCGACCCGGGCCTGCCGATCGATTCCGTAAAAATCTCACCGTGATAACTTAGGTGAAGTGAGCGTGAAGTGAGCTATCAATAGGGGCAATCCCTAACATCAGGTGGAATGACAGCTCACTTCACCTTAGTTTTCACGGTGAGATTTTTACAAAATAGCACTGCTGGTTCTTACCGGACGGCAAGCTGCCCATTGCTCGCCGTCCGCAAGCCTGCGCCTACGGTGACCGGGAATCGGCTGTCGATTCTCGACGCCCAGGTTGTCTCCTGCGGAGACTAGGGGCGTGGGGGCGCAAAAATTGCCTCTCCCTCACGCGCTACGCCTCCTCCTTTGCGAGCATTACTGCTTCGCAAAAGGTGATGGCTTCCCATGCAATCTCGCTCCGTACCATGGCCTGGACCAAGGCTGGACGCGAGAGATCGCCACCGCCGATCGCCGCCGTGAGGACATGGCGGTGTTCGCCCAAGCTTGGCAGACCTCCAACGTATGCTGATTAGCAAAATGAAAGGTATTATATTCTCACAAGCTGCGCCCCGTGGTTTCACCCGCATAAGTGTCGATCCCGTGGGAATATTGGGTAAACAGTATTTGTGTTAATCCTGGTCATAATCCATCTGTGTGCCAAATTTCATCCTAATCCGTTCAGCCGTTGTGAGCGTGAAGAAGTAACAAACATATATAAACACACACATAAACTCACAAACTTTCGCTTTTATAATATTAGTGTGATTGTAAAGGTGTCACGCAATTAGTTTCCAAATTTATTTTCAATCTGGTTACTTCTTTAAATAAATATATGTATGTAGATGTTTCTCACCATGTGGAGTGCCAGTTATCGGTGTATAGTGACTGGACCCCGGTATAGATCCAGACATGCCTTTAGCGAGCTGCAAAGCCGAATGGAGCCCTGGGGCGCCCTTCTGCAGCCGAACAGCTGACGGGGACATGGTAAGGGGACCTGGCGTCGTAATAGGGTGTTTCTCTACCTGCAGCGCTGATATGACCACTGCTTCTCTGTTGTAGTACCTGGGAACAGTTTGTTAAAACTGTATGGAGTGCGCCTTTCGCTACAGCAAGAACAATTTAGCTACGCAAACTCGCCACTTAAAATTACGGTAGATTGTGTAAAGTCGCATTTGTCACAATGATTAAAAAAGTAAGTGAGCAACTAGATTTTGCAGATGCTGTAAGGTGAAATTTTTAGAGGCTTTCAATGATTGATTACGTCGATCAAATGCAATATAGTTGCACCATCAATAAAAATCTTAAATTCATTTACTGACAGACAACGCACAGCCGAAACTGCTGGGTCTAGAAGCATGAAATTCTGCACAAGAGTTTCATATGAACTGAAGGTGAGCAAAAAAAAGTATAACAGGGAATGCTACCCAGATATTAATAGGGGATGATGATTGTCTGGAATTTCGTCAGTTTTGTTCATCTTATAATACCAGTTCAAACAGACCACTTACTTTTTCAACAATATCTTGATATGTGTTTCGCTTACAGTCGGAAACATTGCGCTTATCTTGGCTACCAAGGCATCAGTATCCGATGTCAATGTTAAGGAGTCTTGGAACTTCTCGTTCAGGTGGGAGACTCTGCCAGGGACCGGGCTGCCTCGAGGAGTGAGGCATAGTGCCCGACCCAGAATTGGGCTGTCGTTCGGCGTTCCATAAGCTCGGGGATCCTGAAGAATTGGGTTATAGGTGAAAGACTGGTAGAAACTGTTGAGACTAATAACTTATTATAATAGTGCCTAATTATTTGGTTTTCTGTATAGTCTAAAGTGCCCATTGCCATAATTTCAATAGAGTTAATTAAGGTGTGACTTCAGTGCGCCTTATTTAAGAGCTCAATTTCATATATTTACAAGAAAGCAAGTGTCAGAAACATTTGTGAATTTACTCCATACAAACACATAAGCGTTTTATTCTAGCCAGCAATATTATAGCAGTGTCGACACACTGTCAGTGCTTTGTGCATAATATCTGTTTACCCCAAGGGTGGTTTTACATACCTCAAGAGTTGACAAATCACATTAAGATCAAATAGAATATTCTGAAAAAATTGCAGAATATCAAATTTTTTTGGGAATAGGATGGAGATTACACCATACAATTTGGTGTCAAATTGACCTGATAAATTAACAATAAACTGATTGAAAAAAGCAAATAGATAAATGGATAATTAATAGAAAAGAGCTCTTCTGAAAGAGAGATAATTAGATAATTATGAAAAAGTTCAGTATTTTCTTTTTAAATCCACTTGCTTGCTACAAATTGAAAAGGAAACTTTAAAAGTTGTTGTCCATCAGGCCAAATTGATGGTCTCACCTCCGTCTAACAAAATGAACATGTCCGACAGCTAAGCGTGTAGGTACTTACGAAGTGCGGTTTGAGCCCCTTCGGATGAAACATCTTGGGGCTGTGTTGTACGTTTTGGAACGCATGCTGGAGTCGAACTGGGGAGGGGTACGGGTGCACGTGATATGGTGACCCGTGTGCCGACTGCTAGTTCCAATGTACAGACATGGGTGGACAAATACCACTGTGAACAACCATGCAGAGATGGCATAGCTTAGCTTTTATAATCTTCTCTCTGTGACAAGCTATTTAGAAGTGACACAGAAGAGGTACCAGTAGGTTCCACTGGAAGTCCAGCAATTGCAATGCAAATGTAATGGAGGTCCAGCTCCATTGTATTGCAGTAACATCACATTTATAGCTGGATGTACTGACCGATCCATAGAACGAAAATAGTAGTGAAAAATGTATGTGAACAATACACCCCATTCCCCCTCATTCTAACCCTTCAGGGGGACATAGGAGTGATGTAAAGTTATGTTGGTGCACTTCATGATCCCATTACATAAAAGACTAGCTATGCCAACTTGTGCTTCCACACTGTGAATATCAAACAAACACGTTTTATATACATTTATGATGATTCAAAAGTCAAACTTATCAACTCTTTAAGAATTCGGGGCACTTTCAGCAAATTCTATCAATCTTACAATTGTTTAATTAATTAATCATGTAATCTGAACAGTATGGCTTCAAAGGAATCATAATAGTTCTTGAATCCTGTCACTGCATTAAAAAGGAATCACAGAAAATTTATAGGTACCATGTAAAATGTTGCTCTTTCATTTTGACTTTTGTAGCATCAATAAATACTTGTAGCTCACTCAGAGAAGCAAGAAACAATAAGCTAATAAACAAGCGGCATAATACCCACTTTTGACATCATTCCTAAAGGAATGTAGCACAAATAAATGATTACTCAATAACACAATAGTGTTGGTTGCCTCTTGCTCGCCTGAATTAATTTTGCTTTTGCATCAGAGGTGTAAAATGTATTCATTTCTATTATTGTACATTGGGCACGCAAAAGTGCAGTTTATTGAATTATAGTACTTTGCAGATGTCAGCCTGATATCCACCATAGCTGAGGCCCCAACGAATCCGGCTCTTCATGGTTGCTAAAACTGACTTAAACCAATGCTATATCACATCTGAAAATTGATTAAGAAAAACATTATTATTAATAAAAAAAATAAGCTTGCTGTGAGCCTATGAATTAGTTTGAATCCAGGCAAATAACCTTAAGTCTATTCAAACTTGTTTCAAATTAATATTATTAATTCAAGTTAAACAAATATCTTTATATTCATAGTAATCAAGTTGATTTCAGAGTGACTAGCACTATTGAAAAAATTATAGAAATGTTTGAAGTTGTAGCGTAAACTGAACTTCATGGAGTAGGATTTAAATTTATTTTTCCATAAACTCATATTTCAACTCCTCCATGCAATAACATTGTTTGGGTAGTTCTACGATAAGAGGTAACTTGTGCGGCAATCAGTTTAAAATATAAATTTTATTCTATAAGTTGTTATTTTTTGCAATGAAACACATCACCTAAATGCACTTTATTAAATAACGTCACGATTAAATGCCTAATTAAAGTATATTTTTCTGAAATTCCTTGTAAAGTCTAAAAAAGTCTCTACCCTGGCCTGTCCCCCTGTCGGTTTCAGTTTAATTTGCAAACGATACATACCTTCTTTGTATCAGTTATTAAACTAAAGTAAGTTAAACACAAATTTCAATAAATATATTTATGTATTGTTAAGGAAAAATAGAACAAAATTTATTTATTTGCAATATTTTTCAAACTTAACTTTTGTCCCAATGTTTTTGGGTATCTACCCTGGCAAATTTCATTCGGCTACTACAAACACAAATTTTAAAACGGCCATATTCCAAATAGCGCTCCAGGTCATCTATCAACGTGAAATTAGCAATGCAAACACGTGAGCCCTTAAGGGCGCCGACATTTGTTAGTTGTTGCGACGCGTTGGTTCAAAGTGGTGGTTTCGCGAGGTCATTGTGTCTCTCCACTGGTAAGTCATAAAAGTTATATTATTCATTTAATTTATTTGCATTTACTGGTCTAATTTAATAATAATGTAATAGTTAAAGTGTGATACATAATTTACAGAAACATTTCTTATGTCAATTAAAACAATAAAATTTATCATGAAAACGTCTCTTCCCTGCCATATTTCCCCTGGCAAGATAACTGTCAGGGGAGAGACTTGTTGACCAGGGGAGATAATGTTAGTGCAAACAAACTTAGTTATAGCATATTTTTATCAACAAACAGATTTAAATAGTGTTGGTAAATTCTTAAAACTGAAAAATAAAGGAGGTTCTCAGTTCATATTGTTATTACATTATTGTCTAATATTGTTACAGATCAAGGAACCGCGGAAAAAGTTAACACGTGAAGAAAGATTACAGAAGAAACGTGAAGCAGCGAGACTACGATATGAAAAGATTAAAAATGATCCCGAAAAATATGAATCGCAAAAGCAAAAAGAAAAGGCAAAATATTTAAAAAAGAAAGAGAAAGGAATTATAAAAACTGTCGACCAAATGACTCCTAGAGAGCAATAGAGGCAAGAGAGTGACTTTAATTTATATTTTTAATTTTATTTTATGATTAAAACATGTTCATTTAGTGAAATGTAACATAGATACAGGTAATATGAAAATTATCCTGATTATCGCAAGTCTGATTATTTGTATTACTTAAAAGACGCTAGTCTATACAACGTGTAACGTTAAATGCGCAAAACCTGAAAATAGTTTGTTTTTAATTGACTACTGAATCGATTTCAGTCATTTTTAATACACGTTTTTTTTTTCAAAAATTAGGTATGTATTTTGCCATACTATCCGCCGATTGAGCCAAAGAAGTCTTAAGTCTTATTTTAAGCCAATAAGACTCAATTTTGAATGCATATAGTAACGCTAGGATCAACACGATTTTCTTAATAAAAATAGCTTTAAAAAATAGTTTTAGTCATTGTATTATGCTTTTAACTTAATGCTCTAATTGGGGTGTATGAGGTTTTGCGCATTTAACGTTACAGGTTGTATAATTAGTATTAATAAAAGAATATTTTATTATTTGTTGTATTGTAATGACACTAAAGACATTTTTGTTTTAAATTTCAGAGCAGGCTGAACTAATAATAGTCTGTTAATGTTTAATATGATTGGTAAAAATGATAGTCTGATTCTATGTTAAGTACAATGTTTAATTAAAGTTGATTTTACTAATTTTCTTACTTTTATTGTCACAAATTCTCTCTCCTGGCTAAATAAGTATCTACCCTGATCTTATTGTCTCTACCCTGCCCAATGTATTTACCCTGGCCTTGTAAAAAGTAATAAAATATGCATAAAGTGACCTGCCCTTACGTGAAAAGATACATAAATAGGACAAAAATCGTAATATAAGTGTTGAATGAAAAAACAGCAACTTTTCTCCGCGGCCGTATTCTCTATGAACTTAAAACCTCTTATCGTAGAACTACCCGTTTGGGCGTTTGTTTTTTATTTATTTTTTACATCGTTCTCACATATTTATAAATTCAACATTTCCTTTTTAATTCACTTTTTTCCAAAAATTGAGTTACAATGGCATTGTTATGTTAAAAAAAAATGCATTTTTTCTGTACTATCATTGTAATTCTATTCCCTTTCGTTTCTAAAATTAAAACATTTTATGTAACTTAACACCTTGGAGTTACAATTATCTGACCACAAAAATAAATTAAACTACAAAAAAACTAAATTATAACTCAGACATACAATATATGTCATTTCACTGTTTTGTTTTTCACGTAAGTCATGAAAACCCATGAAAACAATTTTTCTTTTACAACTTAACCATACCTATTTATAGTCCGCCTAAACTATATTAAATAGAGCCAGCTTCAAAAATTGTACAGGGTGTTTTGAGTTTGCTATAATTTTTCAAACTTTAAAAATCACTCTCCTGTAAAATCACAAAAAGTGAGTTACAATGTTATTGCATGGAGCTGTCAATTTGTTTACATTTTTGGCAAATAAATCACGAATGCAGATTAGAGACATTTCATGATTTTATTTACAGTGAACCTCTCATTATCATTCTCTTGCCCTTATCTCAATTTATTTGTGGTTGGTGCAACATGTCATTTTCTTCCATATTTCTCTATTATCATCATCTCGGTAGTAACCCCCTTTCTAACCATATCATCAATCACACAATCCATCCATCAGTGGACAGTGAACCCCTAACCAAAGGATATACAATCATGAAATCTTTTTTATCGAATCATGCTGTTTGTAAGCTGTTTGACCTATCCCAGTTTGTTTCCTTAGGACAATTGATTGAATTTTATCGGTCAAGCCTGGCTAATGAGACACAATTGATTTTCTATTGTATCATACCACCTGTGGTACACACCGGGTCAAACTAGTTAAACATTGTTTGTAAATACATCATCATCTGCCTAGCCTTTTCCCAACTATGTTGGGGTCGGCTTCCCGTCTAACCGGATGCAGCTGAATACCAGTATTTTACATGGAGCGACTGCCTATCTGACCTCCACAACCCAGTGACTGGGTAATACAATACCCCTTGGTAAGACTGGTTATCAGATTTTCAGGCTTCTGACTACCCGCAACGACTATCAAAGATCCACGAATGACAGCCAGGACCAACGGCTTAACGTGCTTTCCGAGACACGGAGGGGTCTCCTTATGTAAAGATGGTCACCCATCCACAGACTAACCGCGGTAAGCGTAGCTTAACCTGATCGATCGACCTGTGCGGCTGTTTTTATTTAGCCACAGAAAATTTAATAAAAATTGCTGCTAAAGTAGCAGCAATTTTTATTATAATTCGTGCAGGTGCTGGTTAAACTTGTTGCTATAATTTTGTATGTTTGAAACTCCCATGTTAATTTTATTGTAGGTTGCTACTATTTCATCGTAAGTCAATACCTTGAGATAAGGTAGGTACACCAACTTTTTGAAAAATCTACTCAATTTATTGAAACGATACTGCAGCTAACAGACTACTGTTTGCCATACAGCTTATATGCCTAGGTAATTGAGATACAAGGTAGAAAATGGTAATAGAAAATTAATTAATTATTGTCCAGGTAATACCTACAGTAAGCAGGAGACGACACGAGTAGCTTAAAATATTACCTACAGCTAAGTTGCAATATATTATTTGCCAGTGAGCCCCAAACTAAAACAATATATTTAGTAAATGTGTAAGTGTAAAAGGTGGTGGTTGTTAACCTAAGTACCTGATGATGAATGCATTCCAGGGCAATGTGGTGAGCTGCACTCTGCAGCGATTTGTGTTTAGATCTCAACTCCTCCATTTGATTTAATCGTAAATTACACAATATAAACACACAAGTAACTCTCACATAACTATTCGTCAAGGGAAACAACTGAACTAATTCACATTTTGCCTCAAAATGACAAAGTTATTGACAGTAAAAACATTTCAATCTAAGTCAATAATAATAGCCATATTTTTTTAAATATTTCCCTCTTTGTTTTCGTCGTAGAATCGGCAAGCCACCATTGATTATATACTGCTAAAATTAAGAATGCGCACTTGAACCTACGTCAACGAAGGGAAATTATGAAAATTGCAACTGCTACAAAGAGCTTTGTATCTCGGTCATTTTATATTGCATAGAAATGGCGTTCGGATAATCAATACTTTTACGCAGATTTCCGTCTTCTCGCGCAACAGCTTACGGTTACGATTTGTCCCGCCCGCGAACGAACTTCAGTTTATTTTCAAGTTTTTTTTTTTTTATTAATTTTTATTCATGACCATATAGTTAGGGAGGCGAGGTAGCTAAATGGCGTAATTCAACGGCGCCGTCGAGACCTATCAAAACCGAAAGATAAAATGATTTCGAAAAGAAAAGCTCGTATGGTAAAAACCATTTTAGCGGTGGGTTTGGCGTGTACGGTTTTTCAAAAATGTTAAAAAAAACAGTTACTTGGGCATTCTCGAGCGCGTCAGATATTCATACTACGTTCGCCCCAAGTGCCTCTGATAACAACGGTATACTAATCTGCCGGTTTGCGTGGTGGGGGTAGGCATATAAAGTAGTCAAAAATGCAAAAAAAAAAAAATTACTCGAGCGCGTCAGATTTTCGAAAGGGGTGTTAAGTAGGCCCCAAGGAAGCTCATTTTAAAAAAAACTGACGATTTCGGCGTGACGATAAGTTGCGATGAATTTTTGAAAATGCAAAAAAAAAAGTTTTTTTTGAAATACTCGAGCGCGTCAGATTTTCATAGGGGAGGTTTATCTCGGTATCCTGAAAGCATATTTCCTTAATCTGACAAAAATGTTGGTGGGTTCTCTTAATCTGATCGAAAAAGGTTTTTTAAAACGGGGAATTTAAGAATGACAATAAAGCGATAGATACAACCAACGTAAATGTAGATGAAATGTAGTACGAATTGTATTATTTATTGTATAAAAAAAAAATGAAATGAAATACAAATTGTATTATAATTGTATTGTTATGTATGACCTTTACATTTTTGCTCAATACAATTCATCAAAGTTTCCAGCACATTCGAGAAATATACCGTCGGGTCTTTTCTCTCTCTTCAATCGTCGTTATACTGAGGGCACATAGGTCTACGGTAGGGGACCATAAACATATATATATATATTAGGGTGTACCGAAAATTCCCTTCTACCGCTTCTTTCCCCACCATCAATGTTGCGAAATAAAGGAAAACTGTTACTGGTAGGACGGCATATTTCCGCGAAGCGCTCAGTCTGTATTACATGTTTATGGCAAATTCCTCTTTTTTGCTTCAATTCTTCACTTCGTTTTGCTTACGGTACGTCCAAAAAACAATTTGAGGATCAACAGGCTAATTAATAATATATATGAAACTGTACATGTTAATAATACTTTTGTATACAGATATGCGTAGCTTTTTCCGAGTCCACGAAAATTGTCGAGAAGCTTTAGAAAAAAAAAAAAATTGTGAGATATAATAAAAGTCACATAATTTAATCATCGTTATTTCATAGTATCAATTTTTTTAACACCCTCAATTTTCGAGATATACTCAAAAAACCGGGAGTTTGAGTTTTTATGATGCTTCAAGTCAAAAAGTTTTAACTTTGGAAAAAAATGTAAAGAGACCTTTTTTGTGTAAAATAAAATTACCTTTTTTGTTTATTTAAACTTTTTTTTTGTAAGATTAATCGTTCGCGACTTATATGCCGCAACGCGTTTTTCGGAAGACGAAATGGCTCCTCCACACTTCTGGTCATGCGGAAACCGGCAGATTTTGTATTTTTAGTGAGTTTTAGATTATATTCTTCAAAATAAAAAAATAAAAAATCGCGCTCGAGAATGCCGGATTAACGTTTTTTTTTTACAAGTTCGCGACCCTATAACTCGGCGGCGTCAAGGACTTATCGTCAGATTCGTTAAATTTAGTCTTAAAACACTAAAATCAACCCCCAATATCTTAATCTGACGCGCTCGAGTATTTCAGACTATCGATTTTTTTAAACTAATCTGATCGTCTATCCTAGGCGCGCGTCACTACATATAGAGCTAAATACTTTACAAGGTTGTTCTATTAGGTCTAAGGTATCTCTCATATCTCAAACTGCCACGCTCGAGTATTACCGAAAATTCCCCTATTCGCCTCCCTAACTAATAGAAACTAGTCTTTCAGTCGCATAAATAGATGTAATATTACAATATTTAGAGTGTACTAAAATAATGCATATTTTCCATTAAATAATAATACATATTATCCACTTTCCTTTCGGGTTGGGTGAATTTAATGCTCTAAGGGTGAATACAATACATCTCAATGATATCATACTTACTTTACTCTTTGGATATCATCGTTAGTTCGTCGCGGTTCGTCGGCTGTCGGCAGCAGTCTATACAAAGTACTCTTTGGTCGGCAGTATGACCATCTTATAAATGGCGAATCTGCCACATACTGGGCAAAAAACAAAAAAAAAATCTGCCACACTTGGCGCCAATAATATGCCTTACAAAATACACAACGAATTCAATGAAATTTCTTTAATCCCCTCTTTTGTTACTCAAAAATTAAGAACCTATTCCTTATTTTTGATTTGTTTAAATTTACCTGAGAAATCCCCGTATAATTTGGCCATGAAACAGAAGTTGCTAGTTCGATAAAATCATTTGTGATCTAATTTTAAGTAAAATGTTTATTCATGACCATAGAAACTAGTCTTTCAGTCGCATCACTCCTCTATATTATTATACTCTTTGAGTCGCTTAAATAGATGTAAGTACTAAAATTAATCTAGATTTTGTTTCTTTTTAGTATTACTATATTTTTAATAAAAACTTTTTCATAAAAAAAAACAACCGACTTCCAAAAAAAGACAAACAATACAAAGTGAATATTAACTTTAATTTCGGAAGTCGGTGTTGTTGGGTTCGCATTTTCGTTATTTTCACGTTTGTACTGACCCCCCACAAATTCGATTGCTATTGTAAAAAATATCAGTGACAAAGTTATTATTGTTATAGCCTCTTTGGCATGCTACAGCTGCAGTGACATAAAAAAGAAAAAACTATGTGTCATGTCAAGTAAAACCGTCAAGTCGTTTTTCATATCTAATTGTTCCTACTCTCTAAGACTTTCATACTTTTATATTATTTACCATTTTGTAAGCCTTTCACTGAATAAGGTACCTGCTACAATTATTAGATATAACATCACTAATAAAAACTAAAGTGGCAAAAATACGTATTATTGAAGCTTATTCAAATTCAACCCAAGCAAAGTTATGTGGATATGTTGATATATTCAATTTATATGGGACCACCCCTAAGCATACCCAATCCATTAAAAAAACAATTTTTGAAGTCTATTTACAATAAAATTGCCGGAGATATCGCGTAACATAACGTTCACTTGCACTTTTACCATTACCAGTAATATTGGTTTAAAAACCAAACTACTGAATCGATTTTGATGAAATTTCTATTGGACCAATCTGAAAGTATATCCTTTCAAATAAAAATAATTAAGCAAATCGGCTTCTAAATAACGGAGTTCTAAAGTAAGAAACATAAAAAATCAACCGAATTGATAACCTCCTCCTTTTTTTTGAAGTCGGTTAATAAATAAAAGTGCCTACATAAGTACCTGTCTTTACAGTACTGCTGGTGATTTGCTATCAATGAATAGACTTTTAATAATTGAAGAGTTTCATTTTCCTCCGAAATTCATCAACAGATTTTTACGAAATTTTATTGGGACGATTTTGGAAAACAAAATCTAATATATAAAATTCTTGTGTCACAGTGTTAGTTACCATACTTCTCCGAAACGGCTGGACCGATTTGTATGAAATTTTATGTGCATATCGGGTAGGTCTAAGAATCTGCTACTATCTATTTTTTTTTTGCAAAACGACGTTTGCGGGTCAGCTAGTGATATATAAATTAAATCAATTCCTAAACATAATCAAAAAAGTTATGCCCGTTTTTACTTACAAGATTATAGGTACACCAATAACAACTTTAACAGAAAAGGGTGTACAGTGGTATACAGAACACATCTGCGTACCCCTTTAGAGGGTACAGGCGTGAAGTTATGTTATGAGATTACGTAAACATACATTTGCGATAGCAGCAATCGCGGTTGATTTACTGGCATTTATTGAAGAGTTCCGTTGTCTGTCTCCGAAACTCATCATCAAATTTTTTCATCTTAATCATCATTTCAATATTGCATCAGAAATACTTTCACTGAAATAGCAGAGCTGCTGCGACGGAGTGCTTTTAAAAAAATCCCGCTTTTTTCTCGCTATCTACCAGAATTCGAGGAAAAACCTTAGTCTGAGGGAAAAACACAAAGCATGTAACTGAATACCAAACACAGACACAGACATCTAAAGAGTAGAGGTAAACCAAAGCAGAGTTGCCTAATCAAAAATACTTCATGCAAAATTAAAATTCCACACTTTACCCTTGTTCGTAACTAGAACGATGAATCAGTTATTTTTAATTCAACGTTTTTATAAGAAACAGTAAATTGACTGAAAGTAAGTAGTATTATTATGATTGAAATTACACGAAGATTATTACAATGATACAGACTTACAGGGTGAGAAAATAATTTGTTATTTAAAGGATTCGATAAAATTGCTAAAGAAATATTAGACATATGTTTGACATAAATAACAGAAAAAAAAACAAACAAAAAAAAAAAAAACATAGAACTAAAAACTGTATTATTTTATTGCATTCTGCGGACTGCGATAAAATTAGAAGTTTGGCAACACTAATGAACACTGTCACAGCTCTGACGAAAACAATTTGTGAAAAATAAAAACTCTTTTTTGCTAAAAACATTTTATGACTTAATCTGCTATTGTTTACCATAAATAAAAAAATACTACATTGTTTAAATAAACTTTAGAACAACTTAATAATACCGGAACAGCATTATAAAACTTAAACAAATGGTATATTTTAAAATTAAGGACATTTTATGATTTCAGATTGGAAATTCAAAATTCCCGCTATAACCTAAGTAGCGTACGTGAAATGTTTTTTCATTTTTCGATTTAATTATGGCGGACCCCAGTTGGTGGGTGAAAGATGTTCATAATCATTTAGTGTGAGTGCAAACAAGTTGTTTTACGTTCATGTGATAGTTAAAATTCATCCACACCGTAAGGGTGTATGCCTGGGTGGGCGGAAACAAGATATGGCGGAGAACAGAGGTTCGGACAACGTCGTTATGCCGGACATTACCGAAGTTTCCGTAGCCGATCCCCTGTCGGCGGGGGCCGATCACGATGCCGACCGATCTGATGGCGGAGCTGTTTTGTCGACTGCAATCAAAAATACAAGATTGTCTAGTGATTCTAATGGCGTGGTCACGGTGCCAGTGTCTCTGCCGGTCGGCACACTTATTACTGGCACGACATTTAACGTGATAACGTCAGATCAGCTGCCTCATTTCAAGCCTATGATATGTGTTGACAATGGGTTTATATCAGGTGGGCCGGTGACAGACGACATAAAGCCGACTCATATCGTGATACAGAACCCTTCGTCGCCTGCTAATCGGCAGGAGGAGAGCAGTTCAAATGCACCCAGTGCGCGGCACACGAGTGCTCGATCATGGGCAGAGACTGCTAACATGCCCATATTGCCCATTCGGTGCAAGAATACGCCGGCTGAGCTACATAAACAAAGGTTCGGCTCTGGGGGCAGAGGCAGATGTATAAAATATGGACTGGAATGGTACACACCAAGTGAATTTGAGGCCTTATGTGGAAGGGCTTCTAGTAAAGATTGGAAGAGATCTATTAGGTTTGGTGGGCGAAGTATCCAGGCCCTGATAGATGAGGGGATACTGACCCCTCATGCAACAAGCTGTACTTGTGGGGCATGCTGTGATGATCAGTCAGGTGGGGACTGTGACAGTACTTTATTATGATACAGTAAGTCAGTGAGTAGCCAGGCATAAACATACCAAAAAGTAGGTACATCACTTACTACAGTAGGCAAAAGGCATGCAAACATTATGATAACAAACAAGTCTGCTGGGCTAAATGAGCACATTCTCGTGTTGATAATAATATCAAAATAGACCACTTGTTATCAAAACCTATAATCATAATAAATGAAAGGAGTATGTGGGTTATATTCTAATATTACTTGTTTTCCTTACAAATCTATAAAAACAAAGGGGCTATAGTAGAAGGATATAGTAGAGATATTGGAGAAAGACTAGAAAATTATAAACTTATGAAGCTTTAGAAGTCATTGTAGAACAGACTAATGCAAGAATACCTACATAGAAGTTGAACCATTTTATGGTAAAACTAGCTGACCCCGCAAATTTCGTTTTGCAAAAAAAAAAAATAGATAGTAGCCAATTCTCAGACCTACCCGATATACACACAAAATTTCATACAAATCGGTCAAGCCGTTTCGGAGGCGTATGGTAACTAACACTGTGACATGAGAATTTTATTGATATAGTCATGGCATGGTAATGTATTATCTTGGGTTGTGGTTTTAACAAATATCTGTTGTATTATCACAACATATGTACTAATGATTACATGAATGAGTATTTAAATAATTATGAAATGTATTACACAATAGGTACAATCTTTCATCTTGTTACCTACTGTAATACAATAACCTGGCTGAATATTTAATAGAAAAAAACAAAGACTAAATGGAATTTCATGAAAAATTGAAGTTTATACCTACATACAGTATTGCTGTGTGATCCTTCCCACTGCTGGGCATCTGATTACAACTCAGAAATAATTAGTATTTAATAAAACAAAATCATGAAGACTTGTCACTAGGGTATCAAAAAGCATGATAATTCAGCAGACTCCATTATTAAAATTCAAGAATTTGTAGAGCATTTTCTCTTCACATGTTTCTCTAGATAAAATTCTGTAGTCATCTTTCACTGGAACTGAAAATGTTTTTATATTTTTAAAACTATCACAAAAGCAATTTCCATGAAACTCCATTGAGACAGACACGAAAGGGATTATCTTCCTAAGATTTCTTGGTGCTGAAAGATGAAAGTAAAGAGTATAAATAAGAATTCTTTTTCACGATAATTAGAATATTACAGCTCAAACATTCTGCAAAGCGGGCTGCATAACATGAATGTCAATATAAACAACAAATAATTGGAAATATTTTATTTGTTACAAGTAGCAAAATAAGCTTATATAGAAACAAACAATATTTTAAGCCATTGCTTACACATTAAGGAGGGTTATTAGAATGTTGTGCTTATTTAGGAATAGACTTGCGTGCCCTTATTTACATAAGATGGCCCGCTATCAGATTTGGTGCATAGAAAATTATAAATATCAATATTAGTAACCAATATCAATATTGGTACCTACTCTGGTTACTTTAGCAAAAACCTTAATTAATAGTGCTAAAAATTACATGAGTAGTACTTATATAAATGCAATCCTATGGGTTTGAAAGGAGTCACTTGATTTTCAGTTTGTTTATCTAATATTACTTTACTGTACAAAAAACCACATAGCAGCTTAAGAGCCACATACCTATGCCGCCTGCTAAATTGGCATTCTCAATTCACATTAATTTGGAATATAAAATATTGCGCCTTTGCCATGAAAACAGCTCACCTAATTCAAATTACTGTTACATACTGCTAATATAGAGCTATAAAACCAAATTGAATAGCAATCTGCATTTTCACTTTCCAGCCATGGGTCCTGTGCGGTTATTCACACCCTACAAAAGAAGGAGACGCCACACCCAAGAAGGAGAAGAGAAGAAACCAAAACTGAAGAGAGAGTCCAGCATAGGAGATGGAGATGTTGATAACATACACCAGAGCAGCAATAATAGCAACAATTCTAAGGAGGCCTGGCAAACAATTGCTGAAGGCTTGGACACCAATGCTGACTACCATTTATTAGAGAATCCAGACACCAATGCTGAATCAATTTCAGGTAAGCTTTAATCATAGATAGAAATGATAGGTAAGTTGAAATAGGAGCTGTAGGATTATATGCCCTGAGGCCAATTCGGTATGTAAAGAAAAAAAATCCTACGCTGATTCCCAAACCATTTCGAGATTTAAGGTTTCTTAACTTAATTTTTCTATTTTTAGTGCTTAAAATTATAAGATGAAGTTCATTTTAACATAAACACTTAATAACATTTGACTTTCATTTGACCTCCAAATGACGTCACAAGTAAGCAGATTGAGAATACTTTCGGTGCCTATGATATGATAAAAAGTTAGTCATATAATGTCAACTATAGGGATGACCATAATAATATAGGTATGTAATGCAGTCGTGCGAAAATTTCGGCCTTTGAATCGATTCAAATCAATTATTGAAAATCTATTCACACATAAAATCTAAATCCCGAATTCTGAATTATCGTTAATCAATCATTATAATGATAGCTTAAATAAAATGCATTCCCTTTAAAAAAAACTTTTTTACAAAAAAACTACCGACTTCCAAAAAACACTACAAAGTGAAAAATAACTTTAATTTCGGAATTCGGTGTCAATAAAAGAAAATGCGGAACCAACGACACCGCCTTCCGAAATTAAAGTTATTTTTCACTTTGTACCTAGTGTTTTTTGGAAGTCGGTAGTTTTTTTTTGTAAAAAAGTAAAAACGAGATGAGGTCGGCGTTTCCTATCTGACTACTCTGAGAAGAAAGGCCGAAACAAACTCAGAGGTCACAGTCTCTTTTAAAGTCCAGACATAATCTTGGTCAGATCATTTGGAGACCATGTAGATTGGTGTCTGAAATGGTCTTTTGAGGAAAGAACCACACAGATTGAGTGGACCCGTGCAGTCAGTGCACGCATTTGTCAGTAATCATGCAGCTCAACTCAAACTTAGGGAGCTCAACGATTCGACGAACAATACCAAAAAAAAAGAACATTTGGGTAGGTCGCATAAATTACTCAAACTGCCAGACCATAACTAAAACTATCTGAAAAAAAAACTAAGGCAAAATAAAGTTAACCCATATAGTCTTCACATTCACAGTCATTAAAAATAATATAATACTTTACAAAGTAAGAAATGTAATGAGTAGAAAGCATAATTTTTTACGTTTACACAACAATAAGATTATAGGTACAACGTGTAACGTTAAATGCGCAAAACCTGAAAATAGTTTGTTCATAATTGACTACTAAATCGATTTCAATAACTTTTAATATAGGTTTTTTTTTTCAAAAATTATGTAAGTAGGTAATTTGCGATACTCTCCGCCGATTGAGCCAAAGAAAATTAGGTACTTAAGTCTTATTTTAAGGCAATAAAACTCAATTTTGAATGCATTAAGCAATGCTAGGATCAACACGATTTTCTTAATAAAAACTTTTTCACAAAAAAAACTACCGACTTCCAAAAAACACTACAAAGTGAAAAATAACTTTAATTTCGGAAATCGGTGTCAATAAAAGAAAATGCGGAACCAACGACACCGACTTCCGAAATTAAAGTTATTTTTTTTTTGTGAAAAAGTTTTTTATTTTTCACTTTTTAGTGGGCCAGTTTGTAACTTATCTAAGTTACAATAGCCTAATGTCAACTGCTCATCACCTTTTACAAAATATTGCTTTTCCCGATGCAGGGACGTTAATTGTTGAGGAGTTCTCCTTGTAAGAACCAGGAGAACTAGAGCTGATTGAAAAGTCACTATCAGCTCCACTTCACGATACGCATTGTGCTTAGCAACCACATTAAAGTACCTAATCGAATCGCAAACCGTGAAATATTTATTATTGAGTAGTTCCGATGGCCATCTGTGGTCTTCATCATCAGTTCCACTTCACCGAATGGTGCTTTCTGAGAGCAAATGCACGAGTTACTATAAAAAATACCCAAATCGCTATAGGTGTGCCTACAAAATTTGAGGGTTTCCCTCGATTTCCATGGGATTCCCTCATCAGATTTCAATTTGGTGACAATGGGACCACCTCGAGAGCATACCCTTTCAAACAAAAAAAGAATTTTGAAAATCCGTCGACAATTGGCGGAGTATTCGATGAACAAAAAAAAAACATACAAACATCAACATAGTACCTCCTCCTTTTTGTGAAGTCGGTAACAAAAAAAAAAAACCGACTTCCATAAAAAACACTACAAAGTGAAAAATAACTTTGATTTCGGAAGTCGGTGTCTTTGGATCTGTATTTTAGTTTATTGCCACCGACTTCCGAAATCAAAGTTATTTTTCACTTTGTAGTGTTTTTTATGGAAGTCGGTTTTTTTTTTTGTTAAAAAGTTTTTATTTCTCGCTTTTTAGTGGGACTGTTTATAATGCATCAAGCTCATCGCCTTTTACAAAATATTACTTTTCCCGATACAGGGACGTTAATTGTTGAGGAGTTCTCCTGGTACTCCACCATCAGCTCCATTTCACCATTCGCATTGTGACGAGTATAAATTGCTTAGCAACCATATTAAAGTAATCGAATCGCAACCTGTGAAATACTTATTATTGAGTAGTCCCGGTGGCCATCTGTGGTCTTCATCATCAGTTTTACTTCACTAAATTTTGCTTTCCGAAAGCAAATGCACGAGTTAGTATAAATAATACCCGAATCGCTATAGGTGCGCCTATAATATTTGAAGAGTTCCTTCGATTTCTCCAGGATCCCGCTGATAATCCTGGCAGCATCAGGCCAGACTTATGTCAACATTGCATTGAACTTAAAATTTAGTCCTGTTTAAAATGAGCCCAAACACGACTCCGGTGCTGTAATTTCAAGGTTTGTACTTTTTCTGATGCTCCTGGCATCAGCATCAAGTCTATGTGTAGGTACTTCGGTGTTTCTCATTAACAGTATGTTTATCCACACATCGAGCCATTTTCAATGAGCCTAAACACGATATATCTGCTGTTAGTTGTCGAGGAGTTAGGTACTCTGCAGACTATCCTGACTGCAGCATCAGGTCATGACTTGATGATCATGAGACCAAATGTGGCAAATGCCCTATCAAACATCAAAACAATTTACTAAAACTGTCCTTGTCTGTTCGAGTAACTTCTTACTGTTAAGGAGTTGTACCTTCCATCATCAGCTCAGCTACCTGAGATGGTGACAACCATACGCAAATACACAAGATACTTCATAAAATATGCGAAAAACAATAAGTGAGCCTATAAAATTTGAGGGTTGCCCTCGATTTCTCTAAGATCCCATCATCAGATCCTAACTTGGTGACAATGGGACCACCTCAGAACTATCTACTTTCGAACAAAAAAAGAATTTTGAAAATCCGTCGACAATTGGCGGAGTATTCGATGAACAAACATACAAAAAAAAAAAAAAAACATTCAAACATCCGAACATAGTACCTCCTCCTTTTTGTGAAGTCGGTAATAATAATATATTAAGTATAAAATCATTCGAACTATTTGTAACCACAAATAGTGTCGCAAACTTGAAAATATAACTAGGTACTGTAGCTACTTGTTATTGGTTTGATTTTGATAGTGACATATTAATAATACCTATTATTTAATTTAATTATTAATTATCAGTCATTTCTGTCCCACTGCAGGGCAAAGGCCTCCCTTCCCTCCTTCCACTTATCCCTATACAAAATTAATAACTGTATTAAGTAAATGTTCAATCGATTATGTCGATCATTCCCACCTCTAAAACTGTCTAGTGTCATGCTTGAAGTTTCTGATGTCAAGCAAAAAACGTCAAATTTAGAATTTTTATTACTGTGTTATACGTGGCATAGATATTGAACTCTTCAGCCTACTTTTGAAGCAGAATTTAGAAAATTTATTTAAAATTAATGGCTGCTTAGAAAACCAAAATTTTGAAATTAGTTGCATAAAATAACTAAATCTATAAATTAAAAATATAAAAAAAATACCTGAAAAAAACTTTACATACCCAATTCCCGTAGGTACCTAATTAAAAACTTTCAAAACCTTGTCGCAATCTCATCTCGGAGACAATTAATGGCCCCGATTCTGTTGTTCACAAACTAAACTAAATTTAAGTTCAGTGCATCTTTTTCTTTCGATTTCATTATGAAAAGGACAGAAGATAAATATTAATTTAGTCCTGTCAAATTAGATAATCCATAGACAAGTTTAGACGTGATTAAAAAATTGGCTACTAAAAATACGTCAATTTACGTCAGGCGCTGACTAATATTGTAGGGAAATTAGAGGTATTTTTCAGAGATTGAGACCTAGATTAGACTGAACATTCTTAAAATTAACAGGATTGCCTCTCTGTGATGTCTTGTGACGTAAAGGCAGCTGTTGGTTATAATATACTTCTTCACGAAAAGCGACATTAATCCTAACTGATATTAAATGCGAAATTAAGTTTGTTTGTTACACTGCCAGACCGTTATTAACGCTAATTGAAAAAAACAAACAACGAACAATGACCCTTACATTCACAATAATTGAAATAATATAATAAAAGTACCTAAATATTCACGTCAATGTGGCGATGGAATGTAAATTATTATCTGAGATTATGAATTCAAGTATAATCAGCAACAGCATTTATTTAGGCAAGGTATGAAAGAAAGAAAGAAAATACGTTTATTTATGAGAGAATTTGCTCAGCCTTGCTTTCGTTTCCAGACAGCATACCAGTTAGAGTTAAACAGGGTGAATTAGAATGTCATGTGGTATATAGACAAATCTTTGAAAGGGAATTAAATATTGTTTGTTGACAACAAGTACTTACTACATTTTTAATAACTAAATTTGGATACCTTTTTTAATAATAATAGTAATAGCCCACCGCCGTATCTCTAAGTTGACGTCGTGGTGGGGCTTGCGCGCTCAGAACTCTAGGCCTGTGCCGGAAGTTTACTTTGCCGGCTAGGGTGAGGAGCCTGGAGCCAGACTAAGAGGGATACAGAAATCCTCAAGGCAGCATGTGGCAAGCTGTTGGGTAGCAGCGACCCCACGGCAGTGTTGGGCAAATTTTAATTGCAAGAACAATTAACGATTAACAGTTGATTAATTGGTAAATGTAACCACAACAACTAACAATTAATCAATTGTAATTGTGGAAAATTACAATTAACAATTATTTATTTGTTAACTGTAGTAGTAACAATTAACAATTAATTAATTGTTAATTGTGATTTACTACAATTAACAATTAATTAATTTTCAATTGTTTTGTGAATTTTAATTAAAACTAACAATTAAAAAAATACTGCTGTGTAATATAAAGCCGGTATATATTAATATACCTGTGTGGCTCCGGGTAGTAGAATAATGCCCCCCATCTATTCCTGTGCTTAAATACACTTGTTGGCAACAAATAAAAGTCCGATTCAAATAATCATCAATACCATTAATTAAACATGATTAGACAGACAATGACAATTTAAAATTTCTTGTAATAATTGAAATTACATTTTAATACTACTCTCTTCTAATTTCGTTTTGATAAAGTTAATTGTTAGTTTTAATTATTTCATAAAACAACTAAAAAAGTTAATTGCAATTATTTTAATTGTGAGTTACAATTGACATATGTTAATCAAATTAATTTAATTGCAAGGTGCAATTAAAAGTTTAATTGCGATTAATTTAATTGTAATTAATTTAATTGCAATTACTTTTTTAGTCAATTAACAAGATAATTGACAAATTAATTGATTAATGCCCAAGACTGCCCCACGGACCCTATCTCCCGGGAGCAGTCTTGTTCCTCACCTCTGGCATGCCTTTAATAGCCGGCTGGAGTGAACAATGACGAGGAACAGAGCTCCCACCTGATTCTTGCCTTTATTGGCCGGCTTGAGTGAAGATTCGCAAGAGCCAACGTGCTCGGTGGAAGGAAGTATTCGAGTAAGATGTACGCGTACTTCCGGGATTATCCTGATAGTCGTGGAATACCTCTCCACTCCTCATAAGCACCTCAGGACATGTTGCCCCCTTGTCGCTACGTCTCTATGTGCTAGCGACCGTTTAAAGGGGGCCTTATTGAGTGTGCAAGTCACCCCCTGCCATTTTATCTGTATAACTTATATAGAACATTGGTCAGGCAGGGGCACGTTTTTCCATAGTCCTAGATAACCAGTTCACTTTAGCCACCAAAACCCATACCTACACCATCCGGGGGTTGTTCTAGGGTGCACTTGCATAGTGCAAACAGGGATAATCGTCGGTTGGTGCCTCATTTAATTGAAATCGTCTAATGGGCCTCTGCGAGTTGGCCTCGGCACCTCGTATGCCTTCCAAAGGTCCGTGACCACAGGTTCCCAGTGGCGTGCACAGAGATTTCAGACAGGGTATGCACAAAAAAAAACTTACCAGTTACAGCTTGTTGTACAAGTCAACAAGCTGAAACTGGTAAGTTTTTTTACCCTACCTATACCGCAGTCGCCATTATTGGCTTTGCATGATGTTTGTTTTAGACCACCATGAATATCTAAATAAGTGATTGATGGTAGGTACCTAACATAACAAGTCACATAAATTATATCAAAATTAGAAAAAAAAAATAGATAAAAATAAAAAATAAAAAAAATAAAATAGCCTTAGGTCTAGGGATGTTAATTTTGTTTTCTTTGCGCAAATTAATTAAAATTTTATATAAATTACTACTTAAATTTGAACTGATTACTTTTTACAAGTTAATGTTTGAATCAAATCGACGCGCCTATCTGACTAAAAGTTATTTTTCGATTGTAATCATAGATAAATCTGTGAGTCTGTTTTGGCCCCGTGTGTTTCGTAAATAAAATATGTATGAATTCAAGTACCTTCTCTTTGATGAATTCTTTTTAGACTAGAAAATGATCATTCAGTAGATGCGCTGACTGGAATCGTAACTATTAATTTTCCTAATTTGTAAACTTCAACAAATATGGAAGTCAAATGGTTTGAATATAAATTTTGAATGAGATTGAATATGTATAATTATCCATTTTTTACAATAAACTTACTAAATAATTAGGTACTTTACAGGCAATCACTTGCGCTAAGAAAAACAATAACTGGCCAAAAAACTTTACAATTTTAGATACTTACGAACTATTACAAACTAATAAATTACTCGGGTCGTTTGGTCAATCCGACTAAAAAAAGTCGACCCTCTGCAAACAACAATTAAGCGATGCTTATACGGGTTCTCAATTTGGCCGGCTTGCATTGTAAGCTATGCTTCTAAAACTCCAACACGCGCGCACATTTTCACGCACACACTCACACTTTTACTGTGTACTACACGAGATGCGTTCTATGAAGAATAAGCAAGGCGTAGTATTGCTTTTGCTCACGGGAGCGCTGCCTGCGCGCTGCACGGCGCGGGGTGTTCGTCGATCCAACGAGTTAGTTGCAAAAAATGTAATAGATGGCGCGTTAGCTAAATTACCATGATTTTTTAAAAATTAGTTATCTAACATTTAGAGGGGCATGTATGCATGGGACTACAGGGTATGCAGAGCTTATTTGCATGTATGGAGTGCACGCCACTGCAGGTTCCCGAGATATTTCAAAGACTTTCAATAATAATAATAATAACAATACATACACACATCAAAAGTGTCTAGGGATCAACATATATTTTTGCAATAACTTTTCTCCTGATTGATATTAATTAAAATTTTCTTTAAGGATTCATCAAATAAAGTGTTTTCGTTTGTCACAGTAACGATAAACCAAGTCACCTTTGCATTAATAAAGAAATTTGCCATTTTCCTAATAAAGGGATTTTTGACATTTGAACCACTAACACAAAAGTTCGAAAAAAAGACTGAAATAACAGTTTTCTCTAAAATTTTATTGGGTAACTTAAACAATTAATAATCCGTGTTTCTACCGCGAACACTAACAACACAAGAACATCGGTTTGGCATACTCAAAATGAGTTCATCCAAATCACGCTGTGGAATGGCCGCCCATGTTCGTTGCAACAACAAAAGAAGGTCTTCTTGCGACTGGATACCCTCCATATTCGGCAGAGCTCTTCTCTGTAGCATATCCCATGCATGCTCAATCGGGTTCAAGTCTGGCGACTGAGCAGGCCAGGGCAGGACATTGATGTTAGCTGCGGCGAGAGTCTGTCTTACAACTCTTGCGGTGTGCGGTCGTGCATTATCATGCATTAACTGAAATAAGGGACCGATTTGCACTTGTAGAGGAACGATGACGTCTGATACAATCGTCTCAGCATAAATTTGAGCGTTGAGGTTGCCTCTGATCCAAATCAACTCAGTTCTTCCGCCGATCCAAATACCCGCCCATACCATGATGGTTCCACCACTATAAGGATGGACTTCCTGGCAGGATTTTAATCGCTGTTGGCGTCCAGGGGTTCTCCAGTGTCGTATACGTCTTGTATCCGGTCTCATACCAAAACGAGACTCATCAGAAAAGCACACGAAACGCCATTGTTCTTCTGCCCAATTTCTGTGTTCAAGAGCCCATTGATATCGAATCCTACGATTGTGCATTGCTATAGGTGGTACCCGTAGCGGTCTTCGGGAATGAAGGTTCACTTCATGCAAGCGGTTTCTGACTGTTTGGTCGCTAATTAAGTTCCCTGAAGAGTGATGAAGCCTCACGGCTAACATCATGGCGGTTATTGTTGGAGCTCTTCGAGTTAAGATTTGAATGTATCGGTCTTGTCTCCGTGTGGTGCAGCGATACCGTCCTCCATGGCGCTCAGCCACGGTACCAGTGCTTCGGTAACGTGTCCAAAGTCGACTGATAACACTCTGACTTGTATTCAGAGCTAAAGCCACAGTACGTTGCCGGGAACCAGCTTCTATCATTCCCACGGCTCTGAGCATTTCTTCCCTGCTTAAATGACGTCGCCGCTCCATAATAACGTTGGTTTTAATCAGTAGTAGGGAAACAGTAGCACTAATAATGTCTTCAATGCGTTGTATGTTTTTATAGGGAATATATTGACAGCTGATTTTCATCTTTTACTCGAATTTGATTCACAGTTCCTGATTCAAATTATGAAATGCACCAAAAAGGATCCATATAAATTTATAAAATCATAAATTTATTACAAAGCCACATCTCAATCTCAAGAAATCCGCATAAAAATGCCTGATCCCTAGACACTTTTGATATGTGTACATACAAATAAATAAAATTGAAGTGTCTGCTTGTAACGTCAAAACAACAGGTTTTTACTAAATGCACATGAAAGTATATCCGTATATACTTTCTTGTGCATTTAGTGCAAGTAGTAAGTACCGTTACTTATAACAAAAAATACAATATTAAAATTGTTTGGCTGTCTGTTCCAGCTTATCTTCGAAACGACTCGACCGATTTTGACGGGACTTTCTCTGGCAAATAGCCGATGTTATAAGGAGTTACTTAGGGAAAAAGAAAACAATCAAAAGGTATTAATATGTCAAGTGAACGAGGTCGCAGACAGCAGCTAATAATAAACTATATTAATTCAATGTTGAAACCCTTTTCAAACTTTAAATCTCTTTCAACGCTTTGTGTCAATTCACCCCTGCATGTCTAACCACCCCCGTTTTTCGATACTAATAAAATAAATACATGCAATTTGTTTTTGTATGGATAGCAACAATAGTAGGTATATTACTTAATCCACAGTTTCTGATCAATCTATGACTTCAAACTAATAATTACTATGTGTTACAAATTTTTATTTCTTCTGATGATAACTTTGATGGTATAATTCATTAAAAACTTGAGAAGAACAACTTTTGCTGACTATACTTTCACTGAATGCCCTTTCCAAATTAAGACTCTCCTTTGTATAAGGTCTGTTTTGATTGAGGATAAAATTAAATGAAAGGGTCCATCATTTATGATTCTTATAATTTCCTTCCCCATGTGTTCGTCAATGTACCGTACCGTCAGTTTTTTTTTGCCTAGTACGAATATATAACTTTTGCTTATGCTAATGAAAATGTTTAGTTATTTATTTTATTATTAATGTACAAACGTCAGCACATCAAGCTACCCGAAACTGTCAAATATTCCCAATCAACTTTGAACCTAATACTTTAGCAATAAAGTTGAAAATCTATTAAAGAAATTTGTCAGATTGTAGTAGCTTGATATGCTGGCGTCTGTACACAGCGTAAAATAGATACAGATATGATATATTAATATTAAGTACAAAGGTACTGTTTATTTATTATGAAATTTTTGAGTTAGAGTTTCTTTTTGAAATGTAGACAATAATGTGTTATGTTTATGAGTATGCAGAGCGAAAAAGTTTTATTTTCAATCGAGTTTATATTAAATTGGTCGTAAATAATATTTGGTGCTGTGCTTAGAAATGAGGATCTCAAGTTTTAAGGCTTACAGAATGAGACAATAAAGAAAAATATATTAGTACTTGTAAGCACAAATATTTTTTTAGAGTTGAGTCAAATATTGTTATAAATTATGTGCCAAGTAATCGAACACGAAGTGCTAAATGTATTTATTACAGCCAACACGAAATAATAAGCGATATTCGGCGACGAGCGCTGCTGCTGTGATGCAATTCGAATTACATTGAAATAAATTTCCACTTATTTGAAACTTCAGCCATAAGCGAATGTAGTGGTAGTAGTTTCACCTTAACATCCATGTATCGGCTTACAAACTTAGTAACAACGTAGATGTCAAGCTACATAATTATGACTTCTTCTTGGTCTGACATGTCAAATATCGGCTAAATATTGTCTTAACATGGAACTAGCTGTGCCCGCGACTCCACTTGCGACTAATATATTGATATATTGCCATGCCAGATTACAAAAAAAGCCGCTGTGCTGTATAATAGCGAAGACACCTTTCGACTCTTACCACTAACATTACGCGACTCGCAATGATTTTGGAAACTAAACACATAATATAAAATAAGACAGAATTAATCTAGTTTTATCAAATACAGTGCGCAATATCTATGATTGCGCACTGTATTGATTGTTGTCTAATTATACCATGGCTTCCATAAAGGAAACTTGACTCTCCCCAGCGACTTACATTAAGTACTCGTTACTTTCAGCACTATATCTGCTTGTGCGATTTAATTGCGCCGCAAAGCTTGTTTTTTTTTTGTATAATGAATGATGGACCATTTTATTTTATTTTTAAGAGGTAAAGGGACCATACTTTAAGATAATTTGACTTAAACTTAATGTTATGTTAATCCCCTGTAATAGAGACGAGCTTATTGCCATCAGCAGTTACGGAGAAATCTTATCTTAATCTTAATAAAAAATATAATAATCTTAATATAATTATAAATAAATTACGTGTCACGTTGTTTGTCCGCAATGGACTCCTAAATTACTGATCCGATTTTAATACAATTTTGTACACTGTGTGCAGTTTCATCCAACTTGAAAAATAGGACATTTTATATCTCAATAATTAATTAATTTATAATAACGTAAACGTTAGCCACAGCAACGCGTGGCCGGGTCAGCTAGTTATTAATATAAAACCCAGTAGCACGTTCCCCGTCTAGGGATCGAATGTTTAATGAAGCATTTTGAATGAAACGGAATTTTAATGAAGTTCATATAGGTTACTTGTAGTGCCCCGCGGTTTCACACGCGTTAAGTTGAGGAAAAAACCTACTACTTAAAGTACTAAAATATGTTCCACTACTTTATGATTATTATTTAGTACCTACGCACGACTACACATTAAACTATTACCCAGTAAAAGCTAGGGGCTAGCGAGGGGCCCGTGGCTAAATAATAACAGCCACACAGGTCGATCGATCAGGTTAAGCTACACTTGCCGCGGTTGGTCTGTGGATGGGTGACCATCTTTACATACTGAGACCCCCTCAGTGCCTCGGAAAGCACGTTAAGCCGTTGGTCCCGGCTGTCATTCGTGGATCTTTGACAGTCGTTACGGGTAGTCAGAAGCCCGAAAGTCTGACAACCAGTCTTACCAAGTGGTATCGTATTACCCAGTAACTGGGTTGTAGAGTGGCATGTAAACACTGGTATTCAGCTGAATCTGGTCAGACTGGAAGCCGACCCCAACATAGTTGGGAAAAGGCAGATGATAAGCTGACTTCTGATTTTACGAAAAATATATACAATGCGAGGTCAGCTAAAACTGGAAATGTATAGCTTGGTGTGTAGCTGTGTGTACAGACGCCAGCACATCAAGCTTCCCGAAACTGTCAAAATTTCCCAATCAACTTTGAATCTTATGCTTTAGCAATAAAGTTGAAAATCTATTAAAGGAATTTGACAGATTGTGGTAGCTTGCAGATGTGCTGGCATCGGTACATTACTTTAAGAAGCAATTTTAGGTACATCACGCTGTGATCAGTAAGAGTGGAACTATAGTACCTAAGCCTCGCACAGCTAACGGCACGCGGCGGCTAAGATATCTATCGCCTAAGATATCATATCGATATCTCCTAAGATATTTATTGAAATCAAAAGATGCCAAGGGCAATTTTGTTCAAAATTAAATACTTGTGATGAATACGTATTTATTTGGATAAGGATTACTAACATGTTTCTAAAACACCTTCGCAAGTAAATGCATGCAATAATGCATTTATTTTCGAACAAATTTGATCATCATAAAAACGGTTATAGTGAGTCAACCTTAAAAGATAAATATATGCTGTCGGGGACTTTTTTTAGAACTTTTAAGGAGGGACAATTCCGTCATACATTATTTTTGCGTAACTTTAACCGTTTACGCAGCGCACGCAACGGAAGCTCTCAAAAGGAATAATTTTTCCCGTTTTTGCAACATTTTTCATTGCTGCGACGCTCCTATTGGTCGTAGCGTGATGTTATATAACCTATAGCATTCCCCGATAAATAGACTATCTAACACAAAAAGATTTTTTAAAATCGGTCCTTTAGTTTCGGAGCATATTCATTACAAACAAATCTTTCTTCTTAATAATATAGTGTAGATAAACTAAGTAGGTACCTATAGATATAAGGTGTTAAAAAATTAACCCGACAAACTTTGAGTTTTTTGTCTTAAAGAACCATATTTTATTTAAAAAATATATTAATAAATAATTTGGGCTAAGGGCTAGAGAATTATGCGATTATATTCTTGGTTGGTAAATGAACACGACTTTACAAGCTTATAATAATTACCATCAGCCTATATAGGCCTATATAGTCCTCACTAATAGGCCTCTCCAACTACAGGCTTATCTGGTTCAGCTGCTTCCAAAAAACTCCTAACCCGAAAAAACCATAACATATTAAAATATGTCCAACTTCTGTCTGCCGTTGTTAAAGGCATTGCTAGGGTATCTAGAGCTTACCTGTGACCGGCGGGGCAATTGCGTAACACATTATCAATCGGAATCGGTTTAATTTTGACAGTTCAACAACATTCATTGCGTTATTTACGTGTTGAGCAGACAAATTTTTCGAACTCATGAAGCAATGGATTTGCAATTTGCTTCAAAATGATTTAGATTCCGTTTGATAGTGTGTTACGCAATTAGGGTGCGGGCTAGCAATAACTTATCGATCGATCCTCCAGACCGCGTCATGCGGAGTGCAACGCAGATCCTGACAAGGAAATAAAACAGAACGTTGTGTCAACGAATACAAATATTTTTATGACTTTTCAAATCATAATATGAGAAAATAGTCATAATATTATCCTTATTAGGTACACAGTCGTAATTAGCGTAAAGGATATGATCAGCAAAAGATTGTTCTGGAAAAAGTTCTAAGCAAGATTTACCGATTTTGCTGTCAAAGCAAACGCGACATAGCGTTACTTTGACAACCATGTCAGCGGGCAATTTGCGCGGCGCACAAGCGAATGAGAAACATTACGAGGACGCAACCATCGAGTACGTTACGTCTCTTAGCGAAAAGCAACATAAAAGATTAGTCTAAAAAAAAAGTTGTCAGCAACATTCACCGACTTTGCGGTCAAAGTAAACTCATCACGGCATAGCGTTGCCATGACAACAAAGGCAGCCTGCGATTTGCTCGGCACACAAGCGAGAGAGAGAAACATTACTAGAAAGCAAAAATCGAAACGTTACGTCACGTTACGATTCAGTCCCCTCGGGAAATCGTCACCGCGGCAACACCATTAACTATTTTTCAAATTTATATGAGCGCATTACTAAGCATGCGCACCATTACTACACAATGGCCCCGATTCTGTTGTTCACAAACTAAACTAAATTTAAGTTCAGTGCATCTTTTTCTTTCTATTTCATTAGAAAAGGACAGAAGATAAATATTAGTTTAGTCCTGTCAAATTAGTCAGCGCCTGACGTAAATTGACGTATTTTTAGTAGCCAATTTTTTAATCACGTCTTGTCTATGGATTATCTAATTCAAAAAATCGAAAAAGATTCACTGAACTTAAATTTAATTTAGTTTGTGAACAACAGAATCGGGGCCATTATCCATGAATGAAACTGCACCGGCGGCACACTCCAGTTTGTTGTGACTGAAAAAAGATGACGTCAGCGTTTCAGTTGGTTTCCCCTAGACACGAACCCCAGCCTACGTAGTACGTGACGTCATGGGCGACGTAGCCGACTCGGCACTTGTTGCCATGGGTACAAGGTCAAGTTCTTGTCCCCCTAGTGCCTGGGTGGTGGCAAAGCAGAAATGAGGGTGGAATCGTTTTGCATGACTTTCACGACTTGCGGTGAATGATGCCTTGCTGATTACTTGTTGATTCTATAGGAGAGTGGGGAGTTCATACCTTCCTCTCTCCACCCCTAAGCCTGAACCGAACATTTTATGTTCAGATGTTCACTGAGGTGAGGTAAAGAACTGAAAACATTTATATACCTGGTATAATCGACGTTTATAAGCGTGAATGTTTTCGTTACCTGATTAGGTGCAGTGAAATGCAGATGTGCACTTTTATGCATAGACAGTGCATTAGTTTTATTTTTTATTTTAGGTTTCTTTCTGTTGTTTTTAATGGGCCCCTATGAGTTAAGCGTTTATGTTAGTGAGAGGAATAAAATAGGCATAGAATATTATAATAATTGTCATAAAGTATTTTGAAACATTAAGATAAGATAAGATAAGATAAGATTTATTTATTTCTGAGTATATGGTACATTAAGATCTTAATATTAAACACAGTTTCACATACACTACCGTTGCCGGTGTAGAAATATTAAAATTAACTTACAAAGTCAAACTAGCTAAGTTCTAGGCCGCAGCAATATAAATGGTAGTTAGTTTGTCATCAAGACGCTAAGAAGCAGCTAGATCCCAAAGAATATAATTATAAATTAGTTCAGATGTACATTGTTAATTTTTATACACTGTTAAGTTTTTTATGCACAATTTCTGTATATTTAATAACTACGAATGAAATGTCAAAAATAAAAATAAAAACAGTACAAGTCAAAAAGTATACACACAAAGTCTTAAATATCAAATGTCAAAATTTATATTCTAAAAATTCGTTAACTGAATAGAAACAGTTGTCTAAAAGCCAGGCAAATATTGTTTTTCTGAATGTATTAGTGGGCAACACTCTGATGCGTGGAGGTAGATTGTTAAAGATTTTGATTGCCATGCAATTGGAATTCCTGCTATACAAATGTAGTCTCTGGCTAGGTGCAAGCAATTTATTTGGGCTTCTGCTTTTCACTCTTTTAGAAATGTGCTCATACAATGGGAACATGTGCGAATACCTCTTTGTAAACATACAAATTTCAAAAATATATAGGCAAGGAAGTGGAAGAATTTTTAGTGCTTTAAATAATGGCTTACAATGCTCTAAATATTCTCTAAATATTACTTTCACACTAGTGCACATAGGTAATACATACGCTCGCAGATTTGTGAGACGCATCTAGATAAACCAGAGCATAGTTGGGCTGTCTGAATTTCCGCCCACCCCGAGAGTGGGTGTAGTGAAAATTATGATTGAATATTTATTCAATCCCAAAGCACTGACAAATGGCATGAGCAGAAATATCTACAGCTAAACACGTTAGCTTAAGTGGGAAATCTTTAATAATAAAATGCTTTAAAGGTTTCAGCTTAATTTTGTCTTTGAATCAATAAATTAATATGATTATAATTAAAATACGATTTTAATTAGATTTTTCACGATTCAGTTTTATGGGTTTATAGACTTATATCCTATCTAGGTTACATTATAGATAAACAGGGTATTAGAAAGAATCCACTTAAGGTTGATGCTATTTTGCAAGCAGCTGTACCTTAGAGCATTAAACCAACCGGAGACGCAACGAGCACTAATATCTATGCGAATAAGTCTGTCACTTTCATCGCGGGGGACGAGGCAACGCACACAAATAGTGATAACACACTAATGCATTTTCGATCGCGTTGTTACTCACGCACACGAAAAAATTATCGAACACAAGCATAAACTATACGCACACATGTACTAACTCACACAGAGACGCCCTGTCAGGATACGGCATGACGTCATTTTTGTGTAAGCGATGAAAGTGCTTGACACTATCGATATTTTGTTGTCGATGAGTTCAGCCAATAGTTGTGATAAAAAAGGCTCTTCTTTATTTAATTGTTTTTTCATATTTACTTATCAAATTGATCTTCAATGTAGATCAATTCTTATTAAATAGGTAACATAGGATTTAGATTTTAAAGTTAGTCTATAAGGATTCATTGCCACGGTACAAGAACTGCCGGTCGATTCTGTAAAAATCTCACCATGAAAACTTAGGTGAAGTGAGTTTGTTTTATTTAAGAATTGACACTATTGACAGCTCACTCCACGCTCACTTTACCTGAGTTTTCACGGTAAGATTTTCACAGAATATCATCGCTGCCTCGATGGTCTAGTGTTCGCAAGGATGAATGCTGAACACGACGTTCTGAGTTCAATACCCGGGTCGGGCAGTGTTATTGGTTTTCTTATTAGGAATTTCTCAGTAGCAGCACGGAGTCTCTTGATATTAGAATGTATTCTAGAACATGAAGCTTCAAAATGCTGTGAGCAAATTGTACTAGTACGTTTAGGAGTCCACGAAACATGATTTGCTCAAGCCCAAATCCAAACATCCCGAGTCATTGCATCTTTTGGAAATCTGAAAAATTAATAGAATAACACAGGGACTGAATTACCCAAAAATAAAGGTACCTTTAAATTTGGGTATGACGTCATACCGTTAAATAACGATAACCGAAATATAACGATATCGTTATTTTTTAAAGTAGCCGTATTTTAAGGTACGAAATTCATACCGGTATATTTCAGTAGAAGTAACATAACCTTTTTAATAATATCAGTACCAATACCTTAACCTTTTTAAATAAGGGTTTCTTTGACACACCGCCTCACCACTCTGTCTGTTTCTGTCGTTAGCGATTGTTAAATCACTCCATGTCCTTCACGCGCTAACTGCCTACCACTAGTACAACAAACATAAGGTCAAGTTGCAGCAAGTTGTTGTAGACACCCCCGTGCACCCGCGCCGCGCCGTCACCATGTTTTTCGGTACCGAAATCGTATAACGGTTAAATAACAATTTATCCTAACCTTTATTTATATGGGTACCGGTATAGCTCAATCTCTATTTTGTAACCTTATCCTTAACTATATCCTTTAACCGTAACCGCTTTCAGTCCCTGGAATAACATACTCATAAAGTCGATATCGATATTTGTTTCTTTGCAGTCACAGCCCTCATTTTGCTACAGTGTGGCCTGTTTTTAAATATAAAAATTGCGTAGTTTCGTGATAACTTGACCCGTAAATATTTTATAGTAATGAAGAATAACGATATGAGAAAATTGTAAGAGATTTGTGGAACATAAGTTTGATATCATTAATCAAATATTTGATAATAAATAGCAATTTTTTAAGGCTTTAGTAAAAAAATCTTATAAAGTAACAAAATAAGTTGTAAACAGTAATAAGAATAACAAATGCGAAATAGAAGTTTGAAATAATTGTCAATATTTATAAATTACAACTTTAAAAATTACACTAAATTAGGTCTTGTACAATTTAGTGGCAACATTCATTGAACGACAATATTTTTTGGTTTTTTGCAAATTTATTGCATTTTATGTTATTATTAGGACAAAATAATACTTATAGATGGAAAGTAAGGTTATCCTTTTGTTTACTAGATGTTTCCGATCTATTTTTACACGAAAAAACACTGCAATTCGGCATTTTTCTCTTACGTTCGTTCCGCGCTAGTGTGATTTGCTGAATGACGTGGAACGCGCGGCAACTAGTTTTATATGACTGATATGACCGGCGGTCTCGTACCTTTGGCAGCGGGGGACGCCTGACAATGGCGTCTCCGGTTGGTTTAATACTCTAAGAGCTGTACCAAAAAATGTAAGTGAATTACAATCAAACGTATAGTTAAAAAACGGCAAAAAATGGCACTGCGGATCAGAGCAGAGTTCAGCTTTCTGCAGCATTAAAAATATAAATTGTCTTCTGATAAGGTCCTCGCACACTTTGATAACAGTGCTCAGATTGTTTTTACTGTCTACAGCAAAAACAATTTGCACTAAACCATTTGGTTTTTTGAGTGCAAATTATTCCGTCTTTGTATTAATACCTTTGTAGGTTTTCTATACATCATTTATAACATAATATGAGATAAATTTACTTACATCTCTTTAGATTTTAGTCTTTAAAATAAATCGTGTATTTTCAAAAATTGAGCGAAAATGTGCAGATTAATTTTAATTAGAGGTATATTTTTATTATTTTCGTTAAAAATAACAATCTCTTAAATTTCTAAGTAGGTACCCAATAATCCGTTTGAGGGGCTTGTAGCTAAGTTATAATAGCCGCGCGGGTCGATTGATCAGGTTAAGCAACGCTTGCCGCGGTTGGTCTGTGGATGGGTGACCACTTTAAATATCAAGAGTCTTGGTATAGAGATTATTTTTACAGAATATTTTTATTGTTGAATTTATTCATTATTTTGAACAGAAAGAGAAGTAAGTGGAAAAAAGGTCATCTAATATTTGTGGGGGTTGAACTATTTTGGATGAGTTAGAAAATCCTTAGTGGCTCTATAATCTAAATTATGGAGCCAATTTTAAATTAAATAAAAATAGCTTAATTCAGATATCAAGATCCGAGTTAAATTATAGGTTTTGACCAGGCAATTTAATTTAAAAAACATATAAATAACCATATAAAAAAATAGCTTTCCGATCATCTAATGCCTGTCCTAAGTCTCAAAATTGCTGTGTTAGGGTAAAAGAATCGTAATTAACTAAAAATCGTGTTTCTTTATGTTTGAGCTAAGTACCTTAGCTGAGGTCCGGATGGCCGGGCCCAATCAATAAATGCACCTCCTCTATGTATAAAATATTCTGGAAATTGTCTAGGCGATTCCACCCTCCCCATTCCAAAATTGCATTCATAGGGGATGGGTAAGCGCGGCCCACGCCGGCAGCTTTTCGTTCCGGAGGTCGTATCTAGGCAACGTACTTGACCAGATCTAATCGATAACTGCACCTCCTTCCCAGTTGTATATGCAGCGCGCCCACGTTATATCTGCAAGCTATTTTAGTGCGAATCTAGGATCAGCAGAGATATCAAACATTAGATTTTAATAAAAAAAAAAAATGTTTTAAATTAATTCAATCATACCTTGATCGTCTTGATCAGTTTAAGCGGTAGAATTTAGACACGATAAAAAAAAAAACTTGGAACCTCCACATAATTTCAATTCAATTACGAAATCTCTCTTACGTCGCTGCGTCGCACGGTCGACCCCGGACCTACCCCACGTTCCACAAGACGACAAGGTCGCGGGAAGGTTGACCGAATTTAAAGAAAACAAAGGCGGATGCCGATGGCCCCGTGATATATACAACGTATTTTTTTTGATATCCCATAACTCTAGGGGGTCATTGTACTCATCATTATGAACAACTTTTACTATGGGATTAAACCCGAAATCGCGAAAAAAAAAATCTGATGTTCCCTACATTTTGACGAGTTATGCGAACATAAATGTAGGGAACACCAGATTTTCTTTTCGCGATTTCGGGTTTGGTCCCATAGTAAAAGTTGTTCATAATGATGAGTACAATGACCCTCTAGAGTTATGGGATATAAAAAAAAAACACGTTGTATTATATTACCTTTTTTTACATAAATAACCAAGTTATGTTTTCTGTAGATAGATGAGTATGATGACAGAATTGCTGGTAAGAATATAGGTACATCAGTATCATGTTTTGCATCCCGAAGGAGTTGGTAGAAAAGTATATCACCCACACACGTTTTTTTTAGTAGGCATGAATGGAATAGGTGCACCTAATACCATACCGTGATACCGGAATAAGTCCTAAACTTTCTCGTTGATACTGTCTGATCTGGGTGGGCTTTTACGAACACGAAGAACAGCCTCAGGTACGATCACTGGACCAACGAGGGTTAAATATATCTATGTAGGCTACGTTTAAAAATATACATGTACCTACCAAAATTTGCGCCAAAATATTCTACCTAAAATTTTGTCTAAACCTAATTTCAATATAACGACCTACACTACTCGATTGTTTGTAAACGCATTAAAGGTATTTAGGTGCTCAGCCGTCATAGGACTTCGAGGTCTTTGTTTCGGAACTGCGTAGCGACGCGGCCCGGGGAGGATTATTTGAGCTGTATTGATTTTCCTTTCCACACGACCTAAATGGAAAATACAGGATATAAACAACCGAATCTAGCATTGCTAGGGTCCCTTTTAGCCTGATTCGAGATCTAAGGCGTAAATAGGCAATGCGCATGCGTGAGCTTTGAGCCCCGGCTTCAAGCTTTCCGGAGCTCCCGGCGTCACAGTAGGTACATCGGTTCGTTCAGTTGTTGAGTTAGGTCGTGTATGCATTTTTAAATTTATTGGCCATACTTTTAGGTCGTGTATGCATTTTTAAATTTATTGGCCATACTTCTCCCCAACCTGTGTTTCAAATCTGTGTTTAGTTTTCTATTTCGCGTTATTGCAGTGTTTAGAGTCGGGAGTGTCGTTTTATATTTTTACCAAATTTTTTGCATTTATAATTAATTTCGATGGGTCACGTTTCATACAAACAGTACATTGAAAACGTTAAATATCATAGAACTCTTTGTTACGTTCGCGCTCAATTAGTTCGATTAAAAATTTTGTCTCCTGAAGATGCACTTAAAGTTTCGTTTAAAACGCCTATGTAAGTATAAACACCCGAAATCATTATCCTTACCAGTCCTCCCACCGCCTCCTAATTACCATCCTATGCACCCTGGTTCTTCCACACCACCCACCGCCCACCGAACCTCTCCCACCACCCACCGTCCGCCGCCCACCGACCCCCACCCGCTGCCTCCACCGGTTAGGCCCCTCGGTCCTGCGGCTGCGGGATGAACTCATTTCAGAGTCAGACGTCGCCGCGTACAGTTGTGTCTTGCTACGGCCATCTGCGGCCCTAGCTGGCCGTAGATGGCCGTGTAATCTTTCGAGTACAGATAACGGTTGATTAAATATCCCTAATTAGCGGTTTATTACGAAATTCTCTAATTAAATTCAAAATTCGTTTTTTTATTTAAAAAAAATTGTTTTAGGGCTTCCCGACATGAGCGGAGTTCTCAAAAGACTGGACGACATAGGTCAAACCCTCGTAAGGTTAGCGTCGGAATTAAAACAGTGCGTCGAAGATGTTCGTGTTGTCAATGCTCGGCAGCTAGAGCGCCTCGAGCAAGAGCGAGCATCCGCGTTGCTTGCCGCGAGTGTGGACGCGCACGTGGACGCCGAGCAAGTGTCACTCCACAACGTGGACGACACTGAATCTAAAAAGGTCAGTGTTATATTAAGTTTTCATAGGCCATTATGCTTACTAACATCGGGAATCAACGGAATTTTCCAATGTTTTGTGCTATCATCCTTGGTGTAATGCAGTTGTAAGACGTCATTATTATGTCAAATAACGCCATCCGCTATTTTGTATGTAAGGCATCACCAAACAGCGCGTGCGCGTCGCCATTTTTATGTCAAGTCACGCCATCCGCCATTTTGTATGCGACGAGTCGACATACAGCGCGTACGCGACGTCACTTTTATGTCAAGTCACGCTATACGCCATTTTATAGGTATGTGAGGCGTGCGTCGCCAAACAGCGCGTGCACGACGCCATTTTTATGTCAAGTCACGCCATCCACCATTTTGTATGCGACGAGTAGACAAACAGCGCGTGCGCCAAGCCATTTTTATGTCAAGTCATGCCATTCGCCATTTTGTATGCGACGAGTCGACAAACGGCGCGTGTGCGACGCCATTTTCATGTCAAGTTACGCCATACGCCATTTTACGCCGCCATTTTCATATTGTGACTTGTCGCCATCTTGGGGATTGCCAAACAGCGCATGTGTGACGCCATTTTGTTATGAGTGACACGCTCTTATGTAAAATGTAGCGAACAGCGCGTGCGCGACGCCATGGATACGCCGACATGTTTTTAAAGTGACTTGTCTGTCATACTGGGCATTGTCAACAACACGTGCGAGACGCCATTTGTTCGAAACACGCATGCGCTGTTTAGCTTCACCCACAATAAGATGCGCGAGAGCGCGTGCGTGACTCCAATTTATGCTTTGTAAAGGGATAGGTAGGGGGGGGGGGGGTAGGTAGGGGTATAATACGAAGCCATTTTGAAAAGTTCTATGGAGCGTCGCCATTTTGGGTGCAGCAATTCGGCAGGGTCTACCATATCCGACGAAAGTCTTTGTCTTATAAATATTCATAATATTTAATGGACAGCCAATTTGAGCAGACACCATAGTGCTCGAAAAGCTACATTAATAAATTTATAGGCGTGTGAGAAACTATGAAACCTTGCCATGAAGTTCGATAACCATTTGATTTTTTTCATTAGTTAAATAATTTATATAAAAATAAAACATTAATTAAGGTACCCTGCGTTGACAATATCTTAAGTCTGGTTCTAATATTGCTTGCGGTATTTTGGGTGCGAAGATATTTTTAATCTAACACTGACTGTATCTGCATCATAGGTATGCATGGGTTTGTAGACTGGGCCAATCAATCGCTTAACAAAACACTTGAACAATACCTAGATATCAAGATTAACCTGGTAACCTAAGGCTCGCGATATCCAACATTAATTAAAATCTTTCACAACTCTACCTGCATTTACACAATTTACCAATATAAGGACCTAGAGAAAGTGACATTCTAATCAGAGATAACGATTATGGAAAAGACAAAAATGTACTGGGAATCTTACGCAAAGCTGCGACAGCAGATGATGCTACATTATGCATCACATTAACAAGGCAAACTGTAAATGGCGCGCGGCAGCAAATTTTCGGCTTAATTTCATACTTGTTAATATACAGGTCTTGTAATTTGACGTATTACTTCCGTAAGATGTGATAGCGTGACACCTTTGCAACATTCAAGCACCCCACATAGCCTAGGCGAAAATCCATGGTAGTCGAAAATATCGAAGATTTGTGCGTTTCTAAAATTTTCCCTTTCGACATAAAATATCATATTTCTCTATACTCTCAAGTTCAATGGCCATAAATGCTATTTTATTTGGTAGTTAATACTGCAACAAACCTTTTGACGTAACCAAGTGTTCAAAAACATGAATAAGTTAATGATTATTCCTGACGAACGGCTATCACTAAAATAATATGACTGCAGATTGCAGGAAGAATATGCTATTTCTCAGTAACACTAACCTAACCAAAGATATTTATCAACTTATAACTTCATGTTGATCTTTTTATTTATTTATTTATCTCCTATAACTGTCATTACTTATAGGTTTCATTCTCTATCGCGCTAGGCTTTATTAGATTTTACAGACACTTTTGTCGTTAGCTGAACCCCTTGATTAGGCCGCGGGTTCGAAAAACCAGTTCAGTACATACACGTACCTAACGACAAAAAACACAATACAAGACACTACAAAAAAACAAAATGCACAACACAATACACTACAACAACAAAACTCACAATACGATACACAACATCAAACACAATACAACAAACACAACACAATACACTACATCAGCAAGTAAACACAAAATTCAATACACTACAACAACAATACAACAACCAGTAAAAAAATGTTCAAATATATGAATCAGTTAAAAGATTCTTGATGAACGGCTATCGCTAAAATAATATGACCATAGATTGTAGGAATAATACAATATTTCTCAGTAAAAGTCTCCTAACTATAGATATTTATTAACTTAACTTCATGTTGTTCTGTTGATTTATTTATCTCCTTTAACAGTTTGGTTTCATTTTCTAATGCGCCAGTACAGATAATTTTGTTGATTAGCTGAACCCCCTTGAGTAAGCCAGCCGCCGCCGCGCGGTTTCGAAATACCAGTTTCGGGATACATACACACAACAACAATACAATACAACAACAACTATATTGGCTATTGGGTTCAAATTCGTTCAAGTAATGTAGGTCAGAGACTGTGCCTTCAGTCTCATAAAGTGTACATAAATATTAAAAAGGGAACTTCAACCTTCTTGTTACCGTCTAGCGGTGCGCAGAAATTGGCGCTAAGATTCCGAAAGTCGTTGTAGAAAAAAATGCTTTGAAAGCGATAGTCACTTGTCTAGGCCCTATGTACTAACATTTTTAAGCATTATTTTTATATCATCGCCTTCACAAAATCTTCATGATCATAGTCTGAAGGAGTGTTTGGTCACGTTGAGTTTGAATGGAACAAAGTATCAGATTCTTTCTGAATATAACAGAGATGGCAGAAATTGTTGCATCCTTTATTTTGGCGTCGCTTGACTCGCCAGATAGTTTTGGTGTTCCTTCGATGTTACATAATATTTGTGCTGACATACGCCTTCCACAAAAAAAAAAAATATTTTCAATCATGAATTAATGGATGAATCATAACACCAGCAACCTCTTATGAGGTCATTGTACTCATAATTATGAACAACTTTTACTATGGGACCAAACCTGAAATCGCGAAATAAAAATCAGCTGTTCCCTACATTTATCTTCGTGTATCTCGTCAAAATCTAGGGAACAGCTGATTTGTTTTTCGCCATTTCAGGTTTCGCCCCTTAGTAAAAGTTGTTCATAATGATGAGTGCAATAACCTTTTAAGAGGTTGCTGGTTAAAAACCTAAGAAATACGTAAATGGAATTACAGATAGCAAAGAATCGCCAGTTTTTATATAGCCACGTGCGATGGTAAAACTTCTACATGTTAATAAGATTTACAAAAATAATAAAATATTATAAGAGATATTATGAATAAAACAATTTTATCTATCAAGTAATTTAGCTCAGGATTTTGAAGGGCTTATTAGACACAAAATTCTCCATAACCAGCTGATTTGCATACGTATTCAGTATCTCGAATGATTTGCTAATACTCCCCGTCTCCGTCGCTTGCGTCGTGATTGTCTCCGCAACTCTCCCACGCCTCCAACCTCTTGTTTAGGAACGGAACGCGTAACTGCATACAGTTGGTCGTTGGTATTGTTTTGGTAATCATGTGTGGCCGTATAAAATGCCCCACCTCCGCGACCGTTAATTGCAAATACTTACCATGTTTTTTATTTGCTTGCGTTGCGATGTCTTATGTAAATGATGAATGCTTATTGGTGTAATATTTAGCTTCATAGCGGCAAAGTCACGATCATCATTCCAGCCGAAAGATGTCCAGTTCTGGACATAGCCCCCCCAACCGTCGAAATACTTCGTCCTGTACTTCTCACATCCATCGTATTGTTGCGGCTTTCACAAGGTCATCGATCCACCTAGTTTCCACAAGGTGGCTTTCCGGTACGCGGTTGTCACTCCAGAGTAATAGGCCCTGCCCTCTGAAACTTAAGTTTGGCTATTCTTTAGGCTTTGTAGGTTACCTTGGTTCTCCAGCGGTTCTCTTCATTTCTGATTCGATTACGCAGGGAAATTCCAAGCGTAGCCCTCTTCAATGCTCTTTGGGTGACTTTCAGCCTTATATTTAGGCCTCATTGTGCGACCACGATTCAGTGATAAGTCATACCTGGCAACACACACTGTCAGGCTTTCGTCTTGAGACACTGCGGTATCTGACATTAGAAGATATTGCGTGGCTTCCTGGATGCTGTCCTGCCGAGTCAGATTTGACGATTCTCTCTCTCGAAATTAGAACTACTGGCCAGTTGGTCTTAGGTCAACATAAGCGTCTTCAACTTCGCGTGTAGTCTCCGATCTTCTTAGTGGGTGTTACTTGGGAATTTAACATAACCTTTGCTTTGTCGATCTTCATTTTCAAACCCACTCATTTGGAAGCTACTGAGGCCACAGAGCATTGTACTGAGGTCCTTCATTGTCTCAGCCGTGACTGACTATATTTAACTATTTTATCGTCTTTTTTCCACCATTGTCATTGAAAGATAGATGTTGCTGTTATTAAACAAGTTTAAAAAGAAAATAGTAGTTGAATATAAATTTTGATCAAAATCCACTCTTACACCCTGTACATCTCAGGCTGCAAACGGGGGAGGGTTGGGGAGTAAGTATACTGGGCAATACTATATGTGTACAGAATAAATGTACCAAAATTCAGCTGGTTATGACATTTACTTTGATTTTTCATATTTGTGAAGCTATTGCAAGTGTATTTTTTGTTTATTTAGCCTAATGAATTGTCTCTTAAAATATTTTACTCAATTTTTCTTAAACCTTAAGTATATATAATTACGAAAATAAAAATAAATATCATCATAGAGGTGGGAAATGAATAGTATTCTCAAAAGTACCTACCCCTCATAATAAAAGAGTTTGTCCATGTAGTGTGCAAATTGCAACCGCGAGGCATCTGCCGAGTGCTCTCTTTGCCGGCGCACACCTTACTGCTCGACGTACTGCCAGAAGAAAGACTGGGCGGCTCATCAAATCGAGTGCTTGCGCTCAGTGCCCACCATCCACGCTGACCCTCAACAACATCAGTCCATCATGCTGATCGTCGAGAGCCAACATCAGTAGCTGGGTCAGTATCCTCATGTATTTAAGCGACTTGCTTGCTATCTTGTCTTAGTTACACTCGCGACACTATGCCAAGCTATTGTCTTGTCACAGACAATTTGTTCTCGTTTTATTTTAATAAAGCATTTGCAATTTACATCCGCTCGCGTGTGAATGAGTCTAAAAAGCAAAAAAAATAAAAAAAATACGTAAGCGTCGCTCCCCGCGACCTCTAGTTTCTTGCTGACTGTTTTCATAGTGTAATGACCAAGTGCGGCCTTTATCCATCCTCTGAGCTCTTTGCAATTTTCTAAAAGTTTCTTAACTATAGAGGTCGGTCATATGTATAATGAAAGAATGTTTGTTGGTGTAAGTAAAATCAAACAGACTATATATTGTGATCAGCTCATCTTTGTGATGTCTATGATGTACTAAATTTTAAGTTTTATTTTTTATTAAATAAAAAGTAAGAGTACTATTAATTTTAACGAAAAACGAATATCGTTCTTTATAAAAAAAAAAAAAAAACATTAATTTTGGATCGAAAAGTTTCCGTAAACTTACTCCATTTTGAAACCAATTTGATGGGCGGAGCCAACCACAAATAATGAATCTTTAAAAACGATTTGTAGTAAATTTTGTTAAAAAGAGAACTTAATATACCAATGAATTGAGCGAGCAAGAGAAAACCGCTAGTAAACTGTGGTATGATTTTATACACATCCGCAGACAACTGTCTTTTTTTTTATTGGTTACTATTTATACCCAGCCGGAAACCAGTTATTTTCTACGTTGCCGACACAAAAGCGAGTGTTTATAAACTTTCATTGCTTATGAATCACTTATGCCATTTTGATACGAAAAGCAAGTGCTTATGATCAAGTATTTTTCTTTTTGTTTCAGGAATATAACATCTGTGACCTTCTAACATCAAGCCTAGGCTTTCGTGTATACGCAGAAGACAATCTCAATACCTCTTGTTGCAATATTTTGTTTTGTATAATTTATTTAGGTGTAACGTATTGTAAATATAGTTTATGATATTTTAATCGGTGTTAGGCTAATTCTTCTATGTGTGTTACTTTGAGTATAGCTCCTAAGTCACATTAGTCTAGGTCCAGGTGACGACGGCAAGATGGGCGGGTTCTTGTACACGTGACTTACGATCTATTCAGTGTTCGCTGTAGTTATCAATTCTGTCTGAATTGGCAGCTGCAGCCTTTGTCAGTCTCTTTTGATTTAATATACAGCTAACTATTTATGTCCGATAATAATTGGTCCGGAAGTCAGCGAGAATAGAGCATAGAACATAATAATTTAACACAGTCTCACAAACGACCGATTCTCGCAGATTTTATCACGTTGTTATCGGTGGTATGCCATTGATAAGGACTGTGCACATATGCGGAACGCGAACGACACACATGAGACGGCCGCTTTAAGTTGGTGGCCGAGTCTCACGGACCAAAGCTCTGGCTAATCTGGAGCGGCAACGGCGTGGGAAGCGGCGAACACACGACAACAACATACAAAAAGAAAGAAAAAAAGAAAAGAAAGAAAAAAAAAAGTTTATTTGGACACATTTCGTGAAACACAAAACACAAAAACTAATTAAAAATTATGTTGCAAACAACTGTGTGTGCCTCACGGCTGCGCCAAAAAGGTTCATTTCAGCATTAATGCCAGACAGATGCTGTCTGACGCTGGTTTTCTAATGAACCTTAGGAGACAAGTGACGGGGACTACACACAGTTTCAACATACCTTATACATACTAACAACGCGAACCTTTACAGTACTCTTGCGTTTGGAAAGCAAGCACAATGCATTCACCTTTTGTCTGTGGTTCATAAGACGCGTAAGTCCAGTAGGCCAATTCTCGTAATTTAAAACGTTCAAAATCTAGTCGCAGTCTCATCTCGGCGACAAACAAATGTCAAAAACTTGTCAAAATGTAGGGAAAATTTGAAGTATTTTTGACAGATTGAGACTGAGATCAGACTGTGAACGTTCTTAAAAATTACGAGAATTGCCCCTCAGTTCAGCCACTGTTCTCTCGTCTCCCCGCGTCACAGATATGTGCGCGGCTACATTTAAACAAGCGCGACTTGCATGTTGCGTTAGTTGCGCGACAGACGCTTCCTCTTCGCACTCGCTTTAGTCGCGTAAATTGGCTGAAGTTTGGCAGAAAATCGGTCACCAACAGAAACTGGTCGTCGTAATCAGTCCTTGTTGGTGTTTGTTTTAGCTATATTTTCGTTGTCTTCTAGATATAATATTAGCAATAAGAAAGTAGTGGTTCATCAACGGTCTTTGGTATATTGCTCGCATGTATTTCTTAGATCATTGTGAACTTTTTGTGTTGTTTATTGATGTCTATTAATATCTTTACGATAGGCGTTGCAACTGTTTTATTTTGGCGTCCAGCATCTTTGACCAGGAACTTGCAAAAGGAGTATTGAATGGCGTCTAAAGATTAACATCAGCAACTTTGAGCCATGCTGATATCTTACGTGCAATGCGTGATACTTTCTTATGGTTGGTTGCCAGCCACAAACTGATCGCTATGGGTAATGAAGCACGTATTTCATGCCACTTCTTCTTACGGAAGGAACTACTCAGTCAATGATTTTGAACGCTCGTTAAGTTGATAAAAACTGATTGCCAATGTTGTTGAATAAACATTTTATATCTAAACTACATATCTTCATGTTCTGAATCCGCGAGGACCGGCGCACATCAGGTGAGGGGCAGCACAGCTCGATTTTTACTCCCCCCTAACTAACAAATATCAACATTGACTTCCGAAATAAAATCGAAAATAAATGACCTGCCTTTAACCTGAGACTTCACAGCGTTCCGCGTCTCGGACTGCGGGAAGCTTATTTACTTATAACAAATATGCAATGGTAGTATTTGATAGCAGTGAAGACCGCGCTGCGCTGCGCCTCGCTTGCTGAAGAGCGCCGGCCCGTGTGAGACCATGAACGTGAAGAACTCGTTGACGACAGGAAACTTTATTGAGCCATAGCCTCGTTCAGTTTCCTGTCTTAGGGGGTAACGGGGTAACAGTCTATTACATTTGTGTTGTTTCGTTAATCGTATGTTTTTCTTTACCAGTTGCAATCTTATTTAGTTGTAAGTCTAGCGTTAAGATTTGGATGTATTTTTTTCATGTCATTTATGTACTGTCACTATTTTAAGTTTGATTTTCGTAGTCGCTCTGCCTCATTCCACGACCGTGAGGCTAGAGCGGCCCAGGAACAGCGCCAGGGCGAATATTTTTGTAAAAAAAAGCGATATCTATCAAAAAATTGCATCTATCTATTAGCAGCGTCTTGATAGATATTAATATCGAAATCTAAAGTTAGTCTTTGCTCTGTACTGGCACAATTTTGGTGTCATCTTCGTCTACCCATTGCGTAACGCATATTTATATTAATCGACTAGTCTATAATCAATGTTATATGACTTAAAATATAATAATTAAAACCAAATCAAGAACCTAAATATAAATACCTAGATGTGAACGTCTAAGCCTTAGGTTTGTTTAATTTTGTTTCATTCCTTAGTATAAATTCTTCTGTTACTAAAAAGGCAGTAATTGGTGTTTTTATTTTTTGAGTGTTCGCATCTCTGAGCGTTCCGCTCGTGCGCTAGTAACGCTCTCGCAAAGTTAATTTAGGCGATGGACTCTTCCGGTCCAGGTGAAGTATGCGTTCGTTAATATGGCACATTGATTTTAAGAAACCTCTGCCTGATAGAGCGTGGGCTTACATGCTTATCCTCCTGTCGCGTTATGTTCGCTATCATTGCGAGTTCTGTGACAAAGACTACACTCTACCGAAAGATTATTTTCTAAAATGACAATCTCAATCTAATTTCAGTGGCAATGTGTAAAAATACACCACACAACAGTAATGAATTATGGTTGACGTTAGATTGCGACTAGATTTTGAACTTTTTACTACGGGGATTAATTAACCTTCTGATGTGCGATATGAACGACCGCCTGCTGCAAAGCACGCGCACGTAGCGGACGTATTAATAGGTGTAAGACTTTTTTTTTTTTGAGGATGGGAAATCATCAAATGACCCCTCCCGCTCTGGGTGGAGCAGAAGGGAGTGTCAGACTCTTACTGACTAAAACCCACCCGTGTTCCTTCCTTAGCCCTTTGTGTTCCGGGGTAGCGGTAACCCTTTCGGACAATCCCGCTGCAATAGGTGTAAGACTGCATGTAGCACACGGGAGGCGCGGGGACTCTGCTTCCATTCAGTGTCGATGGTTCTTTTTGTTTCTTCTAAGCCCCCTACTAGATAAAAACAAATTGGCATTAATAACTAAATTTTGACGCTTCGGCCTCTGCTTACACCCGGCTTCTGAATTGAGAATTTGCAGTGTCCTAATTCAAATTCTCAATTTAGTAAGCCCTGTGTTAGGGTTACTTATTTCGTCATACTTGCGGCAGATGATTTCTGACGATAGCACAGCACGGTCAGCGACATAGAGGACGTAATGAGCCTGAAAGCAGTTTGTGAATCATCTTAATAAACGGAACATCATCGGAAATTATACTGCTACAAATTTTTCAGATGACAGGCACATTTTTCACGGTTTCGGGACAACCAGTTCATATCGGCCATCTTGAACTATCCATCGTGATGGACTGTGTCTGCCAAGACTGATTAAGAATTCTTCCTTCTAAAAATTTCAAATAATGGAGGGCGCTTCGTAAACAGTAAAGCGCTTAAGCGCTTTCCGTTAAACTCCTTTCTGTTGTATTTTCATCATACCAGACTAGGTATTCCTTTTCACTGTTTTCACGTCTGTTCCACTGCGAGTAAAAATTAGAGTCAGCTCGTGTTTGTTTTGTTCGTCTAAGTCGCTACTATGTAACTTATTCTAAGTTTCCCAAGCGTGTCGGTGTGTCACGTTCGGTGTTGATTTTATAAAAATACGATTTTTATTTAATTTACTGCCCAATAATAACAACTTATTGCCTTTTAATAAACTAAATTGTAAATAATTTTCCGTACAGTTGTTGGAGTATTTTGATGTATTTGAAGGTAGAATTTGGTTCTATTTCGATGAAGTGTTGTTTGAATGTTATTTATTTGTATTAGTTATATGGTTACCAATTACAAGTGAAAAGTGTTTTTTCCGTGTTACCAAATATTATTGTATCATTTAGGTTTAGTTTTTCGTGTACTATTTGTAAATGTATTTCTTTATGTAAATTGATAAAATGTTGTGTTGTTACTTTGTTGATTGTGGTGCACGTGGTATAATTTTGTATAATTTACAATGTTTTTCTTAATTTTAAGGACATCTATAACACGGGAAACAGTTAAGAGCAGAATTTTTTTCCTGAAAATCTTGTATTTGAGTGGAGTGTTCGATAAAAGAAAGAACGTCAGACGATTATATAAAGACGGTGTCTTATCTGTCCGCTGAGCTGTTGTACCATATATCTGTGTTCTGGTATAACATCCAACAGTATAAGTATGTACGTTTTAGCATCGCTCCTTTTGAAATATTCTTCACAATTAATGTCATCCCTTTCAGACATGAATTAAATTTTATTATAAAAAAGTTCTGTTTTTCTTCTTCCTCAAGTTGTCACTTGTTTCCAGAGTCTTCTTTCTAAGTCATTAATCTATTAAGTAAATTCTGCGTTCTGATAATAGATTTTATTTCGGTACCTGCAGTCAACTTACGCCTACCTCTATTCAGGCATATCTAAGGTCGTGTGCACCACCTCCTCTGTCTAAGCCACTAAACCCTGAACAAGAATCGGCTACCTGTTTCGTCATTCCGTTATTCCTATAATTTCACTTCTTGTTATCATGAGCCAAAGAGCCAAATAAGGATCTAAGACAATATTCGGGGAGCTCCGGCATACCTAGAATACCGTCTCACCATCTAGTCGGCTTACAAACAGCTGCGATGAGGTGCCACTCTTGTTCGTCTATCTTCTTCATTACCATGTTTTCGGTCTCTTCACCTCTCTTGGTGTCAATGTTTCCCCTCGAAGTCACTTACGAGTATTGACTATCTATGGTTCTTGCACGTCCAAAAGAATATTTTGTTCCCTCGTTTCCAAAAGTCATTCCTCCCCCTCCCTCTTTTGCCCCCCTTCACCTTTTTCACCTTTCCACCATTCTTCACCTTCCCTATTATCATGTTCCTTCATTTGTCTGACTACCATTCCTTCTTCTTATCTTCTCCTTACATTCATAACACCGTTTTCCAAGATGGAGACAATAACTGTTACGGCTAAAGGTGGGTGTGAACATAAACTTAAAATTAGCCGGCTAACCTTAAGTCTAACCTAACCTTTTTTTTTTTGTTCCGGGGTGGAAAATCCTCATGGATGTCCGCCGCCCTGGGGCGGGCGGCGGGGTCTGTCAGACTCTTACTGACTAAAAACCACCCCGGTGTTCCATCTCACACCTACGCCGGGGGTCGCGGGAACGTACGATCCTTCCGCAACCCCCGACTGGTGCCGGCCCGCCACTGCGGGCCTCCTCGGGTCGAGGGGGGGAGTGAGGTGTTTGACTCCCCCCGCGACGTCTAAGAGGGGTGCGCGTGGAACACTACGCGCCGCCACCTCGGGTCCTGATGTGTGGGGGGCGACGGACGTCCCCGAGTCCGTCGCCCCTGGACCCATTTAGGGGGGCTGGAAGAGGGCGTTATCCGCCCTCCGCCGACGCCTGGTGCGCCTGCTGCGGGCCGGGTGAGTGGACGAAATCTCCCTCTCCCTTTCCGCAGCCTCCTTCTGCGAGACGACTGTTTCGCAGAAGGAAACCTAACCTAACCTAAGTTTAGCCGGCTAATCTTATGTTCACATCCACTTTTAGCCGTAACAATAACAACTCAAAACCTTGTGAGACGAATGTTTCCCTTACTTTGGGCACTTCTTAACTCTATTGAATTACATAACTTTTTCTCCTCCTAAGTCTTTCCTATATACTCCTAGCGGTGAACACGCTGACTCTCTTGGTGGCAAAAAAATATTTCCATTACATATTGATATTTCTAAATTATGCGAAATAGAAGAATAATCGCCTCCTTCGTATCGGTTGAAATGTTGACATATCGTAATATGAGTTTATAACTCCAACACAGCTATATCTTTATTTGAATCGATACTTTTGAAAGAGTCACGTTTGTATTTCGCTGAGTGTAGATAGAACATCTTTTGACTCGTGACGAAACTTAGTAGCGAGTAGGTTAGTGAATATCAGGCCGACGTGACATTGAAGGATGAGATATTTGGAACGTTCAAGCATTTTAAGATGTAAAATTGTTATGTAAAAATCAAGCTAAGGGCTAAAATGTACATACATATACGTTTGCACTACCATTTCTCTAAATACATAATCAGCACGACTTAATTACTGCATAATAAAATTTAAAAAAAATATTCATGTTTTTTTATTAGCCAGCAAGTTGCATTCAGCAACTCAGTCTTACTGTTTGTTTATACATGGTCATTCAATGAATTTGATCAGTATCAAAAATCTCCCTGTATTAGAGGTAGAGCCTACGAATAAGTAATGGTAGAGCAATTGGTTCCTAAGAACCACGGCGTTAATTAGAAAGTTTAAAACTACACTTCAACTGGCTTATTTCAATTTATCACTTTGTAATTTGTATACGGACCATTTTTGACCATCCTTTCTAGATACCGCAGAAGATTTTCTCAATCTGAAAAGCTCTATGCAACCGTTTATCACGTAACATTATAAATACACACGTTATGTAGATGACGAAGTAATATATATTTGAACTTTCAACTAGTCCAAATAGCCTATACGTAACGAGCCACTTTTTTGGAATTCCGTACCCAAAGCATAGCGTGAAAACGGGGACCTATTTTTAAGCCGACGCCGTCGTCTGTTCGTCTGTCTGCCACAGTCACAGGGTGGTATTTTTTTTTAACCGTATTCCGTAATAGGTATGCAGTTGAAATTTTCGCAGAGTGAAGTATGTTTTACCTACTATTAGGCATCTATTAGGGCAAATAAAAATATACTGTCTTAACCTTTTATATGTTGGTGATACGCACAGATATAGATACACCTATATAACGTAAGATCAACTACTTCTCGTGCCAAAAATCGCACCAACTTACGTTCAAAAATCGTAAGCCGCCACTTTCGCGCTCAGTCCTGTGTACTGTTGGCTGGGTGCGTGAGTGAGAAAGAGCGTTTGTGACGTCATAGTAGGTACCTAGTCAAAAAAATGACAAGCTTGGTTTTCATAAAGATCGTGATTTGCGTTATCTAGGTCTATCTATATCTGTGGTGGTACGGAACCCAGCTTCCGGCTTCAACTTGACCGTATTTTTATAAAAATTCTCAAGTTCGCACGGACGTAAAAAATACCGCCACGGGATTTTAAACTCTCGGTCTTGTGCCGTGCATTGAGTATCCAACAGAGCGGCTCCAAACGCGTACAAAAATACACACTGTTGTGCACTAACAGTGCGCGAAAAATTACCGTTGCGGGAAAATCGGACTTGCAAGCTTGGGTTTACTATTAGGTGTTCCCTTTCCACGTGAAGCGAAAAATAATGCTAAATCTAAGGACACCAAAATCTCAAGAGGCACTCATGGGGAGACTTGTTAGACTTCTTGTGATACTGGATCGAGGACTTGATGCGGAAAGCAGTAGATATATATAGATGTACCACGCATCTTCTACATAGCTGATGGATTATTATTATCTATGTAAGTATACAGTAAACTATAGAAAAATAAAACTTCGATATCTACATAAATAAAAACAGAAATCCTGACTGACTGACTCATCAACGCCCAGACCAAACCCTTGGACCTAGAAAGCTGAAATTTTGCACAGAGGTTCCCATTTATAATGTAGACAAGGAATATGGAAGGAATTTTCGAAATTCAACCCCTAAGGGAGTTAAATAAGGGATGAAAGTTTGTATGGAAAATCTTATTGCTTGAGTTAATAAACTTGAAACTTGGCACGAATACTTATAAGTAAATTATGAAGTTTGGCATTTTTTGTTTTTCTAAACTACTTACCTCCTAAAGGAGGATGAGGGGGTGTCAAAATTTTTATGGAAGAATTTTTACGCGAAACTTAGTATTTATACTTATGACCAAAATTAAAGAATAACGTGTATCAGGGTTTTTGAAAATCTACCCCTAACGGCGTGAAAAGGGGTAGCTAATTTTACAGGGGAGGATTTTACTGCATGGCTTGATTAACTGGAAAATTGGTATTAATAATCTTTGAGTCAAGTTATGGAAATATCCCAAACATGTTTCTAAAATTTCGCCCTTAAGGGGATAAAAACTGTGAACGTGAAAAGGCGGGATACAGTTAATATGAAAAATCTTATTCCTTTGGTTAAGAAACTTGAAACTTTTCAAAATTTGCCTCAGTAAATAATAAAGATTGTCACTTTTAGTTTTCAATAAACCCCTCACAGAGAATTTAGGGGGTGACAAAGTTAGTAGATAAGAAAAAAAAATACCCGCTGTCGGATTAATTCGAAACTCGGTATCTACTAATATTTATGTTTTAGGGTTTTTCAAAAATCTACTCCCACCGGGGTGGAAAAGAGTAATAAAGCTTAAGGGGTAGAAACTCCAACTTCCACTAACTCGAAAATGGGTTTATATAATCTTTAAGTCATAAAAATGGAAACGTACCAAACACATTTTTAATAGAAAAAAGCCCTGTCGTGATGAAAACGGAGGACAGTTTATTTGAAACATCTTAAGTAGTTTAACTAAAAAATTGGCCCGAATACATATTTCTCTAAATAAAGTATAAAGATCGTAAACATTAATTTTAGTAATTTTATTAAGGGTAGGTGAAGAGGGTGTTAAATTTATTTGAGGAAAGTACGAAACCCACGCGGACGAAGTCGCGGGCAAAAGTTAGTCGCTGAACAAATAAACAAATACGCTGATCTTAAAGAAGCAGCCACAAGAATTTGGAGACAAGACAGAGTTTATGTTGTTCCTGTCGTTCTCTCCACGGCTGGTGTTATCCCCAACCATCTCCGTAGCCTGAAAATAATAGATCTAGAAGAATCCCTTTACATCAATCTGCAGAAAGCATCCATCCTAAACACATGCAGAATCGTTAGGAAATTCAGTTAGACGAAAGTACACTCTCGCCATAAAATTCCCCACACGCTGCATTTACTTGGCTTTGGTCCGTAAATGTAGCTATAACCAGCCTTAGAGCTGAGAAAAGAGAACACTCCCGATAGTAATAATAATATTATGATCACTTAATGACTATTTTCGAGATTTGGCATTGCGTTAAGACCACAGTTGCGACTATTTCTTGACTATTTTTTGGAATTGAAACGGTCGTCGTTCACCACACAATCCTCACCAACTTATAAAGCTATAACTTTGGAATCATAATGCGACTATTTTTTTTACCTTGGTGAGTATTTATGACTGTTTCTTGACTATTTTTTGGCGTTCTCAAAATTTATTTTCATGAAGTTTTCAAAGGTGAGGATTGTATGGTGAAGGACACTAAAATAAAACACAATATTTCTCAGGTTTCGAAAGGCCATTGCACTACAGCGAACGAGAACACCCGAACATGGTGGACCATCCCGGATCTTTGTGAGTTGCCTTAACAATAGTTTAAGTACCTAGAATTATTTCTATTGCTCGATTATTATTTATTTTTCCAATTTTAGTGTGTTATACAGGGTGAAATTTTAATCACCGTTTTCCTCTGAAGGAGTCATTGTACTCATCATTATGAACAACTTTTACCATGGGACCAAACCTGAAATCGTGAAAAAAAAAATCTGCTGTTCCCTACATTTATGTTCGCTTATCACCTCAAAATGCAGGGAACAACTGATTTTTTTTCGCGATTTCAGATTTGACCCCATAGTAAAAGTTGTCCATAATGATGAGTACAATAACCCCTTAAGAAGATAACGGTGATTAAAATTTCCTGTATAAAACGATTTTCAACATTACTAATTAAAAAGAGCAGTGCATTGCAGCGTATGGCACTACCAGGATCATCGAAGATTAAGCTCTGTCCTTTGCAAATCTCAATGTATGTGGTATTTGTGCAACAAAATAAAACACAACATATGTTAGATTTTGAAAGGCCAGTTGCTGCATTACAGCGAACATGGCGGATCATCCCGGAACTTTGTGAGTTGCCTTAACGATAGTTTGAGTTCAGACGCCAGCACATCAAGCTATTACAATATGTCAAATTTCTTTAATAGATTTTTAACTTTATCGTTAAAGCATAAGTTTCAAGGTTGATCGGTAAAAATTTACAGTTTCGGGTAGCTTGATGTGCTGGCGTCTGTACCTAGAATTGTTTCTATTGCTGGATTTTTTCCGATTTTAGTGTTTTTTTCTATTCGTTTGTAGATAGAGCACTGTATTGCAACGTTTGGAACTGTCACGATCGTCGAAGATTAAGTTCTATGTATGTGGTATTTAATGGGGGCCATCCCGGAACATTATGAGTCAGTTGTCATAACTATATTTTAAGTTTTTTTTCCGGTTTTAATGTTTTATAAACTGAAATTTGAGCATCACTACCTAACTAGTCAGAGAGCAGTGCCATTGTGTACTTCCCGCTTTGTTCTGATGTCAAATTTCAAAGAACTTGAGATGTTGTGGCGCGAATGCCTGAAACACATAATATGTTGACGTCATGTAATAGCGCAGCTCCAAAATGACCTATGTCTAGATGTTTTGGCGTGATTCCAGAAAGACTTATGTTGAGATGTAATGGTGAAGCTCCAGAAGGATTTATGTGCAGACGTTGGTGGAGACAGGCAGAACGCAACGGGGCGCGGGAAATGGAGCCAATGCTCCGTGCGGAGGCGTGTATTTATTGAATTCGATTTTTAGAAATCCGCCGTGCCAAAAGGAATAACACGAAAATAAGTGATCCATTTCAATGGTAAATATATATTTTATAATTTTGGTTTACATAGACCCATTTTGCATATCATAATAATAGTTTTATAGTCTTAACATGTTTGTCGTATCGCTTATAGTTTCTTCTTTTGCAAGTTCAGTCCTCAATTTTAAATGCAGTTGAATTAATTCAAAACAAAATTTCTTACAAAAACATTACAAACATTATTTTATATGTTGACATATTCATACACATAATAAAATAAACTACTACGAGCATATCCATAGAAGTGAAAGCTCCGAGATATATATTATAAGGCGTGATCCATAAATTACGTCACACGTTATGGAGGAGGGAAGGATAACAGTGTGACAACGGTGGGTTTATCAGTTTCGTGACGTCACACGTATCTAAATCTAAAGTATTACAACTCAACTTCATCTCAAACGAAAAACTTTAAAATTTACCAACTCTATCAGAGTTACTTGTAAGGTTTATGTAATTGCAGAATATGTGACGTCACACTAGGTTCGCACAACGCTTCCGCGTGACGTAATATGGATGGCCTTAATCGGTGTTTTATGTATTTACATACAAAACTACATAAAATTAAGATTTGCTAATTCGTCTTTGGATGATTGTAGCTGATATTCTGCTAGTCGACGGGACAAACGCCGACGTGTGTGTTTCTGCCGGCGGCTGTTACTGGTACTTTGACAAGTGATTCTCCAATGACGATGTTCTTGATGCAGCCGGTGAAGCCGCGGCGGGAACGAACGCCGCGCACCTTCTTGAGGGGCCGCTCGTGCCCGCCGATGTACAGCGCAGAGCGAGTGTCCGTCGAAGAGTACGCGCCGAGCCCGGGCTTCGAGAAATTCCCGTCCACACCCACCGATACCACGTACAGCGACTTCACCACTGGAAACATTCAAAATATAGGTTAAGATAAATGTTAATATTACACATTTTTCTAATCTCTAAGGCCTGAATTTCTCTTACACTGACGTTGATCGCGTACCAAGACGCTGACGATAAATGGACGTGTTTATTGTAGCACCGAAAGGTCAGCGAGCGCGAGTACATCGGACCGCGACCGATGTCAGCACTGACCGTCGGTCGAGCACTACATCCAGCCTTAATTCAGAATTTTAAATCCTAGTTACTAAACAATATAATTCGTCTATCCAGTTAGTTACTTATCTGTCGAGAGTAATTAGCGAAGAGTACTCTCGTCGGAAGTAATAATCGTTTTAACCATATCACGTTATTACATTTCCTTATAAATATAGTACAAATAAACTACTAAAATTATTGTTACAAGGGAAACATAATTATAATATTTTAACTTGTGGACTCCACACTAGGTCGAGCCTGTCTCGTGGAGTCCTTGAGAAATTTTTAACAATTTAAATTAACAATTTTTAACAAAGTAGTAGGCATTCCTAAATTAATATTATTCGGTGAAGAATATTGACTAAGTAAATCTATAAATATAAATAAAACAAAGTCGGGTTAGTTACACCATTTATAACTAAAGAACGGCTGGACCGATTTAAATGATATTTGATTTGTCTTCACCCCGAAGAGCAGAATAACAATTAAAACATGGGAAAAATTCAAGAAAAAAAAATAATAATGAAAATAATTCATTTTCTCATACATTTTGTATCGAACGGCTTCTTTGATTTGATAATATCTCTAGAACGGATTGACTGATTTCACTAACGATTCTGAGGTGGTACGAAGTTCGCCGGGGTCAGCTAGTATTATTATAATTGTGACGAAAATATAACACATAATAGGCTAGTTTCCACCATCAATATATTGAAAATCTATTTAGTCCGTCAGTTAGAGTATTGGAAAATAATGGACACGTATTTTTTGTTTTTGTAAATCAATGAATATTGACAAAGATAAAACGCATCAAAACACGGGAGTTGGGGGCTCGTGACGTCAGAACGCACTAAAAATTATACCAAGGGTGTGACGTATTGAAAATTTTAAAAGCGTCGTGTCTTCGTCAGTTTTGGTTTACGTAACAAAAGAAAAAATACGAGTCAAATATTTTTTGATAATCTAACTCACGGACTAATTATTTTTTTCAGTTGACAAGCCGTAAGTAAGTATTCCGACAAGATGCTTGATTCTGTATTGCTTAAATTGAAGTCTATTATAATTATGTTGTCTGTTTTTCAATTGTATTTTAATTTAAATCGTGTCAATAATATTGCCTATTGTAGGTAATATTTATTGCACATGAGTGTTTAGGGTTTTATTAAAACTATTTTATTTTAACTATTTTTTTTTATTTTTGTTATTTCAAACATTTTTAGTATACTTATGAAGTAATAATAAATAAATAGTAATTTACTAAACATCAAAATATTATTTTAAAAAAATATTACTTCATACGTACTTAAACTAACAATGTTTATTAATAACATTTTAAGAATATTAAGTAGGTAATTTTTATTTTTTAATGATGTTCTAATTGGTATTTCGATAATAAATGCTGTTTTTGATCAATATTTCTTGAGTTTTATTTCTTTCTACCTGATACATAAAGACGCGCCTAGCCAGATATTGTACAAATCATTTTAGATTGGAAAAGAGCGTTGCACTTCACTAAATTCTGTCCACTAGGTTAACCGTTTTTTGACAGATGAAACTAGTGATTGCAGCAACGTTATAACACACATTTCGATAATTTCGCTTTAATTTGTATGTAGTATCAATTTCATCGGTTTTTTTCTGTTAAAAAAATATGGTGCGGTTTCTATACCTGTTTATTATTCTATATAAATAAAAATTACATATAAAACAATATAAATTAGCCGCTTTGTTTACTTTAATTTCAATTTTGCAGGTTTTATAGCGGAAATCAGCGTAAAAACAAAGTGTGCACTAGTTTGTATACATATAAATATAGCGTTTACTAAATATTAAAACACAACGTTTTTTATTCATAACATTTTATGAAAGTTTTAAAATAATTTATACAGGGTGAAATTGAAAACATGCGACAAAGCGAAATGGGAGATTGTACTCATCATTATGAAAAACTTTTACTATGGAACCAAACCTGAAATCGCGAAAAAAAATCGGCTGTTCCCTACATTTATGTTCGTATAACTCGTCAAAATGTAGGGAATAGCTGTTTTTTTTTCCAATTGCAGCGTTGGTCCCTTGGTAAATGTTGATCATAATGATGAGTACAATCTCCCATTTCGGATGTTTTCAATTTCACCCTGTATATTTGATATTTGAGTGGAAGCAAGGTTTTTCTATATGTACTGATACTATACACTATATTAGACGGCACGCGCGCGCACTCCATAAGCTTACCAGCATCGATTTATACCTATTTGGATTATACTCATTTTAAATTACAGTCCATTGCATTTTAGTTACAAGTCCTTAGTTAGGTCCCTAACAGTACTGATACCTACCTATAATATAAAATTATTATTTTCGATTTATTCATTTCAAGCCAATACATTCGATCCCATCACTTAGTTCGATAGAATGTAATTTAATACGCATAACAATTATATATTTTTTGTCAAAACTGATACAGGTACGATATTATGTCGGCAAGTTATAAAATAAGATAATGCAGTTTATATATTTACTAGCTGACCCCGCAAACGTCGTTTTGCAAAAAAAAAAAAATAGATAGTAGCCGATTCTCAGACCTACCCGATATGCACACAAAATTTCATACAAAATTAAATCGGTCCAGCCGTTTCGGAGGAGTTTAACCACAAACACCGCGACACGAGAATTTTATATATTAGAAGATTTTATTACGCATTTTAAAGTTAACTTATACGTAATCTGGAATAGTTACGTTCTAAAGCTGCTGTCAAAAAACGGTTGCCCTAGTGGTCAGTGTATACAACGCCACAAGGTTCATTTCGTGCACTTGAAATACCAAAACCAATTTTACTGCTACGATATAGAGCAACAATGTCAATGCGGTTACAACATACACAATCTAGATAACAGTTAAATTATCAATAAACAACTGTACAAGGATCTTCTGGCGCGTGGCAAAAATGTAAACTAACGCCGCCATCTTTTTTTTTTGTCATTCAGGCGTCAAAAGATCTTAGTAGCACTCTAGTATCGGTTATGAATTTTTAGAATGCACCTAAAAAGTCTAGTTAATCTTATCTCAGTCACAAAATATCAAAATGTTGTTAATAAAAATGTAGGAAATAAAAGTTTTTTGACAAATTGACACTTGAGATTAGAATACGAACGTTCGTTAAAATAAGAGAATTACCCCTCAGTTAGCTTACCGTGTATCTTGTGCCAGTTGCCATCACAGAGCGCGAACTTGTTGTCGAGCGAGTAGCTCGCACGGAAGGGTCCGTTTCCATTCTCAACGTTGGCAACGACCGCGTTCTCCAGTAGTTCGAGGACCAGATAGTCCTTCTTGCCGTGGACGCTGAGCAGCAGTCCCGTGCTGTTGCGAGGACGAATCTCCATGGAAATGGATACCTCGTCGCCAACTTTGAAGTTTTCGAGGAGCTTTATTGGGAAGAAAACTGACAAATTAGTTCCTGTAGATATTTTTCCTTTAGCTTCCAATTGAATTTCTTGTTGAAAGTTTTTAGTGTTTTGTATTGTGGCCGATTGGTTGCTTTTCATTCAAGATCACTTTGACAAGTTACAACACAACAACACTCAACGGTCTCTCGCGGCGAAGTTTCCAGCAAAAATCCCATTCGCATGCATGTTTTACTACAAACTATGCTCTATATACAGGATGGGTAACAAATCGTGGATCAAACGTAACAAAAGGATAGATGGGGTTATTTGAAATAAAAAAAAAAAAAATAAAAAAAAGCAACGTCATTACAAAAGTGCTTTTATGATAGTGGGTACCATATTTATCAAGATTGGCACTTTTTTCAATATCTTTTAAGTCTCACGAAAAATTATTTGGAACTTTAGAAACTTACTTTAAACATTCATCGTCATTCATTTATTGTTTATAATATACCCAAAAAGTAACTCTTTAAGTAATTGGGAATATTATACTTTCTTTTCAATTTAGCTTTTAGTACATTTATCGTTGTCTTTCTTTTTAAATGTTTGATGTAAATTGATGGCCTGAAACACAGGTTTTTCTTAAACCTGGATCAGGCAGGTCTAAATTACAGTTAGAATTTAACTTTCCTCGATTGTAATAAATGTAAATCATAATTGTACTTTACTTTATACTTGAATAAAGATTATTATTATTATTCAAATCGTTATAACTTTTAAGCCTTTGACCGCCACGGTCGTGTATAGACAACAAATGAAACCGTGCCCAACACGCCAATGCCGACAAGAGAACACGATGTTTTAAGTATAAACACAGAAAACTGAATTTAGTTTATTTATTTTGTACTTAAAACATGGTGTTTTCTTGTCGACATTAGCCGACGGTGGCGTGTTGGGCACGTTTTCATTTGTCGACTATACACGACCGTGGCGGTCAAAGGTTTAAGGAGATAAGTTTCCTAGACACTGCCACCGAGAATTTTTTTACTGCAAATAACCCCAGCTGTTGCCCTGTTTCGTTTGAACCTCACAAAAATTACCGGTAAAATATATTCAAATTCTAGTATGAACTACTGTATATTAAAGATTGCATAAAACATTATAATCGTATCATCTGTTATTCTTAGATCTTTGACAGTCGTTACGACTAGTCAGAAGCCCGACAGTCCGACAACCAGACTTGGCATGGGGTGTCGTGTCCCAGTAATAGGCTAGTTTCCACCATCCATAAATTGAAAATCTATTTAGTCCGTCAGTTTTGGAAAATAATGGACAGGTATTTTTTGTTTTTGTAAATCAATGAATATTGACAAAGATAAAACGCATCAAAACTCGGGAGTGGGGGCTCGTGACGTCAGAACGCACTAAAAATTATACAAGGTGTGACGTATTGAGAATTTTAAAAGCGTCGTATCTTCGTCAATTTTGGTTTACGTAACAAAAGAAAAAATACGGGTCAAATATTTCTTGATAATCTAACTGACGGACTAATTAGATTTTTTCAGTTGACAAGCCTATTGTGGAGGTCAGATGGGTACCTATGTAAAATACTGGTACCTATTCATCTGCATCCGGCTAGACTGGAAGCCGACCCCAACATGGTTAAGAAAAGGATAGGCAAATGGGCTATCGTAACGGAAACTAAGCTTTATGTGTAGCGAATAAAGGGTTTTTTAGGGTTCCGTATTTCAAAAGAAAAAATGGAACCCTTATAAGATCACTTTGTTGTCCGTCTGTCTGTCAAAACCCTTTTTCTCAGGAATGCGTGGAGATATCAAGTTGAAATTAATATGCTCAAGGCTGCAATCCCTTGAAGTAGTGAAAAAATCAAACTACTAAGTCAACGCAATCAAAAGATACGACCGTTTATATTCCGTCTATGTCGCATATTTCGACACTTGCAAGGGAATCAAAACCTATAGGGTACTTCCCATTGACCTAGAATCATAAAATTTGGCAAGAAGCAATGTCATGTAGCCCTACAAATTTGTACGGAACCCCCGGTGCGCGAGTTTTACTGACCGGTTTTCTAAAATCATATACATTGAAAACTGCTTAAGTAATACCTTCAAGTAGTTGCTATGCGTGTTGCTAGAGTCTCCAAAGTAGACTCCATCCTCGACGTTGTCGGTGCAGCGCAGCGAGTTGACGCGGTACGACACGTCGGTCACGTGCTGTCCGTTCATCATCAGCCCCTTCAGGCAGCCCCTGAACGGCTGGTAGAAGCCCTGCACAAGAATATTTTAATGTAACTAGTATAGCATAGTGGGCTTGTGTCCAAGCCTGTATTTTGCGCACGTTTTTAATATCAATACGTTTGGATGTAAGTATTACTACGTACACATATTGTTGCTTCAATTCAAAACTACCAAAAATTAAGATTACATTTTTTTACAGAAGAGCTAATCAAAGAAAAAAAAAAACTATTTGTGTCTGTTTTCTTATTATATATCAATTATACGCATATTATACATCGTTAGAAGCGTATTTTTAAGCAGCAATAATAATGTTTTAACAATAAAATTATGAAGACTTACGATTGTATCTTTGCAATAACGACATTTTTGCATTGTGGTACTTTTTGAATTGAAGCAGCAATATATGCTATGTGCATACGAGGGTGACACTAAAAGTTCGTAGAAAATCAAAAACTGAACAAACTAGCAAGTTATTAGTTTTATTATATCTTTTCAAAATAGTGTCCATTTACATCAATACATCGCTGCATCCGCTGGAACCACTGAGAAAAGCACTTTGCCCATTCGTCCTTAGGGGTCTCTTGGAAGGCATTTTGAAACGCAGCCACTGCTTCCTCGGTGTCCATAAAATGTTTTCCTCGAAGTTTTTCTTTTATTTTCGGAAATAGGTATATAAAAATCGCAAGCTACGAGGTCGGGGCTATAGGGCGGGTGACCCAGTAATTCCACGTCTGACGTCACCAAGTAGTCGATTGTTTGCTTGGCGGTGTGCGACGAGGTGTTGTCGTGGTGAAAGAGGGTCCTACTGCGAGGTCGTTTTTCCCGAACTTTTTCCAAGACAAGTGGCAAACAATTGTTAATGTACCACTCTGCAGTAACTGTTTTTGATCCCCTAAAACCATTGTTGTGTAATGACCTGTCCTTCCGAAGAACGAGGCCACCATCTTTTTTCCCACGCTTCGACCTCTCTTCACTTTAGTTGGTAACTCCTCGGAAGGAAACACTTAGACAGCAGACTGTCTCTTAGTTTCAGGATCATAACAATAAATCCAGCTTTCGTCCACCGTAAGTATGTCGAACACAGCATTTGAGTCACCTCCGTTAAATCTTTGAACCACTTCACGACACCAATCAACATGACGGAGTTTTTGGGCCTCTGTGAAATTATGAGGTATCCACCGGGCACAAAGCTTCCTGACCGCTAAATGTTCATGGAGGATTTTGTGAACTTGACTCATACCGATGCCTAAGCTTGTCCGAATCTGCTAATAAGTCACTCTTTTGTCAATCTCTATCATACACCGCACAACATTGATGTTATCTTCAGTCATCACCGTAGAAGGCAGTCCCTCACGCAGATCATCGGTGAGATTAGTGCGACCACATTTAAACTCATTAAACCAGTTGTAAACATTGGCATGAGATGGGGCTTCATCGTGAAAGGCCAATAGAAGTCTATCATAACTTTCTTGTTGACTTAAATGACATCGAAAGTCTTATAAAATTATTGTACGAAAATTTTCTCGCGTTAAATTCATGCTGACGTGAGGCAGACAATTTTGAATTTGCCGCCAAATCGTAAACAAATGACAAATGAATAAAATAAATATACAATAATATTGGCAAAGAGTTCCATTTTCAAAATTTGATCTGATTTTTTTATTATATCGTTTACAAGTGGCCAGTTCTAAAAACTTTCAGTGTCGCCCTCGTACGTGCTACACATTTTCAGTATACGCTGACTTCTTATTGTACGAAAAGCCAACACAATGCGAGGTCAGCTAAAACTGGAAATGTATAGCTTGATAAATGTCGTCGTGTGCACTACCGGAAGATGTAGCGACAAATATAATAATGTGCTAGTGTTGTAGCACCTAACAGCACCGATCTTACATACATTAGGATGAGGGCCAGAGAATAATGATATGATTGAACCAATTATTATGAATGACCTTACCTTGAGATTACTACTAATATGCTCGTTGAGGTCTCTGAGCCCGCCATAGTAGTACGGCGCGGCTAGTAACGCAGGCGCATTACAGATGGCGCTGGTCTCGCCAACCAGTTCAGAGTCCACCGCCAACTTGCCGTGACCAGCCGAGCGAGTGAGCGTCACCACGTGCCATTCTGTATCGTTGTACGTCTGTGTTGATGAGATCAGAGCGGTCTCACCGCCGCAGTTGAAGGTGAAGTGAAGCTGGAAAAGAAATAAAACATAACAGTAAATAATAAAAGACTTTATTGCAGAACACATAATTCATAAAAAACAAAAAACAATGAAATGGCATAGATACACATGACACATACGTACATAAACCAATCCACAAATGTTTACTAACAACGCCCCCCCGACCTCGTCGTTCAAGCGTCAAAAGTTCCTTGTGGTCTACATAGATCTGTTAGCATTTTTTTTTTGTGGGTGGGAAATTTATCAAATAACTTCTCCCTCTCTGACCGGAGCGGGAGGGCGTGTCAGACTTTTACTGACTAATACCCACCCGTGTTCCTTCAGTTGCTTGTGCCAGGGGCCACGGTATCTCTTTCGAACAACCCGCGACCCTGGCGTCCATTCCTTTGGATTATTTGGTCCTTGACAGACCCTTTAGCTGACCAAACATAGGATCGTGCTTTTAGGTTTCCAATCGCATTATTTTACCCAACGACATTGGAGAAAAGGATCAAATTCTGTAAGGCCCTTCTTCCATTTGTTTACTCCGCAGTCGCTGCCTCAAGACGCGTATTACTTGAGCGTGTAGCTCGAGGCCACGAAATAAAGGGACGTTGTGTATAAAATCAAAGGTCATACCTTAGCATCCTTCATGTAGAACGCGAGGAACTGCGAGGGGCTCTTGTCGGCGGCCGCGTAGAACACCAGCCCGCCGTGCTGGTCGAATGTTCTGAACGAGATGGTAAGGTCGAAGCCCTGTAGGTGCCGCTCCGGCAGCTTCGAGTACTCGATGCGGCTGTCGTTCCGAGTACCTGAAGAACACATTCATTATAAACCGACACGCTTATAAGTTCACAGTTCAGTTTGGATAATAAATATTATTATTGATTTATTATTTTTAAGAAGGCTTACAGACTAATTAAAAATAGTAGGTAACAACAATATATTATCAAGTTGCTAATAACAAGTCTCCACAAATATATAACATATCGATTACTAAAAGTCGAACAGTTAAAGTACATTGTGTACATAGATATATACATAAATAGTTAGGTTAGTTTTATTTATTTAAGTTGCTACATATGAGTTTAAGAACCACTAGGCGGCGCATCGTTCACAAAAAAATGAATTGGCTAAGAGCGTCCTCGCTGTGCTTAATGTTAATATTTATCAAAATAAAATATTTGTATCTTACCAAATCTATATCCCACATCAGGGTCCCCAGTTGAGTAGAAGGGGTCATACGCCAGCGCACAGCCGGGCTCCGGCTTGGGCGGCGGGAGACGCATGGTCGTGGTGGCGGGACGAGAAGTCGTGCTCGTACTCGTGCTCGTGCTCGTCTGCGGCGCGACTGTCGTGTCCTCGGCCACCGGCACGGGCAGCACCGCGTGGTGGAATACGGCGTCCCCTGTACCTAAGTAATGAAAATGTTCATTGTGTAGTGCAGACGATGTGTATGTGTCGAGTGCGAGCGCGCGTGACACCACGGGTTACGATCTTTACTTACTCTACATTATAAGTAAATAACCAAGCGTGTTTTGAAAAGTAAAAAATTATGTAGGTAAAGCCAGGGAAACACACTGTTAAACAAATTGACTACAAACTTAAGTTGTCCGTATATTCAAATCTCAACTGCTATTCTCTGACAGTTGTATAAAATGTCTAGGAGACGTCGATTTGCTTAACAATGAATATCCCTGACTGTATGTTAAACATCAGGGCCCCAATTCTGTATCATTCCCCGTGAACTACCACGTGCAAACCACGTGTCTTGTTAACGGCAAGGAATCGAAATGTTAACCGTACGGACAACATGTATTTTGACGGTTCGTACGTACACACCATTGTGTCATTGAGAATACGTTAAAAGCAGACGTCGTGATTAAGACTATGCCGACCGCACAGTGGCGCCCTCATCCATTGTTTGGTTATTTCATACAATTTACAATGAAAATGCAGAAAATAAGCACGTTAAGTTGTGCTTTGTTTGTGGATAACAGTGGCCACTATATTCCGTTACAAGGATTATAGTAAAACTAAACAATGTAAAACTACCGTTTCTAATAATATTAACGTACAAACTTGTGAAGCACAACTTAACCTGTTTATTTTCTGCATTTTCATTCTGAATTGTATGAAATAACCATACAAACGATGAGGGCGCCACTGTGCGGCCGGCATAGACTTAACTAACGAATTGACATGGTTTCGAAATAAGGAATCGTTCAGTGGTCATAAAGAATTAGGGCCCAGGGCGGGTAGGGCGTTATATTCTTCCCAAATAGGAACACAAACTAAGAGAAAAAAATAAAAAAAAGAGCATAAAAAGATAGGTAAACGTTTGACAACGTACTTCGTTTGTTTCGACAGAAACAAATTTGCCGCACAAAATTATCGATCAATAGAAATCGATTTATATTCCCGCCTACATCATCACGTTACAATGAAAGGGATCGTAACCGTATCAACTCGAGTCATTCAGTATTCTTTGTATGAAACTCCTTAGTGCAACGCCCACTAATCGGAATCGTAACGAAATCGTCTCGTCTCGGGACAAGATCACGAACCGCGGTGCGGTGCGTGGTCAACTTACAGTCCCTGCGCTTACGTCTCTCCGTACCCGAGCTTACGTCTCTTCGTCCATCCTTGTCCTTCTCACCCCTCCCGCGGCCTGCCTGCAGCTCCGTCAACCAGCGGTCGGCGAGCCGTAAGCGAGGCGTCGCCTAGCCGTAGCCGAGTCGACGTATCGGAAATGCTGATCCGCTTTGGTTACGTGTTTACGTTAGGTTGACGCCTATTTGACGGCGAGGCGAAAGGCGATACGGTGACGATCTCTTTCCGAGTTGATATGTGTGCTATGACCTTATTACGTGGCGGTATCATAGCACACCAAACTATCAGAAATTCCACGACCACGGTATGTAATTTTTTAAACTATTTTTTCGTGGACGATAAGACCACGTCCACGATAACGTGCCCTGGCATTAAAAAAGCACATATTAGATCGTCAGATTTACACCGTGTAAGTTTGATTGCTGGAGTCGTACGTACCTCTGGTAGGCGGCACTTCGCTAGCGTCCGGTAGTCCGGGCGTCGGCAGAACGTCTGTGCGCGGAGTCGCTGCCCACTGTGCTTGATCTACACGTAAATAATCATAATTACAAATTTTTATTTTTGTAACCGTTGCTATAATAACTGTATGGGTATGTTATTTCGTTATTTTTGATGTGAAAATTCCTTTAGAAACAGACGAACAATAGCAAACCCAATGAATATCAATTTGCAACATAAAATAACGCGATTAACACAATCATTACAACTGACATCAAGTATGCAGTGTCCCTAGCTAATTTAATGTGATCCTGTAGATTGATTTTTAAAATAAAATAGTCTTTCGTGTCTTTCTGTGTGGCTGCTTAGTACTTCTACACAGTGAATTTAGACACAGAAGAGACAGGCGCTAAGTAAAAAAAATAAATCATAAAGAACGCTAAACGAAAAAGAAATAAAAGCGCGGGCAGGCGATGCGATGCGACGGGATGGGTCGGGGGAACAAGAAATTTCACGCAAACGAAGTCGCGGGCAGACGCTACTAGCTTAATAGCCATTATTTGTATTATTGGTGTTACCGTTTTAATTAACAATCAACAACAGAAAACTAGTCATCATCTGCCCAGCCTGCTCCCATGTAGTCGGCTTCCAGTCTAACCGGATGCAGCTGAATATCAGTATTTTACATGGAGCGACTGCCTATCTGACCTCCACAACCCAGTTAATGGGTAATACGATACCCCTTGGTAAGACTGGTTGTCAGACTTTTACCCGTGACGACTGTCAAAGATCCACAAATGACAGCCGGCACCAACGGCTTATCGTGCTTTCCGAGGCACGGAGGGGTCTCGGTATGTAAAGATGGTCACCCATCCACAGACCAACCGCGGCAAGCGTAGCTTAACCTGATCGATCGACCTGTGCGGCTGTTATTATTTAGCTATACGGGCCCCCCAAACAATGGAAAACTAGTATGTAAGATAAATTGTATTCCCCGATTTGTGATTCAATAATAAAAAATAAAAATCTTACCTGGACTGATTCCCCCAGTCGTGGTGGTACTGCCACACCTGCCGAAGGTGGTACTACTATTGCTGAAAGGCTCCAGCAGGTTGAGCACGCGGCCGTTGATGGTGGCGTCAGCGATGCAGCCGATGAAGGGCGTCTTGGAGCCCATCTTGCCGCCCACCACGTAGCCTGGTTGCACGCCGCCCACGAATAACACGCCGTCTAGAATGTGCAGCGGCGCGGGCGCTGTGTCCGTACTGGAACGTTAAGTTAGTAGGGTATAGGCATGAGAAGGAGCAACGGAAAAGTTATGTATGTACCTTCGTCCAGATTAATTCTGGTAAAACTTAACCATTACTTAAGGTGCCACTTGTTGACATTCTTACTCCGCTGTTTGACATTGTGCATCCAAAGTTAAACATGATATCGTTTTGACTTATTATTACTTGTGTCTGTACGGAAACAGAATGGTAAAATAAAAATCTATTAAAAAGTTATGAGACAACAAAGATTCGTTTTTCTTGCTATTTTTAACGTAACTTTGGGTGTAAATAAGTAGGTAATACAAGAACAGTAAAATCTTCAAAACCAAGTCCGTACCGACAAAGCTCTGTTATCTAAGAGATCAATAAACTTTATTTGTAATTGATTTATGCAGTGATTTTTTTCACAAAACTCGATTTTCCGAAGCACTTTTCGATTTTTTTTACGCGCCTATCAATTGGGAACGGTGTTTCTGTGCGTGAGAACTAGACGTTGTTCGTGTAGACTAGCGTCTAACTGCTCATCACTGATACTAGTGCTGTCTGAATGATGAAGCTAGGCGAGACAGCGTGCTTTTTGGCCATGACCACCAGTGAGTTTGAGCTCGCGACAGTGCCATCGCATTTGGAGTTGTTTATTAGGCCTCTTCTAAGCACCGCCCCAAGCACTTCAACCGGTTCTATGCTTCTCACATTTAGCGAATTTTTGTGTCGCCTTTTGCTCAATATTTGACAGAAAACGGGAGAATTTTTATCAAACAACCCGCACTGGGCTCGCGTGGTGGACTACGGCCCAGTCCCTCTCACAGAGAGGAAGCCTGTGTCCCAGCAGTGGGAACATTATAGGCTGATTATGGGTGAATATTTTACATGCCAAGCGATTTTGAACCGTATTTGGTACTTATGACTATTAATGTCTATAGATAGTGCAATCCACGAAGACGCGCCCCACGCTTTTTCCTAATGCTTACAGCATAAGTGAGAACATTCTGCTGGTGTTTTAGTTTTGTCTATACACACTAATTTATTATTAATGGCTAATTAGTGTGTATCGAAAAAACTAAAACGCTTGCAGAATTGACTAGCAATAACCGCTAACGATTAGGAAGAAGAGTGGGGCGCGTCTTCGTGGATTGCACTACCTATACATGAACTGTCTTGAGCAAATGGCGATGGTACGTACCTGAAGTAGTCGAAGTCATCGATCACCAGCCGGAGCGCGTTGTTGTTGTGTGTGACGGTGACCACGTGCCACTGCGAGTCATTGTACGTGTTCAAACCCGTGTCCAGCTGTTCTCGTTGACTCATCAGAACCAGTTTACCTGCAAATACAAATAATATAATAAACATCAAATGACATCATTATTTAAAGCGATCAAAATCCAGACTAATGTGGATAGTTCGTTGTGATCAAAAATATTTGACATCAGTCTGCACTCTGGCGGCGTAAAAACCTAACAGTACGATGTTTCGAGTTTTCTTCGTTATCGTATTCAGTAAAACTATTCTGTAAAAATCTCACCGTGAAAACTAAGGTGAAGTAAGCTGTCATTACACCTGATGTTAGGGATTGCCCCTATTGATAAGCTCACTTCACGCTCACTTCACCTATGTTATCACGGTGAGATTTTTACAGAATCGATGGGCTGTGCTGCTCACGTTGCGAAACAGTAAAAATTACAAAAATAGGTATAGAAGTGTAAAAAAAAAAGCGTTTTTTTTTACTATTGAGCCGTAGTCAACTATTCTGCCAGTATCAATTACCCATTTTAACCTTTTAACCGCTTACGCCGTATTAATCCGACAAATATTTTCGTGTCCATTTCGCCAGGGTCGTATATTTTACGACCGAATACCACAGCTCGTTTAATCGGCTTTTTATTTAATTAAGCTGTATTCTCTCAGGTATTTATTTTTCGAATCACTGTGCCGGGCGCTGGGGGCACGACAACTGAAGGCCAATTCTCGTAATTTAAAACGTTCAAAATCTAGTCGCAGTCTCATCTCGGCGACAAACAAATGTCAAAAACTTGTCAAAATGTAGGGAAATTAGACGTATTTTTGACAGATTGAGACTGAGATCAGAGGGGCAATTCTCGTAATTTTCAAGAACGTTCACAGTCTGATCTCAGTCTCAATCTGTCAAAATTACGTCAAATTTCCCTACATTTTGACAAGTTTTTGACATTTGTTTGTCGCCGAGATGAGACTGCGACTAGATTTTGAACGTTTTAAATTACGAGAATTGGCCTACAGACTGCGAACGTTCTTGAAAATTAGTAGAATAGCCCCTCTGATATGAAGTCGGGCGGTTAAAAGGTTAATGTAGCATAATGCCTATGATGTTCCTACTGCTGGAATACAAGCCTCCTCTCTATAGAGGGAGTGGGCCACCACGCGGGTCCAGTGCGGGTTGGCGGATGTCGCATATCTTCGAATAAAATAAAAAAAAAACTTTTGGTTCTAGGACATGCCGCGGGGCAATTGCGTAATACATTATCAATGGGAATCGGTTTCATTTTGAAAGTTCAACAACATTCATTGCGTTATTTACGTGTTGAGCAAATAAATTTATCGAACTTATGAAGCAATTTGCTTCAAAATGATTCAGATTCCGATTGATAGTGTGTTACGCAATTAGGGTGCAGGTTCCCTCACGAAGTTTTCCTTTACCGTTTTAAGAGCAGTGGTGATGAAAAACATAAACAGCCTATAATGTTCCCACTGCTGGGCTTCCTATCTGTGAGAGGGAGTGGGCCGTAATCCACCACGCGGGCCCAGTGCGGGTTGGTAGATGTCACATGTCTTCGAATTTTTAGTTCTAGGACATGCCGGTTTCCTCACGATGTTTTCCTTCACCGTTTTGAGAGCAGTGGTGATGAAATAAATTACACAAAGTAAAGCGCTGTCTGGGTTCGAACGTATGTCCTACAACTCGAAACTCGCGGCCGTCACCACTGAGCCACCACTCCCTTCTCTTAGGCCCGTATTACAGAACGTCACTCAATACTCAAGCATTACTTAAAACTAGTTTCAACCAATCAAATGGCTTGAATCTAGTTTTAAGTAATGCTTGAGTACTGCGTGACGTTCTGTAATACGGGACTTAGAGTGGAGGAGTATTAAATTCATAGTGAAGTCATCTGTATGTAGGTGCACACGTACCTCTCATGAGCGACAGTGATATGCTGTCGGCCATGGCTGTGGTCTGCGTGCGGCTGACGTACACAAACAGCAGCCCGTCCGGGCTCGACGTCTTGAACTTGAGCGTCAGCTGCAAGTTCTCCGTCGTGGTGTACACGAAGCGTAGGTAGCTATCCTTGCCTGATAGAGACACCAGGGACGCGAACTTGTAGAACAAAAGAAAATATTATTCAACGGGGTATACTAAAAACTCAAACTCAAAGCATTTATTTCAACTAAACCATTCACAGGCTTAACTAGTCGGTCAGTTAGTCAGAACGTGGGTGCGTTTTCTTTATGTGTGGGAATTGAACCCACTTCTCGTAGCATAGAATACAATAACTACAACACAAGGCAAGCCGTCCGAAATAAAAAAAGGTTACATTTTAAAACGTTAGAATTTTTAAAATATATAAATAGATGTCAGTCAACTGATATATCAACGCACAGCCTAAGCCGCTGGTCCTAGAGACATGAAATTTGGAAGGTGTGTTCTTTGTAAAAAGTAGCTGTGTCCACTAAGAAAGGGTTTTTTTCCACCCCTAAGAGGGTGAATGGGGGCAGGGTGAAATTTCACGCGGACGAAGTCGCGGGCTGAAGCTAGTAATTTATATATGTTACAAATTGTTACCATGTATTTCAGACTATATTGGGAATATGCAATTATTATTTTCACTTTGAGGTTCACGCGTTTCGAGAATGTGTTCTGTTTCACGAAAACATAATCTTAAAATAAGTAATGCTTAAAAATGAACAAAAATAGTGACTTTTTTCTTGACTCCAATACAATGTACTATCGAGGAAACTTACATCTACACACGATAAGGACTATTCTTGCTTGCAGCGCTCGGCCCCTATAGCAACGCTTACTAACATATGTGGTCATCTTGTGCACGGGATTTTGTTTTCAAATTGGGCAGATGTAAGTTTCCTCGATTACCATTTAAATAGTTAAAAGTTTTGACTTTCTTGCATACTCCCTATTATGACTTAGCCAATTTTCTTTTGTTCTCCCTTTATTGTGTTGCATTCCATTAATACTTCTCGTTGGCTTTGGCAAATTACAACTTTATGAATTATTCTTACCTGGCAGCCATAAGCAATGCCGATGGACTCCAGGTTCTCACTAAGGTCGATGTTGACGCCATCCATGCTGATCTGTCGGATGCAGCCGTCGAAGCCGGCGCTCGTGACTTCCACGATGCCCTTGTTGTTGCCACCGAAGTTCATTGTGTCCAGGGCACCTGTTTAATTGAATTTATTAACTTTATAAAACTACCCGATAAAATAAAAACACAGACAATTCCAGTTTTCAAGAAACAATTGACAGATTTGTTGACTAATAAATGTTATTATTCGATAGGCGACTTTTTGAACGATACATTTTAAATTAATATTGACATTCTCTACCTATTCTAATAAAACATTATTAAATTCAATTTGGCTCTGACATTCTTTGTAATAATTTTTATTTGTGAATTTAATCAATAATTTATTCTGACATTGTGCTTGATTTATGTTTTTATTATGGCTGTACCTATTGTAATATTGTTTAATTGAATTTATTAACTTTATAAAACTTTTGCATGCCTTAGTTAAGGTAGAAAGTACATGGATCGCTTAGTATTAAAAAAAAATCTGTATATTGTACCTACTTTCTGTGCAAATAAACGATTCTTATTCTTATCCTGTAAACGATAGTTATTTAGTGGCCTACTGCTAACACACAGACCTTCTCTCTGTGAGCGCTACTAGGCCATAATCTACTATGAGGACCCAGTGCGGGTTGGTGGATCTCACATGTCTTCGGATTTTTGGTTCTAGGACATGCTTGTTTTTCCATTATGTTTTCCTTCGCAGTTTTGAGAGCAGTGGTGGTGAAATGAAATACATAAAGTGAAGTGCCAGCAAAGCAATGCCTTTAATTTTGACACTTCAGCCGGGTTCATTGCGTTATTTATGTTGACAATTTTTTCAACCCTATGAAGTAATGGATTAGGACTTTCCTTTAAAACCCTTGGATTGTGATTGAAAGCGTCTCAAGAAATTAGGGTGCAGATCATATAATAAGTGCGGTCGGAGTTTGAGAAGGCGTAACGCATTTGATATTTACTCGCTGCCAAAATTATGAATTAAGGGTCAGGACACATTGATCGATGGCGTTTGTCGGTTTGTCCATACAAAAAGAGAGCAAAGTATGGAACGACGTACGCATCCTTTCGTATCGAAGCGACGAACGAGTTCCGGCGGCGGACTGACGCGCCTTCGTAAACGGTGGATCGGCATATTGCGTACTAGTGTGCTCCTTTTCAATCGGCAAAGTGCGAAAGGCCGTCGATCAATGTGTCCTGACCCAAAAATGTCACTTCGAAAACGACACTCGTTATGCGCTAAGGCAATGTATTCGGAAACTGCTTAATCTTTTATGAATGTATTAATTTATAAAGTAAGGAAAATACAGTAAAAACGGGAACGTTATTATGGACTCTATAAATAACTGTATAAAATATACATATTTAATTATTTATATACCTCACACAAAATATATTATAATAGACATAATATATTATAGTTAGGGCTAATTTTATTTTGCCAGTCAGATTTCTTTTCTTTTCTTTCTAGAATGGCAAAACTGGCAAAAATTCTAAATTTATTCTCAGGATAAACTTATTCTAGGTACAAAAGTTAAAAAACAATGGCCTTCAGTCATAAATAAAAATTACCTATCGAGTCTTCTCTGGCAACGGAATCCATCTTCAATATCTCGCGGTCCACTTTGAGGGAGCATTTGGTGAGTATTCGAGCGGCATCAAGTCGATGCCACTTGCCGTCGTTGTACGAGTTCGCGGTGCCGATGATAAGCAGGTCTTCTGTGTTGCCGAGCGAAACCTGCCAACAAATGTTAAGATGGAATGGTCTTTATTTTGGGGAGGGGGGGATAAGGTAAAGTAGCCCGCGTAGGTAGTTTTCTTACGTTTTTTTTTTTTTCAGCTTACAGTTCAGTGTCAGATTGTAAAGACACCAGCACATCAAGCTACCCGAAAATGTAAATTTTTCCCAATTAACCTTGAACCTTTCGCTTTAGCGAGTTTAAAATCTATTAAAGAAATTTGACAGATTGTAGTAGCTTGATGTGATGGCGTCTACGTTGATTAAAATATGATTCGCGACCATAACAGACATGCATTTACAGAATTATAGTCATTAGAATCAGCAATACAATGCAATTTCGCGGGCTACTGTAGCGCTTTCGCCTTAAGTAGTGACTATTTGGGCTTTTACAATGGTTGAAAAGGGAGTTTTGTCCTAACACGATAACCGGAAGGCCGTTTGTACACCGCACGATTTCTTTACGGTACGGCGAATAAATCGCGCTGTAGAAAACACGTGTCTGTCAACGAGCTTCTATAGTGATCCATACAACACTGATGACTGCGCCTACACACAGTAAATAAAACGTAGTTTTAAGGTAGGTTTAAACTGCGTAGGCACCTAAAAATGTTTTTATTAGTAGCTCGATAGTTCTGTACTACAGCTAAACCAGAAAAGATTTGCGCTTCGGTTATCTTCGTGTAAATTAGCACGAACGTCGCGTTTCAGTGTAACCCAGAGGCAAAGCTTCTAAGTTTCGTACTGCCGCATTTTGTAGTAGTGCTGGTAGTGCACCTACCTCTGTGCTTTGTGTTAAGCTTTCTCTCTATTGAGTTGCCTACTATGGCCCTTATCATTTGTGACTCAAAAGTTTTGGAAGGTTTTTTGGAAGTGCATAGAGTTGTTAATGTCTAATTTTGAGACCGTAGTAAGACCAAATGGGTATGCGGTTCCCTGTGGCAGTTTTACCAGTTCTGTAAAAGATCTCGGCATCGCATGTTTCTAAAGGTAGACGATGCTTGTCGAAGCGCACGCTTTTCCTTCATCAGTTTTGTGATCCGCTATGCAAAAACACTTTATTACCCCCAAAAACATATTTCTTGGTGAAGTAGTATTTTCACCAGTAAATTTAAAATTACCCTGCGTCTCTATTAACACATAAACTAAAAACTCCTTACCTGCAAGAACACCCTTCCATCCTGCATCTGAATGGAGAAGAAATAGGCGCCTTCTCCCACCAGGTATATCAGTCCATCGGGCGCGTAAGTCCTGAAGAACAGCAGCACCTGGTTCTTCTGCGGCGTCAGATAACCGCGGCCCGGCATGGTGACGTGCGAGCGGCCGTTGAAACGGTACTCTTGGGGACCCGTGTGTGGAGGTAGGAGCTTGTCTCTGGTTGGGTAGAAAGGAGGATAAAGAATTAGTTATTTTGTTTATATCAGAAGGCCAATTCCCGTAACTAAATACGTTCAAATCTAGTCGCTTATCTCAACGACAGTTAATGTCACAAACTGGTCAAAAATGTAGGGAAATCAGAGGTATTTCTGACAGATTGAGACTTAGAATGCGAACGTTCATAGAATACGGGAACTACAACTCAGGGGGACGTATCAGTCTCCTTCAGCAGTAATGCTCCCGAAGGAGGAGGCGGAGCGCGTGAGGGAGAGGTAATCTTTGCGCCATCACGCCCCTAGTCGCCGCAGGAGACGCCCTGGGCATCGGGAATCGACAGCCGATTCCCGGCCACCGTAGGCGCAGGCTTGCGGACGGCGAGCAATGGGCAGCTCGCCGTCCGGTAAGGACCAGGCCCGGTACCCTAATTGCGAAACACACTATCGATCTCAATTTGAATCATTTTGAAGCATATTGCTAATCCATTGCTTCATATGTTCGAAAAATGTGTCTGCTCAACAATGTAAAAAACGCAATGAGCGTTGTTGATCTGTCAAAATGAAAACCATTGCTACTAATAGTGTGTTACGCAATTACCCCGCGAGTCGACGACGCCTCAAAGAGATGTCAGCAGTCAGCACTAAGTGACGGGGTCGCAGGCTGTTCGAAAGAGATACTGTGGCCCCTGGCACAAGCAACTGAAGGAACACGGGTGGGTTTTATTCAGTAAAAATCTGACACGCCCTCCCGCTCCGCCCAGAGCGGGAGAACTTATTTGATAATTTCCCATACAAAAGAAAGGGGGATGTATCATTTTGTTGTTTCGTGCAATGAATTGTGCTGTTATTGATCCTGTTGATCCTGCTTTATCTTTCTCTCGCATTGGAATGATTGATGTCTCCAAAGCGTCTTATTCCGAAGAAGACCCCAGTAGTGCACCCATTTTTTTCACTTAGCTATACGTTAAGCATTATTTTCAATATACAAGTATATCCTAAGTGATGAAATAAAAACTGTTTCATTGATCTAACAGCTATCTCTCTTATTAAACTACCTGTTGCCAAAACATAAAATCTTAATTTAACAAGCAAACATCTTTATTAGCCTCAAAATGTTTGATAAACTCTTACCTCTGCCTAGCCCCCTTCAAATTTTCAGCGCTGGCGAAGTTCCACAAGCCCACTGGCGTGTCTCCAATCATCAGCTCTTCAATCTGGCCCTCAAAGGCAGGGAAACTGACGGATTGTAGCTTGGCATCTGACGGCGCACCTCCCACGTACAACTTGGACTTCTGCCGGTCCAAGTTGAAGATCGTATGTTGTCCTGGTAGAACAGCTTCTTTGGAGTGCACGTAGTCTGCTGACCCATTGTCTAGAGGCTCCCGGATTGATAGTTTGACGTTGCGTCCAACTCTATTGATAGTAAACATACATACAGATGAATAGAATTGTAAAATATAATTAACTTCATGCCGTTATTCTTACAAGAAGTATCTTATCTGGCGAGGTATCGCCTGTTATGTTTCAAGGCACATGTAGAATCTAGGAATCCAAATTTAAAGCATCTGTACCTGTAGGTTTTATTTATTTTCGAATATGTATTGCCAACATTTTAAATGAAAATGACTTCGGAAACGTGGCATGCGCCCGCTATGTGAGAATCGGAAGGGAGTAACCACACTTGTCGACGAGGAATCAGTTTAAGCTGATCACGTATCATCACATTTCAGACAGTTCGGCGATCGGAAATTCACGACGATGTAATTTCGGCACGATGCAATTTCTAATCGGTGTCGAGTCACGCGTCGTCCGGATCGAAACGAGGCGAATTACTTATTTTTTCGCTATAAACATAAGGCTCTTTCCGAGTGGCTCAAGGGGATTCAGCCTCGATAAATGTGGTCATTGGTATACAGACAAAGATTTTCATACCTGTCCACGACGACCTGGTACCAGCGGTTGTCGGCTACAAACTTGTCGCTGCCGATTCTGGCGGGCTCCCGACCTGACTCCGCGCTGTCTCCAATGTCCATCTTCAGGTACGGATAGCCGTTCTCCACGCCGACTACCATGAAGTCATCCTGGAAGAAGAGTTAGGTAAACAATTAATGTAATTTGAACGCTGTGTATTTTGCTAAAGGCTTTGAGTTTGTCACAATTATTTTGTTGTTTGGTTCATTTTAAACAGTCAGCAGTTATTGCTAGTAAATTATAATCAAAGACTTTAGTTATCTAAGGTTTTCCTTTACAACTGAGGAGAAAGGAATATCGCTATCATAATTTTGTTTTAGAAATTACAATAGTAGGCTGGATCATACGCCTTTATGCATAAAATGTTGTTTAAAGTTAAGTAATGATTAGCGACTGTTTAACCATGCATTTTTGACTTTTAAACGTCTCTTAACTTAGAGAAACGTTAGTAAATAAACCAGGTTATGTTTAAGAAAAGTTGCATCAACCCTACACTAATCTTTTTTGCTTCAACTGTATAAAAAAAAACCTGGATACGCGCAAAATAAGAGGATATTATCCGTAATTCTTAATTTTTAGGGTTCCGTACCTCAAAAGGAACCCTTATACGATCACTTCGTTGACCGTCTGTCAAGACCTTTTTTCTCAGGAACGCGTGGAGTTACCAAGTTGAAAATAATATCAAGTAGGGCTGAAATCCCTTGAAGAAAAAAATCAAACTTCGAAGTCAACGCAATCATAAGATACGGTCGTTCAATGTTCCTTTTATGCCGCATATTTTGACACTCGCAAAGGAATCAAAAACTATAGGGTACTTCCCGTTGACCGAGAATCATGAAATTTGGCAACAAGCAATGTCATTTAGCACAAGTAAAGGAAAAAATCGGAAAACTGTAAATTTGTAGTTACATACCTACAAAATTGTAAAGTCGGTTTTTGGAAAGCCTAATGCAATTTACTTTTCTTCATTCGGGGCGCAATCGACTTATGGTATCAGCAGAAACGCAATAATGTTTTAGGCAGTAGAAGTCCGACACAATCCTTCATTGTCCCAAGAAAGATTTCCACGAGGATTTCCTCTGAAAAACCTGTTTCCTAATAAAGCAAGGGGTGCTAAAAACATGTTCGATTCTGCATGATTTGGCACAGACCGGGCGGCAAAATTTAATTTATATTTTGCTAACCCGAAAGTGTGTAGCACGCCATTTCAAAGCATCCTTACCGATTTAGTCCTCCTGAGCATTGTGTCTTTCGGGTTTCCGAGGTACAGTATAAGGCCATCCTTCTCCTTCGTCTTGAAGTACACGGACACATGTGTGGACGTGGACATCTCGTCCACGGTGTCTGGTAAGCGTGGTTGTAGCGTCGTGCGCCGGTCGAATGTGACTCCTACTTGGATGCGGTTGGCTACTGTGCGGGCCTGAACGGATTAAAAATCAGTATGAAAAGCTTTGTTCTAAAAACGAAAATACAAAAACATACAAATCACAGGATAGTTCGCTTTTTGGTTCTTGATTGATATTGGCCCCGATTCTGTTGTTCACAAACTAAATTAAATTTAACTTCAGTGCATCTTTTTCGTTTTATTTCATTATGAAAAGGACAGAAGATAAATATTAGTTTAGTCCTGTCAAATTAGATAATCCATAGACAAGTTTACACGTGATTAAAAAATTGGCTACTAAAAATACGTCAATTTACGTCAGGCGCTGACTAATTTTACATGACTAAACTAATATTTATCTTCTGTCCTTATCATAATGAAATATAAAGAAAAAGATGCACTGAACTTAAATTTAGTTTAGTTTGTGAACAACAGAATCGGGGCCATTGTTAGGAGGACGTTGTTGGTGAACATTCTTTCTATAGTTAGTTATATTTTGTCCACGCGCCAAAAGATCTTAGTACAACTATATTTGAGCTTCAGGTCGGTCTTCTTGCGCATGTGCTGACACTCGTTCTGCCTGGTGAAATGTGAACCCTATTCCGAATGCATGAATATATAAATTTCAGTGGCACTCTACCTGTTCGATGAGCTCCTTCAGTTTGAGCAGCTTCTCGTCGGCCTCCTTGCGCCTGTGCTCGAGGTCATCCTGTCTAACCTTCACGGTGCGGTACTTCTGGGTGATGGTCGGGTTTAGTTGCTCGATGTCCTTTACTGAAGGGGAAGATGTCTTGTCAGATACAAATTCCAATCAGAACCAGATTAATGTGGTGGATTTAAGAAATTTTAAAGTGCAACTAGATTGTGGTCTCTCAAATACATCGACGACACATTCTATTCGGTAGTATTTTTTGAACAACAAAGCAAACAAACAAACACGTTGACAAAATCCATTTAACATCTGCCCTCGCTGAATCATGTTCGGGTCGGCTAAGTGTGCAGCACCCCTAAGGAGCAACTAGATTATGGTGTTTCGGATACGTGAACCGCTCTTATTGATCCGATTTGATTTACAATTCTCGGATCTCGAAGTCAGATCGAATGGAGGGTGCAAACGCTATAATCAGAATTCTGGCGATGTGGTTCTTGAAACCAGATTTACACGGGGAAATTTAATTGCTTGCGGTATACCATCATTTGAAGTAACAGTAAAAGTTGCGCCGTTTAAAGGGTGTTTTGACGATTCCGGTCATCCGTTTCAACTTGCAACGTGGAAATGGGGCTTCATGGTTGTATACAAACCTAAGTTATCAATAGTAGAAGTCATCTTCTGCGCCTCATCCGCTAGTTTGGGCAGAGTCTGCGCCCAATCCTTGCTGGCAGCTAGATCGGCTCCCAGCTGTGACATGATGTCCAAGGTAGACTTGACGGTGCTGTTAACTTTGTCGGCTTGAACCACCTCGTTGGCTAAGGAGAACGGTGGCGGCTTTCGAAGGGAACTGGAAGAATATGATATGTTATTATTGAGATATTGGGCCTTTGTTCACATCTTTGCGAGAAGCGCTAAATCGGAGGACAAAATAATGTTTAGGTTAAAATAATTATTGACTTCCGTTTGCGCTATAAGTTCAATTCTTTTATGAAAGGACATGTCCAGTTTCTGCCCTCCGGTATCGATAATGTTCACGATTTAAGGTTTTACATTAAGATTTAAAAATTTAGATCTAAATTACTATGGATTTATTAAATCAGTATTACTTTTGTAACATAATTCTCAAAAAAACAGTACTCAATCGTAGCTTCCGCTTTGTCATTTTTAACGGGAAGTACTAAACATTTTTTAGTAACACTTATTAAGTATTGATAAATAATAAGTGCTTTACATTTTTGTTATACAAATAGAAATATAAAAAAAAAAACAGAAGAATATATATGATCTCTGACTAACAAAATATTAAACGTTTCATTAGCCTCACAAAAGCATATCACCAATTAGTACCTGTATTCGCTCACAGATGGCGTTAAACTAAAAAAAACTAAGAAAAATCCCCAGCATATAAATCTTATTTTGACCAGTTTCCGCAAGATCCTGACTCCTGAAACTTACTAATTGATAAACTATAAAATACGACGATTATAATAATATAACAATCATTACTGAACATTTTCTTTTACTACCTAGACAATCGCCCATTGTTCCACCAGACATGTCCTTTCAATAGTACTAGTCGTTCTGAAATCAACTTAACCTACATTAAACAAGTACGTTCCACTTTCTTACCGCGCCTTTACATCACGGTAAAAAGCATGTATTCTGCGTGTTATCTCTTCTGTTTTTAATTATCGCTAACGCCTAAAACAAGTTGTATCCAAAACTTGTCAAAAAGGTGAACAAAATAATGAACAAGGTATGTTTTATACACGACGTGTCGTGAAAGTCTTCGTGTCTCAGCTGCATCCGGTTAGACTGGAAGCCGACTCCAACATAGTCGAGAAAGGGTTATATAGCTTATAGCCTTCCTCGATAAATGGACTATCCAACATAAACATATTTTTTCAATTCGAACCAGTAGTTCCTGAGGTTAGCGTGTTCAACCAAACAAACAAACACACTCTTCAGCTTTACAATTTGACTATAGTACTAGCAGTGCCCCGCGGTTTCACCCGCGTTAATTTGAGGAAAAAAACTACTATGAAAAAGAGAGGGAGAGGGAAAAGGCTTTGCCGATGATAATGATGATGCGTCGTGAGTCTTTTACAAGACGAATTTAAAATAGGTGTCCCAACTTGTATATGGGTAAACGCAAAGTCTGATAATCCATACTAATATTATAAATGTGAAAGTGTATGTGTGTGTCTGTTTGTTTGTCCGTCTTTCAAGGCAAAACGGAGCGACGAATTGACGTGATTTTGTAGTGTGTAAGTGAAGATAATTGAAGGGATGGAGAGTGACATAGGCTACTTTTTTTTTAAACCGTGTTACCCGAATTTAACGCCAGCGAAGCCGCGGGTAAAAGCTAGTAATAAATAAAACTTACAACTGTATAGCGTTATTGTCATCATCAGCGGAGCCCATGGTCTTGCCCGCATGGGCTAGCTTCTGTTCCGCCCTCGTCAAGTTAGGACTCAGAGCTTGTTCGACGATTGTCTGCGCCTTCTTAGCACCCTCCGAAAGACTCCAGGATCTGTCGCGAGCTGGCCCCACTCGGTTGTTGAGTTCGTTTGTCTGTAAGAAGAAATATTTGTCTAAACTGGCCCTAGTGTCAACATGAATCATTGTGTGGGTGAATATAATTTCCTACAAAGATGTGCTAAAGCAGAAGACCAATTCTCGTAATTTAAAACGTTTAAAATCTAGTCGCAGTCTCGATCTCGGCGACAAACAAATGTCAAATACTTGTCAAAATGTAGGAAAATTCGAGGTTTTTTTGACAGATTGAGACTGAGATCAGACTGTGAACGTTCTTAAAATTACGAGAATCGTCCCTTAGATATCAGGCGCTTCACTTTTTGTTATTCTAACCGACTTCAAAAAAAGGAGGAGGTTCTCAGTTCGTCGGAATCTTTTATTATTTTTTTATGTATGTTTCCCGATTACTCGAAGACAGCTAGACGGATTTGAAAAATTTTTTTTTTTTTGTTTGAAAGGTATACTTTCCAGGTGATCTCATTTTCATCAGGTCAGGATCTGATGATGGGATCCTGGAGAAAACGAAGGAACTCTTCAAATACTATAGGCACACCTATAGCGATTTGGATATTTATTATAGTAACGTGTGCATTTGCTCATGCACACGTTACTATAATAAATACCGAAATGGTTGCTAAGCTATTTTATGCTAGTCACAATGCGAATGGTGAAATGGAGCTAATGGTGAAAAACCAGGAGAACTCCTCAACAATAAACGTCCCTGCATCGGGAAAAGCAATATTTTGTAAAAGGCGATGAGCAAATTGACATTAGGCTATTGCAACTTAGATAAAGCATAAACAGACCCACTAAAAAGCGAGAAATAAAAAAAAATAACAAAAAAAAAAAAACGATTCCAAAAAATACTACAAAGTGAAAAATTACTTTAATTTCGGAAGTCGGTGTCTTTGGATCTGTATTTTAGTTTTTTGTCACTGACTTCCGAAATTCAAAGTTATTTTTCTCTTGTAGTGCTTTTTTAGAAGTCGGTTTTTTTGTAATATTTTTTTTTTTACTTTCTTTCGGCGTCTTTCACTCAAAGTGAAATGTTAGTACATTAAGTCGACGTTTGCACGGACGTAAACATATCGCAGCGGGATCTTATCGCGCATTGGATATGCAACTCTCGGTTTCGAGTCGATATACGATGAAACATATATACGATGCGAGGTCAGCTAGAACTGGAAATGTATAGATTGATATAACGTTGTGTCATCATCATCTGCCTAGCCTTTTCCCAACTATGTTGGGGTCGGCTTCCAGTCTAATCGGATGCAGCTGAATACCAGTATTTTACATGGAGCGACTGCCTATCTGACCTCCACAACCCAGTTACTGGGTAATACGATACCACTTGTTGTCAGACTTTCGGGCTTCTGACTACCCGTAAGGACTGTCAAAGATCCACGAATGACAGCCGGGATCAACGGCTTAACGTGCTTTCCGAGGCACGGAGGGGTCACGGAATGTAAAGATGGTCATCCATCCACAGACCAACCGTGGCAAGCGTGGCTTAACATGATCGATCGACCTGTGCGGCTGTTTTTATTTAGCCACGGGCCCCTCATTGATATAACGTTGTGTGTACTTAGTTATCATTTAATTGTGCTTTTGTGTTTTGCTACTTCTTTTGTGTGTACTAAATAAAATGATTTATGTGTTTTTCTATCAAAAGGAAAAAACAGAACCCATAGGATAGGATCACTTTGTTGTCCGTCCGTTTAGATTCATTTTCTCAGGAACGGGTGGAAGAGATATCAAGTAGAAATTAATATCAAATACTAAAATCTGCGATTCCTTGGGCGTGTGGAAAATTCAAGCTTCGAAAACTCGATTTGCCTTATTTATCGCCTGCTAATATACAGGGTGTCCCTGGAAGTATGGATCAAATCAAATAGGGGCGTGGGTGTACAAAGTAATTTCCAAACTGTTTGATCCTAAGAATGTTGGTGAATTTTTTTACGGTTCAAAAGTTATGATCAACTTTTGTTATTTTCAATCACTTTGCATAGTGTTCAAAGAACAAAATATTAAAAAAAAAAACTACCAGGAACTGTCACTGTTTTCACTGTTTTTTAGACAGCCCTGATAGTTTTTTTTTTCTTTGAGCACTATGCGAAACGATTGAAAAAAATTGGTCACAACTTTTGAACCGTAAAATAATTCTCAATCATCAATCATTCTCAGGATCAAAAAGTTTGGAAATGACATTGCCCACGCCCCTATTCGATTTGATCAATACTTCCAGGGAAACTCTTTATAACCGGCTCTCGCCTTCGACGCTTCAGTACCGCGCGCATACGCCATACGAGCGAAGTCTCAAGTTAACTCTTGCTGGTTGTAATGTTGATGATGGTTGTTTCAACTTACTAGTTGAGTGATGTTCCTGATGCCTTCCTCTGCATCATCAGCCGCCTTCTTGGCGTCGCCAATCTCCTGCACTATTGAAGAGTAGGCAGAGGCTGCGGTGTACGCGTGTTGAGTGCGCGAGTTGTTATTCTCTCTCTCCGCCAAGTCGCGTAAGTTGTCCGCCTGGAGAGAATAGAATAGTTCAAATAATAATAATGTTTTTTGTTGACATGACAACGTCTTATAATTCGATGAAGCTGGCTGCACGCACGAAAAAACATGACGTCATGCGGCGTTACCTCGCTCTGAGGCGTTCCATTTAAGGCTTGAAGTGCAAGCGAGAGCGCGGAACGAGCGACAAAGAAGCACAATAAAAAAAAGACAAAAAAAAAAGAATGAAAAAAAAGTTTTATTTTATTTATTTTTTTTAGTTTATTCTTATGACGTTGTCACGTTCAACTATCGTCAGCAAACCGACTTTACAGACAACCGATTTTTTTTTTCATCAAAAATGTTGCTGTAGACAGGAAGTGTTTAATAGAATGCACACGCTTACTATTTGTGAGAGATTGGTGCCCGAAAAAGGCATAAACTCGTTAGAGAGTATTATGTTCTGTGGGCATAAAATATCTGTGACTTGTAGAAATTTTATGAGCTTTTATCTGGCATAAGAGATTGTTGCCTTCTGACGCACCGTTTTGGAGATATAAACCAAAAATAGAAGTTTTGTGAACTCCGGTTCACCTCCTAGACGTTATGACTTTTAGTATGTTCATCACTTCCTAAGCACTTTGAACAAGTTGCTTAAGGAATCGCTTAGGTTTCTGCTCATGCACTCTAAAACTCCTTTATTGACTGGACTATTTAGAAATACTAGAACCAAACTTTTAAAGGCTTGTCCACACTATGGAATAAAACGTGCTTCATGTTGCGAAAACATTTTTTTTATCCGAAGACATAATCCAATTTAATTTTTCGTGCTCATGTAGCTAAAAATAATTATACAAGTAAAGATGCTGCTAGTCATTTAAACCTAATTAATATTCACAAAATTTACATGACGTCCGCTCGTTTGCAAAGACCTTGACGCCCATTTTCACTTACACTAGGAAACGCCTCAACGAAAAGCGCGCTGTTAGATTGTCAACCCTCGGCTCAGCGCTGAAAGAAGAAAATCTAACGATACGTTTTTATATACGTTGTCAGTTAGGTGAGGTTACGTTACTCACCCTATTCCTCAACATAGAGGTATGATGATTAGCAACGTTAGCCAGATTTCTGAGTTCAGGCATCTTCTCTTCTAGATCAGCTAGTCTGTCCACCATGTCCTGGTTAGCTGTCCGTATGCTATCTAACGCCTTGGTCGAGTTGTCCACCACCGTAGCCGCGACTAGGTTGAAGAATGTTCCGTTACCGATGCCGTAACCGGCGTCTATGAGGTCCGTCATTGCAGCCGTGTTTAGTTTGGTAACTGAGGTCACTTTGTTGCCGAATTTCGATTGTCTGAAAGAGTTTACTTTTTATCACATCTATTCAAAAAGAGCTAGTGTATTCTTCGTATACAAGGACTAAAATATCTCCTTAATCACTAGGGAGTAAAAGTGATTTTAATTTGGAATGTGGATTTTGTTAGTAAAAGTTCCAATCACCAAAGACATCAATCACGGAATTCACGAACATTTTATGATAAAGTAAAAGGACCGCGAGCCAAATTAAAAAAAAAAGTTTATGAAAAATAAAAAAACGCGCGAAAGCATTCTGCCTTCGTTCATAATTGTTTACTCAAAATTGTATGCAAATAGTTAAACGAACTATTCTTATTGATAAGTTGCATTTACTTATTTTTTCATACAGGGTGATAAAGAGTAGTGTCTACCTCGGGAGCAACACTATATTAAGCTCGAGTGACGTAGTTTGAACCCCTCACTGCGCTCGGGATTCTATTCTGGAATCCTTCGCTCAGCTCTGGATTCAAGGACCCACTCTCGCCTTCAAAATAGTTGTTTGCTCCCTTGGCAAACAATCTACTATTATACTATACCTGCTCGGAAAGTACATTATTAAGTACTTTTTTTTTAAATGAGGCAGAAAGTACGTCATCACTATTGTACAAATTTACGGGTCAAAAAAGTGTGTGAAAATCAAATCAAAACCACAGCAGGCTGCTTGACGCCGGACTGGTGGGAGGGTGGTCACAAACCAGGCGGGTTTTAGCCCTACCAGCGCAAGGAAAAATTTACCAGTCAAATAAGGTGTTGGGTGTGACTGTCCAGGAAGCGCCGAGCGCTCGGTTCAGTTGAGTAACTGGCGGAACAAACTGCGCTACACGAGGAGGCTTCTTCATGCATCCCAAAATCCCTTCCCTTTCCCAAAATCTCCATCCCTTTCTCCCCTCGGTGAACAATATACTATATTTATTTTATTACTGATGAGAGGCTTTTTATTAGGCGACCAATGACGTTTGGAAAAGAACAAACAATTTGAAATCGACTTCCACAATTTAAAAAACTAAAGACCGTTAAAACTTTATAACATCTCACTCTTTCCTGTACCTGTTCTTAGCGTTAAGTTTCTCGGCACTGTCCGCGGTATGCTGCGCCAAGTCTGTGTACTGTAACATCTCGTCCAACTTGGTCTTCAGGTCACGAGTGTCGTTCACCAGGATGTGGAATTTCTGTAAGAAAACGAGGAACAGTATAGTGATTTCTTAGGAAAATGAAGTTGTTGTTGATCGGCTTATTGCCCAATGCAAACCAAGAAGCTTGGAGACAACACTCTAAATACCTAAGTGAAACCGACTGTGGGCTGACGCTCTCTTTCTAAATACGCACTTAAGAACGAGACAGTGATATATGTTTTCTTTGTCTTATGTATGTATTCAGAAAGAGAGCGTCAGCCCACAGTCGGTTTCACTTAGGTGTTCAGAGTGTTGCCTCCACTTTTATCTTTATACTTCTTGATGCAAACCATTAACTGCTCCACAAACTAAATGTGTTAGTAATTTGCCATTAACATCCGGTGAAAAAAAAAAAAACCAGTGAATACTAAAATTGTCTAATCAAGTCATTTAATGTGAATTGATTTGATTGGATGCTGTTAATTCACAGAAATAATAGTTTATCACAGCACTTAGCAATCTGTTAGCGAATTTTCTCCTTGATTGGCCTTTCAGAACAGTTTGTAACACACAGGAGTAACAAGGCATAGCAATATAGTATAATCAGCCTTTAATGTTCCCACTGCTGAGGTCTGCTCTCTGTGAGAGGGAGTGGGCCGTAATCCACCACGCGGGCCCAGTGCGGGTTGGTAGATGTCACATATTTAATACAAAAGTTCAATACCTACTTGACCAAAATGTATTAAACAGCTGTTTTTTTTTCGTGATTTCAGTGTTGGTCACATTGTGAAAGTTGTTCAGTTTGATGGTCTAAAGCACCTCTTGAAGTTTGTAGAGTTGATTTTGAAACACCTTATATACAGAGGCAGACTTAATGCCATAGGCATTTCTACCAGTATATTTTTGGGTGATTCAGAGACAAATAGTGGTAGGTGCAATCATGAAAATTTTTGAATAAATATTAAAACTATAAATATAATAAATAATATACCTAATTATAAAGGAATCTATGGTGCAAACGGGCCTAAATTGTGAACGCTGGATTTGTTGAATAAAATTATTCTTTACCTGAGCCTGTTCATTGACTGGTTCCACGAAAACATTCATTCGCTCGACCTGTTTGGTCGCGTTCGAGAATGCAATATCTGCTTGCTGCTTCTTTGGTGCTAGGTCCTTGGCTGTGGAACACAATAACCATGAATTTGGTCACTCTATGTAGCGAACTTAGCGATATAGAAGATTAATTTCTTTCGTAAGTATAAACCCGGGCACGGGCGATATTTTCCCGCGGCAATTTTTTTTCGCACACTGTATTTTCAACGTTCTGCTTGGCGCCGACAGTAGAAAGTCCAACAGTGTGTTTTTCGACGCGCCGGGATTCACTCTGTTAGGCCCCTCGCCCACGGCGACTTTTTGTAGCGATGCAGTAGCGACGCTGTCGCGCGTTCGCATCGATACAGTGGCGATGCGGTCGATAGCTGTTTGCCCTCGCCCACACCACGATTCTCAGTCGCGATGCAAACGCGATACTGTCGCGATGCAAACGCGATTCAGTAACGGCACAAAAATGCCAAAGTTGCAAGATGGACTCCGTTGAGGCAACATTAGGCCACCCTCTCTCCGTACTCTCCCCGATGTCGTCCGACACGGTCGCGCGTTTGTATCGATATAGTCGCGATGCTGTAACGCGTTAGTAGCGCGTTGGCATCGCTTCTGTAGCGCGTTTCAAATGCGACTAATGCGCGTTAGTAGCGATGCAGTCGCGCGTTTACGAAACGCGCGACAACATCGCTACAGAAAGTCGCCGTGGGTGACGGGCCTTAGATTTTCAAGGCTTGGCTCACTTTTAGTAATCAAAAATGTTTTTCTTTCTTTATTTCTAACTGGCGGTCCGTCCCGGCTTCGCACGGGTGGAAAAAAAAAAGAAAAAAAAATAGCCTATAATAATCAGTGATAATGTAGCATTCAAATGGTGAAAGAATTTTTAAAATCGGTCCAGTACTTTTTGAGCCAATTCGTTACAAACATACATACAAATCTTTCCTCTTTATAATATTAGTATAGATGGAATGAGATAAGAAGCCGTGATATAACGTACCAGCAATCTCCTCCTTAATCTGCCTAGCCTCAGCCAGCGCGCTGTCAACCTTCGGTTGCTGGCTCAGTTCCAAGCCCGTGGCTAGTTCAGCCACATGCGTCACTATAGCCTTGGCCTTCTCGCTGCTGTCACGTACTGCAGCCAGTGTCTTGTCGGCGTCGGCGGCTATGTCTGCTGCCCTGGTGATTTGTTTGTCGGAGTCCGTGGCTGCGAATTCCGCCTGTGAAAAAAAAAGGTGCTGTTTAGGAGGAAGTTGAGGTGCTACACACATGTAGGGGTTGACAAATTCGATTCGGCAGTATTTATTGAATAACAAAGCTAATCCGAAGCAATTACTACACATATCTAGTTTTCATTCAACACGAGCCCAACGGCAAACTTCGTTTGGCATCTACTGTCGCTTTAGGCCCGGACTCCACCAAAGCGGAGATGTGCGGAGCGGAGCGGAGATGTGCGGAGCGGAGCGGAGACGTGCAGGAATCGTCCAATCACAAACGAGACGAGTGACGCGATGAGGATTTCAACCATTGTGATTGGTCGATTCCTGCACGTCTCCGCTCCGCTCCGCACATCTCCGCTTTGGTGGAGTCCGGGCCTTATCATGTTGCTGCATTTGAGCTAAACCGAACGGCTTTTTCTCGAAAATATATCTAAATAATATTATTATCAGCCATTTCTGTCCCACTGCAGGGCAAATGCCTCCCGTCCCTCCTTCTAATTATACCTATCCAGTGCTGTTATACGCCAATCCTTGTGGAAAGAATCGAGTTCGTCCCGCCATTTCATTAAGAGCCTATACTACCTCAGCTAAAATTCAGTCTTTATTTCGCTCGCACGATACTCCTCGCGGACTGAGTGAGAGCGAGACAGAGTGCGGTGCTAGGCGGCAGGCAACGACAATAGTTTAGGTATTTGCTTTTTACGGTGAAAATAATGGTAATTAAAAAAAAATAAAAAACATAAGACCTCCCTTATAGTTAGTTCGGTTAGTATACATGATCTAATTTGAAGTATTTTTTTGAATAGCAGCGGTTTATTGTTCGGTTTTGAGGTAACTTATGATTTTTTTCCTGTAGAGAAAATTTTATGGAATCGTGTTTTCGTCAAACAAGACCTAACATTAATCCTCAACTTTACTATATATTTATTTCAAAATTAATGCTGCAGTATTTTCGACATAACGGAGGATCATGCTAAGCCATTTGAGGTAGTATAGGCCCTTAATATTAGGTATATTGTTAAAAAAAAAACAGAGCGTACTTTGTCCAGCGTGGGCATTAACATCGCATAGACGCTGCGCTAGCGTCGCCTTAGAAATGTGATTGTACGGATATTACGTCACTTTGACACGACCGTTACCGAACTTCTACACTCGGCCAAACTTAGATACCGAACGGTTACGGTCGCGAAACATATTTTAAACAACATACAGCCTGACATTGACTTGCAATTTGAAAAAAAAACACAAGTAAATTTAAATTTCGCGGGCTACTTTAGCACCCTTAAATCATAACGATAGTGTATTAACGCACACTGAAAGTGTAAATAAACTTACAGATCTAAGCAGGTTCTTGGCACTGTTCTCCAAGGTCTTGACGGCGGCGGTAACATCAACTACATCCACGTTCTTGAGCTCTGCGACCCTCGGCTGAAGGAGCTGCGTCTGATTAGCGATGTAGTTCAGGCGCTGCGTTGTGAAGAATGAGTCGGCTTTGTCCTGTAGGTAAGGACAGAGAGCATTGTGTGAATAATACAGTGATTTTTTTTTTAATTGCAGAGTTATTTTCAAAACAAATAGCGTAGAGTCATCTCAACACCTCTCTCCCTTGAATTTGTATATATATTATAAGTATATATTATAGTATATTGTATATTTATGTATTTGTGCACGTTTTATTTATAATTCAATAATTTTAATAGTTTTTTTTTAATCCTTGTTCAGCTCAACCAAAGCACCTGCCATCTCATCTCTGCACCATCCTTGGTTGACTGGTAGAGAATGCCTAAGGCATTAAGTCCGCCTTTGTACCTTTTTTGTGTGCGAAAAGATTAAATAAATAAATAAATAATTTTATGCTTAGGTAATAGCAGCAATAAATTGTTATATCGGGTAAGCTAAAAGATAAAGTATGTTGGACCTGTGTTCAATGGGCCAAAAACAGCAGGGTAATTGCGTAACACACTGTCAGTAGCAATGGGTTTCATTTTGACAGTTCAACAACATTTATTGCGTTATTTACATTGTTGAGCAGACACACTTTTCGAACATATGGAGCAATGGATTAGCAATATCCAGACCATTATTAACTACGGCTAAGTTTTGTGACCACTTAACTTTCTAAAATTGTTATGATGACAGTTTTAGTAGGTAAAACTAGTAGTCAGTTGCTACGCAGTTCATTACTACGCAGCGCAAAATGTTATAATTTACCAGCCAAAAAATAATAATGAAATCCTTACCTTGAAGTCTTTTGTTTCGTTGGCGAGCAGTGCACTCATGTCTTCGATGGTGAAAAGCAGTGCATCTGTGCAGGAGTCGCACTCCAGGCAACCCTCGCTTGGAATCAGAACCCACCTGAGAGCATACAGGGTTTTAACACGATCCTTGTGGCTGATATCAATAATATGCTCAAAGACTTAGCTAATAAGATTTGATGTTAGAAATGTATCTCTTGAGTTTTTCAAGAGTATTAAAACTGTATAAAAGGAATTAGCCGAAAAAATTATAATTATGATTTATTTGACAAAAAGCGTCCGAAATAATTTATGGCGGCAATGTATTACATTATTGCAGCGGCCGGCAAAAGTCGCATTGATGGACGAACGTGAAAATGTAGGCCGAAAGCAAAGTCGAGGCACACAGACGTGGGTCCATAAATGCCTGGGTGAGACCAAGGCTTGTAAAATACTTTTCTTATATAATGCGCGGAAATTCGAAACTAAATACCGACTTAGACAATTTTATTTTAAAATTATAAATTCCAGAATCAATTTCCATTTCCAGAAATCGCGAAATAAAAATCAGCTGTTCCCTACATTTATCTTCGTCTATCTCGTCAAAATGTAGGGAACAGCTGATTTTTTTTTTCGCGATTTGTGGTTTGGTCCCATAGTAAAAGTTGTTCATAATGATGAGTACAATGACCTCTTAAGAGGTTGCTGGTGTTTTTCAAATAACCCTGTATATTACGTATATATTACCTTTCCGGGCATCTGTCGCACTTCTCTCCGACGACGCCGGGCAGACACTCGCACTGGCCGGTCGCGTTGCACGTGAACCCGAGCGAGTAGCCCTTGTTGCAGTTACAGTCTGTTTGAAATAGATGTATGTTAGAGATGATTTAAATGGCCCGGATAAAGGGGAGGATATAAAAGGTTTATATTCATACTAGTGGCCCGCCCCAGCTTCGCACGGGTGCATTTTTTTTCAAATCTCCAAATTTTCTTTCACACAAACTTACAAACTTAGTCCTGCCAATATTCGCAATAAAATAATATTGCGATTATAAATTGAGATATAAACTATCCTATCTTTCAAGTTGGATGAAACTGCACACAGTGTGCAATATTTTATTAAAATCGGTTCAGTAGTTTAGGAGTCCATTGCGGACAAACAACGTTACACGTAATTTATATAGGGTGACTGGTAATTAGTGACCGATACCTAAACACGTGATTGTACTCATGATAACAAACAACTTTTACTATGGGACCAAACCTGAATTGCGAAAAAAAATCTGCTGTTCAGTACCTACATTTTGACCAGTTAGGCGAACATAAATGACTGAACAGCTTTTTTTTTCGTGAATTCAGGTTTGGTCCCATAGTAAAAGTTGTTTGTTATCATGAGTACAATCACGTGTTTAGGTATCGGTCACTAATTACCAGTCACCCTATATATATTACTAGCAGACCCGGCCACGCGATGCTGTGGCTAAGGTTTACGTTATTTTAAATGAATGAAATAATGATTATAAATGGAGATATAAACTATCCTATCTTTCAAGTTGGATGAAACTGCACGCAGTGTGCAAAATTTTATTAAAATCGGTTCAGTAGTTTAGGAGTCCATTGCGGACAAACAAACGTGACACGTAATTTATATATATTAAGATGTTGTGCTATTTGTTCTCGACAAACCTCCTATGTTATATGTTAGAGGGTTTAGTTTTCGCACTTTGTCTTTCAGGTGGACCATTGTGCGTGGGCCGGGGCGGGCGTCGGTGGTTATCCCTACCAGCCCACATCCCCCCAGAAGTTGATTACATCTCCTGGTCTGTTAAGAACATTCTGTGTCCGTTGTATTCGACAAGTCTTGTAAAAGACTTGTAAAATCATATCGTGCATACAACACGTAAATATTATACATGTATTGTCGTTGTTTCAGACAAGTATTGTGAAGTATTTCATTTACGTTTTTGACATTTTGCTTACAAGTGATGTATACAAGTAGTCTTTACAACTTGTTTTAGGTGTAAACGATTAACGAAACTTGTAGACACATCTATACAAGGTGGCTATATCGACGCGCAAACTTCAGAGTCCATGAATTCAGTACCTACACGATTATCACATGATTCAGCACATGACCTCCTAGCGTTTAAAGTTCGTTTACAATACATTTACAGTTCGTTTACAATCCGTTTACAGTTCGTTTACAATCCGGTTACAGTTTTGCGCGTCGATGGCAATGGCAATGGCATCCTGTATAGTAGCCATGTTTTATACAGGATGCATTTGAAATCATGGGCATTATTTTAACCTAAGGTACTACTTATGATACTAATTGCATTAGGGCTACTATTACGCAAATCAAAAATATTATTAATGCAAGTATGGAAAACCTTAAAATGTAGTAAGTCATACAAAGTATCAAATTACTTGCGCTTCTCGATAGCAAATGCGTAGGTACACTACGCCGTACGCGCGTCCTTGGGCGTGAATTCTTTGACCCCGCCCGACTCACGTGACATTCGTAAGTTGCCAATGAATTGATTCATAATAAATTCCAATTTTCCCTTCGTACTTTGCCGGCTTAGGACGGTCAAAACTACGTCAACTAACATACATTAAAAAAAAAACATTTACGTACCTAGCTTGTGGATTGTTTTGAAAAAACCTTATTTGTCGGTAAAGTGACAGAGGGTAAACGGGTGCTCTTCCACGAGCTTGTGCATGTGCTGGCACGTGAAAAGACGAAAAATCCAACAGGTTCTGAGTGGTTCTGGTGGAATGAGACCCCGTGAAGGAATAGGGTCGTTCGGGTAGCGCCGATGGAACATTTCACGAGTTCATACTAAATTTCTTGTGCGATCGTAAATTACAACCATTTGTGGGTATTGTTGGTTGGTGTACCTAGCCTGCACATTACGCGGTCGAGGCATCGTGTACACAAACACACACACAACTACTACACTAACACTTAATACACTGCAATCCAAGCACCGTATGACGCGAGCGGCGAGTACGGCGATTACGTCACGGGATCAATAAATCAATTACGCGTCAATGCACCTGCGCAGTCGTTATGACACTGGTTCCGGGTTCGTGACTTCGTGTTGCGGCGGGAAGCATACCCCGCGCGGGGGTGATATTCGTATTTTTGCGAGTGAGGGAGTGGGACGGAGAGAGTTCAGGGAATCCCGCCGGACGGAATGTCTTGTAGCCCATTGTTATTATTACTTGTAAGGAAAAACCCGCGCGCGCGCAGGTGATGTTTGTTTACATTTCGCTTTGCGCTGTACTGCGCTTTAAGATTTTGATATTTCAACAATTATTGGCGTTAACGAAGTATTTTGTTTTAATTACTTTAAGTGTTTATTTGCAATAATAAGCCTTGTGCAATTTGATTTACTACATTTTTAAGGTTTTCCTTACTTGCATTAATAATATTTTTGATTTGCGTATTAATAGCCCTAATGCAATCAGTATCGTGAGTAGTGCCTTAGGTTAAAATAATGCCCATGACTTCGATTCCACCCTGTATAGTGGTGTGTAAACGCGGGGTAAGTAACAAGAAAAATCTGCTCACTTTAAAAAGAAAACAACCTGAACAATTTCTTGTGTCTTGCCAAGACTTAATTCAACATCGATTTAAGGTTTAGATTGGAATAATTGACTTGCGCTCGTAATATGATACAATTTCAAGCAGTGGAAGGGTATTGTTGAAATAATAAGCTTGATAAAAGAAAATTGTTGAATTTTGTTTATTTGAACCGAACAGCTTTTGTAAAGAGAAATAACACGAATGACAAGAATAGTGTAAAGAGTACAAACCGTTATGGTTTGTATTCGTTACACTATTCTTTTGTATTCATTATGTACATAGGTATAGATAGTGTAATCCACGAAGACGCGCCCCACTCTTCTTCCGAATCGTTAGTGGTTATCGCTAGTTAATTCCATTAGTGTTTTAGTTCTTTCGATACACTCTAATTACCAACTAATAATAATTACTGTGTATTTACAAAACTAAAGCACTAGCGGAATGTTGCACACTTCTGCTGTAAGCATTAGGAAAAAGATTGGAGCGCGTCTTTGTGGATTGTACTATCTATACACACCTAAATAGTATGAATATACTACAGGTACTTACGGTCACATCCCTCCTTGGTGTAGTTCCAGTATCCGGCCGCGCACATATCGCAATGTTTACCAGTCACGCCTTTGGAACAACTAGCAAAAGATAAAAATATTTAATAAATTCAGAAAGAGAGTAAGGAGGCCTTTGCTTAGGGCGTCTAGTCTCTAGCACGTATCCGTAGTGTCGGCCTATATGTTACGGGCGTTTCATAGTCCGATTACCTATAGATATAAGGTTTCTTTGGGGCCCGAACAGGCTTGTCAACTGAAAAATTTCTAATTAGTCAGTCAGTTAGATAATCCAAAAATATTTGACCGGTACTTTTTCTTTTGTTACGAAAACCAAAATTGACGAAGATACGACGCTTTTAGAATTCTCAATACGTCACACCTCCGTATAATTTTTAGTGCGTTCTGACGTCCCGAGCCCCCGTTCCCGAGTTTTGATGCGTTTTATTTTTGTCAATATTCATTGATTTACAAAAACAAAAAATACGTGTCCATTATTTTCCAATACTCTAACTGACGGACTAAATAGATTTTCAATTTATTGATGGTGGAAATTAGCCTTTTATTAAGAATTAATGACAACACGATTTGACAGTTGTCCTTACTTCCGATGTTTTTGCCCGGACCGCTCAGACACCGCGCCAACCGTGTCGTCATATCAAGTTAAACAAACATCAACTTTATTTCAATGATAATTAAGTTTATTTCAGAGCGACTAGTACTATTGAAAAAGCTATAAAAATGTTTTAAGTTGTAGCGTAAATTTAACTTTATTGTGTAGGAATTAAAAGAATACTAACTGGCACTGTCCAGTGTTATGGTCACACTGAGCGGACTCCGAAGCGATGCCGCAGTCGCAAGGCGTGCATCCCTGGCCGCTGTTGAGGCCGTAGTGGTTGGGCGCGCACTGGTCACATCCGTTGCCGATCACGCCGGGCCGACACACGCAAGTACCCGTGGCTGGATCACAACGCTCCATTCCGAATTCATCGCAGCTGCATGCTGGAGAGATAATCGTGGATTAATAATATATAATACTAGCTGACCCCGCAAACGTCGTTTTGCAAAGATAAAAAATAGATAGTGACCCTGATTCTGTTGTTCACAAACCAAACTAAATTTAAGTTCAGTGCATCTTTTTCTTTCTATTTCAATATGAAAAGGACAGAAGAAAAATATTAGTTTAGTCCCGTCAAATTAGATAATCCATAGACAAGTGTAGACGCGATTAAAAAATTGGCTACTAAAAATATGTCAATTTACGTCAGGCGCAGACTAATTTGACAGGATTAAACTAATATTTATCTTCTGTCCTTTTCTTAATGAAATAGAAAGAAAAAGATGCACTGAACTTAAATTTAGTTTAGTTTGTGAATAACAGAATCGGGGCCAGTAGCCGATTCTCAGACCTATAACCCGATATGCACACAAAATTTCATACAAATCGGTCCAGCCGTTTCGGAGGAGTATGGTAACTATCTGACACGGAAATGTTATATATTAGATTAGATTAGAAGATAAAATGTCATTCTCAAAAAGGTGCAATTTTGACCTTTTTGAGAATAACATTTTATTATTATTATTTAAAGGGGAAACGCGATCTATGATTTTATGTAAATATACAAATTAATTTTAAAATAATAAAGACATTCAGTCTTTGCATAATCTAATTTTTGTAATTATGTATGTTACTTTTTATGTTCAAATTAGAATTTGCTACGAAAGGAGAAAATGAAGCATTTTAGTCACCTAAATGCTTGTAGGGTTCTTTGGGGTATGTTGGTTACACTGGTTCTCATAAAGCTAGTTCGGCAACTGCCTAATTTAAGAGGCAGGGGTACTTTACTCGCAGAAAAGATGGTTTATGGGGCCGAATGATTCTCGTGTGCAAGCATAAATAATCTGGGCCTGTGTGGCGTGATTGTCCAGTGGTTAAGTCCTCGCCTCTCATGTACGATGCTGAAGGTTCAAATCCGGGCAATTATCAAGGTGACTCTTTCATTGAAGAAGTTTAAATTTTTTAAATGGAATTATTATCAAAATTTAAGTAAGATGAAACAAAAATGTGGAAGAATCATTAAATTATCTCTAGAAATGGAAAAATTATGGAACTTTGAAGTTGTGCTTGCAAGAATAATATCGTTACACGCGGCGCTCCAGTGTGTGACGTCATTTGACCTAGACGAAGCGGCTCGTATTCGCTGAGTACGTACAATAGTATATTTCATTACAAGTGCGGAAAGGTTGTCATTGCAAAGAGTTCCAACAAATGTCTACCCGAGCCGAGGTGCAGCCGAAGGCGAGGGTTGACAGTCGGAACAAGTTGCAATGACGGTTTCGCACGTGTACTGAACGACTATTTTTAATACAGTTGCGAAAAAATGAAGCAATTTAATAAAATAAGGTGGCGTTAATTCAAAAAAACACTCGCAAAGAAAATTTCTGAAAAATGGCGCCAACCGTAGAATATAAGCGAAGATTTTTTTTTTCTTCACCCATTGGTAGGCAAAGGGAACTATGCCCATACAGCCAAGTCTTCAGTGGAATTTTTTTATTGATATGAAATGAAATTTAATGAGATGAAATGAAATGAAACCTAACCTAACGTATTCAATGAAATCATTAAATCTGATATTGAAACAAATTAGTAACTTCTTTTTAGAAATATACGTATTTGCATGAATCATAAAAACTTCTATGAATTTTTTTAGTAAAAACTTCATGGTTGGTTTTTCTTTTTAATAGACATTATTTTGACAGTTGGGAAAGAGAACGCACGAGTTCGGGAAAGGTAAAAAAAAAGCACGAGTATGTAATAGCCCACATCCCGAACGCTATACGTCCCTGCAATACGCCAATTTTTGAGCAACTGTATTAAAAATATATTGATGTATACTGCGTCCAGCAGTGGACGTCTTTCGGCTGAATAAAGTTGTTAAGGAACTCTTACCGGTGCAGTTCTTGGACAAGATGGCGTCTCCGTAGAAACCGGGCGCGCACAGGTTGCAGGCGGCCCCGGCGGTGTTGTTGACGCACTTCAGACAGTCACCGGTTATGCTGTCACAGGAGCCGGGGTCGTTGGGGTTGATGTTGCCGGAGCAGTTGCAAGGCTTGCAGTAGTCGCCTGAGAATAATAGGTACTTATTATAACTTTTAAGCCTTTGACCGCCACGGTCGTGTATAGACGACAAATGAAAACGTGCCCAACACGCCAACGCCGACAAGAAAACACCATGTTTTAAGTATAAACACAGAAAACTGAATTTAGTTTATTTATTTTGTACTTAAAACATGGTGTTATCTTGTCGGCATTAGCCGACGGTGGCGTGTTGGGCACGTTTTTATTTGTCGGCTATACACGACCATGGCGGTCAAAGTGATAATGATTTTTGTTCAGAAACTTCAGAATTAGATTTATTCTCAGTGTCAGCAAATAGATTTCGTTCTGCTTTGTTAAAGAAACTTAAGTATTCCGATGTATAGTCATTTGAACAGTCTTGTAGTCTTACTCGCATAGATTGTTCATTAGTAAAGTTATATAAATTGTATATGCTGTGGAAAACGGTGTGAGTTTCACATTTATATAATGGCCCCGATTCTGTTGTTCACAATCTAAACTAAATTTAAGTTCAGTGCATCTTTTTCTTTCTAATTCATTAAGAAAAGGACAGAATATAAATATTAGTTTAGTCCTGTCAAATTAGTCTTAGTAGCCAATTTTTTAATCACGTCTAAACTTGTCTATGGGTTATCTAATTTGACAGGACTAAACTAATATGTATCTTCTGTCCTTTTCATATTGAAAAGAAATAAGAAAGAAAAAGATGCACTGAACTTAAATTTAGTTTAGTTTGTGAACAACAGAATCGGGGCCATTGTCTCGAAGAATGTTTTATTGTGAACCTCCTTTGCCCAATTCTTTCCCGTGACCTGTCATTTTAATTTAGACGTTTTACTTTTTTTCTAAGCTTGGATATGACAACAGTATGTCTAAGCTTTGGAATTATTCTTACAGGTTGTAACAATAGTACTTCTTGTGTACAGAGCTTTATGTAATCTCACATAAGGTCTTGTCGTAAGGAACTCACCGATTTGTTCTGGCACGCCATAGTACCCAGCCGCACAGAACTCGCACCTCGCGCCGCCGTACCCGGGCTTGCACTGACACGAGATGAGGGAACCGTTCTCACTCAGGTCACACCCGATAGCAAAGCTGCAAAGAGTTTATGATTAAGTATTAATTTCATTCACTTGAGTGGAAAAAGGAAAGAGGCTTTGCTCTGCAGTGAGACCATACAGGCTGATTATTATCATTATTTTTATTCTACTATAAATGACTACTACATAAAACATTTTGAAGGATATTCCTAATCCATTGCTTCATATGATCGAAAAAATTGTCTGCTCAACAACGTAAATAATGCAATGAATGTTGTTAAACTGGCAAAATGAAAGTCATTCTTGTTACGCAATTACCCTGTAGGTTCCAAATTCAAACCATATTATTCACCAGCATATTGAAATTCAGTACTTACAACATTGTTGTCCGGTTAGAGCGGTAAGGCTTCAATGACTTGATTTATGTTTGTATGATACATAGTTTGATATTTCCGAGCAGGTGGAGTGAAAATTTAATTTCTTTCTTTCTTTACTTTCTCTCTACTTTTACTGGATAATACGAGACTTACTTGTTAGACACGTAAGGCATAGGACAGGCGCAGATGAGGCAGTCACGCATTGTGCCGACTGACGCGTCGCCATGGTAACCGGGGATGCACTGCTCACAGTGGTCACCCATTGTGTTGTCTGTGCACTCCTAAAGACAGTAAGAAAATGTTATTTATGTAAGCATAAAATCTCCTGCATATTTATAATTCATTTCTCGATCACTAGGTATATGACACGCTTTTACCGAATTATCTAAAAGATACACAATAACAGCCCACTTAGGCGGATCAACCACTGCACCGCTTCACGCGGCGGGACGCAGATAACGCGCCACCGCGCGTAATTTTTTACATACAAATTCAATAAAAATTTGGGGAATTTGGCCACGTTTCCCGCGCTCCGTCGCGTGAAACGTTGCAGTGGGTGATCCGCCTTACACAGATACTTGAACTTGCCATGCATCGTGTTCAAATACCATTAGCGCAGAGGACATGATGTAAATGCAGAACTACTACTTTATTTCATAAAATGTTAAATAGGCTAGTTTCCACCATCAATAAATTAAAAATCTAATTAGTCCGCCAGTTAGATTATCAAAAAATATTTGACCCCTATTTTTTCTTTTGTTACGTAAATCAACATTGACGAAGATACGACGCTTTTAAAATTCTCAATACGTCACAACTTGGTATAATGTTTAGCCACTCCCGAGTTTTGATGCGTTTTATCTTTGTCAATATTCATTGATTTACAAAAACAAAAAATATGTGTCCATTATTTTCCAATACTCTAACTGACGGACTAAATAGATTTTCAATTTATTGATGGTGGAAACTAGACTATTGTGGACGCACATATCACAAAAATGATGTTCGGATTCAGAAAGGAGATAGCAATACTGAGAAGAAAAAGCGTTGAGTCGCGGGAATTAAAAAAAAAGAATAGATGTCCAGGGAAAAATTATGCTGTAATGTCAAAACTTACCAAACAAACTCCCGTATTGACATCGCACTCCCTAGAATGTCCGTTACACTGGCACGGCACGCAGAACCCAGAGCTCAGCCTGTAGTACCCCTCCGCACATTGCTCGCACGACAACCCGCGGTACGCCTTAGGACATTGGCACTCTTCGATAGATGATGCGCGTTTGGAGTACTCGTCGTATTCTTCTACGCCAATGTCTAGTGTTACGGCTATTAGGCTGCGGCAGAGATAGAGAATATTTTTGTGATATAAAGGTATAGATGAGATTAAGGCCCACTTGCATTACAAATTTCCATACGCGTTTAAGGGAAATGCGCTAAGGTATAGGCCGGCTGTTTAACTGAGACGTTGCCTGAGGTAGCTACGCGGTGCGGGAGGGGTGATAGTTGTCACAAGTTTACGAATCACTGAGCTGTCGGTTCACAACACCACACCCCTCCCGAACCGCGCTGCTACTTCAGGCAACGTCTCAGTTAAGCGGTCGGCCGACAACCCGCGAAATTATTAATTTTTTTTTTACGTTTTTTGCAAGTCAGTGTCCAGTTGTATTCTGATAAAAAATATGAGCCAAAAGCCTCGACCAACGCCTGAGGAGGCAACTGGATCAGGGGCTTGATTCAGAAAGCGGTACTTCTAAAGACGGTGCGAATTGTTAGGAGGTTCCTTTCTCTGGAGCCCTGACCGCCGGTAGCTTGGACCTTGTTCCAGATACCGGTGGACTTCTATTTTATATATTTTTAAACTAGCGGCCCGTCCGCGCTTCGCTCGGGTGGGATAAAAAAGCCTATATTAATCAGTGATAATGTAGCATTCAAATGGTGAAAGAGTTTTCAAAATCGGTCCAGTACTTTTTGAGACAATTCGTTACAAACATACATACAAATCTATCCTCTTTATAATATTAGTATAGATGAAACATTTAAAAAAAATTTTTTCAAGTGTAATTTAAAATAAATTTAAAATAAGTGAGATAAAAATGATGCATGCAGCAGTTTCCCTTCCTAAGCCATTTGTCTGTTGAAGTTCAAACCATCAACGCTTACCTAGTTTCAATCGAGTGGTCCCAATACGTCGCTCTAATGTATATGCTGGTGACATTGACCAGGGTGTTCATGAACTGTTCTCTGCTCGCTGGTGTTCCGTCCGCGTTGCTGAACTCATCTTCCGACAGTCTGACCGCATGCACCCATGACGTCAGAGATGGTGGCTGTTCGACGCTGTTGTGGACTAAGTACCTGAGGGAAGAGGGTAAAAGTATAGTGATGTTAAATGTGCGAGTGAGAGGTAGTAGGGGTTGGGAGGAGAGGTAATTGGACAATAGCCCCGATTCTGTTGTTCACAAACTAAATTAAATTTAAGTTCAGTGCATCTTTTTCTTATTTCATTATGAAAAGGACAGGAAGATAAATATTACTTTAGTCCCGTCAAATTAGATAATCCATAGACAAGTTTAGACGTGATTAAAAAATTGGCTTCTAAAAATATGTCAATTTACGTCAGGCGCTGACTAATTTGACAGGACTAAACTAATATTTATCTTCTGTACAAAGATTCGTTTTGCTTGCTATTTTTAACGTAACTTTGGGTGTAAATAAGTTATAATAGAACTGTAAAATCTTCAAAACAAAGGCGGTACCAACAAAGCTCAGTTATGGAAGAGCTCAATAAACTTTAATTGTAATTGATTTATGCAGTGGTTTTTTCATTACCCTCGATTTTCCAAAGCATTTTTACCGAATTTTTTTACGCGCCTTTCAGTTCGGTACGGTGTTTCTGTGCGAGAGAACTATTAGACGTTGTGCGTGTAGACTAGCATCTAACTGTTCGTCACTGATACTATCTCTGTCGGATACGAAGTCAGGTGAGACAGCGTGCTTTTTGGCTATGACCACCAGTGAGTTCGAGCACCTTAATACCAAATACTGGTGAAAATTATAGATTTTCATGACATCCGTTATAAACATGACGGAAACGTTCTTTTAGGAAACCGTAACTTCACCTGTTTTTGTGTTGCAGGGACCGTACTCATTGGGAAACGTAAACCAATTAGCATTGTTTCCTGGGAAACATTTGTTGTTGTTGCGCTACTGTTTCTCAACTTTCTTTCCCATAAGGCTTAATGATAAAAGATTTACTACATACCCATCGGAGCCTCCAATGATGACGTCAGCAGCTGCGATGGCTCCTCCGTCTGGGCCGGTCTCGTAGTATATAGAGTACGTCAGGTAACCGCCGTACGACGTCAAACGTTTGCCTATAATTTAATAGAAATATGTTCCAAGAAAATCATTACACTTGTATTTTTCTGAGGACCCAAGCAGAAGTATACAGTACAGCCGTTTGTCTCACGTCCCATGTAATAGGGGCGAGTCTATTGTCCTCTAGCGGGCACAAATCTTTCCGTGCCCAATATCAAGTTTGTCCAACTAGAGTATTGAACCCTGGTCCCAGTACTCAACAGTACCTCTTGCTATTACTAGACCAACGAGGCAGTTGACATCTACCACACCGCATTGGACCCGCGTAGTGGATTACGGCCCACTTCCTCTCACCGAGAGGAGGCAGACATTAAAGGCTGATTATAAACTGATTGATTATAAGACTAACCGATTATAAGATGAAATAAGAGACGGAATTATATTGTATGTGAGTCAAATGCATCCTCTAAATATGTCTTTGTAAACAGATTTTATATATTTTTAGGCCCATTTCTATACAATAAATTAAATAGAAAATTAAGTATATTATATACGTAAAATAATTCGACTGTAGAAAAATCATTCTGCAATTTTTACTTAGCATATCATACAGTGAGACCGAGGATTTACTCGTCTGCAAATAAAACATGTTAGTCTTTTATGTTAGTTAAAATAATGTCTATAATGTGAAAAAAAGTTTCACTTTTACCGTGGTTTCATAAAACCACACAATCCTTTTTTATTATTATGCTTACGTCTCGCGTTCGTTCTAGGACCTCAGGACAGGACAAGAACCGATCATGTTGATGAAAACCCAAGTCAAGTCAAAGTCAAAAAATTATTTGCAGATAACCAAGTAACCAAGACTTACCAAGATAATAATCAGGCGCTCCGAAGTACACGACCTTCTGTCCGCTGTCATCACCGATTAAGTCCGCGGTGATCACAGAGTCGTTCACCATGACGGGCGCGATCGTGCGCGGGAAGATGTTCAACGTCCTGTTCGCGTCCACGTTCACGAGGTACCAGTCACTCATACCGTCGATCTGGTGAATAATGGTGATTAATTAATGAATATTTTGGTTGATCTATACATATACCTAATAGTCTGTTCGAAAAGTATCTGAATTTCTAACCGACTTCAAAAAAGGAGGAGGTTCTCAATTTGGATGTTTATATTTTTATGTTTTGCGAATTTTATCTTTATTGGGTTCCAGAATGATCGCATTGACTGGTCTCAGGAACGCATTCTCTCGACGGCCGGACTGTAATTTGCCAATAGTTTCTTTCCAAAAACAATTTAGGCCAACGACTTAACGTGCTTTCCGAGGTACGGAGGGGTCTCGGTATGTAAAGATGGTCACCCATCCACTGAGCAACCGCGGCAAGCGTAGCTTAACCTGATCGATCGACCCGTGCGGCTGTTATTATTTAGCCACGGGCCCTTAAAAAAAAAAAAACTTATATGTTTATTAAACTAAGCAAAAAATTATAAAGATAGGTCATTACTTACGCCTGCCCACGATAAGTAGGAGCTGGCACATCTAGTGGTCTTCCCGAAGCAGTAACACTTGGTACAACCCTCAGGGTTCGAAGACTGCAGGTTGAAATACTCCTCCACGCAGGTGTCACAGGCCTGAATAGAAATAAACACGAAAGTGACTAATATTATTTAAAAGTAGGGGCTTTGTCGCACGTGCTACCATTAAATACTCTTTGCGTGTACTAACTTGTCCAGTAACATATCTCTTGCAGTAGCACTGCGCAGTGCCCTGGTCGCACACGTCGTCAGTAGTGCCGTCTCGCTCGCACGTGCAAGGCACGCACTCGGGGAACGCGTAGTGTCCGGGCACGCAATGGTCGCAAGTACGGCCTATAACGTTCTCACGACATCTAGAAAGGAAATGGCTCAGTCAGTGACGAATACGTCGTTGCACTTTCAAGCGATTTATGCCCGTTTTATAGAACCTCATTCAAAACTCAAGCATTACTTAAAACTCCTTTAAAGCCATTTCATAGGTTGAAACTAGTTTTGAGTAATTCTTGAGCTTCGAGTAAGGTTCTGTAATACAGCCACTATTGCTATCAACTTTATCTGTACTGCAAATGATTTTGTTGGGTTCAGCTGTTTACAAAATCTCTTTACAACTTATCTACCCATGTCGACACTCATGCGCTTTCCTATGTATGTTCTATGTTATGGGTTTGGTTTCCGCACTTATACCTTCAAATCGACCACTGTACGTGGTTTCCTGTAGATATATCTATCTATATATATAAAAGGAGAAACTAACTGACTGAATGACTGACTGACTGACATATCAACGCACAACCGAAACTACTAGGACTAGGAACGTGAAATTTTGCATACGGCTTCCTTTTATTATGTAGTGGAGCACTAAGAAGGGGTTTTTGGAAATTCGATTTTTAAGGGGGTGTAAAGGGGGGATTTTGTTTGTATGAAAAATCTTATTAATTTGGTTAATAAACTTGAAATTTGTCAGGAATACTTATCTAAATAAATTATGAAGATCATAAACATACATACGAAATACACGCAGACGAAGTCGCGGGCGAAGTGCTAGTTATATACAAAATTTTATTTTTCTTGTATCATTGGAAAGAGCTATTGATGAGTATAATTACCCCTTTTTGTGTTTATGATAAACTAAGTTTTTGTATATCTTTCTGTAGACACTCACGCGCAGTTTCCGCTGTCAGCCTCGCACTGTAGCCGGTTGTCGACGACTCCGAGCGGGTTGCAGTTGCAATCGTCACAGCCGCGTTGCACGTCAAAGTTGAAAGTGTAAGGCTTACAGCGATCACAGTTCTCTCCTTCAACGTTCTTCGGGCAGATGCACATACCTAGAAGAAACAAATAATGTTACATTACATGTTAAATGAAGGACGGAATGAAAGCACAGAGCGACCATGGTACGCACGGCGACACATCAAGCTATACATAACCAGTATAAGCTGACTTCTGATTGTACGAAAAACCTATACAGTGCGAGGTCAGCTAAAACTGGAAATGTATAGCTTGATGTGTAGCCGTGTGTACACTCTATCCAGTTGTTATGGTCAGTGCTTAGTCTGGATGACACTGACATTTAGGAAAAAACCCACAATTTCTTCATCAGATTTGCGTATTTAAGGCTCTATGAAAATCATACGGAAATCAGCGGCTCTGAAGATCAGACTTTTTTGTCCATTTTGGAAATCTGAAGTGGACTCCTGACCACGGGACTCGTATTTGAAAATTTTCAAATATATATTCGGTGTTATCTCAACATGGCGCACCTGCTCAGCTATCAACTTTTCGCCCCGCATGTGCCGTTCAAAAACCCTCTGGGCTCCCATACCAATATTACCGGTCTAGCCAACACATGATGTTCAAAGCCAGTTCAATTCAAAACACAGTTCAATACATACGCCTGGTTTCTGGAGCGAAACACAGCATAAAACATTTCTTTAAGACAATTGACAAATAGTCAAGTGCCCGTAAACTTTGGACAACAGATTTGTTGACTAGATTATCATTAGCCAGTCGGATCTCTAGACTTGCGAGAAAGTTGAGAGTTCCAGAAACCTGAAGGTCAATTCTCGTAATTTAAAACGTTCAAAATCTAGTCGCAGTCTCATCTCGGCGACAAACAAATGTCAAAATCTAGGGAAATTAGAGGTATTTTTGACAGATTGAGACTGAGATCAGACTGTGTACGTTCTTAAAATTAAGAGAATTGCCCCTTCAGGTGTAAGAATAGCGCGGGCCTGCTGGCGGAGAGTAATGGGTAACCCTCCGTCCGATCAGGACCAGGCCCGTGCCGGACGGCGCGTACGTGTTCCACGCGCGCCTCAGAGATGTCAGCAGTAAGGAAGGGGCCCGAAAGGGCCGAAGCCTGTCGGGGCAGCGGGATTGTCCGAAAGGGTTACCGCTACCCCGGAACACAAAGGGCTAAGGAAGGAACACGGGTGGGTTTTAGTCAGTAAGAGTCTGACACTCCCTTCTGCTCCACCCAGAGCGGGAGGGGTCATTTGATGATTTCCCATCCACAAAAAAAAAAGGTGTAAGAATAGCAAATCCACTCACCATTATCATCACAAATAGCAGTCGACGGGCAGTGACAAGGCCTGCAGTTGGGGAAGCCGTAGTATCCAGTTCGACAGGCGCTACACGACCGTCCTATCACGTTGGGCTTGCAAGGACATTGCCCTCCGAAAGTGTTGCACTCTAGCTCCGTTGAACCCATGAAGTCGCACACGCATGCCAAAGCGCCGCTGTTGTATTCAGCGGTGATCGAGAACATGGCGTCGCGGCAGAAACCTGCAGGGGGAGCAATTTTTATGTTAGTGTACCGTGCGTGTTTGATACACTGTAGTCAAATAAATTTATTTATTTATTATTAGGAAACTCAACAGCTTATAACTAAATTACATGAGTTATGACTGTTCACCTCACCAATGAAAAGCTCAATGCAGTAGATTCTAAAGTCTGCATACACTGCTCAGTGATAGCGAGATGATGACAATTATCACTTAAGCCAATAACACAGTTTCACGGCATTGATAAAGCTAGGTTAACCAGAAAGTAGCGAAAAAAAAAACAAAAGAAAAAACTTAAACAAGTATAGCTATCAATAATAGGTAAAAATGCGATTGTTGACACATTATTCACATTAAATTAAGGTTAAAAGTACTAATATGACTATAATTAGTGAAATGTTTGTCTTCCTTTCGTTTTTTAAAGAATTTATGTGAATCATACCATTTACAGGCACCTCTGAATTGTCAAGGAGTCAGTCAGTAAGATGAAGCTAGTTGCCCATTCCAAAGGGTAGTTCTCTATGGAGGAACTATATGGACACTCTTTTATTATTATTATTTATACGGACGATAAATAAAAAAAAGTTTACGTTTATTAGACATTATAATCATAAATGCCTGTATAATAAATACTATAAACAGTTCACAAAAAAAAAAAAATACTAATAACAGATTACATTAGATTTTTTTACATATGCCCTGGACTCCAAACTAGGATTCCTTGTGTCATGGAGTCTAGTGGGGTTCATAGAACAACCACATTTTGGCAGTTTTGTTCTAGTTTCAAAGAATAGAGCGAGTCTATTGCCATCAATCAGGCACAAATACAGGTTCCGACCTGTTATGAGAAATTCCTAAGTATGGGTTCGCACCAGAAAACATTGAACATGCAAACGTTTCGAAACTTGTCACATCAAACAAATCCTACAATTTTAATGTATACACTAAGTACAGTCAGCAAAGGAGATAAGTGTGCAGGGTCGTCGAATATAGTTGAAGTTTAGTAAGAAACCGATTGATGTTTTCGAATAAAATTTAATTTAATAAATAGAAAACAAACAGTTCATTTATCAAATTAAATTTCATTCGAAAACATCAATCGGTTTCTTAGTAAACTTCAACTATATTCGACGACCCTGCATACTTATCTCCTTTGCTGACTGTACATGAACCCGAGTGATACTTTAAGAGAGATTTCCAGCTTTGTTGGGTAAAACATATACAGTGATATAAAATGTCAAACAAGTTTGATTTCAATAAGCTGTGTGACAATTTAACCGTGCGTCGATACATTGACAGAAAAAGTAGATTTCACGGTAATGGATGAAAGGCATTACAACAGCACTTGCCTGCCTTGAGTATGAGTCCAGCACCCTAATTCACAACCATACGACAAGCTATCGTATCGAAAATGACACCTTTCAATAACCTGATTCGCCTTGTCCCCGACAGCAAACAGCTGACGGAAGAACAGTGGTCGTCTATTTGATTTAAATTGACAAAATTTTCAGGTTTTGGACTTGTGAACAGCGTTTAGAGGACTCCTACGATAACATTGATTGATATTCGATACCGTACGGAAGCGTATCGAGTAGTTGTGAATAAGCTATGCAGGTCTATTATGTTTCCAGCATATTTTACTTCATTTGGGAAAACTGGCTAAAACCTAGTAGAAACGTCACAGCAAAATAATATATAGGTAAACTAACTGAGGGGCTAAAGAAAGACCAAAAACTGACCTGTCTCATTAGATGGTATGTGGAAGTGGTTGTTGGCACACTTCTCAATAAACTCTCGAGTGTAGTCGATGACATTCGCCTCGGTTAGCGCCGCGTCTACGAAGTCAGGCGCTGCGACGACCAGCACGTAATCTATCCAGAGACTCTTGCTGTTGTTGCCCTGGGTTACATAGAACAACACAACAACATGAACAACAAGAACAACAACATGTTTAAAAAAATCCTACATACTTACATACAAAATACGCGCGGGTAAAAAGGGTTAAAAACACGGAACAGCGCTCGACAGAAAGAACTGCTGAAGACACTGCCATATTCCCTTAGTGAATAATCTACTATCATGTGTCCGTCGGATGTCTGTAGCGCCGCGTCTGCGGGACTTCTTTCGTTGGACGGGGGTCATCTTTACTCATCATGAAAGTGACACAGTAAAGTTGTCAGTATGGACTGGAAATTACTGGCTAGTGACATTAATTGACTTTTAACAAGTGGTGGAGGGATAGTGCTGTACTGGCACGGTGGTATCGAACTGTTGCAAGTAATTCTTACCAAGAATGTGATCGTAAAGTTGTCAGCAACAGGGAAGTGGTTAGTGCCATCAGCCAGCTTGAGCAGCGACCGGCAGCCAGTGCTGGAAGGACAGTGCTGCACTTGCATGCTAGTATCGAACTGTTGTGCGTCTGTCTTTATTACTGCGTCGAGGTTGCTTCCTGTGAGGTAAAAGGATGTTATTTGTTAGTATTAATTTATTTAAAGAAGTGTGCTGGACCGGATTTCAAAGAAATTTAGCAACAAAGTAGACCATGACCAGAGGGGCAATTCTCGTAATTTTTAAGAACGTTCGCAGTCTGATCTCAGTCTCAATCTGTCAAAAATACTTCAAATTTCCCAACATTTTGACAAGTTTTTGACATTTTTTTTTGTCGCCGAGATGAGACTGCGACTAGATTTTGAACGTTTTAAATTACGAGAATTGGCCTTCTGGGTTAGGTTAAATAATACTTTTTAACCCGGCAGTACTTTCCTAATAAGCTACTCGTATTATCTCACATAGCCTTGGCACTGTTTTATCCTACCTGGGTGGACGGGCTGATAATAATGCACCATGAACATATAGTCTCCAGGAGCTGGCATCTTGGACTCGATCTTCAGAGGTTCTACGTCAGCAGTCAAGTAGACCACCACGGTAGAATTGTCAAGAGTTGGAAGTCGAATGTCACGGTCGCCACCGGTACCGGATTCTGCTTCCACCTGCCAAGTAAATGGTTTTAAGATATTAATGAATTTATGTTTAGCAAAATTAGATTCAGCTCTGAGCTTCCTATAGAAAGTGTGTTACTATGGTAATAGGCCCGCCCAATGTTACTTAGACATAACTGGCGTTATGTGGCTGTAGTATAAGTATGTAGCGGTATCTACAACGCCACATGCGAACAACGCGTCGTACTGACGTCACGAAATCCTGCATCTCGCAAGCAGAGTTTACCGCGCAACTAGCATATATATACAACAGCCCGACATGAATCATTGGGCAGTTGCCCGCCAGACACAACACCCGTCTGGTCGGAGGAGCCTCCCTTTTCTATGGAGTATGAGTGAACTTTACACCCTGTTCCTCATACCTCTATAAGTACAACTCGCAAGCGTGAATCAGAGCCTTCCTCGCACGTCCCGCCCCCCGCTCAACAACGACAACGCTCTGGCCATCGTTGCCTCAGTATCGGGGCATGCGCCAGATGACTCGGAGACTCAAACTCTTAGTTGTAATTTACCTTCTTAGAATCAACAGCAGCTGTGAAGACTGCGGGCGCGCACTTCCCGTCGCGTCTCAAGCAGTACGGACGAGGGGTGATGTAGTCCAGGTGCCAGTCCGACTCAGGGACCGCTACAATTGACTTGATACCCACTAAAGTATCGCGGTTACCCTGTGACAGAAAGAATACGTTAGATTATCAATAGATAAAACAGTATGATATTATTTCTAATGGCGGATGTGAACGTGACATTGATTGAAAAATACATTGTAACGAACATGCCGTCCAAATACAATGCCGACCCGAAGCAATTACTACACTCGTAATCGGCTTTCATTCGGCACGTACCGATCGGGAAACTCTGTTCGACATCTACTCTCTCTGAATCATGATCAGTTCGGCTCGGCATAAATCAAGCGAATTGTTCCCGAACATTTATATCAAAACAGGTACTATCTGATTTTGCCGCACAGCTGTGCTGCATCATGCCGACCCGGAAAAATTTCTAGCGCATCAAATGCCTCTACTATTTACACCTAAACTCGTATCACGCACATGAATCGAAGCACTGTCCCTGTGTTGCAATTAAAAAAAAAAAAAAATAGAAACTTACCGTCAAATAAATGATATTATTCGCATCTTGGACATTGAACACTTGTATCTTCGACAGATCATCGACCACCGCTTGCCGGCACGCCGCCGTATACGGACAGTCATTCAGGTTCACAATAGCATCCGTTTCCGGTTGATCGCCGGACTGAAACCGGACGGTAACCGGTCCACGTTTGACGAACGAGTAGCTGGAGTTGTAGGCTTGAATTTCGTTGGAACTGTCGACAGTCCTGTTGATGGGTGTGACGTACTCTATGATGAGGATGTAAGCTCCGGGAGGGTCTATCTTCATGTTGTACTGAATCTCGTCATGCGTCAAGATCGGGATGGAATCAGCTGATGCTTGAAGCTCGTTTAGTTGCTGTGAAAGAGTAAGTTAACTTTAGCTATAGTCCGCGCGGAACTAGTTGACCGCGCCTTAGATATGTGAGCGGTGGGAGTGAGCCACCCCCACCTCAGCGGACAACTAGTTCCGCCCGGACTATAGTAATGGTTCATCTATAGATAGTATAAAATTAAGCCGTTTTCGTGTTTGTCTGTGTGACCCCTTTGTTATTGTAAAAAACCAAATACATAAGTATTTTATTTATTTATTTATTTATTGGTTCACCAACAATTATTTACACTGGTATTATGCTAAAGGTAACATGTAATAAATTAAGTACAACGGTGTAACAATCACTTATAGGTAAACTCAGCATGCATGCATGCATTTTGTTGCGGTGTTCACCATAATATAGAGAATTTATTACGGCAGGCTTATGTGTATAACAAATCCTATTAAAGAAATCTTAAAAAAAAAGAAGAGAGTTTTTTTTAAGAAATCTCGATGTTGTGTCAGTCAAGTCGGTTATTACTGTGATAATAAAAATATGTTTCGATATTCATGCAATCACTTTTCCGTACTATACGGTACGGTCTGAGATCGAGGACGGTTTTTTAATACGATCTCACCTCAATTTAAATTATTGGCTTCAGTTAGATACAATCTACTCATAGAGTAAGATCTTATAGGTATCTGTATAGGTATGTAGAAGAAAAACACCGCTTTTAATATTTAATGCAAACTTCAAACGCAATTTCTTCTGACTAGTTCTTGAAGAAATATATTTTTTTTAAATCATAATTGTAAATTTTTTATACTAAAAATATAGACAATTAAAACAATTTTTATGGAAATTTAGTTTATTATTTGAAATACAGATTATTTTTCGTAGAATTGTAATTTGAATAAACTCATGTTTGTTTGTTAAATACAACATTTTTTTCTGTTAATTTTGTGTTGATTTTTCGGTAATCAATTTTAACACAGCTTAGTTAGTATCACATTCAACCATAGATCGTTGGAAGTTAATTTGTTTTCGGAAGCTTTATTATTTCCCAAAATATAATATTGCACGCGAAATTTAATAAAATCAAATAATAATAATTACTAGGGAAATGTTGACTACAGCTGAAACATCACTTTGATAATGACATTTTATTGTTCACATTTTTGATCTCAAATCCATTTCACCGTTTATATGAGCATATGCTCAGAATATATATTCTATCTCGCGTCCAACGACTCACTGATGGGCAAAAGCCTCCTCTCTTGATATCAAGACTTTTCACCAGTGATACGCGAATACGATGCTATAAACTATTTGATTATTCCTGGCCACTTTGTTTGCCTGGGGCCTAAACTAGTTTTTTTGTTCTGGTACAATTTTGTTCCCTTTTCAATGAGTACAACTCAGGAATGATGAATAGCCCCAGTTGCTAATTTAATAAATTCGTTATTTTTACAGGAAAGTGCGGGCTGCGGTGACAGGTTCGAAGGTGCGGCGCAATCTCTCGCCCAAATTCGGTGATTACAGTTTTTTTATCGAATGTGGGCGCAAATTTTGCGCTATCGAGCGTCACCAGCATACCCATCCTAGCCTTTTCCCAACTCTAGCATCTTAATTAGGGATGTAGCAGTGTAGGTACACGTTGGTTATCGATTCTAATAAGTATTCTTATCTCCTTTTCCAAACTATGTTGGGGTCAGCTTCCAGTCTAACCGTATGCTGATCACCAGCATGCCCAAGTGCATAATATTGGAAAAGTGGTATTGGAATTTTGACGCTTCATTTCATTATCTCTACTCTACCTACATATTACCAACCTAAAAGGATAAAACGAAGCCGAACGAGCTTAATGTTGGCACTACTGCGTCTGTCATTTGATTTTGACAACCATCGAGCCGTCATTTGATTGTGACAGTCACTAAACCCGTCAATCGAGTTTGACATTTCATAAACGTAAACAACTTTTTTAAGATTTTTGTGTCAACTTTTAAAAGCTTGTCTATCCTTTCGTAGAAAACAGGCTTAGGTATGGTGAAATGTGTGACTCACCTCTACGTCATCAATATACCCGCTGACTGAAGTGCTAAGGCCGCTGACGTCGGCAGTCGGCCTGCCGAACAGACTGGGGTACGCAAAGTGTCGGCAGAGTTTCCTGTCCCCGATGACACAAGGCTTATCGACCAGCTTGGTTAGAACAGTGGCCTCGTAGTACGCTTCGGGGATGAGTACGAAGTAGTCCTGGATGAGAAATAGGCATATGAGTTTATAACAAAAACCATATTGGTTTAGGCTTATTTGCCAACCGCTCCTGTAAGGGCTTATTTATAGAATTGAAGATGCTCTTTAGAACATACTCTCATCTCACATAACAAACTCCCGCGCTCATCTATTGCCAGGTAAAACACCCCATTTCAAAAACTTTTTTTTTCAGTTATTGACCACATGCATATTATACTAAATACAACGTGTAACGTTAAACGCGCAAAACCTGAAAATAGTTTGTTCATAATTGACTACTGAGTCGATTTCAGTAACTTTTAATATATTTAGGTATTTTTTTCAAAAATTATGTATTTTGCCATACTATCTGCCGATTGAGCCAAAGAAAATTTTCTTTGGCTCAATCGGCGGATAGTATGGCAAAATACATAATTCTTATTTTAAGACAGTAAGACTCAATTTTGAATGCATAAAGTAATGCTAAGATCAACAAGATTTCTATACATATAATAAAACAGTAAAAAAACTGTGTCTGTACATTGAATATATTAAAAAAAAAAAATTTGAGGGGGGTTTAGAAACAGTAATAGAGCACGAATCCAAAAAAAAAAATGTGTCTGTTTGTCTGTTTGTTTGTACACGCTAATCTTCAGAACTACTGGACGGATTTGAATGATTTTTTTTTGTTGTATAGATATTGAGTCTGGGCAACATATAGGCTATACTTTATTTTGGAAAATGGAACACCTGATGCAGAACCGCAACAGACCAGCTAAAGTATAAGAGATACAATAATAGTACCATAGCAAAAATTGTTCCACGTGATGAGCATTTTCTGTTGAGAGAATAAATTTGAAGATCTGGAACACCTGATGTGGAACTCCAAAAGCCCAGCTACACTATAACATATATAGGAATGACGCTTTAGCAAAAGTTGTTCAATCTGATGAGCACTTTCTGTTGACCTATAAAAATCGAAAATCTGGAACACCTGTTGTGGAACTCCAAGAGCCCAGCTCCACCATAACACATATAGGAATGACGTTTTAGCAAAAGTTGTTCAATCTGATGAGAACTCTCTGTTGACTTATAAAAATTGAAGATCTGGAACACCTGATGTGGAACTCCAAGAGCCCAGCTACACTATAACATATATAGGAATGACGTTTTAGCAACAGTTCTTCAATCTGATGAGCACTCTCTGTTGACTTAAAAAAATCGAAGATCTGGAACACCTTTTGTGGAACTCCAAGAGCCCAGCTACACCAAAACACATATAGGAATGACGTCTTAGCAAAAGTTGTTCGATCTGATGGGCATTTCCTATTGACTTATAAAAATCGAAGATCAGGAACATCTGATGTGGAAAGCAAAGCTATCACTAATTTCACTGTATAATTATAAAATAACATAAGCTGGGAGTACCTCCACGCGGTGAAGGCGGTAACAGTTTAGGACTGATTTTCGGTGACGATGGTATATCATTGAAAAGTTGACTCTACTGGCCGAAACTCCCATTTATTTTTTTACTTTATCAATAAATATGCCTTCGGGCTTATGTTATTTGAGTGTTTAATTTCCTTTGCTATTTATCTTCGTGACACGATAGCCTACCCGGTAACTCAGGGGAGCAGTCACTTAGATTTTAATTGATCAGGTATGTTCACAAAAAAACTATAACCATGCCTAGAAAGAGATCAAATCTTTCCCAATGTTCCAAAGGAGCTAAAAGATTGAGGATCATAAGATCCCAAGAATCTACCGAAGAGCGTCAGGAGAGACTTGATGCTGTTCGAGAACATCAGGCTGCAACTCGCTCCGTGGAAACCTCTTCGGATCGCGAAGCACGCCTGCGTTCTCAGCGTATCTACGCATCGACTTCTAGGTCTCTTAGAGACAAGTGGGGACGTTCCCCACTTGCGTGATGCGTGACTGACCGCTGATCGTGAACGTCACGCATTGTCTCGCGAGTCGGAGACGTTTACGAATAGAGAATTGCGCTTGAATTCTCAGCGTATCTACGCATCTGCTTCGAGGTCTCTACAGACAAGTGCGGAACGTGATGCGCGACTGTCCGCTGATCGTGAGCGACATGCATTGTCTCCCGAATCGGAAACGTTTACCGATACAGAATCACGCTTGAGTTCTTAGCGTATTCGCACATCTACTAACAGGTCTTTTGAAACGAGTGGTGAACGTGATGCGCGACTAACTGGTGATCGAGATTATCATACATTATCCCGAACAAGCACACAACAAAATATTCATAATCAGTTAGAAAGTGACAGAGAAAGAATTGCTGGAGTACGGCATGAAGAGACAGAAGAAGAGCGCAACGAAGTTTGAATTCTGATCGACTTCGACATTCTCTGAACAGAATGTCGATATCATCTGAAGAATCGGATGTGTCTCAAAATATAGCCGTAGGGCGTGGCGACCTTCCTTGGGTTGATAAGGAACGGAGTGCATTTACGTATACTCCTATGATTGACTAAGCCACATATTCCGCCATCGGAGGTATGGTTCAAAATTGTACTTTTTATGAAGCTGTTAAATGGCAAAAAGAAACAAACGGTATGTGTTGCTCAGGTGAAAAAGTACATATTGAAATGGTACAAATTCCTCCAGAAATATTAAGATCACTGCTAATTGGTGACCATCCACAGTCAAAACATTTCTTGGACAACATCCGTTCATACAATAATGCCTTTCAAATGACATCTTTTGGTGCGAAACAGATTTCAGAAGGCCCATTTATGCCAACATTCAAAGTGCAAGGCCAAGTTTACCACCTTATTGGTTCATTATTGTCTGAAAATGACCCCAAGTTTCTCCAAATATATTTCGTATCCATTTATCAAGATCAGGCAAATATTAGAAACCAAAACTTTCCGCAATTGAACAAATAGTCTGATTTCACTGCTTCAAAATATATTGAATGAAGTAAATTCCTACGTACACAGTTTTAAATCTGCCTTTGAATCTATATAGGTATATATAAAAATGGTGCCATAGCAAAAATTATTCCCCGTGAAGAGCATTTTCTGCTGTGAGAATAATTTTGAAGATCTGGAACACCTGTTGTGGAACTCCAAAGCCCAGCGACACAAATAGGAATAATATAGGAATGACGTCTTAGCAAAAGTTGTTTAGTCTGATGGGAATTTTCTGTTGACTTACAAAAATGAAAGGTCTGGAACGTCTCGAATCGTCTCGCGCATCCCATTGTTTTCCCGTCCCCGGGCTCTTAGAATTCGACATCAGACGTTTCAGATCTTCGATTTTGACGACCCCGTTGTCGCTGGCATAAGCAACAGGATCTGCGTACGAAGTCGCGGGCAGAAGCTAGTTTTCTTAATAAAATAGCTTAAAAAAAAATAGTTTTGGTCATTGTATTATGCTTTTAATTCAATGCTCTAATTGGGATGTATGAGGTTTTGCGCATTTAACGTTACACGTTGTATACTTTGAGTAGGATACTTATAACCTTCATGGATATAACATTTATATAAAAATCTGCATAAAAAGCTAAACATACTGGATTTAAATAGATATACGTTAAAGAAAGAAATAAGTCAATGGCTATTAAAACAGGACTATGTGGCAACAGAGAATCTGTTAACTTACATCTCTTAATTTAATGTCATATATATACTCAAAGATCTCATCTCGCACCTTATATCCATCTATTATTATATATTTATTACATTCACGGAATCACTTGCCCCCCCCCCCCCTCACACACACACACCCACCCACACCCCACACACACACCCACACCCCACACACACACCCATACACACCACACACACACATACATACGTACTCATGCATGTCTGCTGTCTTTCTCACTTATCTTGTTACTTAGAATTAGTTTTTGTTATTATTTTATTTGTTTTTTTTTAGTACAAATCATTGACACTGTCTTCTCCTGTTCATGGTTGTAAATAGAAACAGAATCCACTTGGCTGAACCCTATCTTTTAAGATACAGGCTAGTCCTAGTTTAAACGATAGAGTCTACTATTGCATAAAAAATTAAATGATATTTTCAAACAATGTTTACAGTGCAAAGTGCTATGTTTTTGTGAAATAAATACTTTTTATTATTATTATTATTATTTATATTGACTTTTTTTACTGTCCACAGAGTACAGTTAAAACTACTCACAATCATGACTTCCTTGTTGGTTTTGATGGTGATCATCCAGTTTCCAGGGTTCATGACGAAGGGAGACGGCGCCACGCCCTTTTCTCCGGCGACTGTCACCAGCTGGGGTTTGTTCGTCGGTCGAAGGGCCACGTTGAACCTGGATCATTGGCAGCTCAGCTTTTAGGAACTTGTGGAGTTCATACATAAGTACGGCTGATTTCTCCAACGCCAGATAACTTTATCGGAGGAATAATTTTGAATTTTTGGCAGTTTTTTCATACAAAAAAGACGTCAATTATATTCCACGAATAAAAAATATCGGTCGATTGAAAAATCCTTAATACTCTAAAGGTACTTGTTTCCACCTATACATACGTTGTTAACCTTTTTACCGCCTACGTCGGATTCATCCGACAAATATTTTCGTGCCCGTTTTGCCAGGGTCGTATATTTACGACCAAATACCACAGCTCGTTTACTCTGTTTTTTTTTATTAATTACGCTATATTCTATCAAGTTATTCGAAAAACAAAAAAAAAATCGAATCACTATGCCCGGCGCTGTGGACACGACAACTGATACAAAGTCGGGCGGTTAAAGGGTTAATAATATTAATATGACGCCTAAGTTTAAAAAAATGTTTGGCCCATATACCAATTGTATAAGCAATAGTAATCTTCAAGATATTTATAGTTAGTACACACAATGACATATCAAGTTATACATTTCCAGTTTTAGCTGACCTAGTATTGTATAGACTTTTCGTACAATGAGAAGTCGGTTTATACTGGAAATGTATAGCTTGACATAGGTAGTGCAATCCACGAAGACGCGCCCCACTCTTCTTCCGAATCGTTAGTAATTATCGTTAGTTAATTCCAGTAGTGTTTTAGTTTTTTCTATACACACTAATTACCCACAAATAATAATTTGTGAAAACTAAAACACTAGTGGAATGTTGCAGACTTGTACTATAAGCATTAGGAAAAAGAGTGGGGCGCGTCTTCGTGGATTGCACTATCTATATGTGGGCGTGAGTAAAATATTGTTGATATGTTATGAAATCGGTTGTTATAGTATCCAGGGCAAGTGTTTCCAAGGATCGAGGATAATGTCGTAAGGAGAGTTTAGAGTATGATTGTCTATGGCTATAAGAGTAGGGAAAGACCAAAAAAATTATAGATGGACTGTGCGAAAGATGATATGGCTAGAAAGGGAGTGATTACTAAAATGGCGACTAAGGGACTAATCACACTTATTCAGCTATGTTCAGCTTTTGTCCATAGAAAACAACGATTTTGTATGAAGTCCGTTCAGCTTTCCGCGGCTGAACGGATGCGTACGCATCTCATACAAAATCGTTGTTTTCTATGGACAAAAGCTGAACAGAGATGAATAAGTGTGATTAGTCCCTAATAGAGAAGTATGGAAGAAAAAGACATGTTGCACCGACCACAAATAAATTATTGAGATAAGGGCGAGAGAATGAGGACGTAACTACAGAATGAGGACGTAACTACAGAATGATGACGTAACTACAGAATAAGGACGTAACTACAGAATGAGGACGTAACTACAGAATGAGGACGTAACTACAGAATGAGGACGTAACTACAGAATGCTGGCTACTTACTTCTGCTGTATATCGACGACGCTGTCCGGTGTGATCACGATGCTGGCGATGACGGGGTCTTGCAGAGGGTTCGCGTACTTCAGCACCATGCGGTACAGAGACGACTTGGGTATCATCACTCTGTTTGTGACTTCGTTCTAGAAGAGAAAACCATCCATACTAATTCCATATTTCATATCTATACAACGTGTGACGTTCAATACGCAAAACCATAAAATAGTTTGTTCATAATTGACTACTGAATCAATTTTGGTAACTTTTAATAAAGGTTTTTTTTCAAATTGAGCCAAAGAAAATTAAGTCTTATTTTAAGGTGATAAGACTAAATTTTGAATGCTTAGCTTTAAAAAATATAGTTTTAGTTATTGTATTATGCTTTGAATTCAATGCTCTAATTGGGGTGTATGAGGTGTATGGGTGTATGTGTATGAGGTTTTGCGCATTTAATGTTACACGTTGTAAGTTGAGTTGAGTTGAGTTTTTTTTAGTTTTGTTGAGTCAACAGATTTCGGTAAGTGCATCTTTTTAGTCAATCCAAGCCTAAGTAGTTTGAAATACTGGTTTATAAAGTTCTACAGCAGTTATTTCGTTACGAAAAAGGGATGACTCTACACATAAACCATAAGCTCCATCTTTCCATTTCAACCGAAAAATGAAGGATAAAAAAATAATTAAAATAATAAGTAAGTAAGTTAATTAGTAAATAGTTTGTCTCTGCATCACCCAAAGGTTGACTGGTAGAAAATGCCTATGGCATTAAGTCCGCCTCTGTACATTTATGTGTTTATATAAATAATTATTAAATAAATAATTCCAAAAATCTATTGAACGCATACCTGCAGCATGGAGAACACGACATATCCCTTCCAAGAGAATCCAGGGAACACTTCTTCGGAGTTTCTGTACCTCACAGGCCCGGACTGGGTATAGCCTTCCTCAATCTCGTATTGGAACTGATGGAGTGTTGGGAAGTAGTGCGCGCGTATGGGTCGGTCGCAGCGCCGGCCTTCGACGCGCGAGTGACAGCGGCACTGTCCAGTCGTCTTGTCACAGTTGTTGTCTATAGAGCCGCCGATGTCACAGTCGCATTCTGGAAGGGGAGGTACAGTAATAGTCATTTTGTACGTTATGATTGCTTTCTTCCTTTTTTTGAGTTAGAAATAAATTCTTTATTTATTATACAACGTGTTTTTTTTTTATATCTCATAACTAAGGGGGTCATTGTACTCATCATTATGAACAACTTTTACTATGGGACCAAACCCGAAATCGCGAAAAGAAAATCTAGTGTTCCCTACATTTATGTTCGCATAACTCGTCAAAATGTAGGGAACATCAGATTTTTTTTTTCGCGATTTCGGGTTTAAACCCATAGTAAAAGTTGTTCATAATGATGAGTACAATGACCCCCTAGAGTTATGGGATATAAAAAAAAACACGTTGTATTATTAATAAATTGTAAGTTTCGAAATAAGGTTGATGCGACTAACTTTTACTTATAAACAGAAGTACCAATTTCTACATTTATACCTTCAAAAATGAAACCTTCAATCATACGGCGACGGTATTTCAAAATTGTAATTTTTTTATTCTACTTTTTTTATAATAACCGATGAAAATTTCATCACAATCATGTACCATCTCTTATGAGACGTATCTGTTGCAGTCAACTGGTTTAATTAGCCCTAGCTTTTTAACTAAACGGCGGCCGTTCGACTAACGGCCTGAATGATATTCAATTATAGTTTAGGTTGGAACTGTAACCAAACATGCGCGAGCCAAATTGGTCGCAGTAACTAAGCCAGGACACCCCGACCAAATGCGTTAGGTTGGTGGAGGCCAGCAGGCAACGGGTGCGGGGGCTTGCCTGTATTGCACAGGCCTTCACCAGTGTCGGACGGGAGTGGCCAGGTGTTCCCGGCCACTCCCGTAGCCCCCCAGCCTAGGGGGCATGCGGGGCCCGCCAGCTCGGCGGGCATGCGCCGGGTGGGTTGTGGAAGTAAAGGCTGAGCCGGTTTCCCATGGCCCCCCCATCACGGCGATGTGTGAACACCGCTGAGTTTTAGTGGGTATACTGTCATCCTAACAGGAGTCCCACATACCCCACGAGCGGGGATGCGTAATGCATTTCTCAGCCAAAAAAAAAAGGTTAGAACTGTGATCGCACACAACCGCGTGCGAGCTGAGAGAGCGAAGCCGAGGCGAGCACTACTTCCATAGACCAGGCGGTTAACTAAACTAATTTAACCAGTTGGCTGCGACATATTCATGGTAACATGTTGGAACCTTGTTTATCTATCTCGCAAATCCAGTTAGGGATGGAAATACACCAACTTCAATTTCGATATTACTAATGCCCAAATTCAGAGGTCAACTCCTACATAGGCGCGGGCCTGCGGGCGGAGAGTACTGGGTAACTCTCCGTCCGATCAGCACCAGCACAGGCCCGTGCCGGACGATTCGTATGTGTTCCACGCGCGCCTCAAAGAGATGTCAGCAATAAGGAAGGGGCCCGTAAGGATTGTCCGAAAGGGTTACCGCTGCCCCGGAACATAAAGGGCTAAGGAAGGAACACAGGTGGGTTTTAGTCTGTAAGAGTCTGACACTCCCTCCTGCTCCACCCTGAGCGGGACCCCATTTGATGATTTCCCGTCCAAAAACAAAAAAGATTGACATATTAGGTACATACCAGTACATCCAAATACATTGTTAGTATCCAGCTTATAGAATCCATCCTGACACTGGTTACACTGTCGGTCTCCTACGTTCATCTTACAGGTACATTGTCCGGAGCGAGTGTTGCAGGCTCCCAGACCTCCTAGAGTACCCGCTAGGTGGCAGTTGCAATCTGTTGGGAAGAAACAGTATGAGAAAGATAGTCAGGAATAGTACATTACTGGACGAACGTGTCAATGTGGGCCAAGGCTAAGCCGAGGCACACATACAGTCCATCAATGCCTAGTTGTGGCTAAGGCTTGTATTGTAGTTATCTCAAATAATGCGCGGAAATTAAAACTAAGTAGTACCTAGGCAGAACTTTTTATGTGAAAATACAATTACTTTTCAAAATCAATGACGAACAACGAACATCAATGATTTTTCCCACGTTAAAGTGTTAATTTGTTTTTTTTTTTTTCAATAAACAGCATTCTATTTGCAAGCCAGTTCGAAATTGTAAAACCTTTGATAAGTTCCCTTCTTGGTTGCCATGTTTCCGAGTAAAAGATCGTTCCATTTTTAAATTACACACAGATATGAGTTTACTAGGTAATTTATTTGGCCGCTAAACCACGACAGATATGGTTTTTCATACTTTTGCCGGCCGCTGCTCGCATGTATTTGGCCAGTACAGCAATTTCGATTTATATCGAAGAAGGTTGTCAAAATAATGCTCAAATTTACAAGCATGTTTGAGAAAAGATAATAAATTTTGTAGGGTGCACTATGTAGGGTGCTTCCCTAACATAAGTAATGTCAATGCAGATGTAAAATGTCAAAGGACATGTCTGGTGGAGCAATGGGCGATTGTCTAGGTAGTCAAAGAAAATGTTCAGTAATGATTCTTATATTAATATAATCGTCGTATTTTATAGTTTATCAATTAATAAGTTTCAGGAATCAGGATCTTGCGAAAACTGGTCAAAATAAGGTTTACACGCTGGGCATTTTCTTAGTTTTTTTTAGTATAACGCCATCTGTGAACGAAATAACGAATACAGGTACTAATTGGTGGTATGCCTTTGTAAGGTTTAATGAAACATTTAATATTTTGTTGGTCGGAGAATTCTTCAGTTTTTTTGAATATTTCTATTTCTGTAACAAAAATGTAAAAACCTACTGTTTATCTATTAAATACTGAGTGCTAACTTTTTTTTTTCATTTCATCACAAAGCATTCATATTCTTTATTGTACACATAAATGCACATAATATGGTATTGGTATCATCTTTAATTCCGTATTATGATTTCTATCTTCAATACCCTTACCTAATATTATTTTATTTTTAGCTACTTGTTAATAGGTACTGAATTGGGATTATAATAAATAAAACTATGTATGTATTTATTGTAAAACAAATTATTTTATTGTAGATACATACATAAATAAAATGATAAAAAAACATTAAGCATCTTCTAGAGACACCAAAACATTGTCCAAAAATGTCGTTGTTGCTACTGGTGATAATGGAGGTGGTAGTGGTAGCGGTGGCGGTGTTGGTGGGACTGGGACGGCCTGTGGTAGTGGCGGTGTTGGTGGAAGAGACTGTGTTGGCGGCGGAGTAATTGATCCATGTTCCACTGATGGAACAATATCCTCTTGTAAGTCTCTTGAAGAGTCATGAATCAGGCGTCGATTCGCTCGAACCCAACAGGCTTGACATGCATAAATTGTTGCCATATCCTGAAAATATTATTACATTTTATTACATGACATGATATAACTGGCGAAATGTGGGGTGTACTACTGGTTCACCCCCCCAAATCCTTTTCTTGAGAGTTGTTTCCATTGCTCGTCTTTCCAGTTTTGACAGATCTGTCCAATTGATTTTACCATTTTCTTTCAAAGATCTTTCCTATTTATAAAATAAATAAAAATAATTTACCTGATAATTAATATCATTGGAAATAAGGGGTACTATATGGTTGTCCACTGCAACGGTATAGAAACGTCTGCGTCTTGGATTTCTGAGTCCGACTGAGATACCACAACCACGGCAGACCATTGTATGACCTGGTAATCTCTCATTGTCAGTAGCTTCGGTATTTATAAATTATAACAATTGTGACAAGCGTATCCATCTAATGGGATCTGGAACAATAAAAAATATCATTGTATTTTTCAAATTATAACACAACTGCTTCGATCACATCGAAGCACAACTGCTTAATGTGCTGACTTTACTGCATGGCGATTGCCGTAGTTTAAAGGCGTACCTGATTTGCTAACCATCGAGCAAGTCTCACTTGCAGGGGTAACGCCAGCTTTGACACGATATGTCTGCGATTCCGCAGCACAGCGATGCCATAATTGATGCACCTCAGCACCAAATTGAAAGGAAAAGCAGAATCCTATATGAATAGTAACAGTAATCGTGTCTAAATGATGTCAGTCCGTGTAGAATAGCAATGGTCGGTAAAAGAAAATATCAAGAACACAAAATAATTGCACAGTAAGCAAGGAACGCATGCAAGCTTATAACCTCAGTATATTCAATGTACTCTGTGCTTATAACTTGGAACTGCAATGCAAGCAAAGCAAGCAAAAAATAACTGGTAATATGTCAATGTCATGTCAAAAAATTGATAAATACTTACCTTCATGTTAGGAAGTGGGTATTCAAAGTTGATGTGTACAGAAGACTATTTTAGTAATATTGTCGTATTTTATACGCAAATACGTTAATATATTCCTTTGGTCTAAAATAAGAGGCTTATAGTTATTGTTCACATTCTATAAGGTAAGTAATTACGGGTAAAATGGAACGTCAAACACATTTTAGTACTTCCCGTTAAAAAGGGCAAAGCGGAAGCCACGATTGAGTACTGTTTTTTTGAAAATTATGTTACGCAAGTAATACTGAATTAATAAATCCATAGTAATTTAAATCTAAATGTTTAAATCTTATTGTAAAATCTTAAATCATGAACATTTATCGATACCAGAATTACCAGAGGGCAGAAACTGGACATCTCCTTTAAACTTAAATGCAGCAAATGTCAGTGAATGCTCAACGGGATGAATCTAAATAAAAATGCAAGTTGTCCGACTCAAACCACGTCTAATTGAACACTAAAATGTAATGTACATAAAATGCATAGAACAATGCAATATGTCAGTGTCAATGCACTGCCAAATGTAGGTCGCGTCCAAAGTGCAAATACGCCAGCCTACTGGCTAACTTATTGTAATAAATATTTTTTAGAACCCATGTACAGAGGCCAGCACATCAAGCTACCCCAATCTGTCAGATTTTCCCAATTGAATATGAACCTTATTCCTTTGAGCTAAAGTTGAAAATCTATCAAAGAAATTTGACAGATTGGGGTAGGTTGACCTGCTGGCGTCTGTACGTACACCGTACAAATTTATTCTGCAAAGGCTATAATACTGAGAAAATAAGTGCGTTTGGTCACTTTAATCTTTAATCAACAAACTACATTAATTTTGTTTTGCTTTACGTAACGTTATGCTTGAGTTTGTCCAAAGGCCACCCTTTCAGGGAAATACAAGTGGTGTCAGGCCATTTGTACACGGCACAGTTTCTTTACGGTACGGCGGGGCGTATAAACCGCGCAGCAGAAAAAGTCTGTACAAAGGGCGAAAAAAACCTTGAATACAAAACCAGTTATTACGAACAATATATTTACCTTCACATCCAAATGGATTGTACTCCTGCAGGTTCCAAAATAGAGGCATACAGTCGTTACAAATGCGACCTTGGACTCGGTCCTTGCACTGACATAGTTCACCAGCCGGAACCGAACCGCAACCTGTACGAAAAAGGAAGGTTTAATCGTGACCCCAACTTATATAATGGATCAACGTATGCACCTTACAACAACGAACAATACACCTAATTGTGCGACAAAAAGTGACGGGCAATTCTCGTAATTTTAAGAACGTTCACAGTCTGATCTCATTCTCAATCTGTCAAAAATACCTCTAATTTCCCTACATATTGACAAGTTTTTACAAACTTGTTTGTCGCCGAGATGAGACTGCGACTAGATTTTGAACGTTTTAAATTACGAGAATTGTCCTTCAGAGCGTTTTACGGTGTCCTACGTTTGGGCAGTGTCTTCTATTAAAGTTCAGTTTTTTTTTATTATAAGCTTACCAGCAAAACTAGCGATGACACCTCTCGGGTCACAGTTGCACTCCTCGCAAGCAGGATAGTTGTAGTACTGTTCCTTGCATTTGTCACACTTTGTGCCGTCGAAGTTGGGCTGACAGTGACACTGGCCGCTGTCATCACACGTCGAGCCGATGGAGCCGGACACGTCGCAGTAGCACGCTGTTAGTGTTGGATAAACGTTATTGAAATGTTAACATAAATGGCAAAATAGTCCTTATGAGTATGGTGAAATGGGTGACCTGCATCTTTACATTCCGTGACCCCTCCGTGCCTCGGAAAGCACGTTAAGCCGTTGGTCCCGGCTGTCATACGTGGATCTTTGACAGTCGTTACGGGTAGTCAGAAGCCCGAAATCTGACAACCAGTCTTACAAAGGAGTATCGTATTACCCAGTAACTGGGTTGTGGAGGTCAGATAGGCAGTCGCTCTTTGTAAAATACTGTTATTGAGCTGCATCCAGTTAGACTGGAAGCCGACCCCAACATAGTTGGGAGAAGGCTAGGCAGATGATGATGATGAGTATGGTGAAATGAGGAGGGGCTCGTGGCTAAATAATAGCAGCCGCGCGGGTCGATCAAAGGTTAAGCTACGTTTGCCGCGGTCGGTTCGTGAATGGCTGACTATCCATTATACAAGGTATAACATAATTAACGCAAGACTGCATACACCCCAATTAAAGTATTGAGTTAAAAGCATAATACAATTACTAAAACTTTATTTTTTAATGCTTGCTATTTTTATTCTGAAAATTGTGTTGACACTAGCATTACTTTATGCATTTAAAATTGAGTCTTATTGCCTTGAAATAAGATTTAATTTTATTTGGCTTAATGCGTGGTTAGTATGAAAAAATACATAATTTTTTAAAAAATACCTATATTAAAACTTAGTGAAATCGATTCAGTACTCAATTATGAACAAACTACTTTTATTCTGATACACCTTGTATATGGAGACCCCTTCGTGTCTCGGAAAGCACTTTAAGCCGTTGGTCCCGGCTGTTATTCGTATATCTTTGACAGTCGTTACGGGTATAAGCTCAAAAACTCTCACAATCAGTCTTATCAAGGGTATAGTGTTACCCAGTAACTGGGTTTTGGATATCAAATAGACAGTCACTCTATAAAAAACTGGTATTCAGCTGCGTCTATTTAGACTCGAAGCCGAGCGCAACGAAGTTGAGAACAAGCTAGGCAGATTGATTGAATATGGTGAAACGATGATAGACAGTTAATTTTTCCTAAATGTTGAATGTACAGACGCCAGCAGGTCAACCTACCCCAATCTGTCAAATTTCTTTGATAGATTTTCAACTTTAGTACAAAGGAATAAGGTTCATATTCAATTGGGAAAATCTGACAGATTGGGGTAGCTTGATGTGCTGGCCTCTGTACTTAAAGCAGTGAAGTGATTAACTACGTTTAGTCTGCATTCGAATCTTGCTTCAGAGGATAATGTTTGGCGAGAACCTGCGGGGGAATTGCGTAATACATTATCAATGGAAATTTCATTTTGACAGTTCAACAATATTCATTGCGTTATTTAAGTTTTGAGCAAACAAATTTTTCGAACTTATGAAGCAATGGATTAGCAATTTGCTTCAAAATGATTCAGATTTCGATGAATAGTGTGTTACGCAATTAGGGTGCTGGATGAGACTGACATACATAATCAGCCTATAATGATCCCACTGGGACAAAGGCCTCCTCTCTATGAGAGAGAGTGGGCCATAATCAACCACGCGGGCCCAATGCGGGTTGGTAGATGTCACATGTCTTCGAATATTTGGCTCTAGGATATGCCGGTTTCCTCACGATATTTTCCTTCACCGTTTTAAGAGCAATGGTGATGAAATAATTTACACAAAGTAAAGCGCCTGACGGGGTTCGAATCTACGACCTACAACTCGTAAGTCGCGACCGTTACCACTGGGAAACCACTGCTCTCTGACTGACATAGGATCTTGGAAATTAGTAAAAGTAGAGAGAGGCCCCACAGGTGAAGTCATAATGATGATTTTGAAAGGCCACTTACACAAACACTCTGGGTACTTGTAATACCCTGGAGAACACTGGTTACACTGCTTGCCGCCAAAGTTCGCGAGGCAGTTGCACTTGCCGTCGGCGGAGCAACTGGTCGAGGTGGACCCGGTGGAGTCGCAGTTGCAGGGCACGCAGAGACGCTCCCGGCCACGGACTTCCATGTAGAACCTGGAGAATATGAGCAATGTATCTCGATCTCTTTTTGACGTTCAAAGAAATGTTTTATTAGAGCGAGAAAAATTGCTTGTAAGCACTCGCGCTCTTTAGCATCGGCGGGGCGACAGGATTCGAAGAGATATTGTGGGTAGTACTACTTATTTGTTTGGTGACCAATACTCTAACTTAGGTAGCGTGTAACTTTAACATAAACTGCATCAAATATTTGATCTAAAATGTTTTTAGGTCTAACACTAGATGAAAATTGTAATTGGGGAATACACATTGAAAATCTATGTAAAAAAATTAACAGATTTATATACGCACTAAGAGAACTACGCAAAACAGCGAATGAAGAAGCTGTACTCAACGCCTATCACGGCTACGTGGAGTCTGTATCACAGAATACCTAATAGTACTTCGTACAGAATGGCCACTCCCTACCCCGCGCTGACATCAGATACCGCACCTCACCCCGCACACCCGCGACATCATCGGCGGTTCATTAGCTCGGGGCGCTCACAAAGAACCGCAGCACTGTACTGCTGACACGAACACACAATTTTGCGATTTAAAAGTTTTATCTGAGTTTTAATCACGATGGTTCGATATTGTGATGCTTTTCCGAATTTGTATTTACATAAATGTTTGTAAGATATCGCATTTTAATACCATGCGATATAATAACCGATTATTTATAGTTAAGTAGGTCATTTAAACGAAAATATTTTAGTGTAAGCAATGTCTAGCTAAGTACCTTATTTGCATGGGTATTTGCTCTGGGATAGCAACATTTAGTAAAGTGGAACTGATGATGAAGACCACAGATGGCCACCGGGTCTACTCAATAATAAGTATTTCACAGGTTGCGATTCGAATACTTTAATATGCTTGCTAAGCACAATAATTTATGCTCGTCACAATGCGAATGGTGAAATGGAGCTGATGATGGAGTACCAAGAGAACTCCTCAACAATTAACGTCCCTGCATCGGGTAAAGCAATATTTTGTACAATGCGATGAGCAAGTTGACATTAGGCTATTGTAACTTAGATACTTTATAAACAGACCCACTAAAAAGCGAGAAATAAAAACTTTTTAGCATAAAAAACCGACTTCCAAAAAAACACTAAGTACAAAGTGAAAAATAACTTTAATTTCGTAAGTCGCTGGCAATAAACTAAAATACGGATCCAAAGACACCGACTTCCGAAATTAAAGTTATTATTAAAAAGTTTTACATTTATTACTTAACTATTATAATATTATTTTTATTTCATTACGAACCCGACTAATTAGATAAACAATCAAACTAGTCCTTTCTAGTCGCGTCGTCGTCGTTCCCGCCATTTTTTTTACGCTCCGCACGACAACCAACCCTACTAGAGTTTACGCACACATTTGCACGTGTACCAACGTCATTTGGCTATGTAGTAGTAGTAGGTAATTATTTTGCGCGCGTTGTACGGAGTGTCCGGGGTGTGGTCTGTATTGAGGTACGGCCTAATCCTATGGGGTAACTCATCAGACATACATAGAGCTTTCATAGCGCAAAAAATGCGAGCAGTAACTGGGGCGCCTCCATACGAGAGCTGAAGATTAAAAAGCTAAAGGTTTACATTATTGAAATAGCCATATTTGTCAAGAAAAACTCTCACTACTTCTCCACAGTAGCCGAAGACAATAGATTTGCAAAATGGGCTTTTTGTAATAGCATTCTCCACTACAGAAACAGGTACCTTATGTCCATTAAAATATATAACCATATTCCAAAAATAATAAGAGAACTACCATTTAATTTTTACAAAAAATAATTGGCTTCCCCAAAATAATTTTTACACATTAAAATATTTTTTTATTATATGGGTAAATAAATAAATAATATTTTTTTTTATAATAAGGTAGACTTATCTAGTTGTACAATAGAAATGTTGTTATTGTTGTCGTGTTGAACTTATCCATAGATACCAACCAACTTTGTACCTACCATATCCGACGAATAAATGTCTTTGTCTTTGACCATTTATAAAGTATAGAGATAGTGTATCCTCTTACCCATTCAAGCATTGGTCGCATCGAGCTCCTCCGAAGCCAGTCTTGCAGATACACGAGCCAGTGACGTCATCACAAATGCTGGGCTCTGTCCCACTCACGTCGCAGTTGCAGTCTGAGAAACAGAATTAATTCCGTTTGTGAAATTATTCAGGACATAATATGGAGAAATCAATCTGAAAATACGTAAGAGCACCCCAATCGCGTAACAACTTTTTTTCACAATCCGAAGGATTTTGAAGTCCATTGCTTAACTGTTTGAAAAATTCGTTCAGAAGATCTGTATAAACGTAATAATATCAACTCGGAAAGGGATCGTTACCGTATCAACTCGAGTCATTCAGTATTCTTTGTATGCAACGCAACGCCCACTAATCGGAATCGTAACGCAATCGCCTCGCCTCGGGAAAAGTTACGTCTCTCCGTACCCGAGCTTACGTTTCTTCGTCCACCCTTGCCTCTTTCACCCCTCCCACGGCCTGCCTGCAGCACCATCGATCAGCGGTCGGCGAGCCGCAAGCGCGGCGTCGCCTAGCCGTAGCCGAGTCGACGTTTCGGAGCTGTTGATCCGCTTTGGTTACGTGCTTACGTTAGGTTGACGCCTGTTTGACGCCGAGGCGAAAGGCGATACGGTGACGATCTCTTTCCGAGTTGATATGTGTGCTATGATCTTAATACACTAATTTGTAAAAAAAGTGGCGGTTTTAATGTTTCCACTGTCTGTTGTGTTGTGTTTGTTTTATCTTGAGTAAAACTATAGCCCAAGGTCTAGTCTAGAATATGATGGTGGTGCCAGTAAATAGCCACAGGAACCCCACAACTAAACAAGATAGCCCTGATGTGTTTGGCCTTGTTAATTTTGTCTCGACATTAACTATAGCCAATAGTGTAGTCCAGCGTCTGATGAGAAATCCAGAAGATGGCTACAGGAATTCCTCGAATTATCATAACCTGTGTGAATAAAGGTAGTTTAAAAAATACTCACGTTTGCATGTTGGATAGTTGAAGTACCCAGCTTCGCACTGGTTGCACGTCCGTCCGCTATATTTGCTCTTACATGTACAGTTGCCGCTTTTCTTGTCGCACACTGGCGATACTGAACCCACGGAGTTGCACTCGCAATCTGTAGGAAAGAGATAGCATTAATTAAGGACAGTCAAGTTATGTGTTGGGTTTAGGGATGTAAAGCAGTAAAATTACCAAGGTAAAATACGGTAAAAAACGTTTTTTACCGTAAATTTCGGTATTTTACGGTAAAAAACGGTAAGAAACGGTAAAAAACGTAAAAATCGTAGTTTTACGTTCTAAAAACATAAATACGGTAATGAATGAGTGTGTTTGTATGTACCTTACTCTTTCACTATGTATATGAATATGAATTATTCAGTTCAAATATGAATACATACCTAATAATAATAATAATAACCAAGTAGCCAGGATTATTCACCAGCAACTTGCTCTGAAATATAAACTTGTGGATTCTGAGGTACCGTATTACAAGTATGTGCCCGACCCAGTTCTTGAAAATGACCATGTCACGTTATATTGGGATCGATCTATCATTACTGACAGGTCTATTGTCGCCAATAAGCCTGATATAGTGGTGATAGATCGATTAGCGCGCCGCACAATGATTGTTGATGTTACCATTCCACATGACGGGAACCTCGTGAAAGCTGAGAAAGAGAAACAAATTAAATATCTCGACTTAGCACACGAGGTTGTTGACATGTGGAATGTGAGCTCGGCTGTCATTGTGCCGATTGTCGTATCAGCCAATGGCTTGATGGCCGAAAGCCTCGATCAACATCTATCGAGGCTCTCGTTAGGCGGTTGGATCAAGGGCCTGATTCAGAAGGCAGTACTCCTTGATACGGCTCGCATTGTGAGGAGGTTCTTCTCTCTGGAGCCCTAACCACCGGTAGCTTGGACCCTGTTCCCGATACCGGTGGCCTACTATTTTTTATATTTTTAAATGTTTTTATATTTTTTATATTCTAATATTTAAAAATATAATTTATATGTATATATGATGAAATAAAGGTAATAATAATAAAAAAATAATAATAATAAATTAAATATATGAATTATACCACGTCATCGATTTAATAATAGTATGTTATGTGCAAAGGCCAGTAAAAATTAAAATTTTAGTTTTAAGAAAATTACTTGTATTTAGTATTAAACTAACTACAGTTCTCAGAATCAACAATTTAAATAATAAAATTAAACAAATGACAATACAAAAAAAAAGAAAAAGAAAATAAATCTATAATCTATCGCATTTTGCCGTACAACTTGACGGAGCGCACTTGTCAGCAACGTCGCATTTTGATTTTGTAACCCCACGCGCGCGTGATATAAAATAAATTAAAATTTAGAATGTTATGCCACCGGTAATTTTACCGTAAATTACGGTAAAATTACCGTATTTTACCAGCGTTTTCGGTAAAATTACGTAATTTTGCAACCGTAGTTGGGTTTTCACTGGTTCGGGAGGCTTAGGACCAGTCTGGAGGGTCATTGTAAATCAATGGACGTCTTTCCACTCAATGATGATGATGAAGTTATAATTCCAAATAATTAGCTGAATATTCCCACTGCTGGGATACAGACCTCATCTCTTCGAGAGGGAGTGGGCTGTAATCTACCACGCGGGCCTAGTGTAGGTTGATAGATAACACATGTCTTCGAATTTTTGGTTTTAGGACATGCCTGTTTCTTCACGATGTTAACCTTCACCTTTTTGAGAGCAGTGGTGATAAAATAATTTACACCGAGTAAAGCGCCTGGCTGGGTTCGAATCCACAACCTATAACTTGTAAGTTGGGGCCATTACTACTGGGCCACCATTGCTCTCTCTAGTTATAATTTATCATGCACTAACGACCCGCCCCGGCTTCGCACGGGTACAATGCTGATACTAAATACACTACATCATACATATAAACCTTCCTCTTCAATCACTCTATCTATTAAAAAAAACCGTATCAAAATCCGTTGCTTAGTTTAAAAGATTTAAGCATACATAGGGTCAGAGAAAGCGACTTTGTTTTAATGTGCATTTGGATTGAGTGATCTTTTTTTATTTCGTGACAAAATCTGATTGTACATTTAGTCAAAAATAGTCAAAACTGATAGCCCAAAGTAAACAATTTGTCACTCTCAAGGGTCTTCAGTTATTGCCCAAAATGTGGATCACTCAAATCAGACATTTTGCAAAAACGGCTATGAGCTAAATCTCAACAAAAACTTACTCTACTGACTAAATTTATACATCAAAAATTTGTTAACAAATTGTCACAATATTTTTTAAAACCATCAAGCCATTTAAAGCTACTTCCAGGTATCTATGACAGTATCATTGGATCACTCAGTACAGACACCATTTTGTCTGAGAGATCGTTGTAATAAGGCTTAGGTTGACTTTTTCTATACATCTTTTTTTTTAATCCTAAAATGTACGTTCCGAATATATTTGTACAATAAATATCATAACACAAATACCTTTTGTTAAAAAGTTACGACTAATTCAATGTTATTAAATTTGCTGAACTGAGTGATCCTTATTAATACATATAGGTAACTACCTGTTTCGTATTGATTTACACAACTTACGATTAATTTTTGTACAACTTTATGAGTAAAGTTTTACATAAAAATTATTTTCATAGACGGCTTAGTTTACGAGATATTAGATTTTTAATTTTTTAAAGAAATTGAGTGTTGTAGGGTACATATGATTTTAACTTTTAATGTATATATTTAAACGTTTCATATTTTATTGTTATTTGCTGCGTCGCACGAATAAATTACAATTTCGAGCGGCTATTGTTGTTTACATCTTTGGCAAATTTTGAGACGTCGGACCCTAAATAAATACGTTCGGTACTTACATTGTTCTTGCATAAAACAGGAAAACCACTGATACTGTCACTATCACGTAAGCTCACTTATGTGCACTAAATGTCGTACAAAAACAAATGAAATGTGCGACTAAGCAAATAACAATAAAATATGAAACATTTAAATATATACATTAAAAGTTAAAATCATATGTACCCTACAAGGCGTAATTTCTTTAAAAAATTAAAAATCTAATATCTCGTAAACTAAGCCGTCTATGTAAATAATTTTTATGTAAAACTTTAGTCATAAAGTTGTACAAAAATTAATCGTAAGTTGTGTAAATCAATACGAAACAGGTAGTTACCTATAAGTATTCATAAGGATCACTCAGTTCAGCAAATTTGAAAACATTTAATTACTCATAACTTTTTAACACAAGGTATTTGTGTTATGATATTTATTGTACAAATATATTGGGAACATATATTTTAGGATTAAAAAAAGATGTACAGAAAAAGTCAACCTAAACCTTATTACAACGATCTCTCAGACAAAATGGTGTCTGTACTGAGTGATCCAATGATACTGTCTTAAATACCTGGAAGTAGCTTCAAATGGCTTGATGGTTTTAAAAAATATTGTGACAATTTGTTAACAAATTTTTGAGGTATAAATTTAGTCAGTAGAGTAAGTTTTTGTTGAGATTTAGCTCATAGCCGTTTTTGCAAAATGTCTGATTTGAGTGATCCACATTTTGGGCAATAACTGAAGACCCTTGTGAGTGACAAATTTTTTACTTTGGGCTATGAGTTTTGACTATTTTTGACTAAATGTACAATCAGATTTTATCACGAAATAAAAAAAGATCACTCAATCCAAATGCACATTTTGTTTTATACTATGTAGTGATTAATTAAGTATTAACAACCTGTACTGAAACATCATCACACCAGTTACAGCCAATCTTAACATACTACTAATCTCCACAACTCCACAAATTCAGACAATAATTTTCAGCTCAACATTGTTTTTTAAAGGGACTATATGACCTAAAGCACGGTCACTGTCGGACTGCATAGAAAAGAAAGAGAAACGCAATGACACAACGTCGGAAATTTATTGCAAAATATGAAGCAATTATTTATTTACAAAAAATCTATTGTTTGGACTAAAAAATTAAAACATTAGTGCTTTAGTATTAGTATATCGCTTGTAGAATAATCTGAAAAAAATCAGTATGTTAAATACATACATTTATGATTTTTATTGTAAAAAGAAAGTTTTTAGAGGTATCTTGTTGTGGAGGTATTATGTTTTCAACACACTGTCTACCTAGCGTATATCCTGAAGAATGATAAATGATAAATGATTTTATTTCTGTAAGTAGGTTTGTACAAACACTTTTACACGTCAATCATATTTTTTTAAAACGAGATGAGATCGGCGTTTCCTATCTGACTACTCTGAGAAGAAAGGCCGAAACAAACTCAGAGGTCACAGTCTCTTTTAAAGTCCAGACATAATCTTGGTCAGATCATGTGGAGACCATGTAGATTGGTGTCTGAAATGGTCTTTTGAGGAAAGAACCACACAGATTGAGTGGACCCGTCCAGTCAGTGCACGCATTTGTCAGTAATCATGCAGCTCAACTCAAACTTAGGGAGCTCAACGATTTTCTTAAGCCTGGTTGTAGGAACAACGAATTTGTGTTTGTTCCTAGTATTTATATTATGGATATCACTGTATTTTTTAAACAGATTAATATTTTTATGTGCGTACAAAAGATTTTCATAAATATACTGAGAAGGCACAGTCATTATATTAATCTCTTTAAATTTGTCTCTGAGGGAGTGTCTGGGACTTAATTTATAAATTGAACGAACTGCCCTTTTTTGTAAAACAAATATTATCTGAATATCGGCGGCATTTCCCCACAACAGAATACCGTACGACATCACACTATGAAAATAACTAAAGTATACTAAACGGGCTGTCTCTAAATCAGTTAAGTCACGAATTTTTCTAACGGCGTATGCTACGGAGCTAAGCTTTTTTGATAATTTATCTAATATCATATATTATATTTTTTTTTCTAATATCATATATTATATATTTATCGAATATCATATATTTTTCTGATTTTGTTTACTGTAGTCGATCATATAATTTTATTGCTTCTAAACCTTGCGTATTTAGCGTTTAGGTCCTGTAATCATCTTAATAAGTTTACATAACTTTTCTACTCTTTTTTAATTAATAACAAGATTTGAAATCTATTTCTGATGACTCACAGCTATATTGCAACCCCATCCACAGATACTTTGGTACTTACTTTTACATTCTGGTGAATAATATCCATCTGCACAAATCTCACAGGATTTTCCGGCATAGTTGTACTTGCAGGGGCACTGTTGACATCAAAAACATTGATATTATTATTCTCTGGATGTGACAAAGATTGAAAAAGAGTATGTTTTGTCATGTTGACGGGATGAATGAAAACTGACTAACAAAAGGTATTAAACAAGGCAGATGTGAGTGGAAACGCCTCAAGAGGACGCCCTTGGAGGCCATATTGTGACCTTATTGGTGATGTTCTTCAGAATGATCAGGTGGGAAGGTAAGGTGGTACTTGCAACTCAAATGTAAATGAAGCAAAAGGAGTATGTCAGGATCGTAGCTGAGAAGAAGGCATTTGTTTACGAGGTTGTTTCTAGATTTTCACAAACATTGCTTGGATCAAATCTTGATTGTGATAATATAAGATTGAATTGGATAATAGGGAATCAAGACCTGATTTATATTTCTAGACCTAAAACAGGAAATAATTGATTTTCATATCACTTTTTTCTATAGTTTTGTTTACATTTTGTTAATGACCATTTGCATGTGGACAGGGATTGGAGATGAATGTGATATCACTTCAAACGGGATTTTAACTCTGATATTGTTGTTTATTGCTTACAAGTCAAGGCTAAAGGTCACCCAAAGGGCAATAGAGGGGCTTCACTTGGAGTTTTCCTACGTGATTGAATCAGAAATAAAGAAATCTGCAGTAGAACCAAGGTAACTGACATAGCCCGAAGAATTGCCAAACTTCAGTGGCAGTGAGCAGGGAATGTTGCTCGCAGAAGAGATGGCCGATTAGGCTGAAAGGTTCTGGAGTGGCAACAAGCATAGAACTGGTCAAAGTGTGCTTGGGGGAGGCCTATGTCCAACAGTGGACATAGATCTTGATGATTGCTCACAAGCATTCTAATGAACATTAAATAATTCAAAAACATTGTTAGTAAGAAACTCAAGAATATTATCCAAAGTTATTGATGCATCTATATTTTCTATGCACTTTAACAGTTGTAGCCAAACTTCTACTTACCAGGCCATCAACAGGCGTGCACTGCTCTCCATCAGTTCCGTTCAGGTTACAAGTACAAGGCTTGCAGTCAGGGTAGTCGAAGTACCCGTATGCGCAGGAATCGCAGTTGGGAGGGCTGAACTCTACCCGGCACTCACAGCGGCCTGACTCTTCTTCGCAGTTGCCGGTCGAATAGTGTAGGTCGCAGTTGCACGCTAATAATCAGAGAGCGATTTAGAATTCACGGGTCGCAGTTAAAGCTAGATACAATAGAAATAAGGGCTCATATAAGGGCTAAGGGGCCTAGGAAGAAGATAAAAATCCATAACAGTGTTTTGGTTTTAAATACTTACAAAAATTTCAGTAAATTATTAGGTATACATATTTTCATATTTTGATATCTTTATAGAAATCGTTTGTATTTGGTATTTGTTTACCATGTTACCATGACATTTACATTATAGACATTTGTCACAAATAGGGATGCTACGCTAACGTACGGATGTAACGCAAAATCGTAATCGATCGATTTACAGACGAGTCGATTTTGTAAAACAAAAAATAATCTAAAAGGTGGGTTTAACAATTGCAACATCATGAACTGTAATGGAAAATATGTGCTGCAATGATGAACTGTAAGAATGGTTAAATTATCAGGAGCTAGAGATTTAAAATAAATTGTTTTAATGATTTTTATGATATTGATTTTATCTGGAACTGAGTCGTCGAGTGAAAGTCTTAGACTTAGACTTCAAGAGTGTGGCTGTCTCTACGAATGTCGCCAATAAATATGATGCATTCTTTTACAGCATATTGCTCATATTGCGTTCTTTTCGTATTTATTTTAGAAGTAATAATTTTCACAGTGCTTATAAAAAATCTGATGACTATTATGTTAGGCATCAGCTAGTTACATAATATTTATACTCACGCTGGCACACGTCAGTTTCATTCCAGCTCTTGCCATAGGGCCTAAAGAAGGTCGGCACGCATTTGTTACAGTTGATGCCCTGAGTGTTGTGCTGGCAGTTCTTGCATACGCCACCACCTTCGTACCGGCCGTAGATGTCAATGGAAAGCCTCTGTCTATCTATTTCGGGGTCGTACTCGCATTCCGTTGAGTGGCTGTGACAGTTGCAAGCTGCAAGAGGGTAGAAAGAGTTAATTAGTTTTGCGGGAAACAGTCGATCATCATCGTCATCTGCCTAGCCTTTTCCCAACTATGTTGAGGTCGGCTTCCAGTCTAATTGGATGCAGTTGAATACCAGTATTTTACCTACATGGAGCGACTGCCTGTCTGACCTCCACAACCCAGTTACTGGGTAATACGATACCCCTTGGTAAGACTGGTTGTCAGACTTTCGGGCTTCTGACTACCCGTAACGACTGTCGAAGATTCATGAATGTCAGCCGGGACCAACTGCATAATGTGCTTTCCAAGAAAGAAAGATTAAAGATGGTCACCCATCCACAGACCAACCGCGGCAAGCGTAGCTTTAACTTGATCGATCGACCTGTGCGGCTGTTATTATTTGGGGAACAGTCGATGTGCTATGTACATATCCTAAAAATATTTTGGCATATTTCTTCGAGAGAAACTGGGTTATACATTTTTAATATGGCCGGGGAGATAATTAATCTAGAGATGCGCTATGTCGTGAAAATTCTAATCAGCTTACGCTCATTCACGAGATTCAGCAATGGATAAAACTGAATGTCATTGGTGTTCCTTGATAAATCTAATTGCTTTTGGACCCCTCCAACGAGGCCTCTTAGATAGGTATATCAAGATAGTTCAGGTCAACTCACGTTCACAAATAAACCTGTCCCAATGCTGTGAGATCCTCCACTTCTTCTGCTCGAACCCTGGGCAGCATTCCGCGCACTGAGGCCCGCATGTGTTGTGTTGGCACACACACTCCAGTATGTTGGTGTTGGTGGCGGGGTCTGCTGGCTCACACGTGTCGGCGTGACCGTTGCACATGCAGCGACCACCGATACTGATGTCTTTTATGCTGTAGAAGTACTGGTAGGAGAAAATGGTATATTAATTTAATGTCTATTGAAAAACATAATTACCATTCACCGCTATGCGACCGTTCTAGCTTTGAGCTAAAGCTTTTGAGCGTTTCCGTCAAGTTTATAATGGACGTAATGAAAATCTGTCATTTTTCACCAGTATCTGTCATGAAGGTGTCAAAAAACGCTCTGTATTTGGTCATTACGGCCGCATGTGGTTGTCGTCGCGGCTCGTACGCGGTTACCCGCAATGCGGTCAGCCATGCGGTTGCCCGCAATGCGGTCAGCCATGAGGTTGCCCGCAATGCGGTCAGCCATGCGGTTGCGAACTTGCGAATGCGGCCAACCGGGTTGCGGGCAGCCGCATTCGCAACCGCAACGTACGGTTGAAGAACCGTTGCGATTTGCGGTCAAATAATTCCATTTCAAAGACGGAAGTGGAAGAAGTTGCAGAGCTATTTACTACATTTAGGTGTAGTATGAAAGCAAGCATTTTTAAATATATTTCGAAGAACTAAAAAAATATGAAGATAAGTTTTTCGGATTCACTAGGATGAGCATAAACACACTTGAAGATGAACATTTTAAAAACATTTATAACGAAGCAAGACACACAATTTCATTCAATGGCGGGTAGCCGCAAACTGAGCCGCACAGTGCGAATAGCAACCGTCTGTGTTCGGTGGCCGCTATTCGGGCCGCAGCCCTCCGAGGCTTCCCAGCGACCTTAGCGGTTTACGGGTAACCCCGCATCGCAGGCAGTGCGTATAAAAATTAATGTTATTTATACAACATGTACCTAACGTTAAATGCGCAAAACCTCATACACCCAATTAGAGCATTGAGTTATAAGCATAATACAATGAACAATTTTTTTTTAAAGCTGTTTTTATTAAGAAAATCGTGTTGATCCTATCATTATGCATTCAAAATAGAGTCTTATTGCCTTAAATTAAGACTTAATTTTCTTTGGCTCAATCGGCGGATAGTATGGCAAAATACATCATTTTTGAAGAAAAAAACCTTTATTAAAATTTACCGAATTCGGTTCAGGGGCCGTACTATGACGGTGTAATGCCACCATGATTTCAGTGTAAGAGTGAGACGGAGCTATATATGACCGATAGCACTATCTCTTTTTAGGACTGGAATCATGATGGCATTACACCGTCATAGTACGTCCCCTGTAGTCAATTATGAACAAACTATTTTCAGGTTTTGCGCATTTAACGTTACACGTTGTATATTATTGCGGGTATCCGAACAGTGCGTATGAGCCCTAAGGGTGGTCACCTGTGGTTTTCACCGTCGAACATGTCGATCGTACTTAGACTGCATACCTACAAACGAGCGACACGCGGCAACTGCAGCCGTCGACAACATGCCCTTCGTGTATTTGAGCACAGTACTCAGTTGCCGTCGACAACGTGCCCCTCGTGTATTTGAGCACAGTACTCAGTTGCCGTCGACAACGTGCCCCTCGTGTAATTGAGCACAGTACTCAGTTGCCGTCGACAACGTGGCCCTCGTGTATTTGAGCACAGTACTCAGTTGCCGTCGACAACGTGCCCCTCGTGTATTTGAGCACAGTACTCAGTTGCCGTCGACAACATGCCCCTCGTGTATTTGAGCACAGTACTCAGTTGCCGTCGACAACGTGCTCCTCGTGTATTTGAGCACAGTACTCAGTTGCCGTCGACAACGTGCCCCTCGTGTATTTGAGCACAGTAGGTACTCAGTTGCCGTCGACAACATGCCCCTCATGTATTTGAGCACAGTACTCAGTTGCCGTCGACAACGTGCCCCTCGTGTATTTGAGCACAGTACTCAGTTGCCGTCGACAACGTGCTCCTCGTGTATTTGAGCACAGTACTCAGTTGCCGGTGACAACGTGCCCCTTGTGTATTTGAGCACAGTACTCAGTTGCCGTCGACAACGTGCCCCTCGTGTATTTGAGCACAGTACTCAGTTGCCGTCGACAACATGCCCCTCGTGTATTTGAGCACAGTACTCAGTTGCTGTCGACAACATCCCCCTCGTGTATTTGAGCACAGTAGGTACTCAGTTGCCGTCGACCACATGCCCCTCATGTATTTGAGCACTGTACTCAGTTGCCGTCGACGACATGCCCCTTGTGTATTTGGGCACAGTACTCAGTTGCCGTCTACAATATGCCCCTCGTGTATTTGAGCACAGTACTCAGTTGCCGTCGACAACATGCCCCTCGTGTATTTGAGCACAGTACTCAGTTGCCGTCGACAACATGCCCCTCGTGTATTTGAGCACAGTACTCAGTTGCCATCGACAACATGCCCCTCGTGTATTTGAGCACAGTACTCAGTTGCCGTCGACAACATGCCCCTCGTGTATTTTAGCACAGTACTCAGTTTCCGTCGAAGACATGCCCCTCGTGTATTTGAGCACAGTACTCAGTTGCCGTCGACAACATGCCCCTCGTGTATTTGAGCACAGTACTCAGTTGCCGTCGACGACATGCCCCTTGTGTATTTGGGCACAGTACTCAGTTGCCGTCTACAATATACCCCTCGTGTATTTGAGCACAGTACTCAGTTGCTGTCGATAACATGCCCCTCGTGTATTTGAGCACAGTACTCAGTTGCCATCGACAACATGCCCCTCGTGTATTTGAGCACAGTACTCAGTTGCCGTCGACAACATGCCCCTCGTGTATTTTAGCACAGTACTCAGTTTCCATCGAAGACATGCCCCTCGTGTATTTGAGCACAGTACTCAGTTGCCGTCGACAACATGCCCCTCGGGTATTTGAGCACAGTACTCAGTTGCCGTCGACAACATGCCCCTCATGTATTTGAGCACAGTACTCAGTTGCCGTCGACAACATGCCCCTCGTGTATTTGAGCACAGTACTCAGTTGCCGTCGACAACATGCCCGTCGTGTATTTGAGCACAGTACTCAGTTGCCGTCGACAACATGCCCCTCGTGTATTTGAGCACAGTACTCAGTTGCCGTCGACAATATGCCCCTCGTGTATTTGAGCACAGTACTCAGTTGCCGTCGACGACATGCCCCTTGTGTATTTGGGCACAGTACTCAGTTGCCGTCTACAATATGCCCCTCGTGTATTTGAGCACAGTACTCAGTTGCCGTCGACAACATGCCCCTGGTGTATTTGAGCACAGTACTCAGTTGCCGTCGACAACATGCCCCTCGTGTATTTGAGCACAGTACTCAGTTGCCATCGACAACATGCCCCTCGTGTATTTGAGCACAGTACTCAGTTGCCGTCGACAACATGCCCCTCGTGTATTTTAGCACAGTACTCAGTTTCCGTCGAAGACATGCCCCTCGTGTATTTGAGCACAGTACTCAGTTGCCGTCGACAACATGCCCCTCGTGTATTTGAGCACAGTACTCAGTTGCCGTCGACGACATGCCCCTTGTGTATTTGGGCACAGTACTCAGTTGCCGTCTACAATATGCCCCTCGTGTATTTGAGCACAGTACTCAGTTGCCGTCGACAACATGCCCCTCGTGTATTTGAGCACAGTACTCAGTTGCCGTCGACAACATGCCCCTCGTGTATTTGAGCACAGTACTCAGTTGCCGTCGACAACATGCCCCTCGGGTATTTGAGCACAGTACTCAGTTGCCGTCGACAACATGCCCCTCATGTATTTGAGCACAGTACTCAGTTGCCGTCGACAACATGCCCCTCGTGTATTTGAGCACAGTACTCAGTTGCCGTCGACGCGTTTCGACTTCTGCATTTGGCTCTGCCGTTGACGGGTGTCGCTCGTTTGTAGGTATGCAGTCTAAGGCTACGAGTATGTTCCTAGTAGGCAAACTGTTAGCGGCCGAATGAGTTTGCGGCGTATCGGTTATATATTTGAATTGGAGTGTCCACAGTTTGCTAGTTTAGCGCTTACTTTACGCTCACTTCACTCACTTCACGCTCACTTTACTCACTCAGTGGGCTGCTAACAGTTTGCCTACTGGGGACACAGCCTAAGTACCTACGATCGACATGGACGCTCGTGTGTATACTGAGTTCGGTGATATACATTTGCGGCAAATACACGGAAAGTAGGTATGGGTATACGGGTACAGCACAACAAAAGGTTGATATCGATGCTAAAATGGATCTTATAACTCTGAACCAGACGCACGTATCGGCAGTTAAGGAGCTGTTTGTTTTGCTTTATAACAGGTAGATTACACGTTCCTTGATTTTAAGCTTGAGCAGTAGAAATACAATACCGGTTACCTGCATTTATTGGTTTAAGCAATGTTTCAAATGGCAGGTGATTATTGGTCCTACAGCCTTTTCATAGCCCCTTACGTAACCAACTTAACCCTTACGTAACCAACTGGATGAGATTTTACCTCCAGTTAAAAAGACTTTAAATATACCTAATATATAATTTTATCATACCAAAAAGAATAAAGATGTAACACAAAAAGTCTTAGCTACTTTTAATAATAATTAAGTATGCTTAAAAGTAAATCAGTTACAATTGTGTATTATTAGCATCTGCTGTCGAACTGGGTTTAATATAGCCTGTGTTTCAGCACGCTTCGCCTCCAGCTCTCGGACTGCGTATGCAACTACGAGCTTACGATCAAAAGGAAACTGTTTATATTAAAATTTGAACTTAATCATTAATTCTTATGAAATGGGAATTTTACATTTAGTCATTAAATTATATTTTACCTATTATTAAATACTCAAATTTATTGATTCAAAATATATTATGTAAGTAAATAACAACTAATACCTAATTATCTTATTAAGTTTTTCAATCTTCTGATAACTTTATTCGAGGAATAACTTTGAGAGTTTTGACAGTTATTACACAAATATTGTCAAACGTCAGTTTTATTGCTCGAATAAAAGTTATCTGGCGATGGAAAGATCAGCCCTAAAAGAATGAAAGGTAAATGCAGCAGTGCTATTCTGTAAAAATCTCACGGTGATAACTTAGGTGGAGTGTGCGTGAAGTTTGGTGTCATTCCACCTGATGTAAGGGATCGCCCCTATTGATAGCTCACTTCACGCTCACTTCACCTAAGTTATCACGGTGAGATTTTTACAGAATCGATCGGCTGTTCTTTAAGTGTGTAATTTTATAAGTAGATACTAGGTACTAGCTGCTGTTTTAGCCCGCGATAAATTACTGGATGAATGTCCTTGGATAAGCATGCACATAGGTGTTATTGTTTATTCGAGTGTACCTAGTCGTAGTATATACAGGGTGTCCTTGGAAGTATGGATTAAATCGAATAGGGGCGTGGACAAGGTCATTTCCAAACTTTTTGATCCTGAGAATGATTGATGATTGAGAATTATTTTACGGTTCAAATGTTGTGACCAATTTTTTTCAATCGTTTCGCATACTTTGTGCTCAAAGAAAAAAAAATATTAAAAAAAACTATCAGGGCTGTCTAAAAAACTTAAATTGACAGTTCCTGGTAGTTTTTTTTAAATGATTTTGTTCTTTGAGCACTATGCAAAGTGATTGAAAATAACAAAAGTTGGTCATAACTTTTGTACCGTAAAAAAATTCACCAACATTCTCAGGATCAAAAAGTTTGGAAATGACTTTGCCCACGCCCCTATTTGATTTGATCCATACTTCCAGGGACACCGTGTACACCTACGTGATTGAACAACAGATGTCTAAACAAACTTTCATATAATTATTATCGAAGACTTTTGCGGCTCGAAAACGCATCGCTGGGATGTGGACTCCTTGTTAGGAGTTAGGACCCCGTTTTGTACAGAATGCAAGTTGAACTCACACGTCTGGTAACAGTAGGATCCTGCCTGGCCACCGACATGAGATGTCCCAGTAAGTTCTTGGTCCTCAGCAGACGGAGCCGCACATTAGTAGCCCTGGTCCACTCCTGGAGTACTGAGGAGTTGAAGTACGTGTTCGCAGACGGGCGGTAGTTCAGTAGGGATATCGGGATCTGTAAGCAAAGAAGTAATTGTTACCTATACCTACTTGAATACCTAATCACCTAATCCTATCTATACCTAGTAAGAAAGCTGAAGATTTTTTTTTTGTTTCAATGCACTAAATCTATCAGTCAGATTATTATTTTTTTTAATATTTTATAGACCAACTGTTGAGGAAGGTTACTTATAGGCTATTTAACATCAAGCCCTTAGGACTCTTATTAGTTGAGCAAAAAGAAAAATAGTCAGGAAGAACGCTAAGCGAAAAAGAAGGCAGGGCTAAGCGAGAGCAGGCGATGCGATGCGACGGGGTGGGTTGGGGAAACTGGAAATTTCACGCGGACGAAGTCGCGGACAGAAGCGGGTACCTACTTGAATAATCTCAGTATTTTACATATATCGCGACTTGATCAAAGTTATCTTCTTTCCCGTTATCTAGTCTTAAATTAATTTTAGATCGAAAAAGTTTTTAAACAGAAGGTCCTTAAAAAATTGGTTGCAATGGAATTTGAACTTTGTCATGTAGGAACAACAGATTATGTTCCCAAAGCTTGATAATGATTTGGGAGTTCAAAAGACAATATAGTAGAAAATGTTTACAAGAACTTTTAGCAGGACGAGAACATTGAATAGCAGATCGGTAACACTTTGACTTTGAGTGCTTTATTTATTTTTAACTGTAAGCAAGCTAGTAATTTTATTTAGGTCAATGCGTATTCCTGTTGTGACTTGATTTCGTGTACACACGACGACATATAATTTATTGAACTGTTACAATATTTCCTTAAAATTAACTTAACGTCGGCGTCGGTCTGTAACAGTTAGCGATTGTCATTTGGATCTATGCGGCGGTCCCCAAACTAGGCAGCGCCTGTATTTTGGGGACCAGAGTTGTGATATAAAATGCTATTTACCACTGGAGTTTATGTAAGAATAGTAATTGCAAACGATTATATAAAACTAAATTGAATATTGAGAGTAAATGTAGCAGTAAGCAGCGGGGTGATTGTAATACACTATCAGTAGCAATGGCTGCAATTTTGATAGTTCAACAACATTCATTGAGTTGTTTACGTTGTTGAGCAGACAAATTTTTGAACATTATGAAGCAATGGATTAGCAATATCCTTGAAAATCATTCAGATTGTGATTGATCGTGTCTTACGCAATTAGGGTGCAGGCTTACGTACCTAATTCAGTTGTTACTGAGTACCTATTACGTAAACCTGCCTGTCTATACTATAAAAATCTCAGGTAAGCTTGTGCTGAGCTATCAATCCACCTGATGCGAGGAATTGACATTATTGACAGCTAACATCAAACTCACCGCACCTAACTTATCACGGTGAAATTGTTACAGAATTGATCTACTGCTTATTGAGATGAGGGAGACTATGCATCAAAGCAGTTTATCTATCTTTGTACATGCTTTTGAGATTTATTCCGGACGTCACTGGCATCATGCTAAATTAATCAATTAGACTAACCTCACCGCCCTCTAGCGGCACAATTTTAGAGTATTCGGTGCTGCAGATGACCGAGTCATCTTTGGTGATGGGCTGCAGACTCTCCTTGCCGAAATAACGCTCACAATCCCTGTGGAAAGAGTAAGCATTAGAATTCGATCGTTAGTTACAGTACTGGTAACTATTGGGACCATTTGGAGCCAGCTGCTGTGGTGCAACTTGGGTGAGACCTGTCAATTAATCCCTATAATAGAGTTTATGACCGTGTTCTACTTTCTGAACACAGGCGTTTACTCTGTAGGACATCAACGCGCAAACGCAATTCTAGACTAAATATAAATAAAAACAAATCTGTCGTTTCATAGAAAATTGTAATATCTACGCGGTCACAATGTACAGAGGCCAGCACATCAAGCTACCCCAATCTGTCAGATTTCTTTGATAGATTTTCAACTTATCTACAAAGAAATAAGGTTTATATTCAATTGGGAAAATTTGACAGATTGAGGTAGTTTGATGTGCTGGCCTCTGTACTGAACATTTTTTTTTTTAATTACTGACGCAAATCTGTATGTCTGTTTTTGTTTTTAAATTTAAGTAATGAGGAAATAGTTTTATTATTGTGAAAAAGTGTCATTATAAGAAAGATATATGTTTATATTATAGAAAAGGTAGCTACGTCTGCCAAAAAACTGCTTTTCAGTTTGGCTGAGGTAATTATATCCTGTATATAATTATTTCGGTACTTAAATAAAAAAAAATAAATAAAAAATTGCAAAGCAGGGCTTAGAATCATGTCCTGAATTCATGGTAACACGTTGCGCGTCGATGTCCGTGCCACATTGTATTACACAAAGTTAAGTGCACATCTATCTGAGCTAAAACTCACAGTCGTTGCTGTTACCGACGAACCAGCACTGTTCGCTAGTTCTAATATTAGACTGGTCTAAGAACCGTATTACAGAACGTAACTCAATACTCAAGCGTTACTTAAAACTAGTTTCAACCAATCAAATCGCTTGAATCTAGTTTTAAGTAATGCTTGAATATTGAGTAACGTTCTGTAATACGGGCCTAAGTATGGCAGTAGGGAGGTGAATTGCGAAAGGCACATTAAATAGGTAGATACTAGATCTTTACTATTAGAACATTCTCGAAAGCATAGGGTATGGCTCGCCTTCTATTATGAAATAGGAGCTTATAGGAACTAATATAACTCAACAGGCGGAACTGGTGTCCTATATACATCTCTACCATCCCTTCGGAGAATGCAGCTTAATAAGCCTATAATGTTCCTACTGCGGTGACAGAGGCCTCCTCTCGGTGAGAGGGAGTGAGCCGTAATACACCACGCGGGCATAGTGAGGGTTGGTAGATATTACATATCTTCCGATTTATCACGATGTTCCACTCTCACTGTGTTGGTACAGACGCCAGCACATCAAGCTACTACAATAAATATCAAATTACTTTAATCGATTTTCAACTTTATTGTTAGAGTTTAGATATGGTTCAAAGTTGATTGAGAGAAAATTTGACAGTCTCGGGTAGCTTGACGTGCCAGCTGGCGTCTGTACAATTCACCGAACAGATAAATTGTATCTGTTCTGCGGTACAACTCTAAGTCGCGGCCGTTACCAATTGCCCACCACTGCTTGGAGTATACAGTTCTATTGAAGTCACTTAAAATCTTTTACGTAGCCTTTGGGAATGTACCAATGTGTTTGACAGATCTTTGTTGATATTGGCTTTAAGTCTGTGATGAGTAATGACTGATGACAAATCGTAGATGTCTCTGTCCAAGGAGCCAGGTCCTGGGACCTGGGTCCTTGGCCCATTAGGGTGTATCTACATAACAAATAATATTCTATTGTATTCTGGAATACAATAGAATATTATTTGCTTAGGCTTGTGGTTAAGAAACAACAGCCGCACGGTTCGACCGATCAGGCTTGCTGCGGTTGGTCCGTGGATGGGTGACCATCTTTACATAGGTACCAAGACCCTTCCGTGCCTCGGAAAGCACGTCACGCCGTTGGTCCCGGCTGTCATTCGTGGATCTTTGACAGTCGTTATGGGTCGTCAGAAGCCCGAAAGTCTGACAACTAGTCTTACCAAGCGGTATCGTATTATCCAAAAACTGGATTGTGGAGGTCAGATAGGCAGTCGGCCAATCGCTCCATGTAAAAATACTGGTATTCAGCTGCATCTGGTTAGAAAGCCGATCCCAACATAGTTGGGAAAAGGCTAGGCAGATGATGATGATGTAGATACACCATAAATAGTATTATAGATATAAATGTCGAAAATTTACAAGAGGTGACTTAATGGGCGGTCTTATCGCTAAAAGCAATCCTTTAAAGACAACCTTTGGATGGATTAAGGATCCAGATCCATTAAATACTCACTGAGGGGAATCGGAGAAGTACTGCCAAGGCTTGAAGGTCTTCCCGTAATCTGTTGACTTCTCCAGCATCCAGAGACCAGGCCTGGGCGAGTTACCCATCTTCACGAACACGTACGCCACGTGGAATTCCTGAAGAAAACAATATAGGCATCGGTTATGTAGGAACATTTCTCGATAGTTCGGGTGTCTGAGCTAAAAATAACATACTGGCCTGTATGTTTTGATGGCGACGGGAAATATAACGAGGGGATTTCCCGGAAGATATTTATGTACCTACAATTAAATTATATTTATGTATGAAACTTCTGCGTACACGATACAGATAGGTACAACTTATCAAGTACTACCTAGACTAATCGAGAGGAATAAATTGCGAACTGTAATTTCAGCAGCAGTTTTGCAATAATCATTACACCTACACAAACATCACACCTGTATTTCGGTAGAGATGTATTACATAAAGTATTTTTTCTGTGTATTATTTGTGTTTGTAGTTCTTTGTGTTATTTTTGGAGGGGCTTGTGACTAAGTAATACTTAACAGCTACACGGGTCGATCGATCAGGTTAAGCTACGCTTGCCTCGGTTGGTCCGTGGATGGACACACATCTTCACATACCAAGACCCCTCCGTGCCTCGGAAAGCACGTTAAGCTGTTGGTCTCGGCTGTCATTCGTAGATCTTTGACAGTCGTTACGGGTCGTCAAAAGTCTGACAACCAGTCTTACCAAGGGGTATCGTATTACCCAGTAAATAGGTTGTGGAGGTCAGATAAGCAGTCGCTTCATGTAAAATGCTGGTATTCAGCTGCACCCGGTTAGATTGGAAACCGACCCCAACATAGTTAGGAAAAGGCTAGAAAGATTGATATTGTAGTTGTGTGGTTTTTGTTTTTTAGGTTTTGTGTGGTAGGTATGTGCAATATGTCATTTATAATATAGCACATTAAACAAACACACACATAATAACATGAAAACCATGCCATTACCCTTGAAAGCAGCAACACGTTTTCATCGCCCATCGTACCAATAATAGACACGTGTATCTAATAAACTAAATTATAGTTTATCATAAAAAATATCATAATTATGTATTTAGAACATTTTACGAGTTGATCTATTTGTGATATGGGCACATAATCGTGTTATGAACTAATAACCTCGCCCTTTGGGCACATAAAGTTTTTATCTCGTCACTATTGTTACCCACGCAGACACACATCCTCTTCGGGTCACGCGGACACCGAGTGATATGATCCTAATGCCTAATACCTAGTTATACGACATTTTTATTATCTTGCAGTTTTGATAGTTGGAGTCCCACATAATCTACCTTTCTCCCCAAATGGAGAATATCCATGGGGATTACCCCACGAAAAATGGGCATTGCATCATCACTACATATTAATATGAAACAAAGTCCCCCGCCGCGTCTGTCTGTCCGTCTCTCTGAACGCGATAAACTCAAAAACTACCAAACGGATTTTCATGCGGTTTTCACCAATGGACGGTGTGATTCATGAGAAAGGTTTAAGTGTATAATTCATTGAAGGTTGAGTGTAAATTTACTGAAATATTACGATTATTGTTGAAGATGTCGGAAAAAATGCCGACTGGGGAGCTTTTTAATGGCGTGTGCCGCGTAAACCAATATCTGGAGTTAAAGTTTTCTCGTATATGAAAAGAATGTATACCTATTATGGATTTATTCCTCTTAAAAAGACATCTACGCGGACGAAGTCACGGGTTAAAGCTAGTTTTTCATAAAATCACCGTAGTATTTCAGCTAATATAAGGCAGGATAAAGTTTCACTTGAGTGGGTGAATTGAAGATAATGCCAATAGTGAAAATGTCATAGGAACCTACCATAACAGTCGCTCCATAAAATAAAGTTTGTAATACAATAGGTCAAACGCAAGCAAGCCACACAAAGCAAAATAAATTATTTTCTTCTATCAGAATTAGGGGAGGAAACTCAAATAGAATTTCCCCTGAACAATGTCTGTAAAAACAAGGTCATCATCGGCCTAGCCTTTTCCCAACTATTTTGGGGTCGGCTTCCAGTCTAACCAGATGTAGCTACCAGTAGCAGAATACCAGTGTTTTACATGGAGCGACTACCTATCTGACCTCCACAACCCAGTTACTGGGTAATACGATGGTAAGACTGGTTGTCAGACTTTCGGGCTTCTGACTACCCGTAATGACTGTCAAAGAACCACGAATGACAGCCGGGACCAACGGCTTAAGACTGTGCCGACCGTACAGTGGCGCCCTCATAGTTTGTTTGGTTATTTCATACAATTTAGAATAAAAATGCAGAAAATAAGCACGTTAAGTTGTGCTTCACAAGATTATACGATAATATTATTAGAAACGGTAGTTTTATATTGTTTAGTTTCATTATAATCCTTAAAACGGTTAAAAGTGGCCACTACACTCCGTTTTAAGGATTATAATAAAACTAAATAATATAAAACTACCGCTTCTAATAATATTAACGTATAATTTTGTGAAGCACAACTTAACGTGCTTATTTTCTGTATTTTTATTCTAAATTGTATGAAATAACCAAACAAACGATGAGGGCGCCACTGTGCGGTCGGCACAGTCTTAACGTGCTTTCCGAGGCACGGGGGGATCTCGGGGACGAGCCGCTAGTAAACAATATATTTTGTCTCTATATTTATATGATTGGTAGGTATTGCAAGTTGGTGGGCAGTTAGCCTAGCTACTCTCTAACTGGTCGATATTATTGGCATTGCATTTATTCTTCATCAGTTTGTGGCGATACGGGCAAAGAAAATGAGAAGAGTTAACGAACGTCGCCCTCATCGTTTGTTTGGTTATTTCATACAATTTAGAATGAAAATGCAGAAAATAAGCACGTTAAGTTGTGCTTCACAAGATTATACGTTAATATTATTAGAAGCGGTAGTTTTATATTGTTTAGTTTTATTATAATCCTTAAAACGGAATATAGTGGCCACTTTTATCCGTTTTAAGGATTATTATGAAACTAAACAATATAAAACTACCGTTTCTAATAATATTAACGTATAATCTTGTGAAGTACAACTTAACGTGCTTATTTTCTGCATTTTCATTCTAAATTGTATGAAATAACCAAACAAACGATGAGGGCGCCACTGTACGGTCGGCACAGTCTTATTATTCCTCACAAAGGAGCCGATGTACAGACGCTAGCACATCAAGCTACTACAATATGTCAAATTTCTTTAATAGATTTTCAACTTTATCGCGATTAGCATAAGGTTCAAGGCTGATTTGGAAAATTTGAGTTTCGGGTAGCTCGATGTGCTGGCGTCTGTACCTATTCTGTAAAAATGTCACCGTGAAAACTTAAGAGAAGTAAGCTGTCATTCCACTTGATGTCAGGGATTGACATTAATGACAACTCACTTCAAGCTCACTTCACAAAAGTTTTCACAGTAAGATTTTTACAGAATGGATCGCCAGTTCCTGACTGATTGACCGAATGACAACGCAAAGCCGAATAGAGTGAAAGGAATATCTATGTGGAAGGCATGATTCTTAGAGGATAAAGTTAGAAGTAGAATTGAGAGTTCCAGTAAAGCGAGAATGAGAATATGCACTTTTTGAACGTCAATATTACATAAGACAGTGTCCCAAAACGCCCGCCCTTCACCACTTCCTAGTGCTTTCACTGGAAAGAAGAAGTAGCGCTACAAACTCCCCAGCAGCACAGTTGTCAGTTCAGAAAGAACATGATTCTATACAATGGAAAGTAAGAAACATACAACATTAAATTAAATTATTTGCCACAGGTCAGCTAGCACACGCCAATATACCATCAGAAACATTGAAAACTATATACTCAAGCAGAGAATTCTCCTTTATCCCGGGAAAGTGACAAAGTTAGGGCTAAAGCGAATACGAATTCGTTGGCAACAGTAAAATTACTCGAAATCGAAAGATATCTAAAGAATCAATAATAATAATTCACAAATGTACGCTTAAAACTAGCTTAAGGTTAAGTTTACATCTGCCAGGGTCGCGGGTTGTTCGAAAGAGATACTGTGGCCCCTGGCACAGGCAACTAAAGGAACACGGGTGGGTTTTAGTCAGTAAAAGTCTGACACGCCCTCCCACTCCGCCCAGAGCGGGAGAAGTTATTTAATAATTTCCCATCCTCAAAAAAAAAAAGAGGATAAGTTTACATTTGTGAAAGATTGCTGCTTGAAATAGGTATTGCAAGCAACCCCTGTGGTACAAGTCACCAGGGCCCCACGATACTTCATATGTACAAGCTTAAATTGCGTGATTTTACGAGACTGAAGCGAATTAACAATATAAAGAAAGAAAATGCAAAGTTATTTTAATAAAATTATGTTCTTTGGTGAAGACGAACCTCACAATGAACCCAACAACCATCCGCGCTAATGAACCGCAACCACGCTCCAAAACAATTTGATAGAAACTCGCATTGCTTATCTAACTACTCAAATTACAAAATTAGCTAAGTATTTGCTATTAGACAATTTAATGCACTACTTATAGAACACCAGCAGTAGCTCATAATATGATAATTTTCGCTTGGCAATAGGAATGAGAGTCGCATCGCAAGATAGGTAGTCAAATTTCGCAGTGTTAATCATTCGCAGAGTGCATTGCGTACAAAAACAAATGTTATGATATAGTATAGTTAAATGTGGACTATGCATAAAATAGGCGCCTTTATTATAATACTGGGAGGTACAGACGCCAGCACATTAAGCTACTATAATCTGTCTTTCTTAGATTTTCAACTTTATCTCTAAAGCATAACGTTCAAATTTGATTGGAAAAATTTGACAGTTTCCGGTCTTACCTAGGACCGACAGGTATTCATTAAAGTCACTGAGGAATTTTCTAACAGAACCTAAAAAAAAAATTATTTTATTCATTAAAGAGCCCCAAACTGTCTCCTGTTTCTATAGAACCAAAGTAGTATGAAACAAAGTCAGTCTGTCTGTGTGGTTTGCATACCTACCTAAATCTTAGATCTTCTAAATTATATTATGGATTTTGATGCGGTTTATATCATCATTTGGAGCATTTATGTGTTATAATTCTAGTACAAGCTGGCAGTGAAATCTACGCGGAGCCATACACCACAGATTAAATATATGATTCTGAAACCCCTGCGTTGAAATTCGTCGTCGTTTATTTAAAAAAAAAATAGCTTTCCATACATTTCACCGCGTAGCCATCTCATTTGTCTGTGAAAAAGTAGATTATTTTTCTGATAACCGACGAAAAATTTCTACGCTAGGGGTCTACAATCATGTGTTTTAAATTTATGGTTTCAATTTGTGTTTCGTTGTTTCGTTGTCTCTGCCAGCCTGTATTTTTTGATGAGGGCATCCAGCTCAAATCCTAAGTTCTAAATATTCTCAGTGATGCGGGACGAAAACCAACACCAAATAAATCCTAGTCTAGTCGAAATTCAAAGGGATTCGTTCCAGCGAAAACATACGACTAGCCTCGTAAATATGTTCTATAATTATTTAATGTCCCACCATCGCATGCACCCGGGGTCGATGCCCTCAGAAACGTTACGTTATTCCTGGAGTGTCCTGAATAGTCCCCACTGGACATATTATGGCGCGAAAGATTCAACGGAATTAGAAACAAAACGAGATTTACTTGGAAATAATTAACGGTGCCGTAACATTCAGTAACAGAACATTAGAGTTTTTGGTGTGAATGCAAGTATGTACCTAATTACTTGCAGGTGGAACAACAAAGTTATATATATTTATATTATTTTATTTATACAATTTTAAGAAAGCTTACAGACTAATACACGTAAATGGTAAGGAAATAGTAAACAACTGAAAATTGCTAGTTACAAAAGCTTCCAAATAAATATCATTCATTCATTTATGGAAGTATTGTAAGGTTTTAATCATAAATAATAAAACGGAAGAAAAAGGTTGGCCACATTGACCGGACGGATGACGGTGGCGGGATTTTGGCATTTGGGCGGAACGGCGGGATGCGAACGGGAAAAGGAAAATAAGTTTTGGTTCGCAATAAGTTTAGCTTTAAAGGCCACGATAAGTTTTGAAATTGGGTGATTATCTCGACAATAAGTTTGGAAGCTAATAGTTTTTGTACTCTGATTGTTACACTTGCAATAAACACATTTTGAATACAATTGGTTTGTGCTTTATTTCTGAGGTTGATTAAAGTATAGACGAACCTATGATGCTTAATAGTGCCATGACATACAGTATATAATAATATTCCCTCTGCTGGCCCCAGTTCGGGTTGCGGATGTCTCAATTACAAATTTTTAGTCTAGGATATGCCGGTTTCCTCACGATGTTTTCCTTCACCGCTTAAAGAGCAGTGGTATTGAAATTAAATACATAAAGCAAATTGCCTGGATGGTTTTGAACTGACGACAACTCCTGTGATAACATAGGTGAAGTGAGCGTGAAGTGAACTATCAATGGAGGCAACCTCTAACATCAGCAGCGCTATTCTGTAAAAATCTCACCGTGAAAACTAAGGTGAAGTGAGCTGTCATTCCACCTGATGTTAGGTATTGCCTCCATTGATTGAGTTCACTTCACGTTCACTTCACCTATGTTATCACGGTGACTTTTTTACAGAATCGACAGGCTGGTGGAATGACAGCTCACTTCACCTTAGTTTTCACAGTGAGATTTTTACAGAATAGCACTGCAGCTCTTAATTAAAAACAACATATCTACAGGTAACCTAACTAAAAATAATTTCGATATCAATTCGGTAACTAAATATTAAGTGCCTACTTATTAATGGGCACGGAGAACAACAAAGTAATAGACTGTTGATTTTGTTAAAAGTTAAGACTACACGCTTTACAGATGATAGATTGTCCGTCAGCAAATTCTTCAGAACGTCAACTATCCAGCTTAAGTAGAAGTGCAAGTTGATTGCGCTCGTTCTACGTCGACCAATCGATATGGTAGTAATATTATTTTTATTACTGCACGTAGGTTTATTACAAGCACTTTACACGTCAATAATATTTTGAAACCATAGATAGAAAGAAAATAAAGAAAGAAAAATAGGTTTATTTGTCACAGAAACACGTGCATACAAAAAAAAAAATAAAAAAAAACTCGCCTGCCTTGTCAAAAAAAAGGATGAACTAAAAAGTTAATAATAAAAACAAGCTTAGAAATGATTATAGTGTTGAATGGCAAAAGGTAAGTACTAGATAGATTATGGGAAAATTTTACAGCTTCGGGTAGCTTGATGTGCTGGCGATGGCGTCTGTATCTACGCACACACCTCTACCTTTTTTTTTTTTTTTTTTTTGAGGATATGAAATCATCAAATATGACCCCTCCCGCTCTGGGTGGAGCAGAAGGGAGTGTCAGACTCTTACTGATTAAAACCCACCCGTGTTCCTACCTTAGCCCTTTGTGTTCCGGGGTAGCGGTAACCCTTTCGGACAATCCAGCTGCCCCGGCCACACGTCTGCCTGACCCTCGAAGGAATGCAGGCTTAACGTTATGTTATTTAAAACAATTCCAAAAAATAACTCAATAGTAAGATAACGAACATTAACATTGCCACAAGGATGATTATGGATGACATCATCGCACTTGTCTGGAAAATATCTATGGGAACAAACATTGCAAATTCTGGTCCGTATGCTGCTTTAATTATGAATAAAACGGTAGTTTAACACATGTTCAATAGTTCTATGCCTGCCTGGCAATGATGTGACCGAGTAAAAGGTGACGTTATACTCGTACTTAGATCATTAAAGTTTCAATAAAAATATTACTTTCGTAGTGTTTCGTAGAGAATTTGTTATAGCCCTTACCTACTTATTTATCTGAGGCCTGATTTTTCGATATTCAATTTTTATCTGAGAAATAAATAGGTATTGCGGTTTGACAGCTTTTTTATAGAAATGATGTCAAATTTATATTATAATCCCCTTACTAATAAACGTTGTGTAGCGTCTGTATAGTTACCTACACAACGCTTTGTCTTATTTCGAAAGTCAAATTACTGACCGTTTATTAGTAAGGGCATAATTATATATTTATTCCTAAGATAAAAAAAGATGACTATAGACAAACCAGCCCTTAATCCCTCTGATTCCCTATATTAGGAAAAGTTTGTTTGTTTGTGTGAATACGCTAATCTCTGGAACCACCAGTCGGATTTGAAATAATTTTATTGCATTTGAATTCTTGGGGAAGAAAAGTTCTTGAGTGGCGACCACGAACCGCAAGACGCAGCGTAGGCAGGCCTCCCGCAAGGTGGACCGACGACATTTGAGAGTCGCGGGCAACCGATGGATGCAAGTGGCGGATTGTCGTTCGGCGTGGTGGTCTAAGAGGGAAGCCTTTGTTCAGCAGTGGACGTCTTTCGGCTGATGATGATGATGATTTGAATTCTTAACAAAGGGCATAGGCTGTTTTAACATCGCGCTACGACCCTCAGGAGGCGAACAAAAAGAAAAAAAAAGCGAAGTTATGCACGAGCATAAATACGGACGATAGTGACGGATAGTGAACGAAGTCGCGGGCAGAAGCTAGTGAAATATATACGTCCTACGTCAAAAAAGACAGAGTTATGGAATTACTGACACTGAAAGACGAAAGTTCGACTAAATGCTGTCTATGCAACGGCTATACAAAAGTGTTCATTTTAATAACCATTCATACAAAGAATTTGGCTTTCCGTTGCTAATTACTAAAGACAGCTTTTTACTCACTGCAGTAGGTGCAAAGTCTAGTGCATTTGCTTTATCTTTGCACTGCAATAAGCCCAGGTTCGCATGGGAGCGTTTTTCCCGCGGCGATATTTTATCGCGCACTGGATTTTCAACGCGCTGCTTAGCGCCTAAAGTAGAAAGTCATGCAGTGTACTTTTCACTCTGTTGGCTTCTCAATGCCCGGCTCAACACCAAGAGTTAAAAATCCCGTGCGCGATAAAATCCCGCCGCGATATTTCGGCTGCCCCATTTCAAAATCTAGTAAGGGACATTTTTAAAAAAATCTTTTTATTGCATAATCTTGCTAACTTAGTCTAGGTTAGCAAGATTATGCAATAAAACGATTTAAAAAAAAATGTCCTTTTCTAAGTTTTGAAATGGGACAACTGATTTGTATATCCGTGCGAACGTGGGCTAATACAGTCTTCGAAAATAGTTCTTCACAGTTTGTACGTGCCTTCCAGGACCTTCCAAGATCCTTATCATAAACTCAATAACAATGCTGCATGCATCTTGCATCTTTCTCTTTAATCTATGAAAGCGATGACATTGGGGCCTTATAGAGTAACTGTTTAGCCATTGTCTTTGTGGAGTCGTGACGTCCTGCATGGAATCTGAACAATGTTACTGACCGAAATATCAACTGCCTTGTTGGTCGAGTAATCGCGATTACCAATCGTGGGGCTGCGTTGGTTCGATTGGGCTAGGTTCTATTCGCAGATCGGGAAAAGTGATATTGCCTTTGGCCATCAAAGTTATCACTAGCAACCGGGGATTTTCCTCTAGACTTGCCTTGTGGCTTGTGTACAAGTGGCTTGAACATTTTGTGCAGAATACAGATATACTTAGACGTCTGCCTACCTTTACGGGGTATACAGGCGCGATGTTATGTTTGTTTTTAGGTGTGCTACATACTTTTTCGTATCGTCCGGTATTTATCGGCACAGACGGGCGGCAAAATCGAGTAGGTATTACGTAGTAATTGGCCATCATTCAGGTGTCTGTTCCAAATTACAATTAATGTATATTTAAAAATATATACTTAGACAAATAACAGCAGGGTGGCTCGATCTATGAGTCCGATATAATACATCTATATATAGGTACACTCCATATCAACTTCTTTCCCTCTTACCTGTCCAAGGTCGATGGTGAGGTTGACTTCATTGTACTTCATCCCTCTGGACAGCGGCGGACTTTGCCACCATGTCTCCGAGCTGTCCACCGCATACTCCGGAGGATGCTTCTTGGCTTCGTTCGTGGCATCGCAGATATCACACACCTGGGGATGACATACGTACAACAAATGAATAAATCTACTTAGTAAAAGTTTTAAAACATCCATTTATTCATTGACAGACAATGCAAAGCCGAAGAAATAAATTTTGCACTAGAACCGAGATTTTTTTGAAAATTCATCACTTATACAGGTTGTCCCTGGAAGTATGGATCAAATCGTATAGGGGCGTGGGCAAGGTAATTTCCAAACTTTTTGATCCTGAGAATGATTGATGATTGAGAATTATTTTACGGTTCAAAAGTTGTGACCAATTTTTTTCAATCGTTTCGCATAGTGCTCAAAGAAAAAAAATCATTAAAAAAAATATCAGGGCTGTCTAAAAAACTTAAATTGACAGTTCCTGGTAGTTTTTTTTAAATGATTTTGTTCTTTGAGCACTATGCAAAGTGATTGAAAATAACAAAAGTTGGTCATAACTTTTGAACCGTAAAAAAATTCACCAACATTCTCAGGATCAAAAAGTTTGGAAATGACTTTGCCCACGCCCCTATTTGATTTGATCCATACTTCCAGGCACATCCTGTATAGGTCAAATAGGGCTGAAATTTTGTGTATGGAAGTTGTAATTTCTGGCAATGGGATATAAAATCGGTCGCACGACTTGTTGAACTACAAATCGTGTCTGAACGAAACAAAATAGAAATAGGTATATACAGGGATGAAACAAGAAGGCATTGTGCATGCGTGATTGAAAGAGTCGGACGACTGTATAGCCCAGTAAATTCCAACTGCCGGATGGCTCGGGGCTGGTACAGACAGCCGCTGTAGAACGTGCTGTTCGAGCTACTTTGCAGCGTCCAAGCAGTGCAAGACAAAGACGATGAAGTAGTAGTACATATTACTAATAGTAATAGCGAGCCCTTTACAAAAATAAGATCAGGATTTAGGCTATTATTAACACTGTGCAAATGAATAACTTTCACAGCACAGCAATCTAATGAAATGACGACCGGCCCACTGCGGGTAGTAAAGAAAGAAAGAAACAAAATACGTTACGTTAATACGTAATCAATCTGCTACATACATGCCATTTGTATAATATTTCCAACGCATATTTTACAAATTCAACAAATAGACACGATGTGAAATGATTTGAGATATATCTACATCTCAAATCATTTCTTATCAATCATGTGAGGACATATTATGTAGGTATCAAAGCAAATCAATGGAATCAACTCTACAGTCCTCCTAATTTGTATTCAACACCATTCACAAAATATCTAATTCCAAAAACTTCTAACAAAAACTCGCAGTGGTTGGAACCGTTGTGTCTGTAAAAACAAAGGAGCTAAGTTGTATAGTATGCGCGAGAGCATTTGGCCGCCATATGTCCTGACCGCTAAAAGGCCACGAGGGTCGCTGATGTATGGCGAAATTCGCCGAACTCGCTCAGGACTGGGATCATTGTAAGAAATGATATCGTGTAAGTATTTTGTTACAATGCAACTCAGATGTTTGTAATAGGTCCTGATAGTATCAACAAACAGTTGTGCAGTGTACACAAGTTTATGAATACTAAAATTAGACATAAGGGTCGGGAGCCATTTGTGGTTTCGGTGCTGGCTGGTGTAGCAGTTCTTCTTTCTCCCTACACCTCTCTCATCCCTTTCCAGCTATATCATCTTTCAAACAATTCATCTGACGTTTCTTTGGTCTTATAGCCATCCTCATTGATCCTGCAGTTTGAAAATCTATTTCAAATAAAGATGATGACGTCATAAATTCTAACTGAGATACAAAAATATTCTTAATAAACGTTAGAGTTCAAATGAGTAAATGTAACAGCACAATAACCTAGTCAAAAATATACATTTAACCATATAACAGATAGACGGTTCAAAGTTTACAGATAACGTAGATATTTTAACTACTTACAAACGTTATATATCTTTACTCTAAAAACGTTATACTTTGTGACATGACATATTTGACTATTTCTTTAATTACTTATTTATATGATCGAAATGAATGTAGCGGCTAGGCATGTGTTATCATCATTAATAACTTTTGCAATTTCCTTTCCTACAACTCAATCTACATAGGTACAATGACGTGATCTCATCATATACAAAGTTGATACGACAGATGGGCTTTCCTTTAAACTGCCTATACTAGGTATCATTATCAAGCTCTCTACCAAAAATCAATTAAATTGAAACAGTAGTTTAGTCGCAAATGATTTTTTAAGTTTTTGCACCGTTTGAACACGATGTATTTTTCCTAACAGCTGATTATGTCTACAGGCATAGGTCATGCACCTTAAAACGATAAATCTACGATACGTTGTTGCCGCTCTTACGCAAGTCATAAACCAATACGTAGTACATAAGAGAGTGACAATCCTATTGGCAAAACATCACGTGCGTAAAAGAAATAGAAATAGGTCAGTGTGTTGCTATTGTATCTTAGATCCTTGCGACACAGAATACCGAGAGTACAGAAGTCTACGCTCGGCGGTCGCGCTATGGTTGTCAACTTTGGCTTATGCACAAAAAACTATCGTGGTAGTGGCACTCGCATCTAGTTGTTTGATTTATTGATAATGATGAGAAACGAAAAAAACCAATAATAACTAAAATATTTTAATTTTAATGTTATTGTTACATTACTTTGTCACAAAGTGCTACAAAGTCATGTTCGCTTTTACTTTACGGCGCGGGACTGGGGGCCGGGGCGCTTACCTAACTACTGTGTTACGTTAATACAAACCATCGAAATACAAGCAAATACCTACTTACCTCTCTGAAACAACTGGTAGATTAAAAAACGACAATTCACCGTTTAATGTTGAATTTAAACAACCGTCCACTGAACAGTTATATTTTTTTTTATTGCTCCATTTTTGCACTTCATAGACGCATGTCTCAAGCGGATGGCACTTGCGCTCGCACTAGTCCCAACCAGTCCGAGATATCGTGTCCGTGAGCGGTGTCTATGTGTGCGTTGCTCGAGCGCACTTTGTATGTAGATTGACTTCTGTACTCTCTGTATTTTGTGCTTGCGATCAGTAAGTGGGGCCTCCAAAAAACTTGTTTTTTCAGTGCGCCGACGCTACCCTTCCGGAACGTAGGTACGTACGCGGAAGCTCCTGCGCCCTTATTGTTTTGTCGAACTTGTGCGCTGACAATAATTGTGAATTTATTTTGTTATTGTGATAGGACACTAAATAAGTTTACGACAGTATTCCTTTTTTTATTGTGACAGGACAGGACACGTAACTTGGGATTATTATTATTTAGTGTTAGTGTTTTTTTTTTGTAATTGACTGTTTCTATTGGGTATAACTTTAGAATAGTGCCGCAGGAGGGGGGAGTTGGTACTTGAGAGGGAGGGAGGGGGGGTTGACCCCTCCCCCCTGGCACCACTCCCATGAAAAGGTAACTCACCGTTTCCGAGAAAAACGATCTTTTGTAACCTGCCCTCAACACTCAAAAATTGCTTAAAAGGGCACGAGAAGGGGGTAGGGAGTGGGAGGGGGGAAGTGGGGCGTTGCCCCCTTTCCCCTGGTACCATTCCCATGAAAAGGTAACGCACCATTCTTATGAAAAATTGATTATTGTAACTTAACCTCAAAACACTTGTTGTCAAAACAAAGTTGTTTCTGCAACGTCTCCGGCGCTGCGGGAAGTGCAGCCCCTTCGCCCTTACGTAACAAAGGATAGGCACCTATGCTCACCTACGCAGCTTCGGCTTGCTGGTCGCCTCCGGCGACCAGCCTCAGCCGCTACGGCTCGCACGGGTGCCTATGCTTTGTTACAGCGGGCGGGGGCTGCTCTCCCTCCGCGCCTCCGGTTTTTTATAAACACTAGGGGTAACAGCTAAAAGACTACGTGGAGTCGGGGTGCCCCGATTCGGTTTTGGAACAGGTTCGACCTATTTTAACCATATAGTGACATGACGCAAATGGCGTAGTTTTTTTTTTTTTACGTTCCGTTTCACCGATTATTATAGACCACAGACAATATACTGGACATACTGTACAGATTTGGTTGTCAATCGCCCATAATAACGTTTCGTTTTCCCTTTTTATCTGATTGAGGTTAGAAACAATTTTTATTAATTTCTCGAAAAATATGCATTACCTTGTAATAAGAGTGGTAGCGTTATAATCGGGGACCCAAGCCCTACCAGCTTTGACCCTTTTTAGCCCGCAACTCCTGCGGCACTATACTAAAGTCAAGCCTTCTATTGTGATAGTTAAACTTTGGTTGTGTGTGTGTATAATTAAAGTGTTCAAAAATACCTCGTGTAACTGACACGGCGTCAGAATACACTGACATGATTTTAATCTACGGCGAATGCCGTGGAAACGCAACGTTAGCTCTACGAACTTACAGAGAAAGGTATTGTGATACCCGCAATTGCCCTAGGAATGCCCGCACCATACAGTTGGCAGTACAAAGATTACGGGACAATAAACGTATAGTGCTGTAACAGGAGGGAGTGCCACCGCGGTAAATGCCCGCTGCTTGGGACGAAAGAATTTTAGACAATTTTTCCCGCAGCCCGACGAGTCTCCACAGAGCCGCCCGGCAGTTTAGATGTTGCCATAGAACTATCTACAAGGTTCTAAAACGTAAAAAACGCAAACCTTCTAAATATCGGAAGGTGCAAACTTTTTTATCGAGAGACTTGCCGATCAGCAACAGTTACTGCCAATGGCTACTAAATAAAACATCCGAAGACCAGTCACCAGGCCCAAGTTTTTATGAAGTTTGGGTTTCTCCTTTATTTACAAAGGGTGGTTGCGTTTTATTCTGATTTGTAAGCTATTTAGTTTGTTTGAAACAAAAAAAATCTCATTTATGATGCTTTTTATTTTTATACCGTATCGAATTAATACTAAACACGTATAGTATACGTAGTGTAATTTAATGCCCTTCTGTCGTATCAACTCTGTATTTAGTGCATATTACTACGTCCTCCACTCTTATACGATGCTATGCTATGAGGACATCACACTTAGACGATGTGTGGGTCATGTTTTCAGAGTCACAAAGCTTATGTATAACAATCGTCACGATATCACTCTGTGTCCGATTCTTTTTTACAATTGTACGCCATTTTTCATGAGCGTCATGAAAAATTGAATGGTGTAATAAACAAGTGAACCGTTTCACAACTTTAACCTAGATTACAAAAGTTTAAGAGCTTTCAGCGCCACCGGAGCATCGAACCCGTTATCAGGCGGACGCTGGGGCAGCGGAACGGAGATAGCTTATCACTCGCTTATCAGCCGGTAGCTGATTGTTCTACACTGTATTCAGTTTATTATAAGCTTACGTACTTCACAATTAAATTGTTTATGCAGGCTCCTAGACTTGCTTTATGTCCCCATGGGACTTAGATTAGATTAGCTTAAAGCTCCGAATCATTTCAAAGTATCTGCTATGTTCCAATTCTTGAGCTGACTAGTTTAAGTAGGTGGTAAGCAGTGTACTGACGTAGTCACGTCCTACGTGTACTAAAATCTAAGTGTTAAAAAAGATCTTTCAACCGATTTGAAAGATTTTTTTAAACACTTAGATTTTGGATTCGAGTTTTTTCTATTTTTGAGGAATCTTAACTTGGCTTGTTGTCAGTAAAAACGTTGAACTTACTAAGCATAATTTGGACTGATTAGTTCTGTGTGGTTTTAAATTGCCTTTATGTGTCATACCCTTATGGCCTTTATATGCCTTAATGACTGTTCTATCAATTGATATAATTGTTCTCGCTGTATGTTTAAAAAAGAAACGGTCATCGAAGACAGGAAGTAGAGAAAAGTGTACGGAACCCTTGCAAGAACGTGGATGTATTACCAAACACTGACACTGACTGTAGGTAACAGACCCACATCCCATATTATGACACAAAATCAAATCGCTGACCAACTGGTCATACTCAGTCAGTCAGTGAAGAGTCAACCACGGTATCTCTGCGCGTGGGCACCGGAAGAGACGTTTAGGTTTTATATTATAACTGTTGCTTTATAACAAACAAATGATAGCATCCAATGTTATACTGATCACCACTAAAACAATGTTGCTCACAAAGTGAGCGGCAAAGCTAGCACGCCAACTCAATCATCGTCAATGATCACGTAAGTAGGTATTTTGGAGCCACAGAACCGATATCAAAATGTCAAGTTATTTACAAAAGTTTGATCTTATCGTAGTTAAAGCTCTCTTCAGTCATACGGTCATACCTTCATTCATACTATGAAGTATATTCTACAGTAACTGCAGGTAGAGTGGTATCAAAACCAGTACAAGCTAACCTCTTATTCTATTGACAGTCCGTTCTACGCTAGGCCAGTTCAAGGCTCAGTGTTATGTTGTGTTATGTGGTCATACGTGCAGTCGATTGTACAAAAGACCATGTCAATATAAAGTACATAAAGAAGACCGAAAAAAAAAACCGAAAAATACAAATATCCGTTACTTCCTCACCGCACAAAATAAGTACTTAGGTACCTACTTACTAACCGAAGGACCAAAAAACTAAAACCCAACCGAAACCACACCAAATTCATTCACACACAAAAATATAAACAATCTCACCTGTCCTTGAATCACATGCTCATCATGATCTGCGTTTGCGCCGACCAATTTACAGTAAAGCTCTGGTCCCTCGTCGCCGCAGGTAGCTGTTGCCGTAATCTTCTTTTTCGACGCTAAGTTAAAATACCTCGGTGTCAATACTTCTGTGTGAACTAGCGCCGTATATACTAGTATCAGGAACGTTATAAATACGCCTGCGCGCGCCATGTTGCGCGGACGGCGGCCCGTCGGCGAATGCCGGCTGCGCGCGCAAGGGTAGCGTGGTTTTTTTTGTGGATCAATTAGCTAGGGATTTGTTTTGTCCGTCCGTTTGGTGGCTGGCTGATATGGGATTAGGGACCGGATTCGTTCGGACATGTTCGGCTGTTTGGTCCCCCATCCGAACTTTCGACTTAAGGTGACCCATACACCTACAATAATATTGCGCAATGTTGATGATTGCACAATATGATTGATGAGCTCCGAAACCCACACGGTACAATTACATTATTGAGACAATAAAATTGAACAAGCATTCTCGTCATAACTTTCTTCAGTGCACCATGTCTGATAAAGATTTGGCTGCAGCTATCGTGTGTTTAATTGTAGCGAAACGGCAAAAACGAAAACACCGAATCTGGACTAAGGGCTGGTTGATGAAAAGGCCAATCTACAATAACGAACGCCTGTTAAAGGATCTAGAATTAACTGAATTGAAAGATTTCAAGAATTATATGAGAATGGATCCTAGTAAATTTAGGCAATTGATTCAGTTGGTAAAACCTTTAATAGAGAAAACAAATACTGTAATGAGAGAAGCAATTTCACCATTTCAACGTTTGGCCATTACATTACGATACCTGGCCACTGGCTTCGCTGAAGTTTTTTGTGCCATTTTCGCTGCAAAAATACACGCGTGCATACGCGACCGCTCCGAACTGTAAACTAAAAAATATTGGGCAATATACCATACACAAGACACAATAAATAAATATTGTGCAATAAAATTTAAAAGTCCTCAATCTTTTACTCAATCATTGCGCAATCTTCAATACTACCCCTATATGCTCAATAATATTGTGCAATCATCAACATTGCGCAATATTATTGTAGGTGTATGGGTCGCCTAAGTACAGGTTTTATTAAAATAAAAAAGTGAAATTAATACTGAAAACAAGAAAGATTAACAAGTATCATGGTAAAGAGTTATCATAATACTTTACTTTTTTTGGTAGGGGGTAGGGGTTGCTTTATAATATTTCTTGTTGTTATAAAAAACCCATCCCAAATTGGGATTTGGGATGTTTTTGATTGAGTATAAAAACTTTTTACAGAAAAAAAAAAACAACCGACTTCCAAAGAAAAAAAACACTAGATACAAATTGAAAAATAACTTTAATTTCGGAAGTCGGTGTCGCTGGTTTCGCATTTTCGTTTTTTGACACCGACTTCCGAAATTAAAGTTATTTTTCTCTTTGTAGTGTTTTTTTTGGAAGTCGGTTGTTTTTTTTTTGTAGTAAGTTTTTATTTTTCACTTTTTAGTGGTAAGTGTGTAATTTATCCAAGTTACAATAGCCTAATGTCAACTGCTCATCACCTTTTACAAAATATTGCTTTTCCCGATGCAAGGAAGTTAATTGTTGAGGAGTTTTCATTGTAAGAACCAGGAGAACTGGAGCTGATTGAAAAGTCATTATGAGCTCCACACCACCATACGCATTTGACGAGCTATATTGCTTAGCAACAACATTAAAGTACCTTATCAAATCGCAACCTGTAAAATACTTATTATTGAGTAGTTCCGATGGCCATCTATGGTCTTCATCATCAGTTCCACTTTGCCAAATGGTGCTTTTCGAGAGCAAATTCACGAGTTACTCGTACTATATAAAATACCCAAATCGCTATAAATGTGCCTATAAAATTTTTGCGGGTGTCCCTCAATTTCCATGGGATCCCCTTATCAGATTCCAACTTAGTGAAAATGGGACCACCTCGAGACCCTTTCAAACAAAAAAAGAATTTTGAAAATCGGTCCATAATTGGCGGAGTAATCGCGGAACAAACCCACAAAAAAAAAAAACATACCGTCGAATTGAGAACCTACTCCTTTTTTGAAGTCGGTTAAAAACAGTTTACTTAATATTACTTACTTCTTCTTGTGTCGATGACCAAGTTCCAATATTTTGTCATAGCTCACATGAAATAAAATCATTTATCATTTATCATTTAGCAGCTGCTCTGTGACAGCTCTATCGTTTGCCTCATGTAGGTCCTGTAGATACCTTAGTTGCGTAAAATATTCTCAATCACTATCCGAATTATTTTAAGCGATATTGCTAATCCATTGCTTCATAAGTTCAAAAAATTGGTTTGCTCAGCATCGTAAATAATGCAATGAATGTTGTTGAACTGTCAAAATTAAAGCCTTCTGAAAAATTCTGTTAGTGTGTTACGTAACCTCCCTGGAGGCTGCAGGAAGTTGTGCTGGATCAATTAGCTAAGGATTTGTGTTATCCGTTTTCGTAGCTGGCTGATATGGGAAAGGATTTGGTAATTATAAGATAAGGATTGAGTAATAACAGTTTCATCATCATTTTAGCCGAAAGACATCCACTGCAGGACTTGGCCTCCCTAAGCACCACCACTTCGACAGGTTCTGTGCTTCTCGCATCTAACAGATTCCTGCGTCCTTTACCAGAGGTGCCAGAGGGGCAATTCTCGTAATTTTAAGAACGTGCACAGTCTGATCTCAGTCTCAATCTGTCAAAAATCCCTCTAGTTTCTCTACATTTTGACAAGTTTTTGACATTTGTTTGTCGCTGAGATGAGACTGCAACTACTTCGTTGAGCTGAAGATGGATCCCCCCTGAAAACAAATTTGCCGGCACATGCGATGTCCCCAAAATTGAAACTTAATGAACAGACTTGAGGCCTAAAGGTCTTGATTTACTGATCGTTCTTTACTATGGTAACGACCGCGACCATCAAATATATGGGGTTTTCAGGTAAAAGAAGGAAATGTAATGGTACTTCTGTAGTACAAAATAAGTTTTATTATTAAAAAATAAATGAAAATTGTATTGGTTTTTACTTAAAGTATTGTCTTTTGCAAGCGAGTAAACGAAAAACTCAGATCACACGTAGTCACAGTGGGTTCCGGTATATGCATGTAACGGTCTGGGTTGTCACACCACATTACCAAATGTCGCCAATGCCAACAGCTGACTGAATGCACGCGCTTCCAAATAATAGGTTCTGACTCACCTCCAACCTTCTCCCCGAAAGGGGATATATCTAGTTGGTTATGAAAATTTTCATATCTTAATGCTGAAAATCCTGGGCTATAAACTCTAGTGGCATAAACAATTTGTGGGAAGTACAGCACCCTAATTGTGTAACATACTTTCAATAACAATTTGAATAATTTTGAAGCATATTGCTAATCCATTCCTTCATATGTTCGCATTAATTGTCCGTTCAACAATTAAAATAACACAATGAATGTTGTTGAACTGTCAAAGCCATCGCTACTGTTAGTGTGTTACACGTCTTGTTCGGATATTCCACTAGGTAATACTTCTTGAAAAACAAAGCCGACTCGAGGCAATTACTACATATAGTCGGCTTTTATTCTGCTCGTGCCGATCGGCAAACTCTGCTTATAATGGTCTCTCGCTGAATCATGTTCGGGTCGGCTCGGTTTAATTCTCGCTAAGCCGAGTGGTTTTTTATATTCGATCTTGCCGCCGGTATATGTGCGTAACACTCCTTACTCTCATAAATTTAGCATACTTAATTCTTTTAATTGGGGCCGTATTTTCAGCCGACGTAAGTACCAAATTCAGCTTCAGTCTTTTTGGGCACGAATAAGCACCACTGCGTTACGTAATCATTGATTATTTGTAAATGTCAACTCTGAGTGCAGCATTCCCAAGGCATCAAAACGCCACTGATAATTTACCAGACCAGCATCGCATTACGACAGCCAATAGGGTTCGCATATAAAATAGGTACATGAAAAAACACTTAAAAACATGAAGGATATAGGATTAACACGCAAGGCTTCCCCGTGGTTGCAGTACTTACCAACACATATACAGACGTGGTATCTAGCGTACAAGGAAATAGCTCTATTGAAGGGGGTCAAGGAGGCAAATGGGCTGGAAATGCAGCCTTCTTTCAGGCTATGCATGGATTTTTCGAGCAGCATGAATTTTCTGGACGCGAAGCTCTCGCCCTCCTTCGGAGGCATCGTCCGGCAGCCCCTCTCATCGTACACCATGCCAACGTCAAGAAACCGTGTGAAGCATCCACCTAAAAGAAAAACTTCTTCTAAATTCATTGAAATAAGTACCGTGGGCATGGTGGCCCAGTGGTAACTTATGAGTTGTGGTCGTGGTTTCGAACCCAGCACACGCTTTACTTTGTGTAATTTATTTTATCACCGCTGCTCTCAAAACGGTATAGAAAAACATCGTGATGAAACACCCCAGCATGTCCTAGAACCAAAAGATTCAAAGACATGCGACACTTACTAATCTGCACTGGGCTCACTTGGTGGATTATGATTATGATTATGATTACCCACTCCCTCTCACAGAGAGGAGGCCTGTGTCTCAGCAGTGGGAACATTATATGGTTGATATGCTGTTATGCTAAGTACCATGGGAATTCAAGGTCTTATGATTAAAAGATTGCCCAAGAAGATATAGGTTTTCTCTTCTAAATGATATGCTTCATAATTGCTAATGGTGGTTGTAGTTGCAAAATGTTACCTTTGTACAGGTTTTCATCTTTACACGTTACTTTGAGTTTTTTTCTCATGTGCACATACTTGCGTTCACTGTCTGAGAATATTTGGGAACACGTCGGTTCCTCGGGGATCTCTGAGACACTGAACAAGCCACACTGGAAGCACTTGGTGGCCGTGGAATTTGGTGATCTTTTTTTTGGGGGTTCTTTTGATTCTGCCTGTGTTGTTGTTGAAGGCGCCTGTGTTGTTGTAGTTACTGCCTCCTGTGTTTTTTTTGTTGGCTCCTCTGTTGTTGTTGAAGGCGCCTGTGTTGTCGTTGTTCTTACTTCCTCCTGTGTTGTTGTTTTTTGTGTTGTTGTTGTTTCTTGTTTTGCTGTTGGCGCCTTTGTTGTTACGTTATTGGGATCGTTCTGACGAACAGCATTTTCACCGAACATCTCATAATTTAGCGGAATCCAATTCATACCAAATTCAATGTTTCTAGGAGTCTCCGCAACGGTATCTTCCTCTTCGGTATCGTTTTGATCATCAGAATCTGCATTTTCTGTAAACAAATCTATACATATAATAAAACAGTAAAAAAACTGTGTCTGTACATTGAATATATTAAAAAAAAAATACTTGAGGGGGGTTCAGAAACAGTAATAGAGCACGAATCCAAAAAAAAATAATTGTCTGTTTGTCTGTTTGTTTGTACACGCTAATCTTCGGAACTACTGGACGGATTTGAATGATTTTTTTTTTGTTGTATAGGTATTAAGTCTGGGCAACATATAGGCTATAATTTATTTTGGAAAATGGAACACCTGACGCAGAACCGCAACAGACCAGCTAAAGTATAAGAGATACAATAATGGTACCATAGCAAAAATTGTTCCACGTGATGAGCATTTTCTGCTGAGAGAATAAATTTTAAGATCTGGAAAACCTGATGTGGAACTCCAAGAGCCCAGCTACACCATAACATATATAGGAATGAAGATTTAGCAAAAGTTGTTCAATCTGATGAGCACTCTCTGTTGACTTATAAAAATCGAAGATCTGGAACACCTGTTGTGGAACTCCAAGAGCCCAGCTACACCATAACACATATAGGAATAACGTTTTAGCAAAAGTTGTTCAATCTGATGAGAACTCTCTGTTGACTTATAAAAATCGAAGATCTGGAACACCTGTTGTGGAACTCCAAGAGCCCAGCTACACCATAACACATTTATAGGAATGACGTTTTGGCAAAAGTTGTTCAATCTGATGAGAACTCTCTGTTGACTTATAAAAATCGAAGATCTGGAACACCTAATGTGAAACTCCAAGAGCCCAGCTACACCAAAACACATATAGGAATGACGTCTTAGCAAAAGTTGTTCGATCTGATGGGCGTTTCCTGTTGACTTATAAAAATCTAAAATCAGAAACATCTGATGTGGAAATCAAAGCTATCACTAATTTCAGTGTATAATTATAAAATAACATAAGCTGGGAGTACCTCCACGCGGTGAAGGCGGTAACAGTTTAGGACTGATTTTCGGTGACGATGGTATATCATTGAAAAGTTGACTCTACTGGTCAAAACTCCCATTTATTTTTTTTACTTTATCAATAAATATGCCTTCGGGCTTATGTTATTTGAGTGTTTAATTTCCTTTGCCATTTATCTTCGTGATACGGTAGCCTACCCGGTAACGCAGGGGAGCAGTCACTTAGATTTTAATTGATCAGGTATATTCACAATAAAACTATAACCATGCCTAGAAAGAGGTCAAATCTTTCCCAATGTTCCAAAGGAGCTGAAAGATTGTGGATCATAAGATCCCAAGAATCTACCGAAGAGCGTCAGGAGAGACTTGATGCTGTTCGAAAACATCAGGCTGCAACTCGCTCCGTGGAAACCTCTTCGGATCGCGAAGCACGCCTGCGTTCTCAGCGTATTCGCACATCTACTAACAGGTCTTTTGAAACGAGTGATGAACGTGATGCGCGAGTAACTGGTGATCGAGATTATCATACATTGTCCCGAACACACACACAACATAATATTCATAATCAGTTAGAAAGTGAGAGAGAAAGAATTGCTGGAGAACGGCATGAAGAGACAGAAGAAGAGCGCAACGAACGTTTGAATTCTGATCGACTTCGACATTCTCTGAACAGAATGTCGATATCATCTGAAGAATATACACAGAGATATAGCCGTAAGACGTGGCAACCTTCCTTGGGTTGATAAGGAACGAAGTGCATTTACGTATACTCTTATGAATGACTTGATTGACTACGCCACGTATTCCGCCATCGGAGGTATGGTTCAAAATTGTACTTTTTGTGAAGCTGTTAAATGGCAAAAAGAAACAAACGGTATGTGTTGCTCAGGTGGAAAAGTACATATTGAAATATTACAAAATCAATATTTAAAAATTTTCAAAATCAAAAATTTAATATTATTATTATTAAATATTGCTAATTGGTGACCATCCACAGTCAAAACATTTCTTGGACAACATCTGTATACAATGCCTTTCAAATGACATCTTTTGGTGCGAAACAGATTTCAAGAGGCCCATTTATGCCAACATTCAAAGTGCAAGGCCAAGTTTACCACCTTATTGGTTCATTATTGTGTGAAAATGACCCCAAGTTTCTCCAAATATATTTCGTATCCAATTATCAAGATCAGGCAAATATTAGAAACCAAAACTTTCCGCACTTGAACAAATAGTCTGATTTCACTGCTTCAAAATATGTTGCATGAAGTAAATCCCTACGTACACAGTTTTAGATCTGCCTTAGAATCTTTACATATATATATAAAAATGGTGCCATAGCAAAAATTATTCCACGTGAAGAGCATTTTCTGCTGTGAGAATAAATCTGAAGATCTGGAACACCTGTTGTGGAACTCCAAAGCCCAGCGACACTACAACATATATAGGAATGACGTCTTAGCAAAAGTTGTTTAGTCTGATGGGAATTTTCTGTTGACTTACAAAAATGAAAGATCTGGAACGTCTCGAATCGTCTCGCGCATCCCGTTGTTTTCCCGTCCCCGGGCTCTTAGAATTCGACATCAGACGTTTCAGATCTTCGATTTTGACGACCCCGTTGTCGCTGGCATAATCAACAGGATCCGCGTACGAAGTCGCGGGCAGAAGCTAGTATATAATATGTGAACAGCTTTATCGCCTTATGTCTCAAAATTGAGCGGAATACTACGCATACCAAAATCGGTGTTTTTAGAAGACTCCAAAACGGAATAATCGCTCTCGGTATCCTCTTGATCATCAGAACCTGCATATTCTGTAGACGAGTATCTGTATCTTAAGGGGGGAAAGTAGCTAGCAAAAGTTCTTCTTATTTTTCTCGTTGTTGTTGTTCTCTCCATGCTTGACAAAACTAGTACGACTTTCGGCCAAGCATCTTCTTCGTCATAGAAACGATGCCAATAAGATTTTTTCGTTGTATCCGCCAAGTGCTGGTCTTCTGTTTGAGGTCTGTATTGCTGAAAAATAACCCTGGATTTGGTTCTCAATGGTCTTTCTTGATTTGATGAAGCACTTTTTGGTTTAGTTTTTGTTGGTGTTGGTCTCCCTAATGTCCTGTGTTCTGTAATAAGTAACTGTTTATGGATTTGGTCTGTTTTATTAAGAAACTAGCTGACCCGACAAACGTTGTCCTGTCCAAATTCCAATAATCCCATACAAAAAAGGACGTAAGTACATTTTTTGTTTAGAATTTGATTTTTGTCCGGGAAACTTTTCAGACTTTGCTTTCCATAAAAACCTAATTCAGACTTCAATGAAATCTCTAATAGAAACGGCTGGTTCACACTTCTCGTGACCCAAGGGGCTGGCTTTTACCTTGGTCAGAGGCTAAGTATTGCTTACAAATACAATTCGGCAATGCCGCCAGTCTCTTGGGTTATTGGGTACATTACCGGTCGATAGCGATGCGGATGAATTTTTCGACGTAGTATAATTTTAGTTTTTGAATATGATTTCATTGAATGTTATGTGGTGGATATCGTGTGGATGCTTAGTCAAATCAGACGGAAAAGAAATTTTAATAAAAAGTATGGTAGATAATTATTCTTTAATATTTAAAATGAGGTAGTTAGTAGTCACCCACATTATTAAGCGATTGGTCAAAAATATGAATAGTATCAGGTATTACCTATAAAGGGTTCATAACTGTAAATATTTTCTGGCCGCATGTACGACGCCGCTGTTGTGGTCGATAAAGTATGTTCCACTGGGTTTTTGTTACGTGACAACAATGAGCAATTAATATATTTAAATTCGTAATGTAAGTACAAAAATATACAATAAATATGATATAAAATATTTCTAAACATGCTAGAAAAGAAATACAATAGTAAAAAGCAAACAAAGCACTAATCACCTAACAAAGCCAAAGAAAGCTTGGCCTTAGTGTATAGTTACATTATCTTTGGCTTGGCCAAAGCTATGAGCACAGAGTACTAGCTTGCTACATATTAGTAATCTATGCACTATCGATGACAAAATGATTTTCGCCATTTTGGCGCTGATAGCAACGTGAGGTTCCGTGGAACTAATATTAGAGATGGGACATATCCTTCGATAAAACAATACTTTTATGAACTTTATCGATCGTTATAATCACTGAGACTAATTTATTGCATAAGATAAAAAAATCAAATCAATCCGTTATTTTTAAGTGATAGAATAATTGATGCAAAGGTTAACTTAAAATTCATTAAGTCGCGGTCAGATTGCAAGCTATAGGTAAACTAGTGGATAGTGTCCTAATAAAGCTAGGTATAGCCCATGACGGTCAGATCAGTGAGCTTTAAATATGAGGATATGCTTAAAATTTTGCCTAAAAACTACTACGGTTGAGTCGTTGGGAAATCGGAAATTAAGTATTTAGTTAAAGTAAAAATGCTAAAGTACATTGTAGATGGCAAGTTAAAATTTCGATGTTAGGTGTTTACTTCGGAAACAAGTAAACACTACATATAATATTTAACTTTTGAAATTAAGAAACTAGTACCTATTTGGTAATTTGTTTTAGCTAATTATAAATTGCAGAAATTTCTGGCGACATTCATTTTCTATTTGAAAGACGTAAATTTAAAATTAATAATAATAATAGCCTCCCAGACCGATTTCGGTCACGGTGGCCAATCTCATCGGAGATTAGCCAGGTACGCAGGACACATCGTCACACACGTCAGGGAGTGCACCCACCTGTGCACTCCCTCTTCCCTAACTCTCATAGTCCGATAAGACGGCAATCCGACACGACCGGAGAGAGATCAGGCGCTGAACCAACGGCTTAACGTGCTTTCCGAGGCACGGGGGTATCACTCGTTGACTTCCAAACTCCGGGCTGTTACTAAGAAATTCCTAATGTAAAAACTCAATAACACTTTGCCCGACCCGGGAATCGAACCCAGGACCCCACGCTCAGCAGTCGCCGTTGCGACCACGAGACAAATGGGGCAGTTTAAAATTACCTATTTAAAATTACTCACTGTCTGAAGAAAATCATCGACACATTATCGACATGGAACATTCACAACTTTATTTATTTGAATTTTAGTTCCTGAGAACCTCGAGCGGGGGCACTTTGAATCGGCACAAAAAATACTGTCATTTCGTTTAATATACACACATCAAAAGTGTCTAGGGATCAACATATATTTTTGCAATAACTTTTCTCCTGATTGATATTAATTAAAATTTTCTTTAAGGATTCATCAAATAAAGTGTTTTCGTTTGTCACAGTAACGATAAACCAAGTCACCTTTGCATTAATAAAGAAATTTGCCATTTTCCTAATAAAGGGATTTTTGACATTTGAACCACTAACACAAAAGTTCGAAAAAAAGACTGAAATAACAGTTTTCTCTAAAATTTTATTGGGTAACTTAAACAATTAATAATCCGTGTTTCTACCGCGAACACTAACAACACAAGAACATCGGTTTGGCATACTCAAAATGAGTTCATCCAAATCACGCTGAGGAATGGCCGCCCATGTTCGTTGCAACAACAAAAAAAGGTCTTCTTGCGACTGGATACCCTCCATATTCGGCAGAGCTCTTCTCTGTAGCATATCCCATGCATGCTCAATCGGGTTCAAGTCTGGCGACTGAGCAGGCCAGGGCAGGACATTGATGTTAGCTGCGGCGAGAGTCTGTCTTACAACTCTTGCGGTGTGCGGTCGTGCATTATCATGCATTAACTGAAATAAGGGACCGATTTGCACTTGTAGAGGAACGATGACGTCTGATACAATCGTCTCAGCATAAATTTGAGCGTTGAGGTTGCCTCTGATCCAAATCAACTCAGTTCTTCCGCCGATCCAAATACCCGCCCATACCATGATGGTTCCACCACTATAAGGATGGACTTCCTGGCAGGATTTTAATCGCTGTTGGCGTCCAGGGGTTCTCCAGTGTCGTATACGTCTTGTATCCGGTCTCATACCAAAACGAGACTCATCAGAAAAGCACACGAAACGCCATTGTTCTTCTGCCCAATTTCTGTGTTCAAGAGCCCATTGATATCGAATCCTACGATTGTGCATTGCTATAGGTGGTACCCGTAGCGGTCTTCGAGAATGAAGGTTCACTTCATGCAAGCGGTTTCTGACTGTTTGGTCGCTAATTAAGTTCCCTGAAGAGTGATGAAGCCTCACGGCTAACATCATGGCGGTTATTGTTGGAGCTCTTCGAGTTAAGATTTGAATGTATCGGTCTTGTCTCCGTGTGGTGCAGCGATACCGTCCTCCATGGCGCTCAGCCACGGTACCAGTGCTTCGGTAACGTGTCCAAAGTCGACTGATAACACTCTGACTTGTATTCAGAGCTAAAGCCACAGTACGTTGCCGGGAACCAGCTTCTATCATTCCCACGGCTCTGAGCATTTCTTCCCTGCTTAAATGACGTCGCCGCTCCATAATAACGTTGGTTTTAATCAGTAGTAGGGAAATAGTAACACTAATAATGTCTTCAATGCGTTGTATGTTTTTATAGGGAAAATATTGACAGCTGATTTTCATCTTTTACTCGAATTTGATTCACAGTTCCTGATTCAAATTATGAAATGCACCAAAAAGGATCCATATAAATTTATAAAATCATAAATTTATTACAAAGCCACATCTCAATCTCAAGAAATCCGCATAAAAATGCTTGATCCCTAGACACTTTTGATGTGTGTATTTTAGTCCACCGTACTTGTCTAATAGAGGTCAATCACAATCTCTTTGGTCAGTGTTTTGACTCGTTTTGACTACATTATATCGTATTCTGTGGACTAATCCCAAAGCTATGAGCTCATTCGACAATAATCACAGATTAGGTAATACTACACCCCCCGTCATCCCCTTCGAAATTAACCTGTCCGAGTCGGAGTGCCCCAAATCCAGAGCTCGCTTCGCTCGCTCTTGGATCGACACCTAAAAATATTCTCAAATAAATTAAGTAAGTAATTATCACTACACTGGGAGCTTTTCCGCAACCTCAATATAGGTAGTTGGAGGAGGTTGTTTGGAGCCACAGATGTTAGGCACACAGTTAAACGCTTTGTTAACATTACATTTATAATATGAGAATAACAACATTCTCCATAAATTCTACAGTTCCAAACTATGATTCATGCACGTCTTGTTCCCCTCCACACAACTGGACAATAACAAAAAAAACCCGACTTCCAAAAAAAACTACAAAGTGAAAAATAACTTTAATTTTGGAAGTCGGTGTCTTTGGATCTGTATTTTAGTTTATTGCCACCGACTTCCGAAATTAAAGTTATTTTTCACTTAGTAGTGATTTTTGGGGAAGTGGTTTTTTTTTGTTATTTTTTTTTTATTTCTCGCTTTTTAGTGGGTTTGTTTATAATGTGTCTAAGTTGCAATATCTTAATGTCTACTTGCTCATCGCCTTTTATAAAATATTTCCCGATGCAGGGACGTTAATTGTTGAGGAGTTCTCTTGGTACTCCACCATCAGCTCCATTTCACCATTCGCATTTTGATAAGCATAAATTGCTTAGCAAACGTGTGAAAGTAATCGAATCGCACGGTGGCCGTCTGTGGTCTTCACCATCAGTTCCACTTCACCAAATGGTGCTTTCCGAGAGCAAATGCACGAGTTACTATAAATAATACCTAAGTCGCTATAGGTGTGCTTATAACATTTGAAGAGGTCCTTCGATTTCTCCAGGATCTCATGATCAGAACTAGATTTTGACAAAAATGGGACTAATCTGGATGTATATCCTTTTAAATAAAAAAATAATTTTCCAAATCGGTCCATAAATGAAGGCGTTCTGAGGTGACAAACTTAAAAAAAATAAAAACAACCGAATTGAGAACCTCCTCCTTTTTGAAGTCGGTTAAAAAGACAACACAATTCTAATGAGTGATTTTTTATGTAGGTAGTTCGCAATTTCGCTTCCACATGAATTTGCCTATGCCAAGAAGTGCGATGTTATCGTGCCGCAGACGCTTGCGTCTACGACTGCCTTCGAAACGATTTTGTTGCCAAATCCTACTAATATTATAAATGCGAAAGTTTGTATGTATGGATGTATGGATGTTTGTTACTCTTTCACGCGAAAACTACTGAACGGATTTTGATGAAACTTTACAGTAATATAGCTTATACATCAGAATAACACATAGGATACTTTTTATCCCGATATTCCCACGGGATCAAAACTTACGCGGGTGAAACCGCGGGGCGCAGCTAGTGAAACCATAATTATACTTTCCGAAGATTATGAAACAAGATTTTTTGCAACCACTATCAACTACAGATAGTATGCCTGGAGTCGACTATAATTATTATTTATTTATTTAATACTTCAAGCACATACATGTACAGAGGCGGACTTAATGCCATAGGCATTTTCTACCAGTCAACCTTTGGGTGATGCAGAGACAAACAGTAGTAGGTGCAATCATTACAGGAATAAATATTTTAAATATAAAGGTACGCAGAACCCTATGTAAACTATAAATATAATATATACCTAATTACATATAAATATAAGCACAAATACATATACATAAATAAATGAATATATTAAAAAGAAATAAGACAAACAATGAGAAAATATTAGCGTTGTGATGATACTGCCAGCTTCCTGCGAAAGTGCTCGCGAACCTTAACTTTAAAGGATAATCGGTTGGTTGCCATCCTGATTTCCTCAGGGAGCGCATTCCACTGAGAGATAGACTGAACGAAGAAGGAAGAGTGAATGAAGTCTGTGCGATGAGTAGGACATTGGAGAAGACGATTGTGTGATGAACGTAGATTTCTATTGTGGTTGGCGCAAATGTACTGAAAGTGGGGAGCTAGATAACCAGGGGAAGAGGGAGAATCAAGAAATGAAAATAAGGTAGTCAGCGCCCTTAGCTCTCTGCGCTGGCGAATGGGCAACCACTTTAGAAGCGACCGATGCGCAGAGACATGATCATATTTACGTAGATTGAAAACGAATCGAATGCAGTTATTAAGAAGACGGTCAAGTTTGTCGAGGAGATCTGCATTCAGGTCATAGTAGCACACATCACCATAGTCAATTATAGGAAAAATAAGGGACTGCACAAGCATTGCCTTCGTACTAGATGGTAATAAATTTTTCAAACGGTACAGAGCCCGCAGCCTTCCAGTAACCTTCTGGCTCACCCTAGCGACTTGAGTCCGCCAGTTCAGGGTACAATCAATGTGCAAGCCTAGGTCCTTCACGTCAGTACCAAATGGAACGATCATACCGTTGAAGAGAACTGGTGGCAAGGTTGTTCCACCTACCTTATTAATACTACGAGAACTGCCAATGATAATCGCCTGACACTTCGTAGGGTTTACAGCTAAACCAAATTTATCAGCCCAAGTTTTTATGGCTGTTAAGTCCTTATTTAATTTGTCGATAGTGTCAGGTAATTCATCAACCTTCCCTTGACAGTACAACTGCAAGTCATCTGTATGCAGATGACTTGCAGTTCGGAAGTTATAAGATTAATAAAAACACACTGAAGTTCGGAAGTTATAAGATGAATAAAAATAGAAAACAGAAGAGGGGAAAGTATACCGCCTTAAGGAACGCCAGTTTCCAAATCAGACCAGCTAGAAGAAGAATCCCCAACATGGACGGATTGTTGACGTTCCTGAAGGTAAGAGGAGAACCATTCCAGTGCCTCGGAAGAGACCATAACATGGGACAGAATAGCTAACAGGATGTCGTGACTGTCGGTATTGAAGGCATTCGAGAAATCAACCAACACTAGAACAGTAACTTTGGTATCTTCCAGTCCTGCCTTTATATCGCCAATCACTTTAAGGAGTGCGGAAACAGTGCTGTGCCCAGGCCTAAACCCAGACTGGAGAGGACTAATGATTGAGTTACAATGAACAAAGTTGGAGAATTGTTTGTGAACACAGGCTTCAAGCACTTTGGATAGGAAGGGAAGGATAGAAATTGGGCGGAAGTCGGTAGGAAGAGAGGGATTGGAAACCTTAGGTAGTGGACGAACATAGGCTTTGCGCCACAGGGAAGGGAATACTCCGGAGTACAAGGAAAAAATTATAATGTGGGTAATCGCGGGTAGAAGATGATCCAGAATATTAATGATCATACCACGGGTGATATTGTCACATCCCACCGCTTTCGATTTGATGGAGAGAATGATCTTTCTGTTCTCTCCCGGTTCAACTGGAATGAAACTGAAAGAATTAGTATGAGGACGCGATAGACCAGAAATTAGAGACAGAGTTTGTTGTTTGTTTAGACGATCCATGGTAGAAACAGTGGAGAAATGCCGGTTTAGATCGTCTAAGTCAATTGAACTGGGAAGATCTAAATTTCGCGATTTGCCGATAACAAGAGTTCCAAGAAATTTCCAGATATCGGCAGAAGAGGAAGAATTGATAGTGTCAAGAACATGGCGGCGTTTAGCATTGCGTATCATCTGATTACATCTATTTCTTGCAGCCTTATATAATGTCCAGTTTTCGTCAGTACGATCCTTTTTAAATTTACGGAGCGCGCGATTCCTACGTCACGTACGTTACGTAATTATGATACAGAAACAGATACCTTACCTTACTTACTCTGAAAAGATAAAAAGTGAGATAGAAAATGAAAGGACCACAAGTACAGTAACAATGTCCACAGAAGAATATGAGAAGGAACAGTGTCCGTTAGTAGTTCCGTAGAACTACACACATCAAAAGTGTCTAGGGATCAAGCATTTTTATGCGGATTTCTTGAGATTGAGATGTGGCTTTGTAATAAATTTATGATTTTATAAATTTATATGGATCCTTTTTGGTGCATTTCATAATTTGAATCAGGAACTGTGAATCAAATTCGAGTAAAAGATGAAAATCAGCTGTCAATATTTTCCCTATAAAAACATACAACGCATTGAAGACATTATTAGTGCTACTATTTCCCTACTACTGATTAAAACCAACGTTATTATGGAGCGGCGACGTCATTTAAGCAGGGAAGAAATGCTCAGAGCCGTGGGAATGATAGAAGCTGGTTCCCGGCAACGTACTGTGGCTTTAGCTCTGAATACAAGTCAGAGTGTTATCAGTCGACTTTGGACACGTTACCGAAGCACTGGTACCGTGGCTGAGCGCCATGGAGGACGGTATCGCTGCACCACACGGAGACAAGACCGATACATTCAAATCTTAACTCGAAGAGCTCCAACAATAACCGCCATGATGTTAGCCGTGAGGCTTCATCACTCTTCAGGGAACTTAATTATCGACCAAACAGTCAGAAACCGCTTGCATGAAGTGAACCTTCATTCCCGAAGACCGCTACGGGTACCACCTATAGCAATGCACAATCGTAGGATTCGATATCAATGGGCTCTTGAACACAGAAATTGGGCAGAAGAACAATGGCGTTTCGTGTGCTTTTCTGATGAGCCTCGTTTTGGTATGAGACCGGATACAAGACGTATACGACACTGGAGAACCCCTGGACGCCAACAGCGATTAAAATCCTGCCAGGAAGTCCATCCTTATAGTGGTGGAACCATCATGGTATGGGCGGGTATTTGGATCGGCGGAAGAACTGAGTTGATTTGGATCAGAGGCAACCTCAACGCTCAAATTTATGCTGAGACGATTGTATCGATTGTATCAGACGTCATCGTTCCTCTACAAGTGCAAATCGGTCCCTTATTTCAGTTAATGCATGATAATGCACGACCGCACACCGCAAGAGTTGTAAGACAGACTCTCGCCGCAGCTAACATCAATGTCCTGCCCTGGCCTGCTCAGTCGCCAGACTTGAACCCGATTGAGCATGCATGGGATATGCTACAGAGAAGAGCTCTGCCGAATATGGAGGGTATCCAGTCGCAAGAAGACCTTTTTTTGTTGTTGCAACGAACATGGGCGGCCATTCCACAGCGTGATTTGGATGAACTCATTTTGAGTATGCCAAACCGATGTTCTTGTGTTGTTAGTGTTCGCGGTAGAAACACGGATTATTAATTGTTTAAGTTACCCAATAAAATTTTAGAGAAAACTGTTATTTCAGTATTTTTTTCGAACTTTTGTGTTAGTGGTTCAAATGTCAAAAATCCCTTTATTAGGAAAATGGCAAATTTCTTTATTAATGCAAAGGTGACTTGGTTTATCGTTACTGTGACAAACGAAAACACTTTATTTGATGAATCCTTAAAGAAAATTTTAATTAATATCAATCAGGAGAAAAGTTATTGCAAAAATATATGTTGATCCCTAGACACTTTTGATGTGTGTAAATGGCAGCAGCACAGCGACGCTCAACCTAGATTATCCCTCCAGTTCCAGCAATAAGAAGACATGGAAAAGTTATTTTCCAACAAGGCCAGGAATCGAAATATGGACATACAATAATATACCTTCCAACTAGGATACCAAAAATAAACGAATATGGTGAAATCGCAAATTATACGTAAAACGTGGAAATCTACAGTACCTATAATATACTTTTAAACTAAGATATCGAAAATATATGAAGAAGGCGAAGCCGTAAAAAATTCTGAAAACCAGGACACCACGTGGGTACCATATATTTATAGGTCTTACAGATTTAGCAAGACCTTACTATTCTGATGTGCAAGACTGAGAACCGCACTTCAGAAAAACCTCGCTATAAGAACAATATGGTAAAGCAGTTGCAGATGATGAGATTTCTCTTAACACTGGAAAGGCATATTATAAGAAAAAGATTTTGTTGAAATGGTTGAGAGACTTGATTCTACGGAAAAAGTATATCATAAAGAACCCGCTGCAAAAACATTAGATAATGCGAGAACATACCGAACATCGAAGCTACCTATTAAGAAATCTTACTCTCTAGTAATGGAAGAGTTCGGAAGAATTCATTCTACAGAAAAAGCATACCACAAAAATGAACCTGCATCAGAAATGTTAAACTATGAGAAAACTTATTCTATAAATAAGGCATTAATTAAGAAACATTATTCCCTAGAAATACAACAGAAAACCGATTTTTTCAGAAAAAAACAAATTTTCAATTCCATAAAATTTGTTTGTTTAGGTCTAAATTATCTGATAAGGAAATGTTTTATCTCAAGAAAATTTTAGGTTTCGGAAGAACTAATCCTTTAGAAAATAGATCTCCCAAAAAATCGAATTATGTAGAAATGTAACACATGAATAGATTTTCTGTTAAAAAAAAGAAGCAAGGAACCTGTGACAGAAACACCATATTATGAGAAACCTTATTCTATAGAAATTGACGACTTTAGAAGACTTCATTTTACAGAACATGCAAACCTGCAACCTGCGACAGAAATGTTAGATTATGAGAGAACTATTCCTACAGAAAATATAATTTTTATTAAACATTTTTCTATAGAAATGGATGAGTTAAGAAGACGTTCTATCATAGAAAAAGCATACAATGAATCTGCTATACAGGGTGTCCCTGGAAGTATGGATTAAATCAAATCAGTTAGGGGCGTTGGCAAAGTCATTTCTAAACTTTTTGATGCTGAGAATGTTGGTGAATTTTTTTACGGTTCAAAAGTCATGACCAACTTTTGTTATTTTCAATCACCATGCTCAAAGAACAAAATCATTTAAAAAAAAACTACCAGGAACTGTCAATTTAAGATTTTTAGACAGCGCTGATAGTTTTTTTAAATGTTTTTTTTCTTTGAGCACTATGCGAAACGATTGAAAAAAATTGGTCACAACTTTTAAACCGTAAAATAATTCTCATATCAATCATTCTCAGGATCCAAAAGTTTAGAAATGACCTTGCCCACGCCCCTATTCGATTTGATCCATACTTCCAGGGACACACTGTATATCATAGAACTTATCCTACGGAAAATATTCATAATGAGAAACGCTATTTTATTGAAATGTATGATTTCGGAAAACTTAAGGATCCGATTATAGTAATAACAATGTCTGATTACGAAGGACAATATACGACAAAAAAAGCTACAGATTATAAACAAAATTTATTTCCAAGGCAACACTTTCAACGAAAAAAAAACGTAACTACCTATATAAGAAATAACTCATGCTACCAATGTGGAATAAGTGGACATGATGTGACGGAATTAAGTACAAACGAATGTTATGAGACTTTTGATAACCCGAATAGGCCTATAAGACCAAACGTCTTGGTGATTCATATATAGGTGGCTGTTACAAAAGATTCCTGGATGTTGGTCATACTTACAACGAGAGAGGATGTAGGCACATTCCGCCGATAGTTGGACTCAGCTTTGCCTCTAAAAGATTCGCAAATCTCGAATTAGTACTTCATACAATCAAAGATGGATGCACCACCAGTCCGTTCGCTTCTCATGTGCCGTTCAGCAGGGCTGTATCGCTGTACACCAGGTTCCCGTTCCATGTCTGTGTTTGTAATTCTAAACTATGCAATAATTAATAATAATAATATTCCACAACTATCACACAACGCCATCTAGTCCCAAGCTAAGCAGAGCTTGTGTTATGGGTACTAGACAACTGATAAACATACTTATATATTTCTAAATACATAAATATTATAGATAAATTACACCCAGACACAGAACAAATGATCGTGCTCATTACACAAACATTTGTCCTGGGTGGGAATCGAACCCACGACCTCCGGCATAGCAGTCAGGGTCACTAACCACTACACCAACAGGCCTGAATTCATCAATGAAATCAGGAACACCTATTTTATTTTGTAATTTTTTGTATCTATTAATAATAAGCAATAAATATTTATTGATTTAATCTTAAAAAATAAGTTCGGTTCATAGACGATACAAGTCACTTCGTTTTCAGTCATACACCAGTAAGGAGATAGAGTAATGGTTGTGTTCGAATCGCATTTGGCTGGTTATTTTACGAATTGATAGCTCGCTTACACCAGTACTTACTAGATTAACGTCCGCTTTTGGTAAACGGCTTCGGATCGCCGAAGCTGGCAGACGAAGAACTGTTTCGACTGGGCGACAGTGTTGTCGACGCAGTCGACTTCGGATATGAACAGAGTCGACTAGTCAAGGTTACACGGGAAAGCGAAGCGAATCACTTTATAGTCACGCTTGTACCCGTGCGTACGGGCGGAATTGTGGACGTAAATGTTTATAGTATCTACTTTCTTTTCTAACAGACTTCTTTTGTTAAGCGAAACAAAACCAAGAATCAGATTACCGACATAGTTACCCTTTACGAATATGGAATAGAGTTATCGCTATAAAAATGCCGTTCAAAACCTACCAGCTGAAGTGAACACTGAGATGCAGGTAAGTGTGAATAACATCACCAGACTTTGTCCCGCTGACCCCAGGAACACCTCCCACTCAGAGGTGACTAGCAGTTGCATATGGAAAGGATTCAATCGACTGCGTACCTACTCAAGTCATTACCATCGTTGAAGTCGTAAAATGTCCACTGACTGAACATATGCCTCCTCCAAGCGTTGCAAAACCTACAGGGCCTGGGGTTCTTGCTTCCAACGAATTTCGTGCGGTTATTGATCCACCTAGTGAGAATCTACCCATGCTGTATTTTTCTCTACGTGGTCACCAGTCCAGAACTTTTCAATGCATCGGCCAAACTGCTTGTTTACCTTGTAGTCTGTCTAGGTTATCGTGAATGAAAAGCCAATAAAACTACAAAGTTGAACATTTATTTGAACTATTACTACGTGATGTAACAATGTTTACAATGAGTATTGATACTTGTGGCCTTCCTCTTGGCTCTTCTCTTGGGAAGTTTTATTGTCACTTATGCTTTCCACACTGCTCTGTCGCCGTAGAGACTTTAGATCTGGAGTTTTCCTTGGTTTACCTTCGCTCTTTACCTTCTGACTATTTTTATCGTTATTGTCTTTGTGAGTTAACACTTCTTCGTCACTTTCTGTGGTGCTTATAGTTATAACAGGTATAACAGAACCAATCGAGTCGGACTGTTTTGATTGAGTACTAGATTGTGAAGTTTGCTTTTCATGGATTTTTTTACCATTATTTTGTTCTTTAGACAATTCCTTTACAATTTTGGGTTTTGTTGATTCTTTTGCATCCTGTATTTGTTTTTCAATCACAGCTTTCTTTTCAGTACGATCGTCAACTTTCTCGAGCTTAACTTTTAGACCTTTATTAAATATTTCATTAATTTTAAGTTTTTTCCCTCCATCTGCTTTGAATTCAACACTATTTCTTACTTTTTTATCGGGTTTGAGTATAAAGATATCTTTTATTTTGAGAACTTCCCTTGGAAGAGTTTCGTGAAAGTCTGTATCAGTTTCTTCGTCTACGTTATTCGGCGAAGGCGATGGACCATCTACTTCTGAAACGGCTTCTACGTCACATTTTTTATCGAGCGCCATTCCTACTATTTTGGCAAAAATACCACCTGAAAACAACAATTAACAATTATTATGTATTTAGGTATACTCACTGAATATTAAGAATCTTTGTATTAAAATAAAAAACACTTCATTAGATAAACAATTCGCAATTCACGGCTACGATGCTAGATTAGATCATTCAAATTATGATTAACCTTAGGTAATCATTTTAGACATTAATTCTACAGATCCAATCTTTAAAGGTGGTCGCGAATCTGATGGATCTTCCATCAAATTCGCGACCACCTTAAAAGCTTCTGATGTGACTTCATTAGTACGGTCGACGCACTAATGCATCATCGGTTGAGTGTGCAAGATTTAATGTTTTATTATCTATTTGCCCGTTATGGCGTTACGCGACCATCGCGCGATGATACGCGAAGCATCTTCCGACAGATGTGCGACCACTCTAAAACTTGATTAAAAGAAATACATCGAAAGTCATACCTTTTTTCTTTGCCATTTTTATCGGTTCATTCATCTCCTCTGTCAAAGTTTTGCGATCATCGGAATCAATAGATTTACTCATCGGCAATGATGGTAGTGCCTTCTTCCATCTTGCAAAAGGCGTGTTGTCCATAGCTGTGGACCCAGCTCTTCTCCTGGTGTCTGCTAGTTGGAACATCTTTCTCCGTTCTTCAGTTCTTTCACGGCGCAATTGAATCTAAAATGTGATTCGAAAGTTCTTGAAGAAACAAAGGTTTTGGTAAGTCTGGATTAAAAATTAGTCAGATTTGGATCATGTAAGAACATACATATGACATGATCATGTATGAACATACATTACATATGAGAAAATCACGTTGCAAGTACCACATTTTTTTCCAAAATTTATTATTATAATCGTCATATTGTCTCTTTAATCGACCAATTTTTGCAGCTTACTTCAAAGACTTACCTTTAAATCATTATTCGCTTCCCGTAAGGAGTTTGTCAGTGACGTCAAATAATAAATGATAAGTATCAGCAGAACTAACAAGGGTATAACGATAGCAGGTGACGCTATATATTCCAACGCAAAACTCAAGCTTTTCGGCAATATTTTGTAGATATTGATCGTCAATATATAGTAGATCTTATCATATTCAGAGAAAGGTCCACAATGCCATGATGGTTTAACCCAAACTATGGTGTACCCGACTGGTAGTACGCACAGGAAGAGCATTGTTAGCAACAGGGCTAGATAGAAGTTATTGCTTTTTGAGACCCTGAAGACGACTTCATGAGGGACGTTGCAGGTCATGACAGCCCATGAACGTAAGTACATCATGATCATTAACTTGACGACGTTTAACACAACGAGGCCTGGCGAGAAGAACATTCCCATCCAGACCATTCCCTGGTTATTGATGAGGTGTAGAATGTTCTCTGCGATCTTAAAATCTCCGTACTCTGGGAACTTTTTCTCCAGGTCCCAGCACCAGCAGCGATTCATGTACCGTACGAACAGTGCGCGGAAGAAGTCCATAAACAGTGTTCCGAGGAGGACGAACACCTGAAATGAGTACAAGAAAAAATACAAAGAAATGAAGTTTTACAAAGTTAAGAATGTAACTGGAAATCTTTTTGGGGTACGTTTAGTGATTCTCTTTTTTTTTTGTATAAATACTCTTGCTTATTAATAATATGCATCCTTATATGTATATAATATGCATCCTTGCCAATTAATAAACTTACGTAATTAAATAATTTTGGCGAAATGTGGGTGTATCTACATTTTGTTTTATCATGTCTTTATATCGATACTCCTCACGTATATGTGGAGTTTCGCTAGCTTAGTTCTGTAATTATATAACGCCTGTATGTTAGCAATGCATATATTTTCTCACCAGTTCAGAACATCAGACTTAATTTAAAAAGCTACTTCAAAAATTCAAGTGCAAATATCTTACCAAGTCCATCATAGTCAATTTGACCAGTTCCTGCCCAAACATGGTTTCCCAGCACAATTTCAGTAATTTTTTCTTGGTAGGCACAGACAAATTGTACATCTTTCTTTCATTGTCATCTACATACACCAAGTCTATTGTAGTGACATTAGTGCCATTCTTGGAATCAACGACTGCACTTATATTTGCAGGACAAATCTTTGCATAGCAGACTCTTTTCACTACGGTACAGTTTGACATAAAGAATACTTGTTTTACATTCTTCCCGTTACAATTTACTGTACAATTGAACGTAAAGTCAGGACAAATATCGATATTTGCAATCGTTTTGGAATTCAAAGTAGTTACACCAGCCACAGTTGACTTTGTTGATATTTCCGTAGCTATGTCATATTTCTTAGGGTTACTATTAGCTGTAGTTTCATGTTGTGGTGTTTTATACGCACTGGAAGTTTCAATTACATCGTAGTCAGTAGTATATTTTAAAGTACTATCAGTTACATCTAAACTGGTACTCGTATCTATTGTATAAGTAGTAGTGTCAGTCATTTCATTTCGTGATGCATCTGTTATTTCTTTAGATGCTTGGTCTAAAATATCAGTTGTTGTTTCAAAAATGTTAAAATACGTCGATCCAAATTCATCGAATGATTCAATATCAGTGAGTGTTGTTTCACTGTCTGTAGTTGTATCTGTGTTACTGCTGAAACCATCAATAGTAAAAGGCGTTTCTGAACTGTCTGTGACTGTTGAAGCCTCAATGCCTACACTATTGTCAGTAGTCATGAAATCTGATGAGCTATAATCAGTCACTGTGCTCGAATAGTCAACATTTGTATAATCGAATGTGGTATCCGTCTTTGCTCCAGTAGTAGATTCAACAGTATCATAAAATGTGTATTCGTAGTCGTCTGAATCTGATGTGGTATCATTTTCATTTGTTCTATTTACTGGTTGTTGAATACTTATATTTCTTAACCTTTGTAGTTCTTTTATCCCTAACAAAATACTATTCAAAGTGGTGGTTTCTCTGTTTTCGAAACTGCCCTTATCAACTTTATTTGATGTTACAAATGTGTCTTCACGTGGACGTCTTATTTTAGGGCTGATTCTCGGAAATGGCGCTGATCCGGTTTTCAAAATTATACCGTCTGCTAGACTCTGTGGTAGAGTTACTTGTGTGTCACAAGGTCCACAGGAAATTTTCTGCTCGACGCAAAAGTCAGGTAAAAATGTAGTAAAAGATTCACTTAGATCTAAAGTTTCATTCGGTATTATTGTTGCATTCAAACTCAGGGTTGGTTTTAGTGAATCCAGTTCTTTGCTCATTCCCTCAATTTTGCTGAATAAAGCGAAGATGAGAGAGTATAGATTGAGCAGATTCAATAACATGATCCTACAACAATAAAAAAGATTATACTTATTACTAAAATGTCAAAATAAAATGCAGAAAAGTATAAATACCTTGCTAATTGTAGCCTTAGCTGTTTTCTCGGATGATAATGTTCCAGAAATCCAAGCAACTCAAAAAATACAGGAAATGTGATGGAGATAACCGTGACGACTATAGTCGTCTCGTTCTCGCGCCACCAACTTCTCACTTTCAAGTAATCGTCCGAGCGAGACACCACTGTTACCACGGCGTATGCTGATACTGCCAGTAGTATTAGCACACAGATGTTGACAAGTGCACGTAGGGATATAATACGCCAACTGAAAGGAAGAAGAATGAGGCCGGATGGCATATAGTAAATTTTCGAAATACACTCCCGAACTCCTTAATCGAGCAATCATGCATCTTTTTTTTAATGATTGGAAGAAATAGGTAGGTGCTGTCCCATGTGGTAAGAAAATATGTAGAAACTGAAAGAACTCACTTCCTTAAATCTTTTTTTTTCTCAGCCTCCTCAAGCAGTGCTTCTTTGAATCCTAATATAACTGAGGCTATCCGATTGTGTGCCGTTTCTGTATTGCCAATCATGAAGTCCCAGCCGGTGAACAGTTTCCATGAAAATATACATTCATCTTCTTTTTCAGACAACTTAGACATTCTGGAGTTCTCTGCCATTCTGTAGAATAGGAAATCCTTTGAGAAAAGTCCGTCACAATTGTAGACTCAAGTTTCAATTTACTAGTTCTTAGGTTCAAATTCACAGAATACTGTCAAAAGATCGATCTGCCTAGCCTGTTTCCAACTATGTTGGGATTGGCATCCAGTATATCCGGATGCAGCTGAATACCAGTATTTTTCATGGAGCGACTCCCTACCTGACCTCCAAAACCCAATTAGTGGTTATACGATACCCCTTGGTAAGACTCTTTGTCAGACTTTCGGGCTTCTGACTACCCGTAAAGACTGTCAAAGATCTGCGAATGACAGCCGGGACCAACGGCTTAACGTGCATTCTGAATTATGGAGGGGTCTTAGTGTGTAATGATGGTCACCCATCCATGGACCAACCGCGGCAAGTGTAGCTTAAGCCGATCGATCGACCCTTGCGGCTGTTATTACTTACCCACAAGCCCCTGAACAGAATACTGTCACATTGGTGCTAATGAAAGCAAAAATCGACGTGACGCGAAGACGTGAAAGTGACATTCAACCTGAGGTTGAATACGACGTTCACGCAAACTATATGTAAGTGTAATACATACATGCAAAATAACTAACTTTCTCAGAATGGCGACGAAGCTATAAATATAGACAGCGAGTCCTGTGAGGAAGTATGCCAGCGGCATTCGGTACTGAGCTCTTTCTACGTTACTATAGTACCCGTAGAAGATGGGGGAGCATTTCAGAACCCCCTCGAATTCCCAGAGAGTTAGAAGATTCGAGGCATTACGCTTTTCTTCGTCCATGATGATCTTTCTTTCGCCGTCTTGCTGTGGGTTAGCTGTCAGATACTGAAACGGTTAAATAAAATGAGTACAAATATAAAATAGGTCCGATGAATTTAATAAAGTGCCCATAATTGCGTAACACATTTTCAATCACAGTCTGAATCATTTTCAAAGATAATGTAATCCATTGCTTTATATGTTCGAAAAATTTGTCGACAATGTAAATAACGCAATGAATGTTGTTGAACTTTCAAAATGAAAGCCATTGCAACTCTTAGGCCCGTATTACAGAACGTCACTCAATACTCAAGCATTACTTAAAACTAGATTCAAGCCATTTGATTGGTTGAAACTAGTTTTAAATAATGCTTGAGTATTGAGTGGCGTTCTGTAATACGGGACTTAGTGTATTACGCTATTACTAAGCTGCCGGTCGATTCTGTAAAAATCTCGCCGTGAAATAATAGGTCAATAGTGTTAATCCCTAGTATTAGGGAATCACAGCCCACTTCACGCTCACTTCGCCTAAGTTCTCACGGTGAGATTTTTGACAGAATAGCATTACAGGTTCGAGCTATTTTCACAAATTTTTTTCTCAAAACGAGTATTAAATACATGCGTAGTATTTTTTATTAAACTTGTCATAGAAAAAACATCTGACCCAAATGAAATAAAGATTGAGTAACATTGTGATTAAATAATTACTAACAGAATAGATAATGACGATAGTTACAAACCTCAGGTACAATAACAAAAACGAGAAGTATGAATCCAATGACGAGGTTCACCCAGAACAGCCAGCGAAGGAAGGTGAAGTAGGAAGCGACCACGGAGCCGAAGTGAGACTCAATCTCCTTGATACGAAGCTCCCACGGGATCAGCAGGTTGGAGGTGTTGGCTGCCTCACGCTTCATTTGCTGCCAGTACTAGAGGGAGCAGAAAGAAATCTGAAGAGGTTAGAGCAAATAACATCATGCCAGTACTGGAGAGAAAGTATCAGAAGAGGCTAGAACACGTATTCTGCCGTCATAATGAAAAAGGGCACAACTAACATTTTTTCCAAAATTAGTTATGAGTATAGGTACCTACATATTCGGAATAAAAAAAAAAACGCACATCTACCAGTTAAAAAAAAAAAAATATGAGCAAATGTTAGTTGTGCCCTTTTTGTTATGATGGCAGTATTATAGTTCGCGTCATGGGCGTCACGAGCGATGCGTACCAGTCTAGAGGTGCCCGCGCGTCTGCTTTGACGTAGTGTTGTGCATTTTATTGAAGTTTCAAAAGGTTGTATCAAAAAGATGTTGTCGTCGCTGTTTAGACATTTCGTTCGCGAACAAAGGCACTCATTTCTCATAACACAATAATACTACGCCGCTCTAGCACCGCGCTATCTGCCCACTGGCTTCGAGACCGGGTCTGCGTTGCCGCGCCGCTCCCGCTCCGTAATCGCTGACTTCGAGACCGAGGCCTTAGGTGCACTTGCATGGTACATACAGGGATAATCATGGGTTGGAACCTCCTTTTAAAATTGTCTATGGGGCCTCTGCGAGTTGGCTCCGGCCCCTCTTACGACTACCAAAGATCCGAGGCTCTGGGGTCCCGAGATAATTATGTCAAAGGATCGAATAAGATTACTTACAGTATTTAATAAAATGTTAAATCTAGCGTAGATGTCTCTAGTGCTCTTGGACTGCGCCAGTCGCTCTTGAAGCTGGCCCTCGTGTCGCTTGATGTACGCTTTAGCCTGTCAATAATGCTGGCGTGAAAAGTTGGGAAACTGAAGAATATACTAAGATGTCAATATCGTCACTGTTCTCCTGCCCTTATCTTAATTTATTTGGGGTCGGCGCATCGTCTTTTTCTTCCATACTTCTCTATTAGTCGTCATCTCTGTAGTCACCCCCTTTCTAACCATATCATCATTCACACAGTCCATCCATCGTTTCTTTGGTCATATACTATTATGTCAATATTTCATGGCCTAAGCCTTCCCCACTTGTCATGACAATTAGGCTATACTGACTATTTACCACAGATTTTAATTCGCTCGGAAGTATGGCATCGATATAATGTCTACATGTATCTTTATTCGGAGTCATCTCAGTATAAGCGTCATCCACTTTCTAGCATAGTGTTTACATCGTTTATTTGGTCTTTCTCTATTCCTATAACCATCATCATTCATGCTTGCCTCATTATCACTAGTGAAAGTTTTAATCATGATAAAAAAATACATTTGCATTTCATTTTTATTTTTTACCTGATGAACGATCTTCAATTTCCTCCTCATTCCAAGAGGCTGTTGCTTCACAGAGCCTAGGACCTCCTTGTGCAGATGAATGTTTTCAAAGATCTGCTCCTGCGTCACCACCGCCGCCAGCTGAGCGTCCTCCATTGATATTGCGGTGCTGTTCAATAAAGTTAAGATATATTGTGCCTTGCACTACACAATCATTCGTTTTGTCTTGTTATTCAAACTAATAATAATCTACAGATATTAATAATAAAGCTGAACAGTCTAGTTGGTTTGATTGAACGCGCTAATCTCTGAAAGGACCGGTCGGATTTGAAAAATTATTTTTGATAGCCCAGTTCTTGAGGAACGTTATAGGCTAAGGAAACCAAAGAGACACGCGTTCTGTTCCTTACCCAGTAAGTCGCGTCCGTTGCCCAGTAAGTCGCGTCGCGGTGACCCGTGGCTTCAAATAACTTCTTTCAATTGTTTTCTCCGTTAGAGCGTGTAGTTTGTAGCCACGGGGTATAGGTAAATCAATATTCTGACTCTCGAATTAAGCACTTACTCTCCAGAGCTGGTAGTAAAGACAGATGACCGTCGTCTCGGCCTGTTCTCGTCAGCGAGAAATGGTGATGATGGGCGCCTGACTCTTCCCTTACGAGATCTTCTGACGCTCGCCCTGCGCTGACGCAACACCGCGCTCAAGCTCGCCGAGTAATCTTCGTCTTCTGAGCCATCTGCGAAAAACAATTCATTTTCTTACAGCGAATTCGCTAGGGTAGCGCGATATATGCAAATTTTCTTTTTTTTTTCAATTTGCTAATCAAGTTGTATGGTAATAAAAAGTCAGACACCTAAGTTTATATTCGAATAAATTGAGAGAGAGAGAGCTCGGCCTAGCATTGTATATATATACCTTCATATATAGCCTAGGAAAATCTTACATTTTTTTAAATTTTCAGCTTACATTTGCAACTCAGTATCGGATATGTGGAAGAAATATTATATGCGTCAATGCATGAACATCCCAATTTATCAAAACGTCTTTTACATCCATACTCCTTTAATAATCGTTATCACCCTCAAAATCGTGATACAGAACAGTCTGATACAGTATGTTTTATTTAATTGTTATGGTTATATATAACACCAAAGTAATATTTACTTACATCCATAGACGGTAAAGGTTTTTCTAAGAGATGAGGCAAAACTGAATTTATATCATACGATTTATATAAAAATAATCAGTTAAGTATTTAGTAATCATCCTTTGGTCATGAATGGAAACCTAAATATTGCAACACATGGATTTGGCTCCAAGTGTGTGTTTACGTTCACAGAAGCAGCTGGGAGTTAGCCATGCATACAAAACTATGACAAGCTTTTAATAACAGTTGAATAAAAAGTGACGCTTTATCCAATACTCACAGACTAAAACAGATATTATCAGAATTAAAACGTTTACATGCGTTTAAACAAATTAAATGAAATAAAAGGTATTTGTTTACAAGTTGTGGTTATGTCATAACTTGTCAAGTCAATAGAATTGATAGCTTTCACAGATCAGCTACTAGCCTAGTCGCACTCTCACCCCACAGAGTTTTGACCACTCTCTGGTTACCCACTGGCCCACTACTCGACTGCAACGACGAATAAAGGCGTCTGTCAAAAACGACGTACAGAGGCCAGCACATCAAGCTACCCCAATCTGTCAGATTTTCCCAATTGAATATGAACCTTATTCCTTTGTGCTAAAGTTGAAAATCTATCAAAGAAATTTGACAGATTGGGGTAGGTTGACCTGCTGGCGTCTGTACCATAAGTTTTATGTACAGCTCTAATAAAAAAGTTCAGACATATTGGCCCCGATTCTGTTGTTCACAAACTAAATTAAATTTACTTCAGTGCATCTTTTCCTTTCTATTTCATTATGAAAAGGACAGAAGATAAATATTAGATTATTCCTGTCAAATTAGATAATCCATACACAAGTTTAGACGTGATTAAAAAATTGGCTACTAAAATACGTCAATTTACGTCAGGCGCTGACTAATATGACAGGACTAAACTAATATTTATCTTCTGTCCTTTTCATAATGAAACAGAAAGAAAAAGATGCACTGAACTTAAATTTAATTTAGTTTGTGAACAACAGAATCGGGGCCATTGTCATTTTAATCACAGGCGCCGATACCGCGCGAGTTCACGCGGAAACTGTACCGCAGCAAATGCGCCGAATCGAGCAAACAATATGTTAAAATCATGAAATGCAACGCGGGACCATTGTTCATACTTAGGTAGCTTAGGAAGGTGTGTCGCTAAAGTATGGGACTTACAAATAAAGCAGAAGAGAGAAGAACAATTTTTAGAGTTCCGTACCTCAAAAGGACAAATCGGAACCCTTATAGGATCCCTTCTTTTTCCGTCAGTCAGTCTTGTTCGTCTGTCATTCTGTCAGGGCCTTGACAGAATGAAGATTCACATAGAAGATTGCGAAAACAAATTTACATTTTCAGTTGGAGAATTGACGGTGACGAACCTATATCGATATGTATGGGAGAGCATTTTTTCACCTACAATGTTTAGTTTATTCTTGGGATAAATTCATCCCAACTATGGAACCCTTCATTCACTGGTCCGACACGCACTTACCTGGGGGCCTATCGCCACCTCTTATAGCAGTATTATTTTAATCTTACTTCAGTGTGGGAAAGAGATGGAAGAATACAGGACATGCAGCTCTATCTCTTTCCCACACTGAAGTAAGATTAAAATAATACTGCTTTTAGAGGTGGTGGTAGGCCCCTTGGTTTGTTTTTGTACGATATGAATCGTCTGTTCAATATATTACAGGAACATAATAATGAATGCAACAATCTGTCGGAGAATGCATAAACTGTAGGGTCCACGAAATAGGGACACGACTGATGTTCGCCTAAACCGGTTGAATTCCAACCGATTCTCTCCACCAAACCTCAGCAATTATAATTTTGATCAACAAAATGCCTGTTTTGAATCTGGATATCAGGAAAGAATAAAAAGACCACTACGAAAATAACGGTGGACTCGCACTGTTATTCTTTGGTATGTACAGTCAGCAAAGGAGATAAGTATGCAGGGTCGTCGAATATAGTTTAGTAAGGAACCGATTGATGTTTTCGAATAAAATAAAATAAATTGAAAACAAGCAGCCCATTTATCTAATTTAATTTCATTCGAAAACATCAATCGGTTTCTTAGTAAACTTTCGACGACCCTGCATACTTATCTCCTTTGCTGACTGTATATCTTCTAATATATTATAAAATTCTCGTGTCACAGTGTTGGTTACCATAGTCCTCCGATCTATTTTTTTTTTGCAAAACGACGTTTGCGGGGGTAAATAATAATATAAGTACTTATACATTATTTCTGGGAAACGATTTTATTTTTCGTATGAAAAATCGCTGATTAGGGCATCCCGCAAAGTACCTACGCAAAACGTTATGCTTATAGGTGCATGCAATGCACAGAAGATGTGCATGCATTACGGTACAAAAGTTGTGGTGGTATTTAAAGTTCAGTTATACTTATAACATATAAACCTTGTTTTTGTGAAAATAAGTAGAAAAAAGTTGAAACTTTAACCTCAAATTTCTTCGTATCGAGAAGGTTACCGGTACCTACAAAAAAATGTCACAATGACGTAGAGTATTATGTTACTCTCAGTTTGTTAAGCGTTTTTTTTACACCCGTTATAATGGTTATAATTATGCCTATTATATATTCCATCAAGCAGTAATCAATTAACGTATTCAATTTCGCGGTGCAAAATTACATAGCAGAATTATCGCAGTAAAAAAAACATGTCCTTAATGCAGTCATTAACAAATCATCAGTAAAGACTTTTAATATTAAGATTACACTTCGGAGATAGGTAAACTTTAGATTATAAAAAAAAAATAAGAAAATCATTTAGGTCTCAAGATAGGTATGTACAGAGGCCAGCACATCAAGATACCCCAATCTGTCAAATTTCTTTAATAGATTTTCCACTTTACCGTAAGGCAATAAAGTTCATATTCAATTGGGAAAATTTGACAGATTGGGGTAGCTTGATGTGCTGGCCTCTGTACAAAGGTACAGTAAACGACCAAAGTCGCTGATTATTTCGGAATTTTAAAATCTGAAACTTCGAATAGCTGATGTTACCCGACTTAAGTAGCTGGCTGCATACCCACTTATTTAGAATTCGCAAAGCATTACAAGATAATATTTCGCTGTTAGTAATTTAATATATTTTTACGCAAACAAATGATAACTATGATAAAATGTAAAATTATATTAGGTATCTCACCTCCTGCAGAAGGCGAGAATTTGACCTCGTTGCTGATAGGAGTCTCCGAAGGCAGGTGGAACAGGTTGACCCCTGACGAGGACATGCTTCCAGGGTCTGCCCAGGTTACCGACAGCCGATCTACCGACGGCTGCGGGGATGACGGGGGTGGGTCACAGGAGCCCTACAAAAAAGAAAAGCAAAGGGTCTTTTAGTAGGTATTATTTTCAGGGAATCAGGGAAATGTATCATTAAGCACAAGACAGATAGGGAACTTCATTTGCAATCGAAATAGCAATGGTGTCATGGACGAGCAAACTGTAACCATGATATAATTATTATATAATTATTATATTTGGAAGGCGTACGAGGGGCCGAAGCCAACTCAACAATTATTATTATTATTATTATATAATTATTATTTTTTAGCACATGATTCTAGACGCACTAGTGTAAAAAAATACGGCGATTTTCAAAACAAAAAAGGTAAGCTATTTTATAGAAAAGAGCAATACCTTCGCGGTCAAAATGTAAGGAACAGCTTATTTTTTTAATAACCAACGAAATATTTCAACGTAAGTATGGTTTTCAGAATCATGGTACTGAATCTACGGTAACAATTGGCGCGTCGCGTCGATGTCTCAGCCACCTTGTGTAAGGACTTTTATTTGCCAAAAATGTAAACAAATATGAGTTTATGGAAAAATAACTTTAAATCCTACACAATCTCGCTTCCACGGACTCCACCGCGATGGACGATACCCAGCTTAAAACTTTAAACTATTAACTGTTTGTCCGGGAAAGTTAATGCTGTTAATAAGAACGGCATTAAACCATTGCCTAAAATACAGTCCACTCTTTTATTGCTCCCCGCGCTAACATTGGTTCAGTTTACGCTACAACTTCAAACATTTTTATAACATTTTCAATAGTGCTTAGTCACTCTGAAATTAACTTAATTACAAATAAAATAAAGTTGATATTTATTTAACTTGAAATAATATTAATTTGAAACATGAGTTTGAATAGACTTTAATGAATTTGCTAAAAAAACTTTCCCTGACTGTACAAGCATGCGGCTCATCTGATGGTAGTGGTTTCGGCCACCAATAGACATCTGCAAAACTGAAGCAATGGCCTAATAATGTAATTAGATTAAAAACCTTCATAATCTAGTCACAATCTCATCTCAGCGACAACCAATGTCTATGCACCATCCACCATCTACAAACCGCCCTGAGCTCGCGTCGTGGATTATGGCCCGCGTGGTGGATTATGGCCCACTCCCTCTCACATAGAGGTGGCCTGTGTCCCAATAGTTAGAACGTTACTGCAATACTCAATGGTGCAGCGAAAAAGTAAGAAAATTAGATTTATTTTTGAGAAATTGAGACTAATATTAGAATGCGAATGCTTTCAAAAATATACGGAGATCGCCCATCAGGTGCGTTGTCATAGTAAAATCAAATCTGAATAATCATAATTATAATGCCTGTAATTACACCGGCACATAGATCATTGAAACTGGAAGACAGAAACAAATTGATTTCACTATTCAACACCCTAATTGCGTTTAAGTCACAATCCGAGAGTTTTGATGGAAATTGCTAATTGTATCATAGGTTTGAAAAAACTCGCCTTTTAAAAAAACTTAAATATAACGCAATGTCGTGTGAACTGTCAAAATGAAACCCATTGTGATCAATTGCCGTTTTGGCCTCGCACAGATCTTTATTTTTTTTTTTGTTTTGTTTATTCGAAAAAATATGTTAATTTTGTTAGCTTTAGATGCTCCTCTTTTACTTTTTTTACGTGTCCCAAGTAAAATATTTTTCTTTCTTTCAATTGTCATTTTATGCTGTTATCTACCTACTATATATAACTATACCTACGAGCCAATGAGAATGATGCCGACATTGAGTTAGAGAAATATTTTAATATTAAAAGGAAAGTGGTAAAACCTTGGTAAAAGTAACCACTTAGTAAGCCATTAGTAAATTACAAAAACAAAAGTAATTCATGTGATGTTGTTATTTTAATTTAGTTTTCATTACTTAGCAAAACGACGACAATTATTATCACTTAAGTTCGTGTCAGATTTTAATTATACCAGGTTTTTAATTTACATTCTTTAGTTTTTATAGCTGTTGTAATCATTTTTTGGATTGCAACAAAGTAATTAAAAACACAACGATGAAATTATATTTTTGGTATACTTAAGTATAAAAAATTTGTATTTAAAAAATTTAAATATTCAAAATAAAACTTTTGCAGTCTGTTTATCATCTTAATTGGAAACAAATCAGAAAAAACCAAACGACGTGTCATTAACAAAACTGTTCGAATCTATTCCATAATGTACACTCATGGAAAAAAATGCTAAATTACCGTTCACAAAAATTCGAATAACAATATTCGAAATTCGAAGAGAGAGAGAGTATTTAAACCAATCGGAGATAGGTACTGCGGCGGATTATCGGGAAACGACTGACGCAAGGCAGGCCGCACACAAAAGGCATGAAGTCCTGCTGTTTATGTTAACTACTTCAGAAGTTTTTCTTGTGTGTGTGGGTAGAGTGGCGCTCCATCCGAATGGCGATTGTACACGCATTATCATTGCGTCTACCATACCTACCTACATATTGTCTAACGTTAACCAGACGCGTAGGTAATTGAACTATTTCTTATCAAAGACTATTTAAATAATAAAAAAACTGTATATTAAATAAATTATTTAATATACAGTTTGGTAGGGATGAGATGAGATGAGATCTAGACTACTAAATTTTTAATCGGTTATTACAAAAAAATCTGCTGTTTTATAGAAAAGGTTAAAATGTATGGAACAGCTCATTTTTATTACGACATATTTCAACGCAGAACAACGTTCAGAATTATTTACTTACCTACTTACTGAATGGTAACTTAGGGGCAATTCTCGTAATTTTAAGAACGTTCACAGTCTGTAGGCTAATTCTGCTAATTTAAAACGTTCAAAATCTAGGCGCAGTCTCATCACGGCGACAAACAAATGTCAAAAACTTGTCAAAATGTAGGGAAATTTGAAGTATTTTTGACAGATTGAGACAGATCAGACTGTGAACGTTCTTAAAAATTACGAGAATTGCCCCTCTGATCTCTGTCTCAATCTGTCAAAAGTACCTCTAATTTCCCTACATTTTGACAAGTTTTTGACATTTGTTTGTCGCCGAGATGAGACTGCGACTAGATTTTGAACGTTTTAAATTACGGGAATTGGTCTTCAGTTTTCGCGTCGGTGTCCCACTCTGTATTTAGAGTACAGTTGGTGACTGCTTCAGTGGTCTAGTGAGCGGTGATAACTAAACTAATTATATAGTGAGCGCGAGTGCTGTGCTCGGGGTTCTGGGTCCGGTCCTCGGGATAGGCTTAGTATTGGATTTCTCCATGAGCATAAAGGTCATACCATACCCATACCATAGCCACAGCTGCCCATAGCCATGCTGCCATGCTGCTGGCCATAGCTGCTTACTGACTACTTTTCGGATCACTAATTGTGTAACAGATTATCAATCATAACCAGCACCTTAATTGCGTAACTCACTATCAATCGAAATCTGAATAATTTTGAAGCAAATTGCTAATCCATTGCTTCCTAAGTTCGAAAAATTTGTTTGCTCAACACGTAAATAACGCAATGAATGTTGTTGAACTGTCAAAATGAAACCGATTCCCATTGATAATGTGTTACGCAATTGCCCCGCTGAATCATTTTAAAGGATATTGCTAATCCATTGCTACATAATTATGTTTGAAAATAAATCTGCTCAACAACGTAAATAACGCAAGTGAATGTTGTTGAACTGTCAAAATAAAAGCCATTGCTACTGTTAGTGTTTTATGTTTGTACTAGCTGAGCCCCGCGGTTTCACCCGCGTAAGTTTCGATCCCGCGGGAATATCGAGATAAAAAGTATCCTATGTTTATTTTGTTGTATAAGCTTTATTGCTGTAAAGTTTCATCAAAATCCGTTCAGTAGTTTTTGCGTGAAAGAGTAACAAACATCCATCCATCCTCACAAACTTTCGCGTTTATAATATTAGTTGGATAAAAGTGAATTATAACTTTATAACCGTCATACTTTCTAGAACTCAAAAACGTATAAATACTTATGAATAAAAATATAATTTCATCCCATTGTGCGAGGAGCCACTCGATACTAAATTAATATAGTGTGCCATGTTATTGTAAGGTGTGGTAAAGCTACTTATGTATAGTCGCGGACAAAACTGGTATCCAACTGTGAAAATATACAATACTACTTTGAAAAATGTATAAATATCGTAGTAGATAAAATCATACTATATCAACCATTTTTTAAATTCATGCGTAATTTAACAAGAAATGATATTATTATATATGCATTTATAGTGTGCATGAGTTCTTAGATTATAAGTAATTATAAGTTGTAGTATAACGTAATTTATGAATTAATTCTGACCAAACTTGTTTGAATTTAATATAATTTACTAATCGCATGCATTATTCAAGTTAAAAATAGATTTCTTAAAATAATAATGAAATTTGTGCACGCCGATATTAAATGCATAATAAGAGATCAACGTAATTATCTTTAGAACTTTCCGTAACGTTTAAGCAAATGAATGATTTTGTTTTTTTTTATACTGAAAAAACTTTAATTTTCTAGCTCGAGGCCATTAAACTATTTAAATTATGATGCGTAGTTAGGTATATTTTGCTTATATTCAGTAGGGACTAACATTTATTACACCTCAATGCAAGTTACCTTGATTACTAAGCAAACAAACACCCGCGACATTGAACCGTGGTCCGTGGGTAATTTAATTAAAATGTCATGTCGCATAATATTTGTAACAACGCTGTCGGCGACTGTCCTCGATGATAAAGTTGTGACCATCACGCACGACCCACGTTCCGTCGCGGAATGAACAAGAATTGCGAATTTAAAAACACTATGATTATTGATTATGGTGATTTTTTGTAACCTGGGGCTGATGTGTCCATGGGGATATCACTGATGGCTTTATTTTAAATGAACCTATACTGCCCCATTGCTGGGCAAAGGTATACAAAGTGTTAAAAAATTAACCCGACAAACTTTAAGAGGTGCTTTAGAACATCGAACTGAACAGCTTTCACTATGGGACCAACTCTGAAATCACGAAAAAAATCAGCTGTTTAATACATTTTGGTTAAGTAGGTATTGAAATTTTGTACAAAACAGCAGATTTTTTGCGTGATTTCAGAGTTGGTCCCATAGTGAAAGTTGTTCAGTTCGATGGTCTAAAGCACCTCTTAAAGTTTGTCAGGTTATTTTTTTTACTTATACAGGGTTATTTGTAAAACACTAGCAACCTCTTAAGAGGTCAATGTACTCATCATTATGAACAACTTTTACTATGGGACCAAACCTGAAATCGCGAAAAAAAATCAGCTGTTCCCTACATTTTCACGAGATAGACGAAGATAAATGTAGGGAACAGCTGATTTTTTTTTCGCGATTTCAGGTTTGGTCCAATAGTAAAAGTTGTTCATAATGATGAGTACAATGACCTCTTAAGAGGTTGCTGGTGTTTTACAAATAACCCTGTATATACAACGTGTCCCAAAATCCAACGGAAAGCGGGTACCAGAGGGTGGACCTGCCCATGACTACTCGCGAAAAATAATGAAAAAAAAAATAAGTAAGTAGGTACTTATCTAATTTTTTTTTTAAATCGCATTAGTCTAAGTGACCAAGATTTTGAACAGGCTGACAGAAAACTTAAGAAAAGAAGCTTGAACATGAATCTTCTAGTTGATCACTATAAGATAGTTTCGAAGAAGATAAAATTAATCTATTTATATAAATAAAACAAAGTCGGGTTAGTTACACCATTTTCACCCTAGAACAGCTGGATCGATTTTTATGATCTTTGATTTGTTGGATTTGTTTCCGCCCCGAACAGCAGAATAAAAAATTAAAACATGGGAAAATTCAAGAAAAAAAATTAATGAAGTTAATTCGTTTTCTCATGCCTACATTCGTTCGCCGGGTCAGCTAGTATGCCATACTTTCACCACATTCCGAAGTAATTTTTTCCAAAAATTTCGCTTGTCCAAAATGAAATGCAAAGCATGGGCCACGCCTACAGGCCACAGTGGCCACGAATGGTCAGTGACGTGACACGCAGCAGTCTATCTTGTAGTGCCAATGAGTGTCGGTCCCGCACTGATTAACTACACAGGGCTGTTTCAAGAGGACATTACTTTTTTGTAGAATAACTAAGTTTTAACTTAAAAATAATAAATCAATATTTCGGCAAAAACGTGGGGGTATAGAAAAAAAATTAGTTGTCTGTAAAGTCGGTTTATTTATTTATTTATGACTAGCGGCCCGTCCTGGCTTCGCACGGGTGAGGAAAAAAAAGAAAAAAAAAAGCCTATATTAATGAGTGATAATGTAGCATTCAAATGGTGAAAGAATTTTTAAAATCGGTCCAGTATTTTTTGAGCCAATTCGTCACAAACATACATACAAATCTTTCCTCTTTATAATATTAGTATAGATAGTACCTATAGATTAGTATAGATGTAAAGAAGGCTCTATCGTGCACTGAGCAAAAATTAATAGAGTTTTGGCAGAATAGTCGATATTGGCCCTGATTCTGTTGTTCACAAACTAAATTAAATTTAAGTTCAGTGCATCTTTTTATTTCTATTTCATTATGAAAGGGACAGAAGATAAATATTAGTTTAGACCTGTCAAATTAGATACTCCATAGACAAGTTTAGACGTGATTAAAAAATTGGCTACTAAAAATATGTCAATTTACGTCAGGCGTTGACTAATTTGACAGGATTAAACTAATATTTATCTTCTGTCCTTTTCTTAATAAAATAGAAAGAAAAAGATGCACTGAACTTAAATTTAATTTAGTTTGTGAACAACAGAATCGGGGCCAATAATGAGCTCGACTATTCTGCCAAAAGTCTAAAGGGAATGTGAAGCCGGCGGGGTAATTGTGTAACACACTATCAGAAGCAATGAGTTTCATTTTGATAGTTTGACAACATTCATTGCGTTATTTACGTTGCTGAGCAGACACATTTTTCGAAGATATGAAGCAATGGATTAGCAATATCCTTGAAAATGATTCAAATTATGATTGATCGCGTGGTGTAGGATATGCCATTTCTTACAAATGTCAAAGAATAATAGTTGTGATTCTAAAAGGACAATGCCAGATCCTACCCCAGCAATTTGCTGAAAATGTAAATTAATGGAAATAATTGTAATGAATATAGGACCTTATCATATTAAATCGTTTATCTTTAGGACCTGCGGATTACTAATCAATGTTAAATGGAATTCAACCCCTGAAATTTCTTTTAGCTATTTCTGAAACAAACATTTCAGAAACCGCAAGTTCTACAGGCATTAGGAAACGTGTTTAGTTATCAGGAATACAAAAGCAATAAGGTGCTGCATATTGCATGGTTGTAAATGAATAATTGTATTGAACTGGGCAAAGTTCTATAGAGTTTCTGGCATTGTCCTTTGCCTATAATTGTCTAAACAGCAATCAGTATGTGTGGCACCCCTGAAGGTTCATTCCATTATCTTGCGCCCTCCCTATCGTTTATATCACTCCGAATAATAATTAAGAAGTGATTTTTCACCAAAGATAGCGAGCGATCGATATTCTACTAATTCGTGGAAGCTTTTTTGATACGTTTAGAGCTATTATGGTAATTTATGTAATCGTATCAATTGATGTGGCACGCATACGCATTACTGTCATATCTTAATACGTTACAGCTGCAGTCATTAGTTTGGAAACATTTTCTAACCATATCATCATCTGCCTTTTCCCAACTATGTTGGGGTCGGCTTCCAGTCTAACTGGAGGCAGCAGAATACCAGTATTTTACATGGAGTGGCTACCTATTTGACCACCACAACCTAGTTACTGGGTAATACAATATCCCTAGGCTTGGTAAGACTGGTTGTCGGACTTTCGGGCTTCTGACGACCCGTAACGACTATCAAAGATCAACGAATGACAGCCGGGACCAAAGACTTAACTTGCTTTCCGAGACACAGAGGGGTTTTGGTATGTAAAGATAAGCGCCCATCTACGGACCAACCGCGGCAAGCGTTGCTTACCTGGGCCTCAAGTCTGTTATCACAATAGTGTCAGAATGGTCTACTTATCATTGTTTTCATAATTGTTGATTTTGTACAAATTTGGTAATCTACTAATATAATGGCGTCATTATGACCTTCCGATGGTCAACCACTGACACTCCATTGAAAGAAATGGCATAAAACGGTAATCTCGTACATAATGACAAATGAAATGTGATGTTTATTGCTATTTACGAACTTCTTACAACTTCAGATTGCAAACGCTAATACATATTATGTAAAAATATATATATTAAACTAGCTGACCCCGCAAACGTCGATTTGCAAAAAAAAAAAATAGGGTTATGAAAAATAGATAGTAGCCGATTCTCAGACCTACCCGATATGCACACAAAATTTCATACAAATCGGTCTAGCCGTTTCGGAGGAGTATGGTAACTAACACTGTGGCAGGAGAATTTTATAGATTAAAGATTAGATGAAATCTAGCATGAAATTTAGTAGTTTTTCTCAGACCATTGACCGACCAATGATCGACCATTATGAATTTAGCCGATTACGAACTTTTAGCAAAATGACAATGGGATCGTGTTGGAATGACGAATTTATAAAAATAGGAGACTTGGTCCTCAGGTCGGTCGACCGGTGTGGTCTGCGTGGTCGTCGGTAATTATCCCGCGGGAACAAACTACCGGGATAAAATGTATCTTCTGCCCCAACGCAGGTCATGGTCTACCTTTGTCCAAATTCCAGTAAAATGCATTCAGCCATCAAGCCACTAGGCTAAGTTAATAGACAGAAAGACAGACAAAGTTACTTGCGCATTTATAATATAGGTAGGTAGGTAATAATGTAGGTATTAGTATCTCCTTTATTTCATTATTCGTGCGGATGGAAGAATGGATTAGACAACTAGCACTTCAAGAGAAGGGTGGGACAAGAAAATTATCACTAGTCCAGTTAGGTAGCAAGAACATCAAGACTGACAAAGAGAATTAATTCTAATAATCAGGAAAAATAAAAACAAAATATGCTACTCCTACTAATCCTACTAATATTATAAATGCGAAAGTTTGTATGTATGGATGTATGGATGTTTGTTACTCTTTCACGCGAAAACTACTGAACGGATTTTGATGAAACTTTACAGTAATATAGCTTATACATCAGAATAACACATAGGATACTTTTTATCCCGATATTCCCACAGGATCAAAATTTACGCGGGTGAAACCGCGGGGCGCAGCTAGTAATATTATAAATGCGAAAGTTTGTGAGGATGGATGGATGGATGTTTGTTACTCTTTCACGCAAAAACTACTGAACGGATTTTGATGAAACTTTACAGTAATATAGTTTATACATAAGAATTACACATAGGATACTTTTATCCCGATATTCCCACGGGATAAAAATTTACGCGGGTGAAACCGCGGGGTGCAGCTAGTATGTCTATATTTACTTAATTACAAGCAAGTCGACGTCTGCACGTCATGACTGTGACAAGAAGGCTTCCACTCAGCATGATGCTGAGCTATACCCACAGCACAAAGCTGCTTTTAATCGCTGATATCGAAAATAATCATTTTATATTAGAGATAAATCAGTCTACAAAAACCTTGCATACACTCAAAAATCAATAAAGTATATAAATTATTTGCTAGGATACGGATTTGCCACCATAAACTAGATGTTAATGTTTTATTTCGATTTTAAAAGATCACAATATGCTAAGCATAAAAAACGGTGTGTTTTAATATATGTAGTAAACCCCAATATGCCCCCATTTATATGTATACACTACAAGTACGCACGGCTACACATCAAGCTATACATAACCAGTATAAGCTGACTTTTGATTGTACGAAAAACCTATACAGTGTGGAGTCAGCTAAAACTGGAAAATACATTTCCAGTTTTAGCTTGATGTGTACCCGTGTGTAGGTACAGAGGCCAGCACATCAAGCTACTCCAATCTGTCAGTTTTTCCCAATTAAATATGAACCTTATTCATTTGTGCTAAAGTTGAAAATCTATCAAAGAAATTTGACAGATTGGGGTAGGTTGACCTGCTGGCGTCTGTACAACACAATTAATACGGCAAACCAGTGGATATTTTATATTTACGCTTGTTTCTGCTAACCTGCGAAATTTAAAGTGAAGTAAACAAAGCGGCTAAATTGCATTATTTCATATTTAATAATATTAATAAAGACATAAAAAAATAAAGAAACCGCACCATTTTTTATTCGACAGCAAAAATAGATACGGTACCTAAGCGATACTAAGTACCTACAAACAAATTAAAATGTAAATTATCGAAATGTTACGTTGCTGCAATCACTAGTTCCATCTGTCAAAAACGGTTTACCTAATAGACAGAGTATAAAGTTGTTCTTCCAAAAAAACTAAAACCCGATTACTAAAAAGTATGAAAGAAAATATTTTCATCAGAAAAAGTTTTGTACAAACTATTCAATATGTCAGTATCGCCTATTAAATAAACTTGGGAGGGGTTTGTGGCTAAGTAATAACTGTCGCAAGAGTCAATAGATCAGGTTAAGCTACGCTTGCCGCGGTTGGTCCGTGGATGTGTGACCATTTTCACATACCCCTCCGTGCCTCGGAAAGCACGTTAAGCCGTTGGTCCCGGCTGTCATTCGTGGATTTTTGAAAATCGTTACGGGTCGTCAGAAGCCCGAAAGTCTGACAACCAGTCTTACCAAGGGGTATCGTATTACCCAGTCACTGGGTTGTGGAGGTCAGATAGGCAGTCGCTCCATGTAAAATACTGATATTCAGCTGCATCGGGTTAGACTGGAAACCGACCCTAGCATAGTTGGGAACAGGCTAGGCAGATGATGAATCTATTAAATAAACAACTTACACGAAGACATATTCATAGTGATGTTTAGAGGATATAATTATACCCTCTTTGCCCGAAAGCTTATGATCGCTTACTACTGTTAGAATGATAGTTTTGTTAGCTTTTTTTACTTCATGTCCTTTAGAGGGCGCCATATTGAATACCAGTAACCAGCGGATGATCAAGACGCTTCTAACGATACCACATTTGTCAAGCTAAGTAGTTTAGATGTTGTGAGGGAACAGATGAACATACATACATATCGGTCTAAATCATAACCCTCCTTCTTGCTTCGCCGTAGTCGGGTAAAAACACATATCTGTTTTCATGTTTGGTAGCTAAACGAGCATAGTTTACGTATTTTATGCTAATTGAGAATATCTTAACCTAATGAACCAGTGCTGAGTCATCATAATCTTTTAAGGATGACAACCATAGCTTAATTGATACGTTTATAAGCTGGTTTCAAGAATAAGTAAGGACCTAATAGAAAATTTATCTAGAAACTAGTTGCATAAGTATAATCAGGAATATCCACCACATAATCCACCACAGGTGGATGTCACATTTCTTCGAATTTTTGGTTCTAAGACACACTGGAATCTAGTTAATTAGATACAAATTATTCTGCTGCTCGGTAATCGATTGTGTCTCCGAATGATTTCCAAACTGCACAGTTTATTAATTAAATATTAATCAGAGCAGTCCAAGAGGTATAGATACGGTAAAAGAGAGGAAAAAAAAAAAAAACTCACAGCAAGAGGTACTGAGGAGGTAGAGCAAGCAAGAGGTACTGAGTTCGATCCCCGGGTCAGGCATGTTGTTGGGTTTCCCTGTGTGGAATATTTCTGTAGCAGGCCACTGACTTTTGTCTCAAGACATTACAACGAGACACGATCCCATATATTCCAAACGGGACACGACTCTCTAAGCTTTGAGCTTTCGGCAAGAACAGTCGGCAACCGTTATGATGAGACATAATAGCGTAGGGCAGTAAAACTCGGTCTTATTGCCACGATATAAGGCGGTGTCATTCTCAAATTGTAAGTAATGTACTACTATCGGATGAGCTCATTCACAAAGAGCTCACGTAGTGATTTTCACTAAGTTTACGATAAATAAGTGCAAACATAGTCATCTACCTTTCTGCGAACCAGTTCGTTGAACACAGTACATACTCAGTTTAAAACACAAATCACAACACTGTCCAAACGTCGAACACCACCTTTACCGACTGAGCACGGTATTACATTTCGTTAATTGGCTCCGTTTAGAGGCCGGGGAGTGCCCTGATTGTCTGTAATTACACTTTGTGTACCTTTCCTAGTAATGGCGCTGGTGCTAAATAAATTCACAGTTTTTGGTGTTTGAAGGTGCCTTATATATGTGGGACTTAGAACGACCGAAGTTGTGCAGTCATGAAAATTGAAATTATTTTTGATACTGTGGAAGTGAAAAGACCACGACCTGGGGCCCAGGTCTGCTATTTTTATAAATTCGTCATTCCAACACGATCCCATTGTCATTTTGCTAAAAGTTCGTAATCGGCTAAATTCATAATGGTCGATCATTGGTCGGTCAATGGTCTGAGAAAAACTACTACTAAATTTCATTCTAGATTACATTTAATAATATATTTTTACATATTACGTATTAGTGTTTGCAATCTGAAGTAGTAAGAAGTTCGTAAATAGCTATAAACATTACATTTATTCATTTGTCATTATGTACGGGATTACCATTTTATGCCATTTCTTTCAATGGAGTGTCAGTGGTTGACCATTGGAAAGTCATAATGACGCCATTATGTTAGTAGATTACCAAACTTGTCAAAATCAATAAATTATGAAATCAATGATAGACCATTCTGACACTATTGTAATAGCAGACTTGAGGCCCTGTACGGACGTTAGCACATCAAGCTACTCGAAACTGTTAATTTTTTTCAATCAACCTTGAACCTAATGCTTTAACGATAAAGTAGAAAATCTATTAAAGAAATTTGACAGTTTGTAGTAGCTTGATGTGCTGACGTCTGTACAATCAGCATACCGTAGAGTTGCATGGGCCTGTATGTGCATGGCAAGTCAAAGTTGATCCTATTCCATCTTATCGGCGAATGTGCTTTGATTTTATTTGTACTAAACTCCATCTATACTTATAATAAATCTGTAGAGAGGTCAATTCTGTACATGAAATATATTTCCAAAATAACTATCAGCGGGTGATTAGTGATCGTTACTGACGCCAAAAATGCAATCAGTAAAATTTTTGTCTGTCTGTCTGTCTGTCTGTCTGTATGTTCGTTATAGAAACAAAAAACACTCGACGGATTTCAACGAAACTTGGTACAATTGTTCTTCATACTCCTGGGCTGGTTATAGTATACTTTTCATCACGCTACGATCAATAGGAGCAGAGCAGTGAAGGGAAATGTTGGGAAAACAGGATTTCTTTTAGTAATAGGTTAGCAGTAGTTAGTTAGTAGTAGGTAAGTTTTGGTTAATTTATGTTCAGTTTTTTTTAATATTAAGTAGATAAAAGCGTAGGTACTTTTATTAATTATAGGTATAGGTATTATTAATTATAGTAGTTATAGGTATTTAGTTTTAAGTGAAGTAGGTTTTATCATATATTATTTTACATATTAGACGTAGTTATATATTTTTAGTTATTCAAGCCCCAAGCGAACGCCGGCGTCCGCCCGCTATTGTCTTGAAAAACGCGTTGAATGAGAAATACGCGTTCTCAAGAATCGGCAGAAGAAAGAGCACATCGGTTAAACTCTATGAGAGTTAGTGCCTCAATTTCCGGAAGTCATTATTCCACGCGGACGAAGTCGCTGGCAAAAGCTAGTTTACAATAAGATTAGACATTTATACAAAACTTTTTTACAGCTTGTGCAACCGATTTTGACTTCTATTCCGTAGGCATAAGGATGGCAAAAAAAGTGCTTACAATAACAAATGTTTACTGCTTTTAATGCCATCCTTATGCCTACGGAATAGAAGTCAAAATCGATTGAACAGACGGTAAAAAAAAGGTTGTTTAAATGTCTAATCTTATTGTAAATGTAGTATAGACAAACTTAAATCTCGCGCACTTTCGGCCCCGACCACGACCGACTGCGATCTTAAAAATCCATTTTTGATGGTAACTGGTCGGCGACCGGTCGTGAGGCCAAACAGGCTTCTTCTTTTGAGCTATTAACTAAATTACATGAAATGAGAATAAATGAAGGTTCATTTCTACGTAATTTCGTGTGTGGACGTAAAATTAACATTCATTCCAAGGTACATATTGCGAGAAGAGTTGTATTTGACCACCAGACACTGCTTAGCCGTTTCCCAAAGTTGGGGTCGTGAATATCAGTATATCTATTTTACATGGAGCGCCTATCAGAGGGGCAATTCTCGTAATTATAAGAACGTTCATAGTTCGATCTCAGTCTCAATCTGTCAAAAAATACTTGCTAATTTCCCTAAATTTTGACAAGATTTTGAACGTTTTAAATTACGAGAATTTGCCTTCTGACATCCGCAACCCTGTAACTGGGGAACACGATACCCCTTGGTAAGACTGGTTGCCAGACTTTTGGGATTCTGACTACCCGTAACGATTCCGAAAGATCTACGAATAACAGTCGGAACCAACTGCTTAAGAAAGTTCACAGTCTGGATCTCAGTCTCAATCTGTCAAAAATACGTCTATTTTCTCAACATATTTCAAAAGTTTTTGACATTGATTGTCGCTGCGATGAGATTGCCACTAGATTTTGAACGTTTTTATTTACGAATATTGGATTTAGTCCCTTGAGGTCGAGTCCCGCCACGTTGAGTCGCCGCCACGTCTTGGTCTTCAGATCTTTACTGAACAAAAACTTTAATGTGAAAATGAAGTACATACCTGAGGAGTTAGCTCCGATTTTGTGGTGTCGATGACCACTCTCGGACGAGGCTCCAGTTTTAAGATTCCACTCACACGTTCTCTACCCTGTACAAAGATAAGGAATTATTTAGAGCTGATAAGTGACGATCGTTTATTTGAAAAAAATAGAATCACGAGTCCTGCAGTGCTATTTTGTATAAATCTCACCGTGAAAACTAAGGTGAAGTGAGCTGTCATTCCACCTGATGTTAGGGATTGCCTCCATTGATAGCTAGTTCACTTCACCTATGTTATCACGGTGAGATTTTTACAGAATCGATAAGCTGTAAGATGAGTTTGTTTATTTAGAAGACTAGCGATGTTAACGTTCAGTCTTTGGGACTGAGGGAGGGACATATCACCAAAAGATCGAGATTTCTGTGCATTATCTAAGTTAAACATTAATGTTTAATAAACATAAACTTTCCAGAATATACAGCCTAAATGATGATGAAACTGCATTAAAATCCAACAAGTAGTTTAAAAAATTATATTGACGACAAAAAGGCTTGGAATTGAGTTCCTTCCAATTTTTACATATTGAATGCTTTTTCTTTTTTTGTTTTCTTATATACACATTGACATTATTGAATTTTATAATACAATGACATTTGTATACTTTGTAAAGTAAGTATTGTATTATTTTAATTATTGTGAATGTGAAGACTACGTGGGTTATTTTATTTATTTTTATAATTTATATTTTTCTCTATTCTGTTGTTTTTTATCATGGTATTGAAGTTTGAGTAATTTAGGTGGCCTGCCCAAATGTCCTGTCTTTGATTTTGTTCGTTGAATCATTGAGCTCCTTAAGTTTTGAGTTGAGCTGCACGATTTCTGACAAATGCGTGCATTGACTGGACTGGTCCACTCAATCTGTGTGGTTCTTTCCTCAAAAGACCACCTCAGACATCTACATGGTCTTCACATGATCTGACCAAAATTATGTCTGGACTTTACAAGAGACTGTGACCTCTGAGTTTGTTTCGGCCTTTCTTCTCAGACTAGTCAGATAGGAAACACCGTCCTCATCTAGTTTTTAAAATATGATTGACGTGTAAAAGCGTTTGTGTAAAACACTTACAGATAAAAAAAATAGGTAAGGAACTCACAAACAGACACAAATAGCGACTTGGTTTTAAATTATTTACTAGCTGACCCGAAGGTCCTGTTCATATATTCAATTTTACATACGAAAATCCCACAGAAAAAAGAACATTCAGTTTATTCCGAATGTTAGAATTAGCCAGGAACTTTTCCAATTTTTCATTCCATAAAAAACTGATAGTCAAATCGGTCCAGTTGTTCTCAAGTGTTGCACTTACCAACGAACAACATTTCACTTCTATTTATTTTCAAAACTAGCCAAATTTAAGGGTGTGGTACAGACCACGACCATCAAACTGAACAACTTTCTCCATGGGACCAATTTCATAATCGCGTAGTGTCTATTTAAACTTACGTTTCAAATTAATATTATTTCAAGTTAAACAAATATCAACTTTATTTTAATGGTGATTAAGTTGATTACTTTTTCAATAGTGACTACCACTATTGAAAAAGTTATAAAAATGTTTGAAGATGTAGCGTAAACTGAACTTTTCTGTTATTTTTCCATAAGCTCATATTTGTTTACAGTTTTGGCAAATATATCTCGAATGCAGATTAGATGAATTAGTTAATAAATCTAACGATTACGAGTTTCAAATGTTTGAACTATAACTAGTTCAAACATTTGAAACTAGATTTTTTATTCATAACTAGCTGTGCCCGCGACTTCGTTCGCGTGGTTGTCGAGAACAAAACAACGTCGTTTAGATAAGAGTATATCACCTTTTTGATGATTTAGATAAGAGTCCTGACTTTGGTATAGTTGATTACGTTAATGCTTCTCTATATACTATGTTAGCGGTGGAATTACCCGGAGCATATACAAAAAGGTTGTTTGGGTTGCTAACACGTGATAGAGAAACATAGAGTTGGCCGTGTGAAAAACAATCAAAAGTAAGGTCTACACCCGCAACGGATAACGTCTGGCCTTGGGCTTTATTAATAGTCATAGCGTAACAGAGGCTTACAGGAAATTGCACACGTTTGAAAGTAAACGGAAAATTATTGGGGATAATGGGTATCCTGGGAATGAAAACAACATCACCGGAGCCGCAACCTGTTAAGATTTCGGCTTCGATGACATTTCGTTGGAGATTTGTTACTCTCAACCGAGTTCCATTGCATAGTTTTGGTGGGCTTAAATTTCTGAGTAGAATGATTGGTACTCCGACTTTTAAATAAATTTTGTGTGCTGGAAGACCTGGTGTATTTAGAGAGTCTAAAAACTCTACTGGATAGTGGGTGGCATCTCCTTCTTCTAAAACCGTGTTAATAGATAAATATTCCCTACTTTCTCCAGAAACATGTACCAATATTTGAGAATTTATTGCTGCTGCTTGGTCGTTGCGAGGTGCCAAAATAGCTCGTTGGCATAGCCAAGCAGCGTCATGGTTCGAGATCTCTGATGGATCTCCGTATACAGAGGAAATGAGTTCCTGCTGTGAGGCAACAGAAGAACACAGGCTTTCGACTAAAGTTACTTTACCTCCTTCTTGAGTCGGGTATGTGCCGTTACCAATTTGAAGTAGTAAATTTGAGAAAACCTGCGCGTTTGCGTCACCTCCCAAATATGCTCGCATATTAAAGCTCAAATTAGTTAATATGACACTACGCCATAAAATAGAGCTCTTTAAACAGGCACCTATTTCATCGGCCCTCGTTCCTCTGGGTATTATAGGGAGTGTCTGCCTGAAGTCTCCACAGAATAGCACCGTTAAGCCTCCCATCGGTCGGTCATTTTGTCTTATATCTCGCAACGTTCTATCTACAGCTTCCACAGCTTTACGATTTGCCATCGTACACTCGTCCCAAACGATAAGGGCGCAATCGCGTAAAACCCTTGCTTTATCACTATTGCGAGACACGTTGCAAACAGGGTTTTCTGTGCGGTCCAAGTCGATTGGTATTTTAAATGTTGTATGTGCAGTTTTTCCTCCTGGTAATAAAGTGGCAGCTATTCCTGAGGAAGCGACGGCAAGGGCAATTTTGTTTTGGCTCCTTATTTGAGCCAAGATAACTTTAGTGAGGAAAGTTTTACCTGTTCCACCAGGTGCATCTAAAAACAGCATTTCTCCTAATGAATGTTCTACACTACAGCATACTCTATCAAAGATTTGACGTTGTTCTGACGTCAAATTTGAACAGCCATTTCGCAATATTTCTGCTAACTCTTCGGGGTTGTAATTTATTTCAGATGTATACTCCCTATTAATTCGTTCCCCACCAACTGTCGGTGTCGGCAAGCCGTATTGACTGAGGGGGTTCCCTCCTATACTTGTAACTATATCTTGTATAGCCAGCAAAGCCCTATTATGGCAGCTTTCACGTACTTGGTCAGAAGTTTCACTATTTATATTTTGCTGTCTCAAAAAATCTTCGGCAAACGCGTCTTTATATTTTTGCCACAACTGCCCAGCGTCCGATAGGCCACAAAATGTCAACAAAATGGCAAATAAATGGCGCAAACGATGTGGACTATCACTGACGCATGCTTCGGCTAAAGCATCATCCCAATGCTGATCGCCATCTAATAAATGCCGTGCGCGGCAAGCAGCTTGAAATGTGGGATATTCTATATCGTCCACTTTGCGGAGCTCAGCAAAAGAAGTAGGTCCTCGCACTGTGTGAAGAAGAAGGCGTAAATAATAACACTCTGCATTATTTGGGTGCACCGTGTATACTCTTCCAATCACGTGTTCTTTAAAAATGCCGGACTCGCCTTCTACAGCAGTTCCACGTCTCCTGCGATTAAAAACACCTTGCTGCTTGTTATAAGTATAATAATGTGGCACTTCATTGTACAACAGAGACTTAGCGAAATTGTCTCTTTCGCAAAGGCGAAAGAATGCGAGCAAGGTGGTTTGTCTTGGGTTGTTCATTCTTTCTGCCACATTTTCTGGCTGAAAGTAAACTCGCTGCCCGCCTTCCAGGTGCACGTCAAGATGGATGACTGGCGGATACCTTTCATGAATAGGGAAACTCAAAATGCGCCAAACTGCCTCCGAAGAGCTTATGTATCGGCCAGATTGATACCTTGTCACTTCATCAAATTGGTTGTTATTTCTTAGTGCTATCATGGCTTGATCACTACCTTTATTAACATATTTACATATGTATTTTATAGATTCGACGCTATTACAAATTTCAACATTAATGTGTGCTTGAAAAGCGTTTGAAAAAACTGGAGAATACGGTACCACCCAACTATTATTTAGAATTATTTCTTGTCCACGGAATCTGACAGTAGCTGTGAAACCACCTTGTGACGGTGATCTTCGCCGGTATTGCGGATACCCATTTTCCCCAGCCATAGTTAGTTCTTTCAGTGCTCTGGGGTATTTTTTTGAGCATTGACCATCTTTCATGCACGGTGATTCCCTGTTTAAGAGGCCACATGGCCCGTGAACCATATGTGTTTTTACTATGTCATGCAAAATCGGATCTGCATTATAGTCCGGAAATTCTGCACTTATGACACTGTCTATCTCTATAGCATCGGGACGAATTTTTTCTTCCAGCCACAGAAGAATGTGCGCGTGGGGTAAACCACGCTTTTGCCACTCGACGCTATACATAAAACAAAGAGTTGAACCGAAAACTTTCTCCTTTGTAAGTAGATTAATCAAGACTTTGAGTTTTAAATGAAAAATCCTAGCAATAATGTCATGTCTGTCGTATGACGCCTGTCCTGTGAGAAGTGCCTGGCAAATCTCCGTCCACTTTGGATTTGTTGTAAATGTTATAAAAAGGTCCGGCCGGCCGTATTTACGGACGTAACAAAAAGCATCTTGCGTTCGTTCGTGCATATACCGCGGACCGCCTGTGAAACTGGATGGCAAAATAACCAATCGACCCAAGTTTTCGACGTTATTATCTGATTGCATGGCGTCCCGCAAGTGCACGTATTCTTCAGCGCGTAACCGTCGCTGGTTAGTGCGAATATACACTAAACGTTCAGTTTCTATTTTTGCGTACATGTCCACAATAAATTGGCTGAACAAACCACGAAATAGTTGCAAATATACGAAACTGTTTTGCCTTATTTGTAAAAGGTAGGAATAGTATTGTTGAGCAGATATTTTTTTTTGATAATTAGTGACTCTCGTAGTAGGGTTCACTTGGTACAGCCCAAAATTGTACCCATCTTCACCATGACAATAAATTAGTGGATATTGCAGGGCGTCGTAAGCTCGGTGGGTTTCCAAAATGCGTTGAAGGCGATCGTCGCGTGTACGCAACACGATATCACGTCTCTCACACTCCTGGTCGACTAAAACAACTGCAACTTCATCTGCGACGGGTGCATTGTGTCTTCCACGGTGTTCACCCACAGGACGTCTATCGGCACTTATAACAATTTTGAAATCATTGCTGCCTTGTGGAATTGACTCCAATGCAGCTTTGAATTCACGAACGTACTGGTTAACGTGATGCAGCAATTCTTGAAGTTGACCCAAAAGCTCAGCATTGAGCTGGGGAAAATTGTGATTTCTAACATTGAGCTGTTGCGTGTAATCGGATACAAAATAAATTTGGAGAAATTTGGGTTCATTTTCTGGCAGCAAAGATCCAATAAGGTGATAAACTTGACCTTGTACTTTGAAGGTTGGCATGAACGGTCCTTCCGTTATTTGTTTTGCCCCAAAGGAAGTCATTTGGAAAGCACTGTTATATAAACGAATATTATCCAAAAAACGGTTCGACTGGGGATGATCGCCATTCAGGAGACTTTTAAGTAAGTGTGGTGGATCTTGGAAATTTGGAAGAACAATTTTTCCATTTGAGCAGCACATTCCATCTGTCTCTTTCCTCCATTTCAAAGCATGACAAAAATTACAAATTTCTCTCATGTCACCCACGAAAGTAAAGCCAGCATAATTAATTCTAGACGAATATGTGAACCCTGATTTTTCCCTATTGTCCCAAGGTAATAAAATATTTGCATCGTCATTTTCCATGGACTCATCAGCTCCGCTATTTGTTTCTCTATTCATATGGCATCGAGCTCGTTCTATTTCTAGGCGAGATTGACGTTGTTCTGCTGTTTCTGCTCGTCTTAGTTCATCTATTCTTTCCCTTTCAGATGCAAGATAACTTTCATTGTTTCTTTGTACACCTACATAGTTATGTCTAGCTATTTGTAATCGTTCTTCTCTTTGGGAGAGAGATTCAGACTCGCGCGAGAGAGCGTGTCGCTCTCGGTCAGATGACAGACGTGCTTGGCGTTCCTCGATACTCTCTTGAGAACGCAAAGTCGCGGTCCGAGTTCTTTGCGAACTTAAGCGCGACTCCCTTTCTGTGAAAGTCTCTGACTCGCGTGAGAGAGACTGGCGCTCCCGATCAGCAGACAGCCGAACTTCGCGTTCCTGGATATTCTCTTGAGAACGCAAAGTCGCGGTCCGAGTTCTTTGCGAACTTAAGCGCGACTCCCTTTCTGTGAAAGTCTCTGACTCGCGTGAGAGAGACTGGCGCTCCCGATCAGCAGACAGCCGAACTTCGCGTTCCTGGATATTCTCTTGAGAACGCAAAGTCGCGGTCCGAGTTCTTTGCGAACTTAAGCGCGACTCCCTTTCTGTGAATGTCTCTGACTCACGTGAGAGAGAGAGGCGCTCCCGATCAGCAGACAGCCGGTCTTCGCGTTCCTGGATACTCTCTTGAGACCGCAAAGTCGCGGTCCGTGTTCTTTGTGAACTTAAACGTGACTCCCTTTCGGTGAACGTTTCCGATTCACGTGAAAGAGCGATGTGCTCTCGGTTAGCAGATAACCGTGCTTCACGATCTTCTTCCGATTCCTGAGACCTACAAAGTCTCATCCTTTTCGCATTTCGGCTACGCAGCGAAAGGTTAGTTTTTTTTCTTTGAGGCATTTTCAAGGAAAATTAAAGCAATAAACAAAACTAACAACACTTATGACTGAATAGCCTACAAACTTAAAAGAACGGTGCGTCGAACAGTCTAGTGTGACAACGTATCGTCTGTTCGTGGTCGTGACTCAACGAATTGGCAACACTAACTTACTGTATAACGATTGGCACTATTGGATTCAAACTACGAAGTAAATCAAATACAATCTTTACTTCGTACTTCAAACCAATGACCAAAGTTGACCAAACGAAACCAATAAGATAAGCAAATACTTTTTTTTCGACCAATTTAGAAAATCGATAAACCAAGCAACCAAAGAACTTTTACGACACACGCAAGAACTTTTAAGACACCTAACGAAACCCAATTTGCCTAGTAAACACGGTGGACGTCATCCTCGCGCGGAAAATCTTAACACCGCGATTCAGAAAATGACGTCATTTGCACAACGCCATCTATCGGATTTAGATTTCAACTATCAACATTAGTTCTATTTTTAGTCTTAAGATGTCGTTGCAAGTACTATACTTAATTGCGTAACGTAATATTTTACTTCTTGAACTCACTAAATTAATCATATCTTTTGATAGAGTGAACCGATTTCGATGAAACAAAAACTAAGTTAAACCTCAAGTTGCGTATAATTTTTGTATATAAACATTGTCAGCATTGAATTCGTAGATTTTACGTGATGTGCGCACAAACAAACAGACAAACAGACAAACAGACAAACAGACAAAAATTTCAAAAATGATGGAAATGATGGAAATGGGTTCTGTTACTTATCTTTTCACACGCTGGCTATTTTTTGTTTCAATTTCTTCAATGTACAAAAATGACTTTTCTACAGATTTATTATATGTATAGATGTGGCATCACAGCTGAAGTAGAAATATGTCCAACTAACTTTTGGAGAATATACCTTCAACAATTTTCTTAAATGATTTATTGCACGACACCATAACTGAATCACAAGAAGAAAAAAAAAACATTCGGGTGTCCTAAACCTTGCAGAAAAGCTGAAAACACAACTTTGTCTACTTCAAAAACAACTATACAGTACAAAAAAGTCGCAAGTACAGTTGAAGTACACACAGCAAAGTAGTTTCGATCACAACAGTGAAATAATTACGAAAAAGTTTCCCCATCAAATCTATTAAATTAAAATAGTGTTGTTAGTACCTTTGCGTCCATCGTGTGCCGCGATGTAGACAGCGGTGGCGATTACTGCTGTGACGGCTCCTGGCGCGAGTTGAAGAGGATGCCTGCGAAAAGGGGTATACGTCGAGTTTTCAAATTTGAAAAATTTTATCAATTTATTTTAATACTAATTTGAACAAAATTTGTATTCAAATACAAGGTGGTAGAAAGAAACATCGATGCGCAAACTGTAATCATGAATTCTGAAATTGAAATTTTCTAGCGTAGAACTATTTGTCAAATTAAAAAAAAACTGCTATTTCATAGAAAAGTGCATGGAAACACAATTCTTTTTTTTAAATTGCCGACGTAACCTTTCAACACCGTGGGCTCAGAATCATGTACCTACTGAATCCATGGTTACACCCTGTATACGAGAATAATCATAGAATTATATTTGGGTACCAATATTCGTATATCATAAAAATACTGACTTGTACAGAAAACAGCTTACAGCTTTCATAAAAATTACCTTGTGGGTAATCCGTTTTTACCTTGCGTCACACACTAACAGTACAAATGGTTTTCATTTTGACAGTTTGACAACATTCATTGCGTTATTTACGTTGTTGAGCAGACAATTTTTTCAAACATATGAAGCAATGGATTAGCAATATCCTTCAAAATAATTCAGATTGTGGTTGAAAATGTGTTACGCAGTGAGGGTACTGATGAATATGAATTAAAAAATCACAGGTACTATAATATTTACCATTACGACCACAAAACACTCGATTGCCACTTTTCTATGGTTCCGAATCAGAGTTTAAGATTATCGTCACATTCACTTTATCATTTTTCCGAGTAACAACCCTAGTAGGTAGGTACATTATTAGATCACATTCTTCTTGTCCAGTCCTGGAACATGTATTCATCTACTTAATAAAATCCTAAAATGTATTCTCTCACACCAACGCACCCCGTCGCATTGCATCGCCTGCCTGCGCTAGTACCTCGTTTTCGCTTAACGTTTTTACTGACTTCTTTCTTTTTGATCGGCTCCTTAGGGTCCTAGCGTGATGTTATATTATAGCCCTCTTCAAGAATTAGGCTATCACATGCATAAAACATTTTTATTAATCCGACTGGCAATTCTGGAGATTACCTCCTACATACAAACTTACAAACAAATAGCTCTTTATAAAATTATAATATTAGTAAGTATAGATTAACTTTCGCCCGACATTTTGGTCGCATTTAACCCCTTTGTTGGCCCACTAAGTGGTGTAGTTTAGAAAAATCATTTCTTAGTGCACTTCAGTCTTCTAATTCTTTATCTCTGATCGCAGTGGTTTGGACTGAATGTCTGTCAGTCATAAGTCAGTCACAAAATCATTGTTTATGTTATGCCAATGTATTCTATTTGGTTAGCGAACTGCAACTATGTTATAAACATCTTAGTTAGCAACAAATTTTCAGAAAGTTCGCGGCACACGTGTTGAAAGTCTCAACGTAAACACTGTTATGATGCCATGTCAATTGTTAAAGTGATTAATGTCGAGTGTATGTATGTGTGTCAATTATGTCGTATTACTTCTATTCGTCATGATGGAGAACGAAAACGTTGGCGAGTCTTTTTTGTTTACTATCTATACTCCATTTACAATAAGATTAGAAATTAAAAAAAAAAACCTTTTTTACAGCTTGTTCAACGGATTTTGAATTCTATTCCGTAGGCATAAGGATGGCATTAAAAGCAAAAAAAAGTGCTTACAATAACAACTATTTGCTGCTTTTAATGCCATCCTTATGCCTACGAAATAGAAGTCAAAATCGATTGAACAGACGGTAAAAAAGGTTTGTTTAAATGTCTAATCTTATTCTAAATGTAGTTATAGGTTAGTAGCCTACTAGAGGAATTCTGTGGGCTAAATGGGTAACGCACTAATAGAAGCACTGGCTTTTATTTTGACAGTTCATCAACATTCATTGCGATATTTACTTTGCTGATCAGATTTTATTTTCGAACATATGAAGCAATGGGTTAGCAATATCATTCAAAATTATTTTAGTTTATTTGTGATTGGTATTCCCATTATTCTGAGGCTTACAGAGGCTATATTCAGAATTTAGCGCTAGTTATGGCTTAAATCCGAATAATGAAAACAACAAAAAATATTTGGTCGTGGTATTTTATTTAAAAAAGAATTGAATAACTTAAGGTTTATTTTTTCCTGAAACTAGTCATTATTTATGTGCAAAAACTACTTTAATATGATACAGATATCATATAAGTAAATACTTAGAAATAATCAGTTTTAAAAATCAGAAATTTGGGTTATGTCGTTTTACAGGGAGTCTTTCAGTAATTAGTGGAAAACTGCGCAAAGGTGGGTTGTTAAAAGGGGTGAGACGAGCGGGTTGCTAAACATCGCACATCCACTGATATTAAATAAAACTTCCTTTTCAACTACCCCTATAATAAAAATTTTTGCTTATAGTTAAGTAGTGATTAGACTCATACATTTTTGACGTTTAAACGTCGCTTAACTTTTATGAATAAACTCCTTAAATTTAGAGTAATTTGTTTTTTACAATATATATTTTTTTACATTTTTTTTGTTTTTTTTCAGTTTTATGTTTCATTCCTCATTTTCAGGTCCATTTACGAAATTCATAGTAGATATAGGGTCCTAATTATTTTCAATAATTGAATTCAAATTGAAGAATTTAATTAAATAGTCTAATTAATTTAATTTAAATTTTATTATTTTTATTTAATAGAATTTAATTTATTTTAACGTTGTTCATAATTATCGGAATTATGCACATCATCAACAAAGTGCAGACATCTAATTGTATAAATATTTTTACGCTTATTTCTAGCTAATTTATATGGTGTACATAATAAAGAGTATTCTATTCTATTCTATTCTATGTGCTATATTTATGGTTACAAGTTGCGCGGCTTGCAAGTAGATGTCTTTGCCATCCTGTAAACTTATATAATACTATAAATGCGAAAGTAACTAAGTATGTCTCTCTGTTACCTTTTAAAGCCTAAACCACTGAACCGGAATCCTAAAACCTAAGTCACGAAATTAGTTATATTTGTATGTAGCCTGGGACATGGGGAAGGGCATAGGCTACTTTTGACGAAATGGTCCCCACGAGTCACGACCAATATCAAACAAAGATATGTCATTAGATAGGCATTTTAATATATAGAACAATAACTACTGATCAGACCAGTTCAATGGTATCATATTATATATTTTTACGAGTATCATCGGAATGCATACGTTTGTGAATATTCGAACGGTCTTAGTTCGAATATTCACAAACTTATACTAGAAGTGATTAACTATTCAAATCCAGGTTAACCAACGTACAGGGACGTCCTACAAAAATATCACCATAACTTTTTTCACACAGCGATTTGAAACGGACCGCCATATTAGTTACTGTATAATAATAAAATACCTATCTAATGACATAATTATGTGTAGTGTATAGTATCACGACTAGCTTCCATACATTTTTGCCAAGTCTCCTTTATAAAAAACTAGCGGCCTGTCCCGGCTTCGCACGGGTGGACATTTATTTTTTAAACATTTTATATTTCTCTTATATTAATCAGTGATAATGTAGCATTCAAATGGTGAAAGAATTTTTAAAATCGGTCCAGTACTTTTTGAGCCAATTCGTTACAAACATACATACAAGTCTTTCCTTTTTTTATAATATTAGTATAGATGATGAAACACAAAATACTCGCAGATAAAGTAGTGGGCACATTTATTATTTCTTTCTTGCCCTTTTATAATTACCTAAAAAATAAAACAACGAAGTACAAAGTCCTAACAGATGGAGGACTACGCCTTGTCATATCGCTTGTCGTCGCTGTCACGGTACTCGTAAAGACATGGCTTTTGACATGTTATTCTTTGAGTCGGTCACCCCCAATTCACCCCTGCTTTTAAAATGGGTAAGTATACAGAAAGGGTCAATGTGTTAATTCGTAATTTGCATCTTTTGTTTACTATACCTATACATGATGGCAACGACAGAAAGGGTCAATGTGTTAATTCGTAATTTGCATCTTTTGTTTACTATACCTATACATGATGGCAACGACATAACGAAGTGCAAACTCTAACCGTGATTACAGTACACGATTTTAGACCACGTAGCGTATAAAAAAAAATAATCAGCCGATTGATTCTGTAGAAATGTCACCGTGAAAGTTAGGTAAAGTGACCTTAGAGTGAGCTGTCAAGAGTATTAATCCCTAGCATCAGGATGACACTGACAGCTCACTCCCACGCTCACTTCACCTAAGTTTTCACGGTGAGAAGGTTACAGAATCGCACTGCAGTTATCAAAAAACAAATCTGCTGTTTCATAGAAAAGTGCAATACCTACGCGGCCTAAAAGTTTGGAAATATTTTTTTTTTCATACAGTGTGGGTAAAAAATCGTGAATCAAATGAAAGAGGGCGATAGTTGGGGTTATTTGCGGTGAAAAATATCTCAGTGGCATAGCCCTAACTTGATCTCCTTAAAAGTTATGACAATTTGAGTGTTTTTTGGTAGTACATTTTTTTGTACAGTAAGGCCGTATTCAGTGCTCTCCTGGCGGTCAGGACTGACGTCCGTCTGCCGTAGCTATCGCCATAGAAACCAATACGTGCATTCAGAGCAGCATTGATAGAGTCCGCATACGCAATACTGATACGCGCGTACGCATTGACCGTCAGTCTTGACCGTCAGGAGAGCACTGAATACGGCCTAAGATTACAAAGTTAAAAATTTTCGTGAGACTTAAAAGATATTGAAAAAAGTGCCAATAATCATAAATCATGGTACCCAGTCCCACTGTCATAAAAGCACCTTTGTAGTTACGAAACTTTTTTTTTACTGCAGTTAACCCCAACTATCGCCCTGTTTCGTTTGAACTATAATTGTTTAACCACCCGTGTATAACAGACATACAATTTTAACGCAGCGGCGTTCAGAATCATGAACTGAATCAAAGGTAAAAGTTTGTACGAGTATGTCCCTTTCACCTTATATTTAAGACAGGACACGTGCATCGTCTCTGGTCCTCGATTTTGCAAACTTCGAATTATAAGTGATTTAGCTAGTTTTAGTAGGCAATGACAAAGAATCAGAAAGAAACTAAAATTATTTTTGAAAATCCCTAACTTGGAGATAAAACACTACTTAAGCACATCTGCAATACGAGTAACCATTTCATTCTTGGATTTAAAAATTAATAAAAACGTGATCTGCAGTAGGTATGCGTGTGATTTTTTGGGGTTGCGTTTTATTTTTAGTAAAAAGATGCTCGTAACTAGGATACTTAAGTAAATAATTATTAAGAAAAAAAAATATAAACTAGTATGGCTATTTTGACTTTACATTCAAAATCAAAATCAAAAGTCATTTATTCAAACTAGGCTGAGAATCAGCACTTTTCGAACGTCAATTACAAAAGACAGTCCCCCCAAAACGCCCGCCCTTCACCACTTCCTAGTGCTTTCGCTGGGGAGAAGAAGTGGCGCAACAAACTCCCCAGCAGCACAGCTGTCTGTTCAGTTAGAAAATATTTAATTGTATACAATACTAGATATGCAAAGTTATTGACGTTACAGAACACATTAAATTAAATTATTTGCCATATGTTAGCTTGCCACGCCAATATACCCACAAATACAATAAAAACAATACGTACTCAAGCAAAAATTAAAAATGTAAACAAAAACTTGCTACCTAAATAAAAGCCTCCAGGTATAAAGGGCGTGACAGCTTACATATGTATGCAATACTGGGTTCAGTTCACATAGCTGTGAATGGTAAACTAGGACCATCGAAGTAAAATAAATTTAAAAAAGTTATTAGTAATAACAACAGTAAAACCAAGGTCAGCAAGACGACCAGTCACCACAAGCAGCACCCGTTCACGAGCATAACGCAAAGATCAGCCATTACCCCCCTCGCCATATTTGAGGGAAGGAGGCAACCCGACCCCCGACGCTACCGTAAGCAGTGACATCTAAGGGAGCATGACGAACTTGCTGCCGGTTGCTCAGGCAAGATAAATGTGATCAATCGTAGAGGTCGCTAGCTAACCACATATGTTGCAATCAACTCATTAGAAAACATTGAAATGAGTAGATTATGTCAATAATAAATTAAAATAAAATTAATTGACTTATAAAGTCAACTAAAAACAGAAAAAAAAAAAATTATATGAACTCATATAACCTGTCAGTAAGCTAATTCTGGAGAAAGAACATAAACATTGTCTTGAGTTAATCAGGGCGACCAACTATTCTTATCGTTTAAGTAGTCGTTGATGGAATAGTATGCCTTTGAACAAAGGTTAGATTTTACTTGAGCTTTAAACGCATTAAAAGGCAAATCTAGCCAAGAAGAAGGTAGCTTATTATAAAAGGCTATACCAAGCCCAACAAATGAGTTATGAACCTTATGAAGCCGGTGAAAGGGAGCACGTAGTTTGTCCTTGTTTCTGGTGTTAACATTGTGAATATCACTGTTTTTAGTGTACAAGTGTATATTTTGCCTAATATATAAGATGTTGGCTAAGATGAACTGTGATGCAACCGTGAGAATACCAATATCTTTAAAAAAATCTCTTAGAGAAACTCTAGCACCTAGCTGGTAAATTGCTCGAACAGCTCGTTTTTGCAGGACAAATATATTTTGTATATCAGCAGCTTTGCCCCATAGCAGAATACCGTAGGACATAACACTGTGAAAATAACTAAAATAAACTAAACGAGCTGTATCAACGTCAGTGAATTGTCTTACTTTCCTGACGGCGTAGGCAGCCGAACTGAGCCTTCCTGCTAGGCTTGATATATGTGGTCCCCACTGAAGTTTGGCATCTAATGTTATTCCAAGAAAAACTGCCGAGCCCACAGTTTCAAGCACCTCTTTATCTAAGACGATGTTGGGTCCTAGATTTCTAACATTCGGTAAGGCGAACTTTACACATTTCGTTTTCTTGGCATTGAGAACTAGGTTATTTGACGTAAACCAATCCGTAACAATAGAGAGTGCACTGTTTACGTCGTCAAAATCTTGTCTATTCCTGTCTACTTTAAAAATAAGAGAGGTATCATCTGCAAACAGTACAACGTCACAGATGCCCTTTAAATAGAAAGGTAAATCATTAATATATACTAAGAACAAGAATGGACCCAGTATTGAGCCTTGCGGTACACCTAACTGAACTGGTAGCCCAGAAGATTTCACACCATTAACATCTACACATTGGAACCTATTATGTAAATAAGAATTTATTACGTTGAGAGCTTCGTTTTGGACACCGTAATGACGTAGTTTACGTAAAAGTGTGTCATGGTGCACGCAATCAAAGGCTTTGGAGAGATCACAGAAAATTCCAATAGCATTTTGCGAGTCCTCCCATGCATTAAATATGTGTTTCAGCAAAGCAACACCCGCATCTGTAGTTGAACGACCTTTTGTAAAGCCATATTGTTCATTATGAAGGAGGCTATTTAAATTAAAATGTCTTAGCAGCTGCTTGAGTATTAATTTTTCAAATATTTTGCTAAATGCAGGTAAGATAGAAATAGGCCTGAAATTGCCAACGTCATTTTTATTACCTGATTTAAATAAAGGTATGACTTTACTACTCTTCATGAGGTCAGGAAAAATTCCTAAATCAACACATTTATTAAAAGTAACAGCTAGATAGGGGGCTACGATGTCTATTATATTACTTAAAAGTTTAATGGAGATGCCCCAGTAATCACCGGTGTTTTTAGATTTAAGTGTGTTAAAAACATTAACTACATCACGCGGGGTTACATGTTCGAAGCTAAATAAGCGACTACATTTAGGTACACTACTATGCAAAAGGTTTTCAGCTTTAGACGGGGACGAATTTAAGGAGCGAGTCGTGGTTACAGGTATGTTGGCAAAAAACTCATTAAATGCCTCAGCTACGTCAGCAGCTTTATTAACTAATTTGCTGTCAACCATAATCTCAAGTTGTTTATCTTGTTTAACCGATTTACCCATTTCATTATTAATAATTTTCCAAGTGGTTTTTACTTTATTACTCGAATTTTTAATTGATTACATTACATTACTAATAATAAAGCTGAACAGTTTGTTTGAACGCGCTAATCTCTGGAAATAACAGACAGATGTATTTAAAAAAAATTGATAGCCCAATTATTGAGGAAGGCTATCAATACCACGCCAGGACCCTCCGGTGTTAAGCAAAAACAAAAAAAGTCAGAAAAACGATAAGCGAAAACGAAGTAATAGTGCGGGCAGAAGATGCGATGCGACGGTCTGGGTCGGGGGAATAGGAAATTTCAAGCTAGTAATTAAATAAAAAAAAATGAAGAGTAAAAAATAAAATCAAGAGTGAGCAGGTATCTTCAGGGCATGCTCGTTCCATTATAAACCTCATCCATCGCTTTCCATCAGACGTGATCGGGTCAAGAGCGGGCCCATTTCGCAATAAAAAAAAATCTAATCCTAAATAGCGCCATCTGTTTAAAATCTATCGCATAAAACTGAGGGTTGCCTTCTAATGGGGTGTGTTTTGGAGGTGAGTTTTAGTGAGGAAATAATTAGGGGCGGACGCGTGGTTCAAGGGGTGTTAATAGTTTTCAAATAAACTGTGAGATGGCGCTTACTATTTTCCTTTTACAAGCTTAGTTTCTGCCAAGACTAATGTTTTTGTTCGGAATAGCCCACAGTTTTGATAATGGAGCCAAATTATTTTTAAATAGGTAAGTTAAACAAGAAAAGCAGTGCGATTCAGCAATGCTCTTCTGTAAAAATCTCACCGTGAAAACTAAGGTGAAGTGAGGTGGAGTGAGATAAGGTGGTGTAATTCCACCTGATGTTAGGGAGTGGCTCCATTGATAGTTCACTTCACCTATGTTATTACGGTGAGATTTTTACAGAATCGATCGGCTGATATGTCCAATAAATAAACAATAGATGTCCCCATTTCATCACCACACAGAACAGTGAAAGAAAACATCGTGAGGAAACCGGCAAGTCCTAGAACCAACAATTCGAAGACATGTGACATCCACCAACTCGCACTGGGCGCGTGTAGTGGATTACGGCCCACTCCCTCTCATAGAGGAGAAGAAGCATGTATCTTAGCAGTGGGAACATGTAAAAGCCTTCAATAGTTTACCATCGCACCTGCAGGCTAGCATGACCCATTCTATTTCTACGTAGAATAGACACAGCTCTTTCTATACAAAGTGACATTTCGTTTCTTCACTTTTGACATCGCACCGTAGAAATCTTTCTACAATCTGTCATTTTGTCTTTCGTTTCTAACGATCTTTGTCTAGGTCTTTTTATATGTAGACTATTTCAGAAGAAAGTTTTCTATCCCAACTGTCAAAATGACGCTGACGGCTGACAGTTGTAAGGAGATCTTAAACTTTCTACACGACGACCACAAAGTATATACGGTTATCTACAAAATCATGATATAACTACAATATTTTTTTGTTCCAAAACACGGTACTTCGACACTGAGAACAATTGTTGTAGTTGTCTTTATATACGTGAAAAAAAAACGAATAATGATCCTATGAAAAAACAGAATTTTGAGTCGAATTATGTAAAAGAGTATGTATTTCGTAAAAAGTGCAGTTGACTCTTTCTACTTTGCTGCCGTCGTACTGTCTACACGGAACGTCATCTTTGTCTACTCTTCCGTCGACAAAACGGTGCTCATGCTACGCCTGCTGGAGATCGACCTATTTTGCACCAACGCACACAGTATTAGAAAGATCCTAAACAAGGAATATTTTAGAGATTAACTACTAAATATGTAATTTGGGTTTTGATATCTAATGTAGTGTTATGAAATTGCTCTTAAGTGATTTAACTGTTTTGATATTGCACGACTTGACTAATTAACATTTTATTACACTTATAATATCTTTAACAAATTTTTTTCTTTTTGTTCTTTTTGTTTTCTTTAGGTTTGAAAATCGCTGTCAACTAACATAATCAACGCATAGTACTTGTAACTAGATGTATATATGTGAAAGCTAAATTGTACTATTAGTCTGTAAGCTTTCTGTAAAAATAAATAAATAAATAAACATTACAGGCTGATTATGCCATGTCCCCATGACTTGACCAACTTTGGTCTAGGTTTAAACTAGTCATGGACCAAAAAAGCTTGAAGTTCAGTGGAGAGGCCTCTGTCTCCGCAGTGGGATGATATAGATACAGTAAATATTAACTGCAATGTCAGTAGTTGCATAGACGCAAGCACATCAAGCTACCCGAAACTGTAATTTTTTTCCAATCAACTTTGAACCTTATTCTTTAGCACTAAAGTTGAAAATCTATTATAGAAATTTGACTGCTTGTAGTAGCTCTTGACAACTGTTTCAACAAAGCTCTTGGGTTTCAGTGTTCTTTATTTTAATATAGCTGCGCCCACGACTGCGCTCGCTCGTATGTGTGTAAACAATAATGTCTCTTTACTAATTCTTTTATTTTTCTAATAAAACTAATTTTTCTAAATATAAGCCTAAGTTACTACTTGTGACATCAGCTATCTTCCAGTGAAAGCCCGGCAAAATTGGTCCAGCCGTTTCTGAGATTAACCGGAGCAAACAGACAGACAGGCAAACATTTAGTTAGCATTTAGAAAAAAGCTGTTATTTTGACATTACAAACAGACACTTCAATTTTATTTATTACTAGCTGACCCCGCAAACGTCGTTTTGCAAAAAAAAAAAAAATAGTAGCCGATTCTCAGACCTACCCGATATGCACACAAAATTTCATACAAATCGGTCTAGCCGTTTCGGAGGAGTATGGTAACTAACACTGTGACACGAGAATTTTATATATTAGATAAGATAAACAATTGAACATTATATATAATAATTAACATTTATATAGCATATCTATATAAGATAAGCAGACAATATTTTAGACTCGATTAAGTGGTTGCCTGTAGCCCTGCTTAGCCCACAGCCACATAAATCTTTAAGAGATTAAACTGTAATAATGTCAGTGAGAGTTCTGTGACCTCTTATCAGCGACGGTTTAAAAGCTTCCGTTAGTCTAAAATTAGGCGGTCAGGATTTGTCTCTTGATAACACAGATGCGGGCTACAGCTCAATGAAATTCTTTTGTGACGTGACTATCACTGTTGACTTTGTATGAAGCTCATTAAAAGACCGTTTTTTTTCGAATAAATGTTCTCTCAATACTGAATAATATATTTATTGCTTCCACTTGTGAACAGGTGGTAAGTTTTACAGGATATGATCATTGTGGTCCCTGTTGAGCACAGCTAAAGTAGGAGCTTTTAGTTGCCTACTTAGTTGTTATAATAAATATTATAAACTTCTAACTACATAAAAATTAAAAATCTCGTGTCACAGTGTTTGTTATTGAACTCCTTCGAAACGGCTTGACCGATTTTTTATAATTTTTGTGTATATTTGATAGGTCTGAGAATAGGTCGTAGGCAATTTTTTTTTATGCAAAACTGCGTTTGCGCTGTCAGCTAGTTGTTTTATAAAAACATGTAATTTAAAATTTGTCATTTAAATAGTCATTGATTAAATAGCATTTATATAACAGATATTGTTTTATTTTATTTATGAATGTATGAAATTTTTATGTTTCTTTTTTAATTATGTCTGGTAATTTATTATATATTTTAATTGACATGACTAGTGTACTTGTTGAATGCACTTAGAGCTTGGTAAACTTAACCTATTTTTTTATGGCGTAATGTATAAAAAATGAAGTGCCAATGGAACCTTTATGGATGATGCGGAAATGAAAGATATGCTTCGACGATCTGTAGAGGTTGAGTGTAAGGGTAATTCTAATTATATGCCGAAGATAGGGGCACTGCGATACATTACCTCTACGTTACCTCGATGTAAATACTCTTTATTTCTACATGGATGACGGTGCGAACACGTCGTCAGTCGCATCAGAAAGCTCAGTTGCTCAGTCGTGCAACTAATGAATGATGGTTGCCGTCGACCGCGACGTAATAAAAACAAAATATTTTGTTTTCACGCAGGCATCGAGGTACTTACACCCCCAAATAGTCCACGATATATCGCAGCACGTGCGTACGTGACCATAAGCATGCATTTCTTATACATGGGGGTGACATCGCGGTAGTGAGCTAAATTGCGATCGCGAGTATCGCAGTGAGGCATCTTCGGCAAGTAATTACCGTTACGATCATCCTCTACTGACCTTCATAGCATATCTCTCAATGGGAATCATTTTCATTTTGACAGCTCAACAACATTCATTGCGCTATTTACGTGTTGAGCAGACTTTTTCGAACTTATAAAGCAATGGATTAGCAAATTGCTTCAAAATGATTCTGATTCCGATTGATAGTGTGTTACGCAATTAGGGTGCTGATGATCATCCCAAAGGCAGCATTGTTCTTAAAAATAATTACTAGAGCGGATATGCTATTTTTTAAATCTTGCATAAACTGGAATTTTTAAGCTTAAATAAATCGTCCATAATTTATGTGCTTCATAATATGTAAGTAATTTATCTAATGTAACAACATAGACAGATGGCTGACATCTGCTAGACTCAACTCCATAATATTTCGCGTACTTAGTCATGTCTTATATCTACAGTCTACACGTATAATGCTTCGGAAGGTCATCTTGACTTTATACGTATTTATAACCAGCTGAGCCCCGCGGTTTCAGTCGCTTAAGTCTCGATCCCGGTGGAACATCGGGATAAAAAGTATTCTATGTTCTAATACAGGTCATAATTTACCCATTTGTTAAATTTCATCCAAATCCGTTCAGCCGTTTTAGCGTGAAAGCGTAACAAACAAACATACAAAGAATCAAATCTTTTCTCTTTGTAATATTAAGTTTAGACAATCATGAGCCGGTTTCAAAAGCTCTATAATTTATATTAAGTTCTTAATCATCATCAGGAGGAGGAGGATAACTCTCAACGAACTGCTATCAGCCAACGTGTGACATCAGACCACCCAATCAGAGGGGCCAACCATTTCATTTAGTAAAAGTTGTAGGAACTTTAGATACTAGGTACTACTACTTACTTAGAACCAAACGGCTTAGTACGCGATGGAGACCAGATGGGCAATTCTCGTAATTTTAAGAACGTTCACAGTCTGATCTCATTCTCAATATGTCAAAAAATACTTCTAATTTTCCTACATTTTGACAAGTTTTTGGCATTTGTTTGTCGCCGAGATGAGACTGCGACTAGATTTTGAACGTTTTAAATTACGAGAATTAACCTTCAGACTGCATGACGTTGTTGCCTTGGAAGGTGGGTAGGCGTCTAATGTAGGACGCAACCTGTGTGGATATCCTTGCGCCATCTCATGTTCCCAGCATGGCGGGCTGTGCTGGTGCCGCTGTTGAGGCTGTTGATAGATAACGCAAGAGCAACTACTTCGCGTGCCAAAGATCGCACCAACTTACGTTCAAAAATCGAAAGCCGCCCCTTTCGCGCTCAGCCCTATGTATTGCTGGTTGGGTGAGCGTGAGTGAGAAAAAGTGCTTATAGATAGTCAAAAAAATGGCTCGCTTGGTTTTCATACAGATCGTGATACTTGCGTTATCTTGCGTCCATCTATATCTGTGGTTGAGACCCTCAAGCGGCATAAATACTGTAACCTTATGGGTAACTACAGTTTTGTGCAGTGGTGTCGGAACGCTCGGCTCATGGCGACCGACAGCGGAAATTTCTTGTCGATTGGTCTACACTTCTCGTGACAAGAGGGCTTGAATGTTTTTTGGCCAAAGAATTAGAATTGCCATACAGCATGGCAATGCCAGTCTTCTGAGCACGTCTCCGGATGACAACGATGCAGATGAGTAACTCTACGCCTAAGTGTCCTTTTGTTTGTGTAGGTACAGTCAGCAACAAAAGTCGATTAACACTTCAGTTTTTTAAATCTCAGTTAATGAGAAAAATATTAACATTTCCGTTTTTTTAATCTCAGTTATTGAGCAAAATATTTGTTCAAAATTGCATTGTACAGACGCCAGCAGGTCAACCTTCTTTGATAGATTTTCAACTTTAGCACAAAGGAATAAGGTTCATATTCAATTGGGAAAATCTGACAGATTGGGGTAGCTTGATGTGCTGGCCTCTGTACTTCTGCTGCAATTTTGAACAAATATTTTGCTCAATAACTCGACTTTGTTGCTGACCATACTTATTTATATAGTTTGCTAAAATATTTTAAAATTTGCTTATAAAATACTTACGTCTGTCTTATTTCATACCTACATAGATTTCATTACTACGACAAATCGTTGGTAACTATTGATAAAGTTATGATTTAGATACAATATGGCATGGTCTATTGATGACGTCATCATTTTATCATGTAAGTACTTCTATTGTAAACGAGCCTACAGGTCGCCGCGGGTCAGCTATCTGCTTACAAAAAGATAAAATGTACAAAAATTATGTGATATCTATTATTTTTAAAACTGCTGTATGATTACAATGAACTACTGTTCTCAATTGTGTTTCTGGGTAAATTTGTGTATTGAATGAATACACGTGTACAAAGTTGTGCTCAACATATTATTATTTGGTTAGAGACACTAGCAGCTAATTAGCTGATGCGTGTGTATCAAATAGCTTGGATATCCAAATCTGGAAACTCAAAACATCGAAACTATCTTTGGGAATCTGGATCTGGAACTGCTTGGAATCTGCCCAGTCGATTCTTGAAGCAGTTCAGTGTGAGAGCAATGTTGTTCTAATTCGGTTAGACAAGCCATTATCATCTGCCTAGCCCTTTCCCAACTATGTTGGGGTCGGCTTCCAGTCTAACCGGATGCAGCTGAATACCAGTATTTTACTTGAAGCGACTGCCTATCTGACCTCCACAACCCAGTTACGATACCTCTTGGTAAGACTAGTTAGCAGATTTTCGGGTTTCTGACTACCCGAAAAGACTGTCAAAGATCAACTAGGTCAGAGAAGTATTGCTTCAATAATTTGTTCTTTGACAAAGGCCTCTTGTAGGCACCTCCTTTGCAGCTAACTTTGTTTTATGAGAAGTGGATGATGTTTTTTTGAAACCTTATAAAGGTATATTTGTAAACTGAATGTTTTGAGACTATTAAGTAGGAGAAAGACTTATATAATTATTTGACCATTTGAAATTCATTGCAATGCAAGGAAATAGAACACTTCTAGGCATCTAAGCAATGTGTTTTGACAATTCTAAATTCCCGAAGCTGAGTTTTACCTAATAAACCTGTATTGACTCTACAAGTACCTACGTACCTACTCAGTTATCATAGTTACTCTAAAAATACTGAACGTTATCTACAATATGTAGTACTTAATACAATCATTCGGCTTCCATGGTTTCGTGGTTGCAAGGACTACTGCTGTGCATGAGGTCTTGAGTTCAATTCACAGGTTAAGCAAAGTGATATTATTATTATTTGATCAGGCGCACTAGCAGCTAATTAGCTGATGCGTGTGTATCGTATAGCTTGGAGGCATGGGGATCACACCGCCGACTTCCAAACTCCGGGCTGTTACTAAGATATTCCTAACGGAAAAAACTCAATAACACTTTGCCCGACCCGGGAATCGAACCCAGGACCCTACGCTCAGCAGTCGCACTTGCGACCACGAGTCCAACAGGGCACTTGTGCACTATAATATCTCCCGCGCCGAAGGCTAATCTCCGTTGAGATTGGCCGCCGTGGCCGAAATATGGTTGTAGGGTTATAAAGCTTGAAAATATTTAGTTAGTTATTTGGTTTTCTATCTGGAATTCCTCAGTAGCACCTTGGAGTCTGAGTTTGTACCGGATTTCAATAGACTCGGCCTCTATAACTTGAGACTTAAATATAACTGGCGAATTGTGGGTGTACTACCTATAGGTACAGCTCTGATCAACCCTTCGGGGAATGAAGGTGTGATGTAGATGTGAACCAGGCAAGTAGGTGTACCAACAGTCCAACATACATCTGCTAACCAGGAACAATCCATTCATTCACATTTTAGTGCTCCGCCCACAGATATAGATACACCTAGTTAACGCAAGAGCAACTACTTCGCGTGACAAAATGTAATTACATATAATATAATTTATTCATTAAAATCATTCTAGTACGCACGGCTACACATCAAGCTACGCATAACCAGTATACGTTGACTTATCATTGTACGAAAAGCCGTGATTGTATGTGTCGCCGTGTGTACATGGTGACAATTTACAGAATCGTAGCGTACAAAGACTACAATAAAACGGTGGGTGAGGTTAGATATATTGTTTATACGGCTAGCTGACCCGGCAAACTTCGTGCCGCCTCAGAATCAATAAATTTTAAATCAATCAATCCGTTGTCGAGACAGAACATTAAAAAGTTCCGTTCCATACAAAATGTATGAGAAAATGAATTCTCTTCATTGTTTTTTTTTTTCGTGAATTTTTCCATGCTTTAATAGTTATTCTGCTGTCCCGGGCGGAAACAAATCCAACAAATCAAACATCATAAAAATAGGTCCAGCCGTTCTTGGATTATAAATGGTGTAAATAACCCGACTTTGCTTTACCCCGACCCTTGCTCGACAAGCCAGCCCGCGACGCTGAGCAAGTAGCTTTAAACTCCCTAAATAATAACCAGACCCAGCCTGACCACTGCTGCCCTCCCCTCAATGACTCACTAAGCCGAGGCCCGAACTCCACAGGGGGTGCCCTCATCATCATAATCATCATCTGCCTAGCCTTTTTCCAACTATGTTGAGGTCGGCTTCCAGTCTAACCGGATGCTGCTGAATACCAGTATTTTATATGGAGCGACTGCCTATCTGACCTCCACAACCCAGTTACTGGGTAAAACGATACCCCTTGGTAAGACTGGTTGTCAGACTTTCGGGCTCCTGACTACCCGTAACGACTGTCAAAGATCAAAGAATGACAGCCGGGACCAACGGCTTAACGTGCTTTCCGAGGCACGGAAAGCACGTTATGCTAGGCTAATTTAGATTATTATTTTTTAGATTTATTTAATTTTATTTATTTGCTAGTTTAGCACGGTAGCTCATTTAAGTAGGTAATATCCTAAGCTTGTAAGCCCTGGCTGGAGGCCTTAAAGTAATTTTTGGCCACCACAGGACTATCCGGTTAAGGAGGGCAACCTTAGCGAGTTGCATGTGTGAGTGGACATGTCAAAAAAAAAAAGACTTTGTTTTATTTATAGGTATAGATTTACGTTGTTTTCTCGTTATAAAACTATTTATGAATATTATGCTGAAAAGGATGCAATCGCATAGTAACTTCATCGACCGCATCAGGAAGGAACTTTAAGGAAGTTGGGGAGGAACTTGACGAGGAGGCGTCACAGGTCATTGTTTTGATCCGATGTAACTGCAGGGTCACAGCACCCTTTTTTGAAGTTTCACGATTCAACGATGAGATGTTACTTAGCTAAGTACCTATCAAACGAAAGTCACGTTACAAGGAGGTGTGACTTAAGTCTTGAAATTCGGGTTCACGGTACAGCGCCCAGAAGTTTAAGTACCTATTGTGTGCTTCATACCTCTACTTGGTATCACCCACAAGTATTAAAATTACCTTGGAACAGCGGTTAGCAATATGTAGGCGTTCTTATCCCTTCATATTATTACGTTCGGAGCTTCCTGGTCACCCTTCATTATGGTGCGAAAAGTGATGAGGGAACTTTCAAAAGTTGTGGCGGATATTTTGTTTATTTATTACCTATTTCTCCCAGTCGGATTTTACCTGTCGGAGAGAAGTAGGCACCAAAATAATCGATATAGATTAATTAATAAAACATGTAATGTAGTTATTACTTTTATAATTATATCTATTCAAACACCCTTTATCATCATTATTAAAACTCAACATACTTTTTTGCGTACGCTTAACATTTGGCTCCAATTAAACTCTAAGCCTTTGTGCGAGCTAAACGACGCTATTTGAGAGAACGAGACAGTGACATGAATGACCTAATGCACTGGTACGCTAAACCGGCGAAGACTATTCATGTGTTTGAAAATAAAATAGACTAGGGAAACGGCATAGACTAAATTATTTATGGCGGATGTGACACTGGTCACTTGGTCACTTTTTGGCTACTTACCGCTAGAGGACTTACCTAAGTACTTATGGAGTTTGTAGCTCATTATTTTCCAAAGGACGTTACATTTTGGGTAACTTAATTGGAACAAAAATGTTTTGACTTTGATTCTGTTTTGGGGTCATTAACCAGTGAGCCGTGAGATATCAAAGTCTAAACTAAACTATGTAACAACTTTGTAACAATATTCTGAAAAATAAATGGACTATTAGTATTACCATTTATAATGAATTCTTAGGAATAGGTCTGAGAAGTAGCTTAACAATTTCAAATGTATACACACGGCGCAGATCAAGCTTGCTGACTTCGCATTGTAAAGGTTTTTCATACAATTAGAAGTCAGCTTATACTGGAAATGTATAGCTTGATATGTCGAGTAGAAGTAACAAATTTTACAAGTAAATATGGTCTATGGTCAAGTAAGTATGGTATGGATATTACGAAGTTCCAGAAGCATGTAGGTTTCCATAATTTATTTTTAATATTATTATGACAGTGAACCACGAAAATATTTTAGCTGAAAATAACTAAAGTCATAAAGGTTATTAAAGGGACATGATATTGTTCGACAGTAAACTGAAAACCAGAACATTACCAGCAGTACCTAATCCTGGTGCGTCATTTGCAGTTATTTATAGTTTTACAACATTATTACAGAAACAAATCGATCAGAGAAGGAGCGTCTCATTAAATTGAACAGTCTATATGTGTAAATAATAAAGTTACAGGAAGATTCTGGCTAGTACAGATAGTCAAGATAAACATACACAGATAGGTAAGCAAGTAGGTAAGTATACCTATTTATTTGCAAATAATTAAAATAATGTATCAATGCAAATCAGGCTGAGAACCAGTACTTTTCGAAAAGTAATAATAAACGCCTACCCTTTCTACTTTAGATTTGCTGAAAAATGGCCTAAATGTTATAAAAATAGTCCCGTACGCAAAATACGCGCATTGTCGTGGAGTTGCGTCACAAAACACAGCTCTGTGTTTTGTGGTTGCGGACAGCAGCCCGTATTACTTACCTATAATAAAGAGTACCAATGAGGAGATGGGGCCGGATAGGCTACCTACCGATGCAACACTATGCATACACCTATGCACCCCTTCAGCAGACTTCAAAGCCCACCGATGGCACATAATTCCTTCTAAAGGCCTGCTATGGCTTATGGTAATCTGTCTCCGTTTAATGCACTTCATGTAGTTTTACGAGTTTAGAGTGCAGTCCCTACACTCAGAAATAGGGCATTATTGGTTCGACTCGTTATTTTTCATTAGGCAGTTTATTTTATAGGCACTTTTATTTCTAATGGGTGTGTGAAGATAAATTATTGAAGAAACAGCTGCATTCCCTTTCGTCCTTTTTTAAATATTGGGACGTAAATAATACAACCGTTTAGCAAAATATTGGAACCTAAGGAAACAACTGTTTCTTTCGTTTATCCCAATATAAATATTGTCGCCAATCTTTGATAGAAATTTATAATAAAATCCCATATTTTTACCACACTCCAGAACATGGCTGATCACAAAGGGATCCAGCCGATCGATTCTGTAAAAATCTCACCGTGATAACTTAGGTGAAGTGAGCGCGAAGTGAGCTATCAATAGGGGCGATCCCTAACATCAGATGGAATGACAGCTCACTTCACCTAAGTTATCACCGTGAGATTTTTACAGAATAGTACTGCTGATACGTGAGAAAAAACGAAAAATAGTTTAACGTTACGTTCAATATAAGGTACCATTAACATAAACATAATCAGCCTATGATGTTCCCACTGTTGGGACACGGGCATTAAATTTTAATTAATGAACATATGGAAGACTAATCAACCACTCAAACAAACTAGAAGATGTTAGTCCCCAAAACGTCCACACAACTTTGTACTTACTTACCTCTAAAATTGGGAACGTCATGGAGACCTTTGCACGGCTCGCCGATTCCTTCCCGCTGACCGCACATGTTGGCATTCTAACAGAAAACAAAAGGCGAACCTTTTCAGGTTTGTTCACAAAAAACCGTCGGTATGGGGCCACGTTCCCTGCCACTGCTGGGGCCGCAAAGATTAGGGAGCGCATAGACGTGGTACTTGGTTTGTTTTAATTGTTTGCGCTAACATGCCCTTCGTACTTAAATAGAGCTATAATATATCTGGTTCAGGATTGGAAATATACTTTATGGCATGCCATAGTCAGGCCATAGCCCAATACGTGAATTACGTGAGTAGTCTAATATGTGAATTTGAAAAAAGACTCACAGAGAGACTTCCTTGTGTGTAATAAACTTAAAAAGTAACATCGAAATTTACACCTTTCAAAGTAACACATTTTCAAACATCCCAAGTTACAAAGTCTCAATCTTTCAAACTTACAAAGTCATAGACAGACTCATAAAGTTACATATATCTAAATTCACACCTTCCAAAGTAAAAAATGTTCAAACATCACAAGTCACAAAGTCACAAAGTCACAAACAACCAAACTCCAAAGATCACTAAAATCCAAAGTTACAAACACTCAAATTTACAACATCCAAAGTCACAGTTTCAAACATCGAAACATTCACAAAATATTAGAAGGACAATCCCAGCATTTTTCCTCTCAGAGTCAAATCCATTTGACGTCCCACAGCCACTTAATCTTTGGTCGAGTGTTGTGAAACCGGCGCGCGTCACTCAGTGCTGGCTCGAAGCGCGCGGGCTTACGTCGCGTCGCGCAAAATGGCGGACGTCCCCACACTATTTATCACATTTATATCTATAATACTGTCTGTAACCGCACAGGATTACTACCATACGCCCCGGATTGGCTCGAAACAACTGGCTTCGTGTTACAATAGTGAAGGAGTCCCTCAAGTAAGTCGAGCTTTTAGATTACACTTATTTTTTGTCTTATTTGTTCGGCTTTCGAGTGTAACTGTATGTTTCGCTGTAGCTTTTAGAGTTTGTTGTATTGTTCAAAAGTTGGGATTCTGAAAAGTTTATGTCAAGAAATGTTGATATATCGTAAACTAGATAGATTGTGAAGTGTTTTAGTCACGTAGACAGCGTTTGCTTATGAGAGCATTTAGTTCGATACGTCTAAACTTAGATAAGACCGCTAAAAGAGAGACCCATTATAGAAACTTTTAACGTCGGACGTAGTTCAAGTAGCAAGTTTATTTTAAGTTCAAAAGCTCGTCAAAAGTTAACTTACCAGAAACAGGAATGTTTGGTCCTGAAGCCACATTAGGTCCAATTATTTACCAATGTCCGGCGCCACACAATGCTTACTATAACGCTTTGTCTTTTACAGCGTAGGCAGTGCTCTAGGGACTACTACCATCTGGATATGATAGTTACAAATGTTTCAATTTGGACAATGCTTAGTTGGTAAAGTCATAATTACACAACCATTTTGGATTATGAACATTTATTTACCATTTATGGCAACCAGATGTTATACCAATACAAGAGCACATACTTAACTAAGTGTTAAGAATCTAAGAATCTTATCACCCAAAGACCGTTAAACATCGTTACTGTGGAGCATGGGTTCTCAATTTATTAAGCTGGTATAATTTCTGCGTCTTGTGCCTGCTAAAGTAGATAACTTTCCCCCAACAACAACACAGCAGTCTGTTATCAATCTACTGTTGGATGCTACGGTCTATTCGGTGATAATAAGCCCTTAGCCTTATTACGACACCAGAGGAGATAACGAAGTTATTTCTCTTAGGACTATTGATAAAGTTATAAGATGAAGTGTCGGTTTTGGGCTCCATAAAGTTGGCCTAATGTCGTCAGCGTTGGGACAGTTAACTAATTGTCTGTATAAGGCCTTAGTTCCATGACTTTTGGGATTATTTAAAAAACAAAAGAATAATAATAATATAATAATATAATACAATAATATCATCTATCTCCTTCTCACGTAACGCATGATCAGTATGAGAAAAAGAGAAAAAGTCATGTCGTGCCTTGAAAACAAAGCCAGCAATGAGGTGGTAACACATGACTGAGTCTCCCTGGTACGCTGTTTTTTAGTATAGGTAACATTTGGAGTACCTCTAGGTCAATCCTTAAGCTAGTGCTGCCATAGCCACATGAGACCTACCAGCATCACCAAAAACACTGACTCCTACAATACAGGCCATCTCTCCAAACACAAGCGTGATAAATATATTCCCATTGAAACAAACATGAATGAACTATCACAGAGACCGATAAAATATAAAACCCTCTCAGTTGCTAGTTACTTTTAGGGGATCGTAGGTTATCAGGCGAAGTCGGCGGCTCTGTAATGAGTTCGTTAGCTCTCCGCCTAATGTACCGTTATCAGTGCAAACGGAACATACTTATCACATCCGTCATGCTTATTTTATTGTCTACATGTAAATTGTGTCATTATTATTGTAGCTTAACGCTGCCCTCTTTAGGGTGTAAGTAGGTAGCTATAGTGAAAATTCAGTTGGAGGTTTGGACATATACCTAGATTTGTGATGATGGCAGAGAACCTATCTATGGGTTAACTTTGATAAATAGACAGATGAATGTTTAATTTCTAATTGAATAAACACCACGCGCAGAAACGTAGCTTTGCTAATAAAAATAATGTATGAGGGAATCAGTATTAAGTACTGACGGAGATTACAGACAGAAAATCATGATATCGCAAAAGAAAATCTCCAAAGTTTATCACAAATTCTCATGTCCGATTTGGGGCTAAGTAAGTTCTTGTAAAGTTAAGTTAAGTCAAACGATGCGGAACCTGGTAGAAGCCGAAAAATGACCTCAAGCAGAACAAAACGTAAAAACAAAAGATATGTCGTTTGCCCAAAAGCTTCTTCAACAAACAGTCAACTCATGCTTGTAACATCATTTTGCAATTTGCCGTATTACTGATGATGATGAACATATTCAAATGAATGTTATTTCAGGCGAACTACCTATAAGTTCTCAAAATGGTGAAGGATAACATCGTGAGGCAATCGTCGTGTCCTAGAACCAAAAATTCAATGACATGTGCTCGTGTGGTGGATTCCGGCCCACTTCTTCTCACAGGGAGGAGACCTACATCCCATCAGTGGGAACATTATAGGCTGATTATCCACGTATAATATGGACCAAGCGTACCGCCAACGAATTCCGCCAAATTCGCAAAGCGCCAAGATAATCTCAAACAAATGGAGCCTGTTATATTCTTGAACAAAATTCCGCTTTCTGTCCATCCATCTATTGTTGTTACAAAAACAAAGGACATCTGTTTTGCATTCTATAGATTCTTGCATGTCTAGGAATATCCCAGGCGCATTTATTGTACCTATTCGTGTAACTAAGCTCCCCTTTGTTCTATACCTATGGTGATTCTTGTCTGACGAATTGAAAAAGCTTTTAATATCTTGTGAAACTTCACTGAGTTGCAAAAGCATTCATTAGTAAAACTTAACTGCTAAAAGCATTGTATTCAGTGATGGTGGTTGAAACATAATGACCGATTCCCCAGGAAACATTATAGAGATAAGTCTGTAAAATAATATCTGTGCAGTGACATTTGGAGATGCCCGTCAGTTACTTGGTTACGGCATTCAAATGAAATTGGATGATAAAAATGAATTCTAATAGAAATTATGTCACGCCCGTGATCCCGAATGGACTGATTAATTATACAGGGTTATTAGTAAAACACCAGCAATTTGTACTCGTCATTATGAACAACTTTTACTATGGGACCAAACCTGAAATAGCGAAATAAAAATCAGCTGTTCCCTACATTTATCTTCGTCTATCTCGTCCAAATGTAGGGAACAGCTGATTTTTATTTCGCGATTTCAGGTTTGGTCCCATAGTAAAAGTTGTTCATAATGATGAGTACAATGACCTCTTTAGAGGTTGCTGGTGTTTACCAATAACCCTGTAGTTGCTAGGTCCAGCGAGAGGGTTCACAAACGGTGAAACCTCTGAGTCGATTCGGGATCACAGGCGTGGCACTTTCAAAGAAATTAATTGTAATGAAACGAGCAATCAAGCGATTATACGCATTGTTACGGGGAGGTCATGAAAACCTTGTTTAAAAAAAAAAAAATTAAATACACTGGAAGAAATAGTTTAATTTGGAGACCTTGTTACACTTTTGGATGAACACTCAATTAAAAACTGGCAGACACAACGATAATAGGAGATGGTAGAGGTTCAGCGATCGGGACGAGACTGACTCTCCGCGGGAGTGGGAGGCAGTGCTGCCCTTAGATGATGACATGACAATTTCTAGTAAATCTATGTAATCAATTATTATTGATCATTAAGGGTTTTCTTTAGCGTTGGGAAACTGTAACAGCATCATTACTCTCTGCCATGGACATTGAAGCACCGGTAATGCGAACTTACAGATGTATCGGCAATCAAGTACCTACCAGTATGTCATTATCTTCTAATCAGCATGGTTTCTACTGGGGTATATGCCTCTCGGCTCAGCTCCTGCCTATCTTATTCACATATCGAGATTCCGCTGTGTCCTGAGAAGCTTGTTCAGTTGATTTTATTGCCGTACTAATACCGACAACTAGGGTATCCGTTACTGGCAGTCGATAGCCAGAAATCTCTATGAATTCCAGATGCCATTCCCAGATAAAAGAGAGTATTAGTTTGTATTGGGAACCATTAGTTAATGTGGATATTAAATGATGACACTTCTATGAAGATATAGATAGAGGGAGCCAACCTTGATCACGACTGATGGAAAGCGATGGATGAGGTCTATGATGGAACGAGCGTGCCCAGTAGTTGCCTAAGGCGCTGGAACTCCCACGCATCGACGAAACACAGCAGGCTGCTTGCAAGGCTCCGGTGGAAGGGTGGTCGCAAACCAGGCGGGCGTTGGCCCTACAACCGCAAGGGAAGAATTGGCCAGTCAAATAAGGTGTAGGATGTAATTGTCCAGGATGCGCCGAGCCCTCGGTTCAGTTGAGTAACTGGCGGAACAAACTGCGCTGCACGAGGAGGCTTCTTCATGCACCCCAAAATAATAATAATATTATTTTAACCTTACATCAATGTGAGTAAGATGTAGAGGTATACTTCCTGCACAGCTCCATCTTTTGTATGTATGTAGTTGATATTACGAAGTCATTAGGTGAAGAGGGCAGTCTTTATAAGGTGAAAAATACCACTTCTTTAGGTGAAAAGTATGATTTTATGTTACTTGGCGTGTAAGTTACTTTCAAGTTTCAAGGGAGGATCGGAGCTTTTGGCGAGCTTTATGCGTTTTTACCACATTGCATTTAGCAAAGCAAGCGATCGTTGCTGGATTACCTAATATACCGGCCACACTGCTCTGTGATACCGGCTGACTCGGCTTATAATATTGTAGGCAATAACTGTCTACTACTGGATACCGCAAACGGACTCGGTAATAGGGTAAAGGCTCATCAAAGACCTTTCAAAGATTATTCAAAGATTGCGTGGAAAGACCAAAGAAATGATGCATGGAGTGTGTGAAAGATGGTCATCATCATCATCTACCTAGCCTTTTCTCAGCTATGTTAGGGTCGGCTTCCAGTCTAATTGGATGCAGCTGAATACCAGTATTTTACATGGAGCAACTGCCTATCTGACCTCCACAACCCAGTTACTGCGTAATACGATACCCCTTGGTAAGACTGGTTGTCAGACTTTCGGGCTTCTGACTACCTGTAACGACTGTCAAAAATCCACGAATGACAGCCAGGACCAACGGCTTAACGTGCTTTCCGAGGCATGGAGGGGTCTTGGTATGTAAAGACGGTCACCTATCCACGGACTAACTGCGGCAAGCGTAGCTTAACCTGATCATGTAGAAATGTTGCGCCGACCCATAACAAAAAAGGGTTAAGAGAAGACAATGATCATTGAACAACACCTACCTACATTCACAGCCAGAAAGTATTTCATTTTACGAGCGCTATTTTTGGAAGTTCAGTAGGCTAGTTTCCACCATAAAAAAATTGAAAATCTATTTAATCCGTCAGAGTATTGGAAAATAATGGACACGTATTTTTTGTTTTTGTAAATCAATGAACATTGGCAAAGTTAAAACGCATCAAAACTCGGGAGTGGGGGCTCGTGACGTCAGAACGCACTAAAAAAATTATACCAAGGGTGTGACGTATTGAGAATTTTAAAAGCGTCGTATCTGCGTCAATTTTGGTTTACGTAACAAAAGAAAAAATACGGGTCAAATATTTTTTGATAATCTAACTGACGGACTAATTAGATTTTTCCAGTTGAGAAGCCTAGATATTGTCGTTCTTTTGTTTTTCAAAACAAGCATTTCTTCAAAGCATTAGCATTACTGTTCTAAGGCTTCCTATTACGATCCAATTATATCCACCTACTGTTAAAATTGTCTTCCCTCTTTTAAAAGTTCCGAAAATAAGGATGTGAAATATTTCATTATGTTCATAATATTCCTAGGTACACAATAGACACTAATCAATGTGTTTGTTTCTTTATTTTAAGAATCACGTGTGAACTTCTCTCTACTGTCTCGTCAAATTGATCTCGGTTGAGTCGTCTTAAATCCATACTCATAATGAAGCTGAAGAGTTTGTTAATACGTTTGAACGCGATAATCTCTGGAACTGAAGGTCGGTTTCTAAAAAAATATTTTTTCATTTAATAGCCGAATCCTTGAGGAATTATATAGGCTAGAAAACATCACGCTAGTACCTTGAGGAGGCGAGCAAAAAGAAGAAAGCCAGAAAGAACGCTAAACGAAAACGAAGTAATAGCGCAGGCAGGCGATGCGATGCGACGGGATGTGCCGGGGAGCAAGAAATTTTACGCGGACAAAGTCGAGGGTGGAATCTACTTTTAAAAAAGTATTAAAAAGCCTAACTAGTTCAAAGGGTTCAGACAAAACTTTTAAATGAATCTAGATTTGTAAAGACTCATCCTAATTATGTAAACATCACTAATTCGATGGATAACCTGACGAGGTCATAATCCGCGACCATTTTTGTATAAATATAAGTGAGTTTCTGTTCAAATTTTGTACGGTCTTGAGTGCACTATCTTAATATATATAAATTACGTGTCACGTTGTTTGTCCGCAATGGACTCCCTTAACTACTGAACTGATTTTAATAAAATTTTGCACACTGTGTGCAGTTTCATCCAACTTGAAAGATAGGATAGTTTATATCTCAATTTATAACCGTTAATTTGAAAAAAAAAATGCACCCGTGCGAAGCTGGGGCGGGCCGCTAGTCTTAATATATATAAATTACGTGTCACATTGTTTGTCCGCAATGGACTCCTAAACTACTGAACCGATTTTAATAAAATTTTGCACGCTGTGTGCAGTTTCGTCCAACTTGAAAGATAGGACAGTTTATATCTCAATTTATAATCGCAATATTATTTTATTGCGAATATTGCCAGGACAAGGTTTGTATGAAAGAAAATTTCGAAAATTTAAAAGAAAATATGCACCCGTGTGGAGCTGGGGCGGGCTGCTAGTATGCTATAAAACTGTGAACCAACGGTACTAACTTCAAAAATCTCTTTTCACATACAAACAAAACACAAACGTACCATTCAAAAAGCAAAGAGAAAAATAAGAAAGACAAGGAAACTCGCTTCATATCGCCACATGGTAGCAGCCAAAATAGTGTGGCTATAAATATAGCAACGTCTCATAGGACATTCACCCATACACCTTTCTTGCACCACGTAAGGATTTCGCGCTCACTATTACATCAGGGCAACCTAAACGTAAAATTACGAGTAAACGTTTTAGGTAAACGTGCTAGTTTACGTTTTGACTTGTAGTAGGTCGCGGAAATAGTCCAAGTCACGTTGTGAAGTCGAACCATTTTGAATTGCTTCAAAATGATTCAGATTCTGATTGATATGTTACGCAATTAGGGTGCTGGTCTAGTATCGGGTTGTATGTAATTCTCGACCGTATCAAATATTACTTATTTACTTTACAGAACAATAATCATTAGAATCTATACATATAATAAAATCGTAGGAAAGTCAAAACTGTACATTGAATATTTTTAAAAAAGAATACTTGGGGCGTGATCTACAATCGATATCGAAGCCAAAAATATAGTTTTTAGAATTTTTGTCTGTTTGTCTGTTTGTCTGTCCGGGATAAACTCAAAAAGTACTGCATGGATTTACTTCAAATTTTGCATGAATATTACTAAGAGGTTAGGTCAACATATAGGCTACATATTATCACGCTATCACCTATGGGGGAGGAGCTGTGAATCTTTATTTTTCTTACGCATTCTGTGACAGCGTGTAATCTAACGACGCATATTTAAATGTTGTTTTTGAGTAAGCCATGCTGTTATCTAGCTTTACACTATAAAAACTACTCCATTTAAGTAACTTGGGCAGAGAAATATAGTTTAATGAATGTTAGTAGTATAAAGACAATTTTAAAACAGCGCCATCTATGAGATTTCATAAAAATAAAATCAAGTTACATGTTAACATTTTTTGGAAATTAATAATTTAAATTTGATCATGTTGGCGAGGTAAGTAGTTAGTTATTCTTAAAATTGATAGATGGTGATGTGCATTTTCTTCATAAGTCGTATCGTATAGTTCGTTTTGACAAATTCAAGTTCCAACAAAACCCTCAAAATCTTGAGCAGAGTTGACGAAGACAATTTAAAAAAAATGCAGTGTTAAGTATTACAAAAAAGTTATGTTCATTGATGATGATCATTTCATTTCATGACACCCTCGCGGAGGCTAGCGTCAGTGACAGTCCCAGCCACATGCGTCATCTGTTTGCCGTCATCTTGGTGTTTTGTGGAGTCGCGAACCCGGTAGCTTTGTGGGAGAAGTATCGCCATCATCTGTCTGAAGATTTTCTACGGGCTTTGAGGCGTGCTACTGGAGACGAAGTCGAAGTAACTGATGAACGCGTGCTGAACACCTGTCTCAGTTCACTTCAAGATGTGGTCATTTCTATCGGCGGCAATCCACTGATCGAATATGGGTTACCAGCTCCCCAATCATCACCGTATCAAGACTGTGGAGTATAACGCTGAGACAAATTACGATCCGGGCGAAATTACCACCATACAAAATGACCATGTCGCTTTGTTCTCTTCAGAGCAAAAACTTTATGACACCGTCCTTGAAAGCGTTGGGCAAAACCAGGGTAAAATGTTTTTCTTGGATGCTCCTGGTGGAACAGGAAAAACATTTGTTACCACTGGCATACTTGCAGAGGTCAGGAGGCAAGGCAAAACTGCTATTGCTGTAGCGTCTTCGGGAATCGCTACCACACTGCTTCCGAGTGGCAAGATAGCACATGCCATGTTTAAAATTCCCATCGATTTAGAGAGCGCCAAAACGCCTGTTTGTGGTGTGTCACGTGACAGCGATAAGGGACACGTGCTCAAGGATTGCTCTCTGATCGTATTGGATGAGTGTACGATGGCCAATAGGAAGGCAGTTGAGGCCGTGGACAGAATCCTGCAGGACATCCGCAGGAACGAACATTTGATGGGTGGTGTCACAGTTCTGTTCAGTGGTGATTTTCGGCAAACGCTTCCAGTGGTGACGCGGGACTCGAGGGCTGACGAGGTGAATGCTTCGTTGAAACGCTCTTCGTTGTGGTCACGAGTTCGTACGCTGCGCTTGACCATTAATATGAGTGCTCGGCTCAGCGGCAATGCACGTGCTCAAGAATTCTCCGATGTCCTTCTAAGTCTTGCCGAAGGCACTCTACCAGAAGAGATAGGTGGACAGGTGGTGCTTCCAGAGTCTCTTGGTAAAGTGGTATCCAGCTTAGAAGAACTAATTCGCTGTGTGTACGGGGACATCAGTCGTATACCGCACCAGCAGAATTCTTGGGTGTGTGAGCGGGCCATTTTGATGCCCAAAAATGATCAGGCTGCAGCAATTAACGAATGCATTCTCTCGGAAATTGAGAATAAAGTGGGAATAAAGTGGTCTACACCTCGATAAACACTGTTGTCGAGCAAGATGACGCCACACATTATCCCGTGGAATTTCTGAGCTCCCTGTCAGCAAGTGGACTTCCAACGCATACCATCAAGCTGAAGGTCGGTGTTCCGATTATGCTTCTTCGGAACCTATCTCCTCCGAAGTTGTGTAACCCGCCTTAAAGTCATCTCGCTCCACAGACACACCATTAAGGCGGAAATTCTTACGGGTTGTGGCGTCGGCGAGGCAGTATTTATACCACGCATTCCCCTCATACCTCATAACTTACCGTTCCAGTTCAAGCGCGTACAGTTCCCCGTGAGTGTTTGCTTCGCGATGACCATCAATAAGTCGCAGGTTGCAGGGGCAGAGACTGAGGGCAGCGGATGTCGACCTCAGGACGAGTTGCTTCTCACAAGGGCAACTGTACGTCGCTTGCTCCCGCGTCACCAGTCCTGACTCTCTTTACATTTTGGCTCCTGGCAGCATAACTACCAACGTAGTTTATAGAGAAGTGTTGTAAGGTGATACCTTTGTACGTATTTTTACTCTTTTGTGTCCTGGAATGTATTCCTGCATTATTTTCTCTATTTCCTTCAGTCACATCTTATGACTGAACTCAGCAGGATTCCCATATAACTCTCTTCACTTGCAAAAAAAACTTATATTTTAATGCTATTTTAAAAGTTGTGTACTTATAATGCTATAGCGACACTGGCATCTTAGGTATTTTTGGTGCTTTAGAACCTTCACGCAGACGACGTCGCGGGCAGCAGCTAGTCAGCAATACAATGGCCTAAGTTAGAATTGACCTCAAATGTCATGATTTCGTGAAGTAGTAATTCAATACAGTATTAGGAATTTAGAGAGATATATTGATGAATTTTATGATTATAATTCCATAAGCAAAATAATTATTTGTTACGCCGTGAATCATAATTATTTAGATCAACATACAGCCTGAAACTGAACTGCAAATTGCAAAAAACGTAAGAAAATTCGAATTTCAGGAGTTACCCTGACGCTTTCACCTTAAATTACTTTATATCAGTATCAACATAAATAAGTTGGTTTTTATATTTCACCATAAATAACAGAATTGCACTCAGGTGTGTAGGTACCTACTCTATTTACATATTTTAAATATTGCAGCAACAGATAATTCCGGATCACATTACTGGTGACCAAACAATATTCTTGTAGCAACAAGACTGGGTAAATAGGATATTCTAAGAACTCGCCAGTTGAAACATATTATTCACGCTGTAGTTTTAATGGCGCTCGGAGCCAGTCTCGAGCTGCGATGATTGAGGATGGTTGAAATAAGATAAAGAAGGACATTGTTGAATGAACGAGTATTTTGAACTTTATCTCTCGTGGCCATGGCGTGACGAGATATGTGAATAATTAAATAACTTACATTCGTTCATGCAATATTCGATCAGGAAGCTTGTACTTTGTATTGCTTTAGGCAATGGTAGCTGTAGCACCATGAACATGAGGCTACAGGAGCTAGTGCGAATCTTGGGGTTCATTCGATTAATCGAGTCTGGTGTAGATGTTTAACCACGCTAGGATCGGTGCAATTCATTCATTCATTCATAAAGCCACCGAAATATTACCCAGTTAAATGATCCTCCAACATAACATAGATTGATAATCTCTTATGTTCACACTGCTGAGACAGGTCTAGGTCAGGTCTGTGGCAGAGAACAGACCTGAATCTACCAAGCAGGCCCAGTGGTGGCTGGTGGAAGCCACGTATCAGTTCCCTCGCTATTATAGGGTTGTCTACAGTCCGTTCACACTTATTTTACTTCTGGCAGCAGCAACCCATTAGTAACCTTATTGCCACGAAAATAAAGATCACTGTGATTTTGACAGAGATCCAAAATCAATGGTAAAATAAATGTGAACGGACTGTATATTTCGAGCCCACAAATTATAACTCGTCAGTTTGGTTCTTTAGGTAAAACTGGGCCAACATTACTCTTTACTGGGTCACCACTTCAAATACCGTAACATTATCAATTCTATAAGCTATCTTACTGATTCTCTTTCTTTCCTTATGTACAGAGATGTATACCGGAGTTCGAGAACGCTGCGTTTATGGTGCAGATGGAAGCGACCAACACCTGCGGAGACAACGGCAACAAGGTCTACTGCATCCAGACTTCAGCTGGCACTTCTACTAGGTACGTTTAATATTATAGCGATAGCATCTTCTTTAAAGCAGTGAAGTTCTTTTTGCAGAAGTCCATCGTCATAATTTGCCTAGACTTTTCCCAACTATGATATTATCGGCGTTTTGTCTGAACGGATGCAGATGAATTTCAGTATTTTACATGGAGCGACTGCTTATCTGACCTCCACGGCCCATTTATTGGGTAACACTGATGGTGCTGGTGGTTCTGGATTTATTCACAAAACTTTTAGCAAAGGATACTTAAAATAACGGCCCCCGCACCATGGACACGGCTTTTGTTTTTACCACGCATGGGCTGTTCTCATACGGTTCGTGCCGATAACAAATAGAAGAAATACACCGATGGCCGGTTCTACCCTCACTTAACTCCTTTTCAAAGTACTGGCTCCCTGGCTGGCTGATGCCAGAACTATCACCAACTATTTGAAAACAAGTCATGGGTTAGGGTGCTTGTAGAAAGATGCGGGTTCCCGGTAAAGACAAAGTCTGTACCGATCGGTGCGGGAGAATTATTCCCATGTTAATTTTTGCGCTGATACAAAAAGAAGCAGGGAAAAAATGTAACCGTTTCTTTCTGTAGATCAACTCGCAAACTAACGGGAGTCAGGCCCAAAAACCGGCTTCTATATGCAACCCCTGACAAAGAACTCAACCACCCTTTCCCTTTATACAGGTCATGCGACAGCTGCCAAGCGGGCCAGTTCTCTAGCTACTACCTAACAGATCTCCACTACGAGCAGGACAACCAGACCTGGTGGCAGTCAGAGACCATGAAGGAGGGGATCCAGTACCCTAACCAGGTCAACCTGACGCTGCACTTGGGTAAGTTTATTTTGAAGAAATACAACCAAACGAAGCGGAAGGGGAACATTTTTATTGACCTTTCTAAATGTATTTAATTATTAATAATTTTATTTTAATTGCAATCGTATAATATATTATTATTTTTTTATATCTCAACACAATGTACTTAGATTGTTATGAAATAAAATAATTACTTATGACTTATTTCGTAAACAAATATCAGCGGTTTGAAACTGAAAACCAAGAGAATATCCCAAATCTATTGGTTGTCAAGACATATTTTATTCTCTTTGTTTTTTTTGGACCTGTTCCACTAAAATAAACACAGTTACAGCTTAGCTCAGTCAGTTTTAATCATGTTCTGGCAGTTTGAGTAATTTATGTGGCCTACCGAAATGTCCTTTCTTTGGTATTGTTCGTCGAATCGTTGAGCTCCTTAAGTTATGTGTTGAGCTGCACGATTACTGGCAAATTCATGCACTGACTGAACAGGTCCACTCAATCTGTGTTGTTCCTCAAAAGACCAATTTAAGATACCGACTTACATAGTCTTCACGTGATTTGACCAAGATTATGTCTGGACTTTAAAAGAGACCTCTGAGTTTGTTTCAGTCTTTCTTTTCAGAGAATTCAGTTCAGATAGAAAATGCGGACCTCATCTAGTTTTTTAAATATGATTGACGTGTAAAAGTATTAACCTACATAATATACTTACAGAAATAAAATCATTTAGCTGTAGCCAGGCTACAGCTGAGCTGATAACATGCCAAGTATCAAGTATCATAGACGTAGTTCATAAATAGGGTGATTCGACCAGGGAAGTGCTACGCTGTTAAAAAATACCTACCATGCTTAACATGTAACTTCTCTTCGTTAGTGAAGATATTTTTGGACGGCGATGATAGCAGGCAAAATTCCGACCAGCAAAAGCAAAATTTGCGTAGCTACATCAAATTAGTTACTTATCAATGCTAATCTAAATATTGACTTTTACAGGCAAGGCATACGACATCACGTACATTAGGATCGTGTTCTACTCGCCCAGACCTCAGAGCTTCGCCGTCTATAAGAAGACTGATGAGGAAAGGGTTTGGGAGCCTTTCCAGTACTTCAGGTAATTCATTTTATGCAAACCTAATGTCTGTCTAAAACCATTCTAAAGGTATATCAGATGACAGGTAATGGGGCAAAAAACTTGAAGAATTCAACATTCAAAATATGTACCATAAAGATGATAACCATTTAAGCGACGCCGATTATGCTGGTTGCAACTGGGACCGCAGTCGCAGTTTGACATCGATCCCAGTTGCCTGAGTATACGATAACGATTGTGGAATCATCCCTAAAGTCAAGAAGTCAAAAGTTACTATGCTCGTTTTAGAGAGTGGAGGCCCAGTGAAAACGCCTCAGACATACAATGTGGGTCTTAGATTCGAACCCAGGTAGGCACTTTACTTTGTGTAAATTTATTCAATTAAGTACTACTGTTCTCAAAACAATGAAGGAAAACATTGTGAGGAAACCGGCATGTCCTTTATTAATTTTTTTCTGAATGGCGGGACCATTCTTGACCTCGATCACGCCTGATGGAAAGCGATGAATGAGGTCTATGATGGAACGAGCGTGCCCAGAAGATGCCTAAGGCACTGGAACTCCCTCGCATCTACGAAACACAGCAGGCTGCTTGACTCCGGTGGTCCGGCCGGACTCCGGTGAGAGGGTGGTCGCAAACCAGGCGGGCGTTAGCCCTACCACCGGATTCAAGGGAAGAATTGGCCAGTCAAATAATATTTTGGGTATGACTGTACAGGATGTGCCGAAAGCTCGGTTTAGTTGAGTAATTGGCGGAACAAACTGCGCTACATGAGGAGGCTTCTTCATACATCCAATAATTTTTTTTTTAAATAGTCCTAGTCTAGAATTCGAAGACATGCACACCAACCCCCACTAGGCCCAAGTGCTGTTTTACGGCGCACACAGCGGAGGCCCGTATCCCGGCAGAGGGAACATTTAAAGCTGCTATGTATCAGCTGTTTTCGAGACATCTCCTTACCTCGCCAATAGTAAAACCAACTCATACTGCAAATTCGAGACTTATATGCGTATTTTTATCTCCCCAGTGCCTCCTGTCGCGAGACCTATGGCGTCCAAGAGCAGAGGGCAGCTGAGCTTGGTGCCGAAACCCGCGCCCTCTGTACCAGCGAGTACTCCGACATTTCGCCGCTGTCTGGAGGAAACGTCCTGTTCTCCACTCTAGAAGGACGACCTTCGGCTTTCACTTTTGACAACAGCCCAGAATTGCAGGTAGAGTAGCATTATTTTCAGGTAGTAAAGCCGGTGCTATAAATCACTGGGGTCATTGGGGTCTGATCATATCTTGGCTGCCACGGCTAATTTTAATTTCTGAAAAAAAATATCAACAGACACACAACCACGTAAAAACTACGCCAATACTTTTTATTATTTCAGAATATTGTTTTTAACTTTTACATTTCGGACGGTTTTAACACATTCAAATTTTTACATCGTTCTCACATGTATAATTACAACATGAATGATGTTACCAATATTTTGCAACAATTTTAGTTTTATTTAAAAGAGCGCTCGTGGAATTTATTGCCCGTTCTTCTCCTTATGTTACCTACGCTTTGGAATAGGCAACTAGTTACATCTTTCTGATTGATCGACTCCATGAAAATTCAAAAGTGCCTGTAATTGGTTTATTTGATCTAAATTTAAACACTCCTTTTGTTTTATAATTTTAAATCTAGAATAGGCAGTTTTGTTTTGTTTTCACTGATCTAAATGCTTTGAGTTTGAGTTTGAAATTGTACTAAAACGGTCGTATCGTTCGCTTGTGTCAACCAGCAAACGATACGACCGTTTTACACCGACCGTTACTACCGTGTCATGCAGTGACTTATACGAATACGTTTCCTTGTGCCGCTTGCCTAATAAAATTCTTGAGGACGGGTTAGGACCATCTTTTCAGTTCCGGTAACTAAATTCTTTTTAACATGAGTAACGATTGCATCGAACCTTTATAAAATAATCTAAATATCCTTAATTATGGATTTATTTAGCACAAACTAAAAGTCACACAATATATTGTGTAATATTAAAACAATAAATAAAAAAGTAACACTATCAATCAGTCTGAAACATTTATGTAGATAACAGTTTTTTTTAGGCAAACGTAAAAGTAACTAAGAATTACGTACATATGTAGAGCTAGTACTGCATTCTAATTGGGTAACACAGAATCACAATTTGAATCATTTTGTGGCATATTGTTAATCCATTGCTTAATATGTTCGAAAAATTGGTCTGCTCAACAACGTAAATAACGCAATGAATGTTGTTCAACTGTCAAAATTAAAGCCATTGCTACCATTTGTGTTTTACGCAATTACCTCGCAGGTGTGGATCAGTGCTGTCGAAATCACGTTGCATACAATATTCTTCTACAACTACTACAGGGTACAGACCTTCTTCAAATCCTTTCTAACGCCATCTTACCTTTGTAACCAGGAATGGGTAACCGCCACCGACCTCCGGATCTCACTGGACCGTCTGAACACTTTCGGAGACGAGATCTTCGGCGACGTCCAGGTGCTGCAGTCCTACTGGTATGCCATTGCCGATGTGGCTGTGGGAGCTAGGTGCAAGTGTAACGGCCACGCTTCAGTCTGCGAAACGCAGGAACTCCCTGATGGCACCAGGAACCGAGCCTGCAGGTACAGACAATAGAGAAAAGTTAGAGTATGGTGTAATTGAGTGAACCAATGCGGCTTTTCCCAAAATAATGGTGCGCTGAACTCAAATAAATAAGGAAAAGGGTAGGAGAACGATAATCAATCAATCAACTCAGCCTATAGCAGTCAGCGGGATTGTGCGAAAGGGTTGCCGCTACCCCGGAACACAAAGGGCTAAGGAAGGAACACGGGTGGGTTTTAGTCAGTAAGAGTCTGACACTCCCTTCTGCTCCACCCAGAGCAGCAGTGGTCATTTCATGATTTACCATCCACAAAAAAAAAGCCTATAGCAGTCCTCTGCTGGACACAGGACTCTCCCAGGCTGCGCCACAACACCCTATCCTCCGTCTTTCGCCTTTAGGTCGTCCGTCGTAGCTGGGGGGCGTCCCACACTATGCTTGCCGATACGCGGTCTCCACTCCAGGACTCGTCTGCTACACCAGCCATCGGTCCTTCGACAAACAGGGCCAGCCCACTGCCGTTTCAGTTTGCTTACTCTGCAAGCTATGTCGGTAACTCTGGTTCTTTTACGGATAATTTCATTCTTGATTTTATCCTTCAAAGAGACTCCGAGCATAGCTCGCTCCATAGCGCGCTGAGCAGCCTTGAATTTATAAACCTTGTGTGAATGATAATGATCTAGATACCTATATATTCTTTTTGCATTTGATATCCCTATTCTCGAGGAAAGCTGTAGGTTACTTAACATCACAATCGACTCTTAGCAGCCGAGCAAATATAAAAAAAAACAGTATTGATTTTTAACCGACTTCAAAAAAGGAGGAGGTTCTTAGTTCGTCGGAATCTTTTATTTTATACTCACAGACTCTTTTTGCTTAGTTTACGTTCACAAATCTGGCCATACTCGCACGTCGGTTGGTAGTACTACGCAGCTGACTTTTCTGAAGGACATCAATATACTAATAAAACAAACTGAAATGCCCAATTATTTTCAGATGCGAACACAACACAGCTGGTCGTGATTGCGAGAGGTGTCTCGACTTCTACAACGACGCGCCGTGGGGCAGAGCATCGCCAACCAATGTGCACGAGTGCAAGGGTTAGTTTCATACATTGCTTGCTATCTGCAGTGCGAATTTGTTTTTCAATGCGAACACACATGATTGTTTTGCATTAAATTGTAGAAAAATGCCCACTAAAAGTGTATTTTTTTAAATTAATATTATTTCAAGTTAATTATAAATTCTATTTCAATGGTTATTAAGTTGATTTCAGAGCGACTTTGTAGGGTAAACTGAACTTTATTGTGTAGTATTTAAAGTTATTTTGCCATAAAATCATATTTGTTTACATTTTTGGCAAATAAATTGCGAATGCAGATTATTATATTATATTCCTCTTTATTCATGCTTAAAGTAAAGTGACTATCGAATCTTTAACCACATATGTTTGACGTTTGAACGTCACATAATTTTAATCATCGTTTATAAATAAACCCTATAATCTACAGTCACAGCTTATTCATTAATAGGTATGTCTCTCTCGTCGAGATCCTCTAGTAGCGGACCTTATTTTATGTTTGATAGTTATTTTGACTTCGAGTAGGTAGCAGTAGCGAAGGGTGAATTTATGACAGAGGTAAGCCGGAGCAAAAAAGAATAAGTCAATAAACCGTTTAATTATATTTCAATGATGAATTGACTATATTAGTGGTTGTGTTCTGAATTTTCGAAGGGAAGCCGGCGGGAATGGAATTGTATGGTACCGTCGCCACTGGTAGGTAGTACTTAAATGCCACTCAGGTTTTGAAATCTTGGTAGGAGATAATTTTAAGTTATTGAAAATTACTTTTGGTTTTACAAGTAACAATTATTTTGAAATTTCGCTCTGAATAAAGTTCATGACCGAAATAAATAAAGTGTTGTCATATTCCAAATAGTTACTTCTCGAAAATTAAAATTTAAAAATCTTTATACGCAAACTGTAACAATGAATTCAGCACATGATTCTTGAAAATTTTCATCGGTAAGAAATCCTGTTTGCGGTAAGAAATACCGCTGCCCCGGAACATAAAGGGCTAAGGAAGGAACACGGGTGGGTTTTAGTCAGTAAGAGTCTGACACTCCCTTCTGCTGCACCCAGAGCGGGAGGGGTCATTTGATGATTACCCATCCCCAAAAAAAAGGGTTCCAGAATCATGTATAGAATGAATGAGTGAAAGAATGAATGAAAGAATCCATGGTAACAGGATGCGCTTCAATGTTCCAGCCACCATGTATTTTATTTTTCTGATGTGGACATTTTGGACAAAAAAATTATGAAGATAAAATGTTTGGAAATCTACCTCTTAAGTTTGCTTAATCCAGCCTATTTATATTCTTTACTAGCTTCTGCCCGCGACTTTGTCCGCATGAAATTCCACCCTTAAGAGGGTGAATGGGGGCCATTCACCCTCTTAGGGGTGGAATTTCTAAAAACCCTTTCTTAGTGTATACCTACTCTTCATAAAGAACACATCCTCCAAATTTCATGTCTCTAGGACCAGCGGTTTAGGCTGTGCTGTATCTGTTGATATATCAGTCAGTTACGACTTCGAATTTTATATATCTAGATGATGATTAAGAAAATATGCCTTGCGAATTGAACAATGTGATTAATTTGGTATTAAACGATAAGTTAGTGACGTAATAACAGGAAACGAGGACAAATGTGCGATAGTAATGTTATAATAAGTACCAAATTTTTGTTTTTTTTTTATGATCAACAGATTTTTTAGATGTAGGTAATTCAATTATTTATTCTCGTTTTATTAGCAACACATTTTATAATGATTTGCCCCAGAAATAGCCAAAACTCTATCAAACATATCTATTTTTTGTACATTTTGTGTGAAACGTGTCCTGTGCGTCCAAAATATATTTTTTTTCTTTCTTTCTTGAACATTTACGTTTAAAACCTTGATTAAATGATAAATAACAAGTATATCAACCCAAGTTTGGATTCTATATTTTCTTGGAAAGCTATCTAAAATTTTGTCGGTTACAACATGGCAAGCGGATTGGTGTCTCCTACGGTATTTTATAAGAGCGACAATAATGGCGAAAGACATGGTTGCTTGGCTAAAAGTACTTATTACGGGAAGCTTCTTCTTCCACCTTGCCATAATAATACCACCACGCTCTGCGGGATACTTGCGCGACACTTTTACAAAAGCAATGCCTTTAATTTTGACAGTTCAACAATATTCATTGCGTTGCTAAAGTTGCTCAGCAGAAGAATTTTTAAAACATCAAGTAATGGATTAGCAATTTCCTTCAAAATATTTCGGATTTTGATCGAAAGCATGTTACGCAATTAGAGTTCTGATTAATCTCCACTTACAGCTTGCAACTGCAACGGATTCTCGAACAAATGCGAGTTTGACAAGGACCTGTACGAGCGAACTGGCCACGGAGGTCGCTGCAAGGATTGTGCAGAAAACCGGGACGGAGCCAACTGTGAGCGGTGCAAGGAGAACTTCTTCCAGGGCTCTGGAGACATCTGCTTACCTTGCAACTGTAATCCTACTGGTAAGTGGAAGATTACCAATGTTCTGATCTCAACTGATCCTAGCATAATCAGGCCATAACGTTCTCACTGCTGAGAGAAACTGGCCTGTTCCTGTGAGGCGGACTGCCATTAATTACCACGCGGGCCCAGTGCGAGATTGTGTGTCACATATCTTTGAATATTTGTTTCTAGGAGTGCAATATATTTTTTTTAAATTGCTGAATGGGACTGCTGTTGACTTCGATCATGCCTGAAGTTAAGTGCCTGCTTGGGTTGGAACCCACGGTCATGTAATTTGGGTGCGTTACCACCGAGCTACTGACTCTCTGTCTTAAAAAGAAACGAATTCTCTAAATTGAATAAAATTAATTAATTACTTTCTTTTAATTGCATTTGAATTCGCACTATAGATAGTTTAGGTTCGCTCATATACCCAATTAGAAACCTTGGTATACAACAGTAATTGGCTGTGTACAAAGTGGAGATGACAATATGACAATACAATAATAACTTAAACTTCGTATACCTAATGACGTTTCCAGTCTACATACAAAAATTCAATCAAACATATCCAATAGTTCAGTCACTGGACATTCGTTTTCATTTTTACCTTTTCTGTTGTTACTGTATGTTGCTAGCTCGCTACTTCAACAACCTTCGCCAAATTTCTTCTTAAATATTATTTCCTGATGCGAACTAATGCATATTATACTTTATGCTTGAGACTTAAGAGTCATAAAGCGTGTCATAAAAGTGTTACGCAGTCATGTCAATCGAAAATTAAGTATGTGCGAATGGGATGGATGGTAATATTTTGTCTGTTTCTACTTCGCTTTGTTGCCGAAACCTGAAAAAATGGTGTGCCCGGCCCGGTACACTGACTTACACCACTTTTTTCAGGTTTCGGCCTTATGGTCGTCAATGACGCCGCGCTGTTGCCGCTCTTCTCATGGAATAAATATTTAATATGTTAGAAAAAATCACTTTTTATTTTCATCGTTAGGATTTATTTGATAGTTCCTAAAATACTCCTATGCATTAGCATTGCTAGTTTTTTCATTTATTGTTGTATTGTCGTCTCCACCTTGTATAATTACATGGTTTACACACGAACTGTTGGTTTTAGCACTGGTCTCCTAGCTAGATCACTGAGTAATCTGTTTTTAGGAGAAACACGCAGAAATACGAGTATTATTTTGTGTAAACGATTATTTCTTTGTCCAGGATCCCGCAGCCTGCAATGTAACTCTGAAGGCAAGTGTCAGTGCAAGCCTGGAGTGACAGGCGACAAATGTGACGTCTGCGCTCCGAACCACTACGAGTTCACAACTCAGGGCTGCAAGCCTTGTGGCTGTAATGAGTCAGGTTCCTACTTCAATATGCCACAGTGCGACCCGCAGACCGGCGTGTGTTTGTGCAAGCAGAACGTGGAAGGAAGACGTTGTAGAGAGTTAGTATTCATATTATTAATTACTTTCATCATCATAATAAAATGATCCGCTTGTCTGTCTGCTAGTTTAGACAAATTGCTGAATATTTTACATGAAACGATGTCCACAATTCCATTACTTATTGAGATATTGTCTAGGCTACAGTTTGACATGACCTTTTTGTACTCTAGTTTCGTATTATACATAGATATTTAAAAAAACTATAGTTAGAAAGCCAAGTTCTTATATGGGTAGTTCTACGATAAGAGGTTTTAAGTTCTTAGAGAATACGGCCGCGGAGAAAAGTTGCTGTTTTTTCATTCAACACTTATATTACGATTTTTGTCCTATTTATGTATCTTTTCACGTAAGGGCAGGTCACTTTATGCATATTTTATTACTTTTTACAAGGCCAGGGTAAATACGTTGGGCAGGGTAGAGACAATAAGATCAGGGTAGATACTTATTTAGCCAGGGGAGAGAATTTGTGACAATAAAAGTAACAAAATTAGTAAAATAACTTTAATTAAACATTGTACTTAACATAGAATCAGACTATCATTTTTACCAATCATATTAAACATCAACAGACTATATTATTTCAGCCTGCTCTGAAATTTAAAACAAAAATGTCTTTAGTGTCATTACAATACAACAAATAATAAAATATTCTTTTATTAATACTAATTATACAATGTGTAAGGTTAAATGCGCAAAACCTCATACACCCCAATTAGAGCATTAAGTTAAAAGCATAATACAATGACCAAAACTATTTTTTTAAAGCTATTTTTATTAAGAAAATCGTGTTGATCGTAGCATTATTTTATGCATTCAAAATTGAGTCTTATTGGCATAAAATAAGACTTAATTTTCTTTGGCTCAAACGACGGATAGTATGGCAAAATACATACCTAATTTTTGAAAAAAAAACCTATATTTAAAATGACTGAAATCGATTCAGTAGTCCATTTAAACAAACTATTTTCAGGTTTTGCGCATATAAGTAATACAAATAATCAGACTTGCGATAATCAGAATAATTTTCATATTACCTGTATCTATGCTACATTTCACTAAATGAACATGTTTTAATCATAAAATAAAATTAAAAATATAAATTAAAGGCACTCTCTTGCCTATATTGCTCTCTAGGAGTCATTTGGTCGACAGTTTTTATAATTCCTTTCTCTTTTTTAAATATTTTGCCTTTTCTTTTTGCTTTTGCGATTCATATTTTTCGGGATCATTTTTAATCTTTTCATATCGTAGTCTCGCTTCACGTTTCTTCTGTAATCTTTCTTCACATGTTAAGTTTTTCCGCGGTTCCATGATCTGTAACAATATTAGACAATAATATAAAAACAATATGAACTGAGAACCTCCTTTATTTTTCAGTATTAAGAATTTACCAAAATTATTTAAATCTGTTTGTTGATAAAAATATGCTATATCTAAGTTTGTTTGCACTAACATTATTTCCCCTGGTCAACAAGTCTCTCCCCTGACAGTTATCTTGCCAGGGGAAATATGGCAGGGAAGAGACGTTTTCATGATAAATTATATTGTTTTAATTGACATAAGAAATGTTTCTGTACATTATGTATCACACTTAAACTATTGCATTATTATTAAATTAGACCAGTAAATGCAAATAAATTAAATGAATAATATAACTTTTATGACTTACCAGTGGAGAGACACAATGACCTCGCGAAACCAACACTTTGAACCAACGCGTCGCAACAACTAACAAATGTCGGCACTCATAAGGGCTCACGTGTTTGCATTGCTAACTTCACGTTGATAGATGACCTGGAGCGCTATTTGGAATATGGCCGTTTTAAAATTTGTGTTTGTAGTAGCGAAATTAAATTTGCCAGGGTAGATATCCAAAAACATTGGGACAAAAGTTAAGTTTAAAAAATATTGCAAATAAATAAATTTTGTTCTATTTTTCCTTAACAATACTTAAATATATTTATTGAAATTTGTGTTTAACTTACTTTACTTTAATAACTGATACAAAGAAGGTACGTATCGTTTGCAAATTAAACTGAAACCGACAGGGGGACAGGCCAGGGTAGAGACTTTTTTAGACTTTACAAGGAATTTCAGAAAAATATACTTTAATTAGGCATTTAATCGTGACGTTATTTAATAAAGTGCATTTAGGTGATGTGTTTCATTGCAAAAAATAACAACTTATAGAATGAAATTTATATTTTAAACTGATTGCCGCACAAGTTACCTCTTATCGTAGAATTACCCATATAATTATAGAACAAAAAAAAAAACAAATGGGCCAAACAACTACTGAGACGACGAATTATAATGTAGAAATGAAAGAACTTGAAACAATAACTATGAACACCCCCAATATTCTCTTTAACGCCTATTTCTAACACCACTTCATCTTCCAGATGCAAGCCAGGTTTCTTCAACCTTGACCTCAGCAACGAGTTCGGCTGCACGCCTTGCTTCTGCTTCGGCCACTCTTCACAGTGCAGCTCAGCTCCGAAGTACCAAGCTCACGAGACCAGCGCTCACTTCATCAGGGATGCTGAGAAATGGGCTGCGGAAGACGAACAGGAAAGAACGGCGAAACTGCAGTTTAATGCTAATACACAGAATATAGGTGAGGATTTAGCGATATCGATTCAAATGACACAAACTGGTGACGTGGCTTGTTGCCTGCAATTACACCGAGCACCCATACCCTGTACCATACCGGACTTAGCAGCTCAGCAGCAAAGATCGGTGTAAAGGCAGTTATTCACCGGGAGCGCTATACAAGGATAACTCACCTACGATGCTTCAGTATTGCACAAATCCATTGGAGACTGTGACCAATTAGATACCATTTAGTAGGCTGTCTTCCACAAAACAACTGTAAAAAATTTATATTTTTTGTCCCGTCTTCAACTGACCATTAATCTTTTTTCCAGCCGTCGCCTCCCAAGGCGCCGAAACGTTATACTTCATCGCTTCAAGTCAGTTCCTCGGCGACCAGCGACCTTCGTACAACCACGACTTGAAATTCTCGCTGCGACTCGGAGAAATTAGGGGCTACCCTTCGGCCCAAGATATTATTCTCGAAGGACCTCGGGCTTCTGTATCTATCAACATCTACGCTCAGAATAATCCGGAACCGACCAACCAGGTATGTTCGTTTGTTTCAAGATTCTATTTGCTGCTGTGTGCGATTTTACTTTTGCCACTGAATTAATTTAGCCCTGAAAATGCCTATGCGAATTGTGTTTTCAGTGGCCTGATTGAGCTTGACTATGCTGCACTATGTTTAAAAGATAAAATTATTGCGATTGATTTGTTTTTGGAGATGCTTTTGCAGGAAGAAGATGATTGTACAATTTAAAATTTTCCTTATTACTGATATCCAATTTAAACATTTATATGCTACATATTTCTACCATTGGTGGTTTGTGGATTCCATGGTATTCGTGAATATGCTTGGCGGTCATTGGTCACGATCAATCTAGTCTCTCTTTCAATCTAGTCTAAAATTTATCTCTTTGCGAATTATATCACTTTCGTCAAGCTCTCATTTAAAAAATTATTGCAGGCACAAGAATACACGTTCAGACTTCATGAGGACTCTCGCTATGGCTGGTCTCCAACCTTATCAAACTTCGAATTTATGTCCCTTCTCCAAAACCTGACTGCCATCAAAATCAGGGGCACCTACAACAAGCCTGGTGAAGGTTACATGATGAACTTCAAACTGGAAACTGCGAAGATTGGTCGAGAGAAAGGTTCTGTCCCAGCAAACTGGGTGGAGAAGTGTTCCTGTCCAAAAGCCTACGTCGGAGACTACTGTGAGGAGTGTGCGCCAGGGTTCAAGCATGAGCCCGCAAACGGAGGACCATACTCGACTTGCATACCTTGTGACTGCAATGGACACGCACACATCTGTGATACTGCTACCGGTGAGTTTCATAATCACATCACTAGCAGTACTCTGAAGGCCATAGGCTTTCTCGTTTTGAGCTCGATCAAGCACAGACTAGATCTACATGAGTTGATAGCACATAGACAACCAATTAATGGCTGATCAATTAATGGCTGATCAATTAATGGCTGATCAATTAATGGCTGATCAATTAATGGCTGATCAATTAATGGCTGATCAATTAATGGCTGATCAATTAATGGCTGATCAATTAATGGCTGATCAATTAATGGCTGATCAATTAATGGCTGATCAATTTTCAAATCTTTCTCGGCAGTGTGCCCAATAGCGGCAGCTCAATCACCCTTTCATTTTAAACCTAAAATCTTTGAAACCTTATTCACTCAAACGAACACCCGAATTCATTGTTATATTAAATTTTCCAGGTTTCTGTATCTGCAAACACAATACCACGGGCAGTAATTGCGAGCTCTGTGCTAAGGGATTCTATGGCAACGCGATTGCGGGCACCCCTGACGACTGCAAACCTTGCCCGTGTCCTAAGGACAGTGGCTGTATCCAGCTTATGGATGGCAACATCGTGTGTACCGACTGTCCCGAAGGCTATGCTGGTAAGAACATATTAATCTGATAATAGGGTCATTACAAATAGAGATATATTTTATTTAAACAATGCGCTATTGATATGTCAAGTTAAAATTTCTACATAATTAAGTACAATACATATAATAAAATATCCTTAAACTAAACCTAAAATTAAACTATAGGCTGCCCTAAATCATTTCTAGGGCACCAAAGACCGATCAACGAAACAGTAATTTGAGTTCAATGGATAAAGTCGTAAAAACCCTGAATTTATGGTAAAAAAAAGTAGCTACATTATTGCAAAAAACATGGTCTTGCGTTGCTGGCATCATGTTTCACATTTAAACTGTACAAAATGTTGCCAGATAGTATAATTACCTAATATTGTTAAACAAAGAGCTTTACTTTCCTAATGTAAAAAAAATTAGTCGTCATGTAAAAATGTGGTTAAAACCGTCGTAGAGTAGAGATTGAGTAAAGATTGATTCCAAGACATCGTAGCCTTATAGATGCTTCACCAGTCCAAAAGGACCAATCCACACTTATTTTCTCACACCATACTTTATTTACAGGACCAAAATGCGAGGTCTGTGCCGACGGTTATTTCGGAGACCCGACCGGTCAGTTCGGGGCCCCGAAACAGTGCGAGCTCTGCCAGTGCAATGGAAACGTGGACCCGAATGCTGTCGGCAACTGTAACAGGACCACCGGGGAGTGTCTCAAGTGTATCTACAATACTGCTGGAGAACATTGTGACAAGTGTTTGAGCGGTAAGTCCGGCGTAGAAAATCAATATCTATTCTATTAATAAAGTTTTTTTTTTTATTTATCATTTAAACAAAAGAATACAGGATTATTAATATTAAATAACAACCAAAAACCACTAAAGAAAAAGAGAAAAGAGAAAGAAAAAAAAAGAGAAAGAAAAAGAGAAACAGAATGAGTTTGTATGTTTGAACGCGCTAATTTCTAGTAAGATGTATTGTCATTCAGTTAAACATAAAACGATGGTGTAAATTAAATAAACACACAGTCAAAAGTCAGAAAACAACCCGCCCCTGATCGTTCCCGGCGCAAAGGTGCCCATAACACTCGCCGCATTGCCTCGCTGAATAGCGATGACCAACCTCTGCACCAAGAACGACCCAGAGCGGGAGTCACCGGTTGCCGCCCTGAGCTTACGGCCCAATTCCCCCACAAAAACCTTCGCTGCCCTACTCCAACTACCCAGGGTCTCCACAGCTACCGGCACAAAATAGTAAGGCTGCTCCAAAGAAGCGTATTTGAGCCTTTTTACAGAGCAGGCGTCTTCAGCTGCGGCAGAGGCAGTGTGCATGGTGTGACTCAGGTGACTGGCAGCGACAGTGCTGACGCAAGTTGCGTCCCAAATCAGGCACTTCCCGTTCTTCCATGGCACTAAAGTCAACCCATCGGGCCTCTTACCATCGCACCTGCTAAGACCTGTAGGCTCAAGCACGCAGGGGACGTTTGCCGATATAAGGGCTCTTCGGACTATGTCATTCAGGGCATGGTGACGCGGGAACCTCCCTGTGCAACGCCGACAACTCAGTGCGTGATGGCCATCGGCCTCCACCATGGAACCGCAGGTGCATATGTGGGGTTCGCACACCTTACAGCCCAGGCGGAGAGCCACCGCCACACGCAAAGAGTCATCGTCCAGTAGAGTGCCCAGGTGAGGTGAAGGAATCGCCTGTAACCACGCCCCAGACTCAGGTTGCGAAACTGCTCGTAGTCTAGCCTTAACGACTCCTGACGCACCTTCTAACAACTGCTCTTGGAGCAGCCTCACCCCTATGTCATCCCACGCCCGCTGAACATGTGTTGCCTCGGGGATTGTTGCATCCTTGTTGAGGGTCAACCAAGCTGACACAGCATCCGACACAAAGGGCATGTTGCCCCCGTCACCATTAGTATTGAGTAATACAGTGACTAGGTTGGCAACCCCATGCGCAGACGCCAAGAAAGCCGGCAAACCCACATCCCGTGCGCAACGCACCCCGAGACCACCACATCGGATCGGCAGAGCCGCCTGTGTCCAATGGGGCCCATCTAGGGAGACATTGAGAACCGATTCCACCACCGATTTTAAGGCGTTGTCAAACGAGGAAACTTCCTCTGGACAGAGCCAAGTAGGGGTGGTCCGCAACAGATATGTTATTTTCGGAAGAGCGTAGCACATGCGCAGCAAGATAATCGCAACGTGCGCAGAAAGATCTTTAAGACGCTCGTGAGCAGAAAGAAGGAGCTGCTTTCGAGAAAAAATGGCTTCAGGAACTGCACTAAGAAAAATAGGGGATCCTAAAAGATTAAAATCGGAGCATGAAATTTCTCTGAGGCCAGGATGAAAAGATTCAAAACGAGAAAAGTGTGTACGAGCCTCAGTACTACAGGGGAAGAATTCGCACTTCGCGGGATTCACCTCCAAACCCAGGTCTCTGAGGCGAGGGACTAAAGCTTCCAAGTCCTGATAAACGTCTTCCGGTCTGCCTCCGATAGTGCCATCGTCAAGGTACCACACGTTTAGGCCGGAATTCAGCTCAACAATCGCTTTATGAATAGCCAAACTGAAAACGAGTGGCCCGAGCGGGTCCCCCTGCTGGGCTCCCACTTTTGAAAGAATAAGACTGTTGTCGAATTTGAAAAATTATTTTATCATCTGATAGCCCAATTCTTGAAAAAGGCTATAATTCTAGGACTATAAGGAGGAGGGGCTATAAGGCTAGGATTCTTAGGAGCAGAGCAAAAAGAAAAAGAGCAAGAAAGAACACCACGCGCGAGCAGGCTATGCGCTGCGACAGGGTGGTTCGGGGGAGTAAGAAATTTCACGCGGATAAAGTCGCGAGCAGAAGCCACTAAAATAATACAGTCATAAGTCATTTATTAATTTGTTGAACATAGGTACAATAATGATGTTATATAAAAATTAATAGTGCGCTATGTTAAGCCAGAGTGCGTACAAATGTTTGTGATTTAACAATCAAGTCAGCCAAGCCTCGAAAATAAAATAAAAAGAAGCCTGGACAATAAAAAATATTACAAAGAATTTCAATTTGTCATTTTGACAAATTAATTATTAACAAAAATAGTAATGGCAATAAAACAAGAAAATTAAAATACAAAATAAAATGAAAACTAATATTAAGACTATGTCAATATACAATACAGATATCAAAATACAAAACTAATACCATTTTAAATATGTCAATATAATACTAATGTCGTTAGACAAAATTTATGTCAATAACAACAACAAATGGAACAGGGTTCAAGATTTCGTTGTTCTATCTAACCTCCGCTGAATTTTTTACTAGACACGGCAGTTTGTTTACCTAACTAGCGCTTTCTTTTGCTTCGCTTAGAGTTCGTAACATTTAGAGCGTTGAATTGAAATATTTTTATTTTTGTATGAAAGTCTGATGAATTATTAAAAGTCATAGAACAAAAGTTAATGTTTTTGATGTTAGTAATATAGTCCTTAGAGGTTGTTAGTGTTTTACTAATCGCCCTGTAGGTACAAAGCAATACTTCAACATGTTAATGTATGTGCTCAGCTTAGCCCTATTAAAGGTAGAGTCGATAGATTAAAGTGACTGATGCCATGATTTATAAGCGTTATTTAGCAATTATGGACATATGCATCCTTCCCATTCTGACCTATGGATCCCAGACTTGGTCTTTGACAAATATTCAAAAGTCCAAACCAAGAAGCTTGTAGAGAAAAATGGAGGCAACACTCTAAATACCTAAGTGAAACCGACTGTGGGCTTACACTCTCTTTCTAAATATGCACTTAAGAACGAGACAGTGATATATGTTTTCTTTGTCTTATGTATGTATTCAGAAAGAGAGCGTCAGCCCACAGTCGGTTTCACTTAGGTGTTTAGAGTGTTGCCTCCACTTTTATCTATAAACTTCTTGGTCTAAACTCAAGGTTTGCCAACGTGAAATGGAGCGCAGTATTCTAGGCGTCAAATTGACAGAACATATTCGCAACACCACACCACAGTGCGCTCCAAAACACAGGTTACTGACGTTGCTCAAAAAGCCGATAAGCTGAAGTGGGACTGGGCTGGCCAAGTTTGCCGTATATCCAATAAGCTGTGGGCCAAAATAACCACCACGTGGAGCCCTGATACAGGTAGAAGGCGTCGCGGCAGACCCGTAGAAGATGCGGGACGAGCTGGACAAAACAAACGATCGGTGGCCCACTTTAGCCCTGGATCGAAACAGCTGGAAGTCATGGGGAAAGATCTCCGCCCAGCAGTGGGATAACGCAGGCTAACAATAACAGTAATTTAGCACTTGCTTCGGTTCAGACAAGTTCCCGTATCTATCTTGCACTTGTAGTTTGAAAGTTGTGCGATAGTGATAGGAACGCCAAAGTAGTGTCTACACACCAAGGCCTGTGAGTTTGCATCACTGTCAAAATCACAGTGATCTTTATTACCTTTGCAATAAGGTTGCTATTGGGTTGCTGCTGTCAGGCGTAAAACACCTGTGCAAGGACTTTAGTGAGAATGTTGCAAGTCGAAGTCGGGTAACTTCTGTTTAAAATGAGCCCGCTGACTAAGCCGCGGCGTGTAAGGCCGCCGAGCCAGCGGCTTAGGTGTGTAAATACCTCTAAGTAACGTTACATAACACATACCTATCGTATACGTTTATGCATAACACATAACTACTAGGTACTTATTAGCCACCCAAAATATAGGTACAAGGTGTAATTAACGCACGAACTCATACACCCCAATTAGAGTATTGAGTTAAAATCATAATACAATGACCAAAACTTATTTTTCTATAGCTTGCTATTTTTATTAAGAAAATCGTGTTGACACTAGCATTACTTTATGCATTTCAAATTGTGTCTTATTGCCTTGAAATAAGATTTAATTTTAATTGGTTCAATCGGCGGTTAGTATGAAAATATACATAATTTTAAAAAATACCTATATTAAAAGTTACTGAAATCGATTCAGTAGTCAATTATGAACAAACTACTTTCAGGACTTGCGTTTATTCTGTTCCGCCTTGTAGATTTATTCTTGGGTAATTGCAATAAGGTCGCCCATTTCCATTCTGTGACAGCTCTCAGAAAATGAAGCGAGAAAGAAGATACACTTTTGTTTACCTCTTCGTAAAAATACATTAAATTATTCTTATCACAATTGTAATCAAATCTTTCCACACCCAGGTTATTTCGGCGATGCGCTCGATCCCAAGAAGAAGGGTGACTGCAAACCCTGCCAGTGCCACGAAGCGGGTACAGTGGAGAGTGCCGAGGGACCCCCACAGTGCGATGGTCTTACTGGGTTCTGTAGCTGTCATCCGCATGTCATCGGCAGGAACTGTGATAAGTGCGAGGTGAGTTGGACAAGAAGCCGTCTACAAGACAGTGAAAGTGGGACCGTGGTTCTGTAAAGTCACAAAAATATGGGCATGCACGGGTCCGCATGGTTGGTCACATCCCGGCGGCAAAATCGAATAATTATATAATATTATTATTATACCGCGAACATATTTTGAATACACAATCTGCTTGTCCAATAAGGGCGCAGCTTCTGGAATGTTCTAGAAGCCGTCTGAGAAATAGGCGTCGCGCACCCTTTTTTGAGATTAGCCATGTGACGTCCGTCAACTGGACTGCACACTGAAAAGTGATTCCCCCATAAACAATTTTACGAAACTATATCTTCGTCCGGAACCGCATTGTTTTTGTATAATTATGTTATATGTTAGGTACTGGCAATAAATTTTTAATAAGTTCAGAATCATATAGGTACTTAATCCATGGTAACATTATTATGTCGATGATAATAAATAATCTAAAAAGGATGGTAGGGATACCATCCTATAGGTATAAATTATTTCGGCAAAATGCAGCCCGTAAACAATTTTAGACATAATCAGTATATGACTTTGCTAAAAAAGCGACACTGATAAACCAAGGTGCAAGCTACAGACAGCTTTATCCAGCCGAAAGACGTTCTCCTGGAAACAGGAGCTTCTCAAGCATCTTCATATATATCGAAGTTTTAAAATGGTCACGACGACAGTTAAAATGTGTTTGATAGAATGAACTTCGAGAACCTTTCATCTAATAACAATTTTGTATGAACCAGGACGGTTACTTTAACATCAACTCCGGCGCAGGCTGTGAGACCTGTGACTGCAATCTGGAGGGATCCTACAATAATACCTGCGATCCATTCAACGGACAGTGTTACTGCAAGCCTGGTATCGACGGGTAAGCTATACTACTGACCTCCATCTTCATCATAGCTCTTCTGTAAAGTTTAGTTCAAACCAGTCATTTCGATTGCGAACTCATTTGTTGGAATTTAGAAGTCTTAGAAAATAACAATAAGTATCTCTCAAAATAAGACGGCGTTTTTATTTGTACTTTATTTTTAAATAAAAGAACCATCACTTTGGGAACGTGAAAGTAATATAAAAGACAGTCCCCCAAAACCCCCACCCTTCTCCACTTCCTGGTATGTTTGCTGGGAAGAAGAAATGCCGCAAATAAACTCCCCAGCAACACATCAGTCTGTGAAGTTACAACTTGATTCTGCACAATAATTTGTAAGGATTACAAAACAAGGAAACACAAAGCACTAAATTAAATTATTATTCGTCTCAGCTAGCACACGTTGATATACCAATAAAAATACTGAAAGCTAAACTCGAGCTATACTGAGCTCCATTGACAACGTTTACAATTTGTGGGAGCCAGATCACTTCGCTCTTCTCTCGCCTTCCTAGAGAGAAACACTGCCGTTCAGTGTTTTTTTTTCTTTGGTGTGCATACTTTGATTACTCTGTTCTTACATAACCAGCCATCTTCTCACTGCTGGGACACAGCCTCCTCACGTTGTGTGGGAGTGGGCCGTAATCCACCGCACGGGCTCAGTGCGGGTTAATAGATAGATGTCACATGCCTTGGATTTTTTGGTTCTAGGAATCTAGGTCATGCCGGTTTCCTCATGATGTTTTACTTCACCGTTTCGAGAGCATTAGTGATGAAATAATTTACAAAAAGTAAAGCCTGTGTTCGAACCTTTGACCTGACTGGTCTTTAAGTTGCAGCCGTTACCACTGGATCACCACGACAGTCTGTTCAAAAGGCGACACCTGCCAAAATAAAAGTGCGCTGTTGAATTTCAACATTCGGTGCTAATTTTCTTTCTTCAAAAAGTTTAACATGGCAATCATAGTAAGTGTATTCCTTTGTCTTCCAGTAAACACTGCGACCGCTGCCGCGCCTACCATTACGGGTTCTCCGTGGACGGCTGCAGAGACTGCGACTGTGACGAATGGGGTTCCACTAACTACCAATGTGACATGTCCGGACAGTGCTCCTGTCAGGAGAACGTCGAAGGAAGGCGCTGTGACAGGTCAGGTTCAAACAAAGTTTAAAGTTGACATTTAAAACCCGTGTATACCAAAGAAACGATGGACGAATTGCGTGACAGATATGTCCAGATAGAAGGTGACTACTGAGATAACGACTAATAGAGAAGTATGGAAGAAACATTTATTAATTTATTTAATAGTTCAAGCACATACATGTACAGAGGCGGACTTAATGCTATAGGCATTTTCTACCAGTCAACCTTTGGGTGATGCAGAGACAAACAGTAGTAGGACAACATTAATAGATTATATATGAATTCAAACAGATCAAACCAAAATCCGTTGTATACGTTGCGGCCGGTTTGGACCAGTGGATGTTCACCTTCAAGTATGTTTTAAAGTGAACATTGTTAAGCTTATACAAGGTGTCATTTAAATGGTGTCGGACGTGAAAAGAGGCCATTATACTCATCATTACGAACAACTTTTACTATGGGACCAAACATGAAATCGCAAAAAAACAAAATCATTCCCTACATTTTGACCGAGTTATGGGAACATACTCGTAAATGTAGGAAACAGCTGATTTTATTTTCGCGATTTCAGGTTTGGTCGCATAGTAAAAGTTGTTCATAATAATGAGTAAAATGACCTCTTTTCAGGTCCGACACCATTTAAATGAAACCTTGTAGATAATGTTTAAATGTCATAGTTGAAAGTTAATTAATTGACGAAATTCCAGATTTTAAATGATACTTAATGACTTTATTACATTTAGGGCCACCTTCACTGAAAAAAAAGTTTTGTTACCTGTAGCACAAATTTTAGCTGCTGATAGCATGAAAAGGGGGACTAACAAACTGAGTGCTACTAATAGCTAAAACGAGTTTTGTAAAATAAGTTAAGGTATTGTTTACTTAACCGTTTCAGTTAACTGAAATTAAACAAGTTTTTTACAAATAGCTAAACTTTCATATTATTGTCACACAAACAGTTTATCTAGTTGTAAGAAAACAGTTTATTTAGTTGTAAGAAAACGGTTTATCTAGTTGTAAGAAAACGGTTTATCTAGTTGTAAGAAAACGGTTTATCTAGTTGTAAGAAAACGGTTTATCTAGTTGTAAGAAAACGGTTTATCTAGTTGTAAGAAAACGGTTTATCTAGTTGTAAGAAAACGGTTTATCTAGTTGTAAGAAAACGGTTTATGTAGTTGTAAGAAAACGGTTTATCTAGTTGTAAGAAAACGGTTTATCTAGTTGTAAGAAAACAGTTTATCTAGTTGTAAGAAAACAGTTTAATTACTCGTAAGCAACTGATTTAGTTAATAATTACAAAACTGTTTATCTATTTATTGCTGTTCTGTTTTGCTACCTAATCACCGCGTTCGCTGGCTGGTTTATGGCTCCCACAGATTGTCCATCGGTATTCAGCTCAGCATATTGCTAACACAACCATGAAACTTGAATTGGTGTTGCTCATTTTTTTTTACCAAAGACTAATAATGAATAGCTGAAATGGATACCGATCGACCCCTGCAGAAGCCCTGATGGGGTAAACAAAAAATAAAAGAATCTAGTAGGTATACATTTAGGTATATTCAGTTTAAAATAATATATAACTTTAACATAATCAACTTAGTATTTTTATTATTCACAATAAACCAATTCAGACGAATATGATAATAATCTCTGAAATGAATATTTTTATGTAAGTGCACTTACTAACAGGAGCACGACATACCTTTACAAAAATTAGGACAATTTAAAAGTTTTCATAGTAATAATCGAATCTTAAAAACATTCTTAGTCTAATAACAAAAATTCTATGAATTTACTATATTAGATCCATATTCATTAACTTTAACAAACCATAACATTAACAAAAAATAAAAGAATCTAGTAGGTACCTATACATTTAGGTATAACTTTAACATAATCAACTCAGTATTTTTATTATTCACGATAAACCAATACAAACGATAATGATAACAATCTCTGAAATGATTATTATGTGTACTTGTATGCGTAACCCCAGCAAAATGTTGCGCCTTAGAGAAATGAGAGTATTACAGATAATTAGTTCAAAGTTAGTTACAATTTGTTCAAGTAGGTATAGCAAAATTTGTTCAAGTTGTATTTTCGGAGTTATTAGATAAAAACTGATTTTGCTGGAGTAACGTTATCCCAGCAAAATGTTTTTCAAAAAAGGCTTAGCCTGGAACCAAAAACATGAAAAGATAGCTTTTGATGAGTTGTAAATGTATACCAATAGCAAAATTTGTTCATCTTATAGTTTTTGAGACATTCAAGATTTTGCTGGGGTAACGTTTTGGGATTTTCAAAATCTCAAAAACTGTTTGTCTCAGAAGTTTGAAAAAATACCAGCTATCTTTTCATGGTTTTGGTTCCAGGCTAAATGCCTTTTCTGAAAAACATTTTGCTGGGGTAACGTTACTCCAGCAAAATCAGTTTTACGGGAATAACTCCGAAAATACAACTTGAACAAATTGCAACTACCTATAAACTAATTATCTGTAATACTCTCATTTCTCTAAGACGCAACATTTTGCTGGGGTTACGCATACGTGTACTTAACAGGAGCAGGACATACCTTTATAAAAATTAGGACAATCTGAAATTTTCCATAGTAATAATAAAGTCTTAAAACCATTCGTAGTCTAATAACAAAAATTCTATGAATTTACTATATTAGATCCATAATCATTAACTAGTTTTATTCACTTCTGCATTCACAGAAATTTAACAATCATTAAAACTGCACTCGTTGAGTAACGTAGATTTTACCGTTTGAAGCAATATTTTTATGACTAGGCATATGTGAAATCAAACTATCCAATAATATGTAAATAGTTATCTGGTTATTTGGAACTTCAACCTCAAAGCAATAATAATGGTCATTGAAATCTATTGTAGACAATAATGTACATTCAAATACAATTCTGTCGACGTTGTAAGCAAAGATATTTTTAACTTCCATAAAAATTATTTCTTCGAGATTTCCTATATTATAAACAAGAATTGTTCCTGGTTTATACAGTGTCGATTTTAGTTTTGCCCATGTAACACTTATAAGAGATTGACTGGAATCCAAATTCAAAAAATTTGTAATTATATCGCGCTTTTCTTTAGAAAGTCTTTTTGAAATTCCGGTTTTTACAGAAACGTTCACGTAACCCTTCACAAACATTTCATTCAGTTGTAGCTGATGTTTAGTCGCTAGAGTCAATGTGAGATTGCGACGATTAAATGAAGCTCGAGCAGCAATTTTCGATAGTCTATGTTTTGCTTCATATCGCATAGACCAAAAGTTAGTGAGGGGTCCAAATTTTAACATCATTGAATGATAGTGAACCAGGAAATGAAATTTAGGCTTTAAGTTATCGTGAGTCAATGTTATGTAAAGCTCATTTAATTCTGATATCAAAAATTTCAACATGTCACTATTATGTTTAACGACTATGGGACTCATCATAATGGCTATAATTTTCCTTAGGGTAATGTACATTGGCCAGTAATGATCTTCAGTGGGTACAAAATCTCCTATAAGCAAGCCAAAATAGCGAAGCAAAGTTAGCATTTCCGAAGCTGAAAGGCGAATGTTACATTTAGAAACATGCTCTATGCTTAAAGGACAGGGTTTACTCCCACTATCTGGGCCATAATCAAAATTGACTATTCTGTCGTTTAAAACTTTTAAAGTAAAGTATTTTAAGTCTCGCGTAAACTTTACTATAAGAAACGATATTATATATTTAGTTACTCCTTCCAGTATGTCGTGCATTAAATCCACGCCGACTTGATCAAATAAATTAAAGTTACTAACTGACAACCAAACACATTTCTCCTTTACTCCTGTACTACTTGGACAATTTAATTGTAATTGTTCATTATAACTTTCTATATTTCTAAGCAAATCTGCATCTTCGAAACATTCTTTTTTTAAAGCTTCTTTTGTTATATTACATACTCGACAGGGATAGTTAGACGAAAATGTTTCGTTGAAACCCATTATCGAGTGTATGCCAAGGTTATCTCCTAGTATAAGAGCCAACGAAAAATATAATTTACCTTGGAAGCAGGGAACATTCAGCTCAATACCAACTTCAGACAAAAAATTTAATTCGTTAATAAGCGGCTGAAAAATTACGCTGTTTCCAAATGCGGTTCGGTCAGACGAGTGAAATAGTAAAGCTAGAAATATGTTTGCTAACGAAGAAGCACGATCGGGAGGAAGACATCCAACAGATATATATACAGCTCCTAATTTGTGTATACCGGAGTGACTACCAAGCACATTGCCACTTTCGTAATCGTCGAAAAATAAAAATAGGGGAAACACAACCTTGTTTCCAAATCGTTTAAGTTCGTTAACCCAAAAACTACCTTGTATAAAATTACTAATACAATTTTCTGACTTTGGTAAACCGTTAATGTAATCTAAGGTTTCCTTCATGACACCTTTAAGTGAAAAATAATTATGTAACACAAATCGAAGGGGAATAACTTGCTCCTTACATTGCACAGATACCGATCTAACAACACCACCCTTAGTGACAGTAGACATTCTTTGACCTATTACTACTTCAGTCGGAGGGATGTAAGTTCCTTGTCTTTGAAAAGCCTGGAATCTCTTATGTTCTGTATTATACTGTTCAAATGGAGAACATATATTTGACAACAGCTGTTCTCTAAGAGGTGTTATGTCATTACCCTCTTCTACGTTTTTAACTATATTTGAAAAAACTTTGTCTATATTCGGAGTCAAAGTGTTGCACATAAATTTGTTCATCCCCACCACAATATCTTGAACTGCTTTTCTAGGTATTAGTGGATTTGCATAAAGCAATGATATAAAAAGTTGAAGAGAATAATTATCCGAATCAGAAGCATGTGAAGTTTCAGCAACACGAGAGCATAAAACTGAACTTCTTGAACTATTATCAACCAACTCAATAGTACTTGGTGGTGGTTGAGAAAATGAATTTGTATCTTGAATATTTTCATGAGGAAAAATATAATTATTCGAATTAGTGTCATTATTGGAAGGTTTGTTAGTGTGTTGTCTAAGTAAATGCTTGCGAAAGGACTTTTTCAAGTGAAATGAACGTGTACAGCCGTTTTCTATACAAAGGTATACCGAAAAAGTATGTCTTTCATGGGTCATAGCAAAGTGGGAAAAGAGATTTGAAATATTATTAAAATCTCTCAAACACAGAAAACACTTGGGCATTTTGTTAGTGTCCTGTTTTAATAATAATTGTAGAAGTAATTATTCTTATTACTATTGTTCAATGTTGAGATCCGTTATTAATACGTTCACAGTTGTATATATTTTTTCATATTTAGTGTTTAAACCAAACAGAGCTTTTTGTATGAATTGCCATACATGCCTAGATTCCGATGGATATTGTGCATTTAAAACAAATATTATTTTAAAGCACGCGTCAACTGCGTCTAGTATGGATGTTACCTCATATCGCATATTGTTGAGGACCACATATCGAGCAGAAGTCTCCTTCAGCAATGATCCAACGACCATGATAAATGGCTGTAAATGCAGGTCTAATTCTTGTAGTTTGTCTCTTCTTCTGGTAATGGTCTCTTCAACCTCAGCTGCACTTTTAACGTGGGTGATAAAAGCGTCGAGTACTTCCTGTTTGGAGGGTCGCCACTGTTGTCGCTGCCCTTTTTTTGGTCTAATTATGGTGTTAGTGCTCATCAAAAATGGTATGACCATAAATGCAGCTAGGTCCGTTGCCTCTTCATTATTTTCTGGAAAAACAAATATATAAGTAAAATATGTAGGTACTTACTTAACAATCAGATTATTAACTAAATATTGAATTTGATAAAATCTAAAAACAAACATTTAATTAAGATAAAGCGAGTCCCAAATCTATATCTATAGGTATAGTCTATTGACACTACCCAGTACTTACACCAAATTAATAGAAATATAAAAACTCATAACTAAGTAAAAGGAAATGTACCGTTAATGTTGTCTATGATGCCTTTTGGAACTCCATCCCTTTTATTTCTTGCGTATTCAATAACTTTGTGTTTTATCAATTGCCAATTATTTTTTAATTTCTCATCCGAGTCCGGATACAACACCTTGAAATCCTTCAATAGCTGCAAAAAGACAAACATAGGTATTTAGATTTAAATCTGCACATCGGATACAGAGATACCTCGTTTTAAACATACACACATTTCGGATTTATAATATTAATTGTGATTATAGTGTGATAGATATCAGAATTATGAATTAATATTATTATTACTAATATAGGTAAGTAATTATACTATCTCAGAACTGCTTACCAGATATATGCCTCCTGGCTGGTTCAGTGCCTTAAATTCTTCAAAATACTTATCAATAGAAATAGCACTTGATGCCAGAAGATTTAGCCTGGCTTTAGTTGTTATTTGCCAATACAACTCCACTGTAGTCCAAGGATCTAAACAGTTTTTTAACCATAACATTTTTTCTTGAATATCATCATCACTATTATTTTGCAATAGCTTGATTGCTTCTTGTCTACTACTACTGGGAAGTGGTGATCCTGGTTCGCTAGAATGTGATGAGAGTGCTGAGGAGCTACGTTGAATTTTTAGAGATGTTTTTTCCAGATATGACACCAGATTTTATGTAATCACGTCTTGTTTGTCGGTAACAATCTAGTAGTTTCCCTTTTGCAGAAATCTTTTGAAGTGGGTTGAACGACGTAAATGGTGTGAAATATACTGCTGAGCTTTCTTTTTTAAAGACTTGGTTTATTTCAAAGGCGAGTTGGTAAAATCTTGAGCTAGTGACTCGTTTTTCTGGGTTATCTTTTAACTCATTTGATATTATTATACTGCAAAGTTTCCTTCTCGCAGCATTATTCAATAACCCACTTTCGTGAAAGCGTAGAAGAAGGCCCTTCCCTTCGTTACATGTACTCAGAATTCCGTAAAGATCCTGAAAACATAATTGATTCACAGTCAAGAAAAATGTATAGGTACCTACCTAGGTCATTCTAAGCCTAGGAACCCAAATCTGGAACCTTTTTTTAAATAATGTGGTAGATATACTTAAATATGTACTACAAATATATTAGGCATAGGTAATTAATCTGGTTTAAATAGATCTGAATTGCTCCTCAAAACTGTCCCACTACCTCTCCCCCCCCCCCCAAAATACACAACAACAAAAAATAACTCACACATGTATTAGTAGTTTCTTCAATTTCCAAGGTGGATTCAGGTAAGGAAAATAAGGTGGAATCGGTTAGAATTGGCAGTTCTTCAATATTAAATGTGTGGGATGTAGATGCCATGTTGTCCCTAGTATGAGTTTCCTGCAGAAAAAATTCAATTGAAAAACAAAAAAAATTACTTAAGATTAGGCCGTATTGTTGTATTCCATTTGTAAAAGAAAGATTATTTTATATGTACATTGATAGGTACCTATATAATGTGTGTAAGCTGGTAGGGATCATGAAGTTACTTAAAAGTAACACAATAGGAAGGATAATTAAATTAATTAATTAGGTATAATAGGCACTTACTGAGTGCGCATCTAACAAATATCCTTTAATAATTTTAACTGTGCTATTAATTTGGCCCTGTGTCCTATTACTGGTATAAGCTCCTTTATATCTTCCTCCGATAGCATTTGAAGTGTTTCGCCATCAATTGCATGTTCTGGTGTAAGAAAGGTGAGAAATTATTAACAAGTCTTGTCGCAAACTAAGACACATGGAACATGACCAAAATTTACGAATATTTTGCCTATCACTCTTATTAAGAGTAGTAGTAAATAGTAAGTGCCTAGGTTATAAGTACCTATATAATTAGCTTCGACCATCTTTTAGATATCTCAAGACTGACAGTTATCACCTCAAAATCTGATAAAATGTAGTAACTACCTACATAAACTATCTTGATCTATGTAACGGTAGGTACCTACAGAAAATATTATAATACCCATGATAATTTTTTTATTCCATCATTTTAGTTTTTATTGACAACTGGCATGAATATAATTAAGTACCTACTTACATCAAAAATCTACATGTATTATGGACCAGGGGGTATCAACTTTGTATTGGTCAATGTAGAACAAGTAGCTAGGGCAGAAATACTACATTGCCAACTCTCAAAACTGACTGATTGACAGACAGCGTTGGTCTTTAGTCTTGAATTGAAAGGCGCAAAATCAAAGTTGGCCAGAACAGAATATAACCGTCAGGCTTGAAGTATATAAGTAGACACTTACGAAATCATTGTTAATTATATTTAAATTGGATAAAAATATTGCACATACCTGCAAACTTCTGGACATACATTTCGAGACCCCATGACTTTAGGTAATCGGCCATGGGATCCACTGCCTTCTCCGTGCCAGGTAGTTCTCGCCCTCGTCTTCTTAAATCACTTAATAGTTTTACGTATAGTACCATGCGCTACGACGAATATAATTTTTATTAATTATAGAACAATTACAACAAAGTCAACTAAAACAGCGTGCGCGACGGCAGCTAACGAACAAGACCGAACACGTTTTTTTGGATTGAGTTTCGCGAATCGCTACCCGGCGGCGGAGGAGCGCGGGGCAAGGGACGAGGGAAGCGAGCGTTTAGTTATTACCGAGCTTGTTTTTGTTATTTATGGACATTATTTAATAAACAATTTCTAAACAGTTTTGTAATGAGATGCCGAATTTTATTTAGACTTATCATGTATTTGATGCTGTTACATGTAGCTTTAAATATTAATAATTAGTAGCCAAAAAAAAATGCTACCGATAAACATAATATATAGTAAAGATTTAACAAACACATTGAACTATTTTTAGACATTCGATTGGTAAAAAAATAATAAACATACGACTTAATAATAGCTATATAGTTTGCTTAACAGTAATCAAACATTTTATCCGTGTAGCTAAACGAGTTTAGCTGAAATAATTTAGTAAGCATTAGTTCACATTTTAACTAACAGCAATTGAACTCTGAATAGCATAACTAGTTTGGGATGTGCAGCAAAATCAGTTCAGCTATTTTAGCAAAACTTTGGTTTCTACTAAATAATATTTGTCAATTTTTGAAATAGCTGAACTAGTTCAGCTATTTATTTCTTTCAGTGTTTTTACTTATTAGATTATTGTTTAGGGCTTTGTTTCTCCAAACGTCATATTTCGTCAGAACACGAAATATTATCCTTGGAGAGATCTTTCTTTCTATTGGCGTATATTCTAACGCTATTACCCATTAGGGCTGAATATCTCCTTTAAATGCGACTTCATATATTTTCATAGATTTTACTTCCCTCTGTTATCGAGAGGACATGGACGTCCACGATAATATCGTCACATTAGAAATCATAAAACGTGTATAGTTTCCTCTGAAGACTTTTGTTTCCCTATAAAGATGAAAGTGACCATTTGGCAAAAAAGTGGCCATATATAAAAGTGGCCATATATAAAAGTGGACAAATATAAAAAAAAAACCGTAATTTGTAGAAAATCTTCTTTGCTATCGCGTAGTTGGTCATAAATCCCTAAATGTAACTTTCGATGCCACACTGTACTATTGGACAAACTAAGGAACTAAACCCTTGACCACATTTTCAATGGCATGCTCACAACATACTCATAAATCCCATGACATTCAAGGTGTATGGAGAACAAGAAGCGTCGTGCAGACGGCCAGGGTTGTGAGGACTGTCCTCCTTGCTACAACCTTGTGCTTGATGCCGTCAATCAGCACAGGAGGGAGCTGAGGGAACTTGATGACGTGAGTACAACAGTCTTTCTCTCGTATCCCCACGAACTGTATAGAAAGAAAAATATTTTATCTGGGACACGCACAGAAACTCCGAACTAATATAATTATACAGGGTTATTTGAAAAACACCAGCAACCTCTTAAGAGGTCATTGTACTCATCATTATGAACAACTTTTACTATGGGACCAAACCTGAAATCGCGAAATAAAAATCAGCTGTTCCATTCATTTATCTTCGTCTATCTCGTCAAAATGTAGGGAACAGCTGATTTTTTTTCATTTTAAATATTAAGTGCCCTGAACATACATTTGACTTTAAATTAACGTTTCATACAAAATCTTTGTTTTTTTTTTTTGTGCAGATTCTAGCAAAGATCTCGAAGTCTCCAACGGTGGTCGAGAACGCAGACTTCGACAATGAGCTGCAACAAGTAAGGGGTGAGATCGAGCGCCTGGCGCAGGATGCTCAGGCCGAGTTGGGTAATGGACCTGGTGCTAGCCTGACGAATAACCTGGCCGAACTGGCTGATCGACTCGCCGACGTCAGGTATAATAATAAAAACACTTTTAAACGTCATTAATATTTTAAAAACTAGATGAAGGCTATGTTTCATATCCGACTACTCTGAGAAGAAACACTGAAACAAACAGGCTAAATTCTAGCCTATCTAGGAGAACAGTACTTCACCCGTCTTTATTGTATAGTTGAACCTATAAAATGTATACATGCAACATTTGTAAACTTTGCAATCCCATTTAGAAATAAACTATTATTATTATTATTAAAACTCAGAGGTCACAGTCTCTTTTAAAGTCCAGACATAATCTTCATCAGATCATGTGAGGACCATGTAGGTAGACTAACCTCATAAATGTTTATTTAGAGGAAAGAACCACACAGACTTGAGTGGACCTATCCAGTCAGTGCACGCATTTTTCAGAAATCGTGTAGCCCAAAACTTACTCGGAATCACAGAAGGTAGCGGGCCTAACGAGCCAACATGTACGAAAATAACTCATGACTTGGTGAATGGAGTGTTACCGAGTCTACTTAGATGTAAGCGAACGATAGTTAGTAAGACGAAGACGGTAGGCCACATCCACGTCGCATGTAAAATAATCGTTGCTAGTGGAGATTCTTTAAGTTAAAAATCACATTGTATCTAAACAGCATCCTACATGGTCAAACAAATTATAGAATACGCTTTACCTACAGAAACATGCTGTTCAAGATTGAAGACGAGAGTTACGATGGAAACGAAGCAGTTGAGAAGAGTAAAGGCAATGTGTCCAAAGCAGAGGATACCGTTGAAGCCGCACAAAAGGAAATCAATGTAAGACCATCTTAAATTCATAGGAATCGTAGTTATACCTTGTGTGATAAGATTGATTTTTATTGGCACTAGATTGTCTCAATGTATTTTTAAAATGCTCTGAACCTTATGAGGTTTATTGGTTAAGATTCATGCGTCTCTTTACATAGATTAAATTGATGTTCACACAATATTTAATTGATTACAGACTTTTCCCATTTGCAAGTCGCTGAAATCTATCTAGCTTCCCCCATCCATTCATTTCCAAAAACATAGCACACACCCCCCGTATCTTCCTTTTACGATTATTATAATAATTTCCATCTTACCCTTCCTAGAGTGCCTTGGAATACATGGACGGCGAAGGAGCAGCAGCTTTGTCCAAGGCTCGCAACAGATCAGACCAATTCGGCAAGCAATCCGTTGACATGTCAGCTTTAGCAAAGGAATCAAGACTGTTGGCAGAAAAACTGGAAAACGAAGCAAAGAGCATTCGAGAAATAGCTGATAAGGCGTTCAATACTTCGATTACAGCTAACAAAATTGCTAAGGATGGAATTACCAAACAGGCTAACATTAGGTAAAATAAGTTTGATTGTTGTTTGAGAATTCTCGATGTCTGACCTATTTTAATATTGTTAATTGTTGTTGAATGCTTAGAAATTCTGCTGTTTTGAACCGTCCGACGTTCGTGATTGTTCGTCCTGAAGTTCTAATCTTAATATATATAAATTACGTGTCACGTTGTTTATCCGCAATGGACTCCTAAACTACTGAACCGATTTTAATAAAATTTTGCACACTGTGTGCAATTTCATCCAACTTGAAAGATAGGATAGTTTATATCTCAATTTATAATCGCAATATTATTTTATTCCGAATATTGCCAGGACAAAGTTTGTATGAAAGAAAATTTCGGAAATTTGGAAAAAAAAAATGCACCCGCGCGAAGCTGGGGCAGGCCGCTAGTAGTTCCTATAATAAATACCCATCTTTTTTTAGCAACGAGGTCCAAATCTTGACCAACGAGCTGAACGCAGCATCGGGAAAATTGAACAGCATGACAGAACTGGCTGACCAGGCGCTCAAGAGAGCCAAGGAGGTGTACGACGAAGCTCTCGGACTGTACGCTGAAGTCAACACCACGCTGCTGCCGGATATCAAATTGAACAAACTCAAGGAAACTGCGAGGGAAATGAATAAGACGGTAAGGTGGTGACGTTGTGTGTTTTATGTGACGGCATTGTCTTGATTTCAAACCGACCGAGCTCCAAGACGCCTCGGCGGCCGCTGCTAGAGGCAGAATTTCATGAAAACCAAGCGTGTCACCGTTTACGACACCAATGACGTATAAAAACTGACGTCTGTAGAAACGGTCCGTGACAGAAGTTGTTATTAGTACAGCCGTCTCTATCGTCAATAGCAGCCGATCGATTCTGTAAAAATCTCACCGTGAAAAGTTAGGTGAAGTGAGCGTGGAGTCAGTTGTCAGTGTCATCCATGCTAGGGATTGGTACTCTTGACAGCTCACTCTAAGCTCACTTCACATAACTTGTCACGGTGAGATTTTTACAGAATCGATCGGGACTCCACCAAAGCGGAGATGTGCGGAGCGGAGCGGAGACGTGCAGGAATCGTCCAATCACAAACGAGACGAGTGACGCGATGAGGATTTCAACCATTGTGATTGGTCGACTCCTCCACGTCTCCGCTCCGCTCCGCATATCTCCGCTTTGGTGGAGTCCTGGGCCTTAAGCTGCCTGGCACCGCCTCAAAAAAATCCACCCGCTTGTCACCAACGCTCCGCCAGCAAGAGGACTAATTGCTGCTGGCACGCCACCGGTGAGCCGACCGCTTGCTGGTTCGAGCCCTGACAGACGCTTCACTTTGTATTTCATCACCACAGCTCTCAAAACGGTAAAGGAAAACATCGTGAGGTAACCAGCTTGAACCAAAAAATTCGAAGACATTGTAACATCTACCAACCCGCACTAGGCCCGCGTTGTGGATTACGGCTGACTCCCTTTCACAGAGAGGAGGCCTGTCTCCCAGCATTGGGAACAATATAGGCTGGTTACGAGGATGATTCGAATTGAGACCATTTATTTACTGGGGAAATTTATTGTATAACTAGCTGACCCCGCAAACGTCGTTTTGCGAAAAAAAAAAATAGAGGAATGAAAAACAGATGTTGGCCGATTCTCAGACCTACTCAATATGCTCACAAAATTTCATGAGAATCGGTCAAGCCGTTTCGGAGGAGTACGGGAACGAACATTGTGACACGAGAATTTTATATATAAGACTAGCTGACCCCGCAAACGTCGCTTTGCAAAAAAAAAAAAAAATAGATAGTAGCCGATTCTCAGACCTACCCGATATGCACACAAAATTTCATACAAATCGGTCCAGCCGTATCGGAGGAGTATGGTAACTAACACTGTGACACGAGAATTTTATATATTAGAGATTTATTTATCTTACATTCCAGATTGACGAGAAATCCTCTGAGCTGGAACAGCTAATGACTGACAACGAGAACACTTTAGACCAGCTAGAGAATGCTATCAAGCAGGGACGTGGTCTCCTGGACCAGGGCCACGACAGACAGGATGAGTTGAATGACCTACTTGCAAGGCTGGACGAACTTCAGGAACAGGCCAGAAACGATGTAGATCTCACCAATCAGACACTGAAGGATGCTATCGAGATATATAAAACTCTAAAAGGTAAGGTTCAATGGGTTGGTTGTGACTGTTGACGTGGCATTATTTGTACAGTATGTTTTACAAGAAACAAAAGACATCTGTACGTCGACATTGGCCCCGATTCTGTTGTTCACAAACTAAATTAAAGTTCAGTGCATCTTTTTCTTTCTATTTCATTATGAAAAGGACAAAAGATATAAATATTAGTTTAGCCCTGTCAAATTAAATAATCCATAGACAAGTTTAGACGTGATAATAAAAATTGGCTACTAAAAATACGTCAATTTTCGACAGGCGCTGACTAATTGGACAGGACTAAACTAATATTTATCTTCTGTCCTTTTCCTAATGACATAGAAAGAAAAAGATGCACTGCAATTAAATTTAGTTCAGTTTATGATCAATAGAATCGGGGCCAGTGTTGATTAGCTCATACCACCAAGTAATTGTTGCCTTTTACTACGTTGGGGTCGGCTTCTAGTCTAACCGGGTACAGCTGAATACCAATATTTTACATGGATTGACTGCCTAGGATGTGACCACAACCCAGTTAGGTACTGTGTAATACGGTGCCCCTGGTATGACTGTTTGTCAGACTCTCGGGCTTCTGACGATCCATAACGACTATCAAGATGAATGACAGGCGGGACCAATGGCTTTATGTGCTTTCCGAGGTACGGAGGAGTTTCGATATATTACGCATGGTCAACCATCCACGATCTGACCGCGGCAAGCGTAGTTTAACCTTCGATCGACCCGTGTGGCTGTTATTATTTAGTCACGAGTTCGTCGTTTAAAAATAACTAATCAACTTTGGGAAAAAATCGGGCACTTTTGAATCTGCGCGCAGCGATTATTAGCGACCCAAAGCATTTTTGTAACTTAGTCCACACATGCATTTTGAAAAACAAACAAATACCTACCTAGTAGCTGTTAGGAGAATTGCAAAGTCACTGCCCTCAAAGGTAAAATCTTAAGTACAGTGCTAAGGTGATCACTTGACGCTTGAATGACTTTTACAGCCCATTCACAGTTCTTTCACTTCTGATTTTGCATCACTGTCAAAATCACAGCGATCTTTATTCATGTTGCTATAAGGTTGCGATTCAGTTGCTGCTGTTTGAGGTAAAACAACTGTGAACGGACTGAAGGGTGCGCTGAAGGTACGCATATGTCAAATTGTTTTGAAAAACCAAGATGGCTGCGTTAGTTCAGATTTTAGCCACGCGTTAAAAGATCCTCGTACAGCTACAATATCTTAAACCCACAGAATTCAGCGATCAAGTGACAGAATCCCGTCAGTTGGCCGAGCAGGCAGCTCTAGACGTGCCGTCAGTGCAGCAGAAGATCGCCGCAGCTGAAGACAGCATCAACAGCATCACGGAGCAGCTGTACACCGCCAGTGATAAGGCAAAGGAGGCCAGAGATTTGGCACAGCAAGCGCAGAAGGAGTACGCTGATAAGGCGTCAGAGGTAAACAATCTTACTTATTGTAATCTGAATGAGGGTTGCGTTTTTCACGCGTATCTTTGTAAGTACTGTTGTTAGTGAGATTTTTTACACCCTCGAAGCAACCTAGATGAGTGGATGGATTTTAATACATGAGGTGTCTATCGGGTCGTCTTGGATTTTTGTTTATATAAAATCTATATTATTATATATAAAAGGAGAAACTGACTGACTGACTGACATATCAACGCACAGCCGAAACAGCAAGGGCTAGCCTGAACGTGAAATTTTGCATACGGCTTCCTTTTATTATGTAGGGCAGCTCTAAGAAGGGGTTTTTGGAAATTCGACCTTTAAGGGCGTGAAAAGGGAGGATTTTGTTTGTATGAAAAATCTTATTGCTTGACTTAATTTTGTAAAAAAAATTGTGTAACTTGAAATTTGGCACGAATACACGCAGACGAAGTGGCGGGTGAAGTGCTAGTCGTCAATAAGTCTTGTTTTTTTTTTGTATATTAATTTATCGGAAAAATCAAAAACGCGACTGCAACTAAAAAGTTTAAAACAAGTTCACGCTTCAAGCGGTCTGATGCAGGTGGTGGCATCAAATCTGAGGGGCAGTTCTCGTTATCAGTTCTCGTTATTTTATGAACGTTCACAGTCTGATCTCAGTCTCACTCTGTCACAAAATACCTACTTCTAAGTTCCCTACATTTTGACAAATTTTTGACATTTGTTTGTCGCCAAGATGAGACTGCGACTAGATTTTGAACGTTCTAAATTACGAGAATTGGCCTACTGATATTGAACTAAAATAAAAGAAAAAAAAAACAGATAAAAGAGAAACAATATCTTTTTTGATTGTCTATGACAATAAGTGCGCGGCTTAACTGGTTACAACATAGAATTACTGAAAAATAACCTATGGGTAAGTAATTTGTATTTATTTTTCAGGCGGCGTTTGAAGTCAGGAAGAAGTCGTCGACATCTAGAGCCGATGCTTCCAAGTTGCGCTTCGAAGCTGAAAAACTGTCCAGTTAGTATAAATTAAACAACCTCTGTAAATTGGTAAATTATATTCAAATACCTACTTCCAGTCCCTCTGGCAAGCCCAGACGAAAATAGCGGGATAAGCAGGACTGCTGCAATAATACCAGCGGGGTAATTGCGTAACACACTGATAGCAGCTTTAATTTTAACAGATCAATCACATTCGTTGCGTTATTTACCTACGTTGTTGAGCAGACAATTTTTTCGTGCATACGTATTGATATATATGTTACACTAGATTAGTAATTACCGCACCAAGGCGTTGCCACTAGACTGATGGCCACAGCCATCAGCGTAGCTAATGTCAGTTCAGTGCTCTATGTGACGCCAACCGAAGCCAACCGAGTGACATACGACAAAAAATATCGTGAAAGAGTGCGATTCAAATCACAAAAACATAATAAATTAACCGGAATTACTTTCCACACGTAAATTAATTGTCTCTGTGTTTATATCAACGTAAAAACGCAATAAAATGTAGAATTTTGTGAATTAGGTTCAGTGTTACCACTAAAAACTTAGTTTTAGTTTCCCACATTTGTGGGAGTTTTTAATTTATGGAATAAGTGATTTTAAATATTTTTTAATAATAACAACGTAGCAGGGTGCCTAAAGATGCAGCACGCCGTGAAAAATGGGTGGATATAATCCGATTGCTGAGAAAAGAGACTGACTGGCTACCTACTAAATCATTCAATTTCATTAATAATAAAAAAAAATATTCAAAAAGAAAATGTCTTAGTTATTTTCATTATTTATAAACTTCTATTACACATCCAATAAGAAATACAAAATTCAAATATTTAAAAAATAATTTAACGTATAACGCTTTTTATGGCTTAAAATGTTGGGTAAAATTTCGCATGGGTAGGCAACTCCATCCCGTCATTGCTTGTTTATATTGCGGTCTTTGTCTAATCTAAGCGACGGTATTATTCTTACGACGTGTGTAAGTGAGACAGGTTTACTCTTAAATGTTTAGTGCTTTCAAAGCTACGTCGTCGCGTTTAAAAACTGGGTACACTTTTTTGACACATTTTATTGAGGTTTGCTTCTCTAGTTATTCAACTCAATGTGTATACGAGTATGATGCAATGGATTAGCAATATCCTTCAAAATTATTCAAGTGGTGATTGAAAGTGAGTCCTTAGAAGCTTTCAATAGAGAGAATTTGAAATAGCGTAGAGAGGTCTTTGCCTTGCAGTGGGGCACCACAAGCTTTATATAATTTAATAATAATAACTTCCAGACGATTACGTTTGAAACGAAAACCGCTGACCAATGTTGATAAACGTTGCTTGTTTGTAATGTACAGTCAGCAAAGGAGATAAGTATGCAGGATCGTCGAATATAGTTGAAGTTTAGTAAGAAACCGATTGATGTTTTCGAATAAAATTTAATTTAATTAATAGAAAACAAACAGTTCATGTATCAAATTAAATTTCATTCGAAAAAATCAATCGGTTTCTTAGTAAACTTCAACTATTTTCGACGACCCTGCATACTTATCTCCTTTGCCGACTGTTCTACGTCAGCTTTGTATAGATTAATTATAATAATGTTTCTAATTCAAAGTTAAATCATTTAACTCTAACAATAAATATAACAGTCGTGTCCCACCAATTATTTTTGTGACATGTTACTTAGTTTGATGTGCACAATGCGTAGTTGCGAGCTATGTGATGGGTCTTTTTAGATCCTGTAGATGAAGACAATGTACACCTAGAATAAAATGACTATACGATAATAATAAGTAACAAAGCATTAAAATAAATAGAAACTATGTTGCTCACATGATGCTCACATATTTATTTACAAATATCGCAATCGTAGGTGATTACGTTTACAATACCTACAAAGTAAACTTCCAGTCGATTCCGTAAAAATCTCACAGTGAAAACTTAGGTAAAGTGAGCGTGAAGTGAACTATCAATGGAGGCAATCCCTAACATCAGGTGGAATGACAGCTCACTTCACCTTAGTTTTCACGGTGAGATTTTTACAGAATAGCACTGCTTATTTCAACAGCTCGCGTCCAAGAAACAGCCACGCAGATCGGAAGCCTGGAGAAGGAGGCAGCTGACAACATGCAACTCACCCGTGATGCTAAAATGAAGGTACTTAACAATATCCACTAAATAAATACCAGAAACGCACAGCCTAAACCACTGGGTCTAAATAAAAGTACTTATGAAATATTGCACAAGAGTTTCTTTGATAACGAAGGTTGAATAATGAAGGATTAAAAAAAGAACATCTCTTAATAGGTCAACTCATTTAAAAAAACGATACGACCTTTCATTCTCTGATGTTGTTTTTTTTTGGAAATCATCCTCTGACACGGTACTTATTTAAATAAATATAAAACACTAGCTGACCCGGCAGACTTCGTACTGCCTCAATCGATAAATAAAAGACAATTGACTCTACATTTTATTTAGAAAACGTTTGTATGGGAAATAGAAAAGGGCTGTTTTTAGGGTTTTCTAGGGAATTATTCGATTTTTCTCACCTTTTAAACCTTCCCTAGACCTCCACGAACATTTCAAGACCAAGATAAGATAAATCCGTTGAGCCGTTCTCGAGTTTTAGCGAGACTAACGAACAGCAATTCATTTTTATATATATAGATTATTATGACTGACTGGGTGACAAAGTGACCATGAACAGCTTAAATCGCAAAAAACCAAATAATTTTCAAAAACCAACAAAAATAAGATATTTAAAGTTAAACCCCTGAGTGGATCTAACGGAGGGTCGAAGTTCTTACGCAAACCAATTCGTGTGCATACGTACTTAGCCTTCCGGAATAAATGGTCTAAACAGTCTATAAGATGCAATGGTGAAAACTGCATCAAAATCCTTTGTGTAGTTAAGATCTAAGCGATCACACAGACACGGTTATTTTGTACACTAATAAAAATATATTAATAGTACTGTGAAAGATAAGAAAACATCAAATTAAATATTGATTTATAGCTATGAGAAGATGAACACTAGTAAAAAAACCATGTAAGGATACCATTTTGATTTTTATCTATCTTCATCAGGTTGGTCAAGCGAACACTGACGCTCGGGAGGCTGAGAAGCAGGTGTCCAAAGGTCTGGAAGACTTGAAGGTCATCATGGACGAGCTGCAAAATCTGCCCACACTGGATGATCAAGCCCTCGACCGATTACGTGAGTAGTTCAAAGCCACATGCAAATACGCATCAAACACCCGACGTCACACAAATCCTGCATCGCGTTGACAGTTTTCCGTGACTTGCATATTGTTATAATAATATACAATATTCCGACATCAACCGTCGGGAAGTAGCTCACCAAACACAACACCCGTCTGTTCGAAGAATCCTCCCTTGTCTTTGAAGGATGAGTAATTTTCCACCCTGTGCCTCATGCCTCTATAAGTCTATACGTTTTGTCTTTTCATTCGGGATAATTCATTTCTTTGGCGCTTTGTGAAGATAATAGAACGCTGAGTACGATGACAGACCTATCGGTTATCGCATCGTGCTGTATCCTCTCAAATCTTGTGTGTGCTGTGTGTACAGCAGTGGTTAGCTCAGTAGAAACAACCGCGACTTACAAGATCGTGGGTTAGAAACCCTTGCAGGCATTTTACATTGTGTAAATTATTTACTTACCACTGTTATGCTATTCTGTAAAAAACTAAGGTGAAGTGAGCTGTCAGTCCACCTGACGTCAGGGATCGCCCCTATTGATAGCTCACTTCACCTAAGTTATCACGGTGAGATTTTTACAGAATCGATCGGCTGCTCTTAAAATGATGAAGGAAAACATCGTGAGGTGAGTTGTTGTCCATTCTAGAATAAAAATTCGAAGACATGTGACATCTACCAACCCACACAAGGCTGGTTAACCCCTCCCACCAATAAGAGCCCTGTGTCCGAGCAGTACGAATATTATTGGCTGACTATGCTGTATCAATGCCATGTGCGAATATAACGAACTACTGACGTCACTCATGATTTCGAATTATACCGTTTCAGAGGAGAGCTTGGACAAGGCTGAGAGTGACCTCATAGCAGTCGACTTAGACGGCAAGATCAAGAGCTTGACTGAGGCCAAGAATAACCACCAGAGGTACGTAACTTTCGGACATACAGCCACAGAGAACTCTCTGTGGCGGTTTCACAGTCATATTTTACATACATAGGTACACACGGCGATACATCAAGCTATACATTTTCAGTTTTAGCCGAACTCGCATTGTATACAATCAGAAGTCAGCTTATACTGGAAATGTATAGCTTGATGTGAAGCCTTGCGTTCCTTCTATTTTATCAACAAAAATAATTTTCTCAAACAGGTGGATGAAAGAGTACGAGGATGAGCACGTCCATCTTAGTTTGGAGGTGGATAACATTAAAGAAATCCTCGACCAGCTGCCCGAGGGTTGCTTCAAGAGGATTGTCCTAGAGCCCACTGAGGGCCCCAGTAGACCTGCCAGCTTCAGATAGATGTCGCGATAACAGGCCAGAGTATCACCAACAAGAAGAGATAGAAAATAGTTTTGGTGTTAAAAGGTTTGGTATCATATTGAAAGGTGTATTGAAAAACAGGGGGTGCTTGTGCAACACCAATTTTTTAAATAAAACTGTTAATGTATTGAATTTTTAAAATTTTATAATGAAGTGTATTTCACTATTTTGATAAACTATACCTACTTTGTCAAATATTCACAAACAAAAGTGGATTTCTTATATTTTTGCGAATTATCAATTATAATGGACTATGCTCCACGTAGCTTTGGAAACCAATAAAAATTATAAAAATAAACAGAACCTTGCCTTAAATATTTCTTGTAAGCCTAAAAGAAGGCACTTTTAGGCTTACAAGTTACTATAGTTATAACGTTAAATAATGACTACCTGTAAAATATTAAGATTCCCCAATGAATACGTAATTTAAAAAAAAAATAACAGTAATATTTTCATGGTTCTCACTGAGAAAAAGGGCGTATTCTATGGGAGAACACACGAACTAAAACATTTCGTATTCCTAAGTCTATGAATCAAAACATTTTTTTTTATTAGTTTGTACTTACAGATTGCATTTACTGTCTGCATTTTCGTACTTAGAATTATTTAAATAACTTGACATAAATTAAAATAGAATATGAGGCTTTCCTATGTTTAAAAATTATTGTGCCATAATTTTTTGGTACCTTTGTAAATATAACATTAACATAAGTACTGTTTTCGTAAGTACCTTAAGTCTTTTTGAATTCGGTTTTTATAAAAATATTCGTTTTTAAAGTTCGCCAAAGAATTGACGATATGCGTGTTTATTTAGATTTTTTATACTATAATTTTATATGTTTCTTTACTGAACGATAATTTTGTGAGTAATATAATTTGTATTGTAGCATTTATAGTATTTATTTGTAATAAAACATGGAAAAAATTATTTTATTCAATTTTTCCCCTGAGACAAACACTGCTCGATACCACGAACGCTCGTATTTCTTAGAATATTTAAGGTACACATATCAACTCGGTAAAGGATCGTCATCGTATCAACTCGAGCCATTCAGTATTCTTTGTATGAAACTCCCTACTGCAACGCATACTAATCGGAATCGTAACGTAATCGCCTCGCCTCGGGACAAGCTCACGAACCGCGGAGCGGTGCGTGGGCCACTTGCAGTTCCCGCGTTAACGGCTCGTCGTCCCCGCGCTTACGTCTCTCCGTACCCGAGCTTACGTCTAGTCTCTTCGTCCACCCTTGCCCCTCTCACCCCTCCCGCGGCCTGCCTGCAGCACCATCAACCAGCGGTGGGTGAGCAGTAAGCGCGGCGTCGCCTAGCTGTAGCCGAGTCGACGTGCTTACTTTGCTTTGGTTGACGCCTGATTGACGGCGATGCGAAAGGCGATACGGCTTCAATCCCTTTTCGAGTTGATATGACTTTAAAAATATGCTCGAGAGTGTAAATCAACCTACTCTGCATATATACCAAATAAAATAAAATCGTCCACAACGAATTTCTGCCATGGCGACCAATATCAGCGGAGACTATCCATCGGCGCGGGAGATAATGTTTAGTGTTTTATGGATGTAATTTGATGAATACCGTACCAACCTAAGGGCGGAATTCACCCTTAATCCACAACAAAATAACACTGACAGTCCTTAAACACAGTTTAGATTTAATTTACTGATCGCGTTCAATTTAATTGGTGCAATTCGCCCTGAAGCTGCTACTTTTTAGAAGAACAGTGACGCATAACACATAACGGCAGTGACGGCCGTCGTGGAAATTCATCGGGGTTTGATTTTGTGTTGTTAAGAAACAGTCTCTAGGAAAAAAACTTATTTTACCGGTAAATTGCTGACGCTATGTGGCGGCCGTCGCCGTCATAAGAAACCCTAGACTAAGATTTTTGCGATATCTACATTCACACATATTTTAGTAACCACGATAACATAACAATTAAGCGTAGCAAGAATTTGACTCTGTGTATAATTATTATTAGATGGGTACTCTACCGACTGAATGTTGTGTTATTATTAGTTTTATTGTTGGAGCACACAGAGCACGGTTTCACCACGCCGGCCGTGACTAGAGAGAGATACGCCATTACTAATAATATTTGTGTCGGCGTAATAAGTGCTTAAAGTGCTGCTTTAGTGTATTTGTGCTTATATTATATCGACGCTTGAAAGGCAAAATTGACTAAGCGACATGGGTGGGAGTAACTTTACAGGAACACAGTTTAAAGTTTAACTTTTCATTTTAAAAAATCATATAAATTCTGATTCAGATGCTAAAATAAGATTTCCAAAACAGTAAGAATTATATAAGCCTGTAGGATGATTACAAGAATTTATATGATTTTTTTTTCTGGGAAGTTCGACCTGTCGTTTAGTCAATTTTACCTTTCAAGCGTCGATATGTAGTTAGATATATATTGTATTCTTAGTTTTAATAGGTTTATGCATATTTTTATATTTCAAGTATTTATTCCTCAATTTTCATGTTTACACCTGCCACTGTTTCTGCATCACCCAAAGGTTGACTGGTAGAAAATGCCTGTGGCATTAAGTCCGCCTCTGTACATGTATGTGCTTGAAGTATTAAATAAATAAATAAGTGCTGAGCGCAAATTCGGCTGTCACAGGCATTGACAGGATTTTCGCAGGCCGTCAGGGGCCCAAGTCTGCTATTTTTATAAATTCGTCATTCCAATACGATCCCATTGTCATTTTTCTAAAAGTTCGTAATCTGCTAAATTCATAATGATCGATCATTGGTCAGACAATGGTCTGAGAAAAACTACTACTAAATTTCATGCTAGATTTCATTTAATATATATTTTTACTTACGTATTAGTGTTTGCAATCTGAAGTAGTAAGGAGTTCGTAAATAGAAATAAACATTACATTTATTCATTTGTCATTATGTACGGGATTACCATTTTAGGCCAATTCATTGGAAAGTCATAATGACGCCATTATATTAGTAGATTACCAAACTTGTTAAAATCAACAATTATGAAATCGATGTTAGACCATTCTGACACTATTGTAATAGCAGTCTTGAGGCCCAGTTTATTTTTAAGAGTAAACAGTGGTGGCCACTGACACCTTTGGTTTGTATGGAAAGTGTTGACAATGCTGTCTCTAGCGGCCGGCTAGCGGGGTAATTGCATCACAAAACCGTAGAAATGGCTTTCATTTTGACAGTTCAGCAACCTTAATTGCATTATTTACGTTTTCGAGCTGACAAAGGAGAAAATGTAAGACCGTACCCAGACAAAATTAATAGCTGACCCCGCAAACGTCGTTTTGCAAAAAAAAATGGGGTATGAAAAATAGATGTTGGCCGATTCTCAGACAAAATTTCATACAAATCGGTCCAGCCGTTTCGGAGGAGCTTGGTAACAATCATCGCGATACGAGAATTTTATATATTACCTAGATGTTGATCTTTATAGCCCTCTTGGAGTAGTTTAATTAGTCCTAAAATAGCAGGTCTGAATTGACTCGGAGAAAAAATATATGTGAGGAAATTAAATTGATTTAGAGCTAATTTTACTATCATCTGATAACTTTACTCGAGGAATAATTTTGAAAGTCAAACATCAATTTTATTCCTCGAATAAAAGTTATCTAGCGTTAGAAAAATTAACCCTTAGTAAAAGGAAATACACACATCAAAAGTGTCTAGGGATCAACATATATTTTTGCAATAACTTTTCTCCTGATTGATATTAATTAAAATTTTCTTTAAGGATTCATCAAATAAAGTGTTTTCGTTTGTCACAGTAACGATAAACCAAGTCACCTTTGCATTAATAAAGAAATTTGCCATTTTCCTAATAAAGGGATTTTTGACATTTGAACCACTAACACAAAAGTTCGAAAAAAAGACTGAAGTAACAGTTTTCTCTAAAATTTTATTGGGTAACTTAAACAATTAATAATCCGTGTTTCTACCGCGAACACTAACAACACAAGAACATCGGTTTGGCATACTCAAAATGAGTTCATCCAAATCACGCTGTGGAATGGCCGCCCATGTTCGTTGCAACAACAAAAAAAGGTCTTCTTGCGACTGGATACCCTCCATATTCGGCAGAGTTCTTCTCTGTAGCATATCCCATGCATGCTCAATCGGGTTCAAGTCTGGCGACTGAGCAGGCCAGGGCAGGACATTGATGTTAGCTGCGGCGAGAGTCTGTCTTACAACTCTTGCGGTGTGCGGTCGTGCATTATCATGCATTAACTGAAATAAGGGACCGATTTGCACTTGTAGAGGAACGATGACGTCTGATACAATCGTCTCAGCATAAATTTGAGCGTTGAGGTTGCCTCTGATCCAAATCAACTCAGTTCTTCCGCCGATCCAAATACCCGCCCATACCATGATGGTTCCACCACTATAAGGATGGACTTCCTGGCAGGATTTTAATCGCTGTTGGCGTCCAGGGGTTCTCCAGTGTCGTATACGTCTTGTATCCGGTCTCATACCAAAACGAGGCTCATCAGAAAAGCACACGAAACGCCATTGTTCTTCTGCCCAATTTCTGTGTTCAAGAGCCCATTGATATCGAATCCTACGATTGTGCATTGCTATAGGTGGTACCCGTAGCGGTCTTCGGGAATGAAGGTTCACTTCATGCAAGCGGTTTCTGACTGTTTGGTCGCTAATTAAGTTCCCTGAAGAGTGATGAAGCCTCACGGCTAACATCATGGCGGTTATTGTTGGAGCTCTTCGAGTTAAGATTTGAATGTATCGGTCTTGTCACCGTGTGGTGCAGCGATACCGTCCTCCATGGCGCTCAGCCACGGTACCAGTGCTTCGGTAACGTGTCCAAAGTCGACTGATAACACTCTGACTTGTATTCAGAGCTAAAGCCACAGTACATTGCCGGGAACCAGCTTCTATCATTCCCACGGCTCTGAGCATTTCTTCCCTGCTTAAATGACGTCGCCGCTCCATAATAACGTTGGTTTTAATCAGTAGTAGGGAAACAGTAGCACTAATAATGTCTTCAATGCGTTGTATGTTTTTATAGGGAAAATATTGACAGCTGATTTTCATCTTTTACTCGAATTTGATTCACAGTTCCTGATTCAAATTATGAAATGCACCAAAAAGGATCCATATAAATTTATAAAATCATAAATTTATTACAAAGCCACATCTCAATCTCAAGAAATCCGCATAAAAATGCTTGATCCCTAGACACTTTTGATGTGTGTATTTAACTTATCCTTTCTAAACTTATTGAGCTGCTAACGAAGGACACTTTTTGAAATTAATGAACCTCTATGAATTTTGACAAGACAAAAGTCATAATTATAATTCGCACTCCTTGCCGAGTCCAAACCACATCGAAGGTAAGATTCTCTAAGTTTTAAAGGAGTATACCACCAGCTTGCAGAGTAAACAAGCTGAAGTGGCAGTGGATTGGCCATGTTTGTCGAAGGACCGATGGCCGGTGGAGCAGACGAGTCCTTGAGTGGAGACCGCGTATAGCCAGCGTAGAGTGTGACGCCCCCCAGCTAGATGGACGGACGACCTCAAAAAGTTGGCTGGGTCAGCCTGGATACTGAAGGCTGAGGATAGGGTGTTGTGTAGGCAGAGGCCTATGTCCAGCAGTAGATTGCGATACTGATTGATCCTAGCTTAGTTACCACCACCAACTGTGACAAAAGGCCAGAATGTTAAAAAAGGAGACTCAAAATTTTTTTTTAAGTGCATTATTAGAAGCGCAAAATGTTTTTGGAGGTGCATTAATTGCAAAAAAGGTTCATCATCAGCAGCGATGCTATTCTGTCAAAAGATCACCGTGATAACTTAAGTGAAGTGAGCTTAAAGTGAGCTGTGATTCCACCTGATGGTAGCAATTAACAAGCTGACAAGCTCACTTCACCTAAGTTTTCACGGTAAGAGTTTTACAGAATATAGCATTACAGGTCATTTCTCCATGTGAATTCAGACATGGTTTCGTAGGATTAAATTTAAACTACTCTCTGAGGGCATAAAAGATAGACATCGTTCATATTGCTACAATTTTTTTTTTTTGGCTACTGAGCCCATAAAGGATTACCATAAGCATAAGGATAAGCAGTAAGTGATTCAGATTGATAATGAAAGTGTGCATTACGTAATTAGGGAGCTGGCGTCTCCGTGCTCTGTGGTGCAGCAGTAATAATATTAAACTCCCATTTCACAAACAAAACACAACCGAACCTTCTAAGCAGTAGGTATCAAAAAGACGCAGGTACCTACAGAAGATAAAAGCTTAAGCATCGGCCTCATCCAGGGTTGCACCACGCGGGAAATCATGTTCCACCGGCTGGGAGCACATAGTGCGCGCGGCCCTAAACGGAACACGTATGTGTGACGTATGAGGGCCGTGTGAGTGTGTGCGTAGGGTAGTGTGGCTGTGATTTAGGGAGACAGGTTTTATTTTATGGGATTTTTTGTAGGATTGTTTGGTGGAAAAAAGAGGATGTTACCAGAACAGCATAGATGTTGATAGATAAGTGGAACTACGTGTGGGAGTCTGTTTCTTTTTGCGTTGGATAGAATCCGGGATTAGGTCTGCGGGCTAACTACGTAGGTAACGCACAATTTTAACAATTCAACGGATTTCAAAATCCGTGATTGAATAATAATGTGTTAACGCAATTGGTGTGCAGGTCAAATCAGAGATAAATCTAAGCCTAGATATAAATCTTCAGCCATAGCTATTACAGTGTAAGTAATAAAAGTAATACATGTCCTAATTGGTGTTTTTGCAATAGCAAAAAAATCGTGATTTTTTTCGTAGAGATACCTACGAAAATAACGATTTTTTTGCATCAATCACCAACTAGAAGTTAGGTGGGAAAGTCACTATTTTTATACAAACACGTACTACGGTAAGAATTACGTGAATTTAATCACCTGTCACATAAATTTTGTCTAAATCGAAATCTCATGCCATCTTACTTTATCAATACAGACAAGAAAAGTAGCGATGCTCTGTATAAAAGTTAAGTATTTTTCAGCATTTCGACAGCTGATTTTTGTATACGAAACAATACATGTGGTACTTAGATGCTCATGCTGATGATGCATTCAAAGTTCAGACAAAACATTTTTTTAAAACATGTTTTGTAGAAGTCTTGTCAAAAACATGTCGTGTGTAAACCATGTCATTGATTCTCATCCGACTATATTATTCTACTTTTTGAAATTTTTGTATATCTTCTTTACAATTTGTTTTAAGTGTATACTTACGATAAACAAAAATCGGTTGTCTGTAAAGTCAGTTTACTGACGATTGAACTTGACAACGTCATAAGAAAATACTAAAAAAAAAAAATCGGTAACGCCGCATGACGTCATGTTTTTTCGTGCGTGCAGCCAGCTTCATCGAATTATAAGACGTTGTCACGTCAAAAACAAAAAGGCGGAATAAACGAAAGTAAGAATGCAGTAAACAAACGAAGTCCTCAATTCATCTAAAATGATGCACCCCCTACTCGGCGGGTATGCAAACGCTAGCTCCCACGAGCAGCACAATTTATGTCGGGCATTCCCTTGAATTTTCTTTTGTTTTTTTTTTTCAAAAGTAACGCTTCTCCTTGGTTGTAGCCTCTAGGGGGCCAGTTATGTAGAAATGATTGAAATAATATTCACGTTTGGGTACAGACGGAACTGCTGTAGTGTATGTACATACAGACTTTAGATTTTTAAGAAATGATTTTTTTGTAGGTGTGACTGAAGGTTCTATAAAATTACTTTCCTGATCTTATTCGTTAAAGAGTTTTGCGAATAACCTTACTCCCCGTTGCTCTCTCTCTCTCTCTCTCTCTTTTAGGGCCGAAAGATAATGGACCCTGAAAAATAATAACTTTCAGTCTTTTGGTCACACAGTGCGCCCCCGTTGTGTAGGAGAATAATCATGCAAATTACAGGCTAAACCTTAGGTACTTCAACTTTAAAAAACCAAGAGCTTATTCATCAAAGCGCTGTTGAAAGTTTAGTATTAAAAAATACGAGCCTGCTAACAGCCGTTGTCACCGCAAGCCTCGAGGAGAACAGCCGACAACAAAACAAATTTGCAACAACGAAATTAGCGAATATCTCACTGTCTAGGGGCGCCGAGTTTCCGAAACACCGTAACTAAACTAAAACTAAATAAGTGGCCGAAAAATGTTGTGACAACCACCGTTTTTCACGGACCTCCCGTTCCACAAACAAACGCCCTCAATTCCCCGACCTTTGTACAAACGAAAGGGGGTCAGGAGACCAAGTTACAATGGTCGTTACAAGTGGAAAAACAAGGTGGTTAATCCGAAAACTTTCCTTAATTACGTTCGTACGAAACTAATTCCCTGAACGAATTAAGTGCGAGCTGAATTTGGGTGAAATCCTGGATCAGATTATGAATGTAGGTCCCGACGGTGTGCCGGGGAACGCGCCCGAACTTTCTGTTTAAAAACTGCACAAAGGGGAACGTTTGCTAAAAACTACATGAAGATGAAACATTGGGGAATGAAAACTGTGAGGTATATTATATGAAAATCCTGGTAACATTACCTATAATTAATTAATAGAGCTCTCGAAAGGAAAGATAATTTTAGTCTGGGTCGCTGTCACCGGATACGATGTAGTCCTAGTCGTAGTAGATATAGTCCTCATCAGAGGACTATATCTAAGTATACAGGGTGTCCCTGGAAGTATGGATCAAATCGAGGCAAGGTCATTTCCAAACTTTTTGGTCCTGAGAATGATTGAGAATTATTTTACGGTTCAAAAGTTGTGACCAATTTTTTTCAATCGTTTCGCATAGTGCTCAAAGAAATAAAATCACTAAAAAAACTATCAGGGCTGTCTAGAAAACTTATATTGACAGTTCCTGGTAGTTTTTTTTTTTTAATGATTTTGTTCTTTGAGCACTATGCAAAGTGATTGAAAATAACAAAAGTTGGTCATAACTTTTGAACCGTAAAAAAATTCACCAACATTCTCAGGATCAAAAAGTTTGGAAATGACTTTGTCCACGCCCCTATTTGATTTGATCCATACTTCCAGGGACACCCTGTATAATTGTATAGGCATTATAAAGTATCAAGCATAAACTAATAATAGCTTCTGAAATGTCCACCTCGATTTACGAAACCCAAAAAACACAACTGAAACCACCATGGCAAACACTGTTCTACAAGCAAACAGAGTGCCTCAATTCAATCACTAAATATTTAATGGACTTAGCTTATAAAAAACGTGCCACCGAATAAAATAAAAACTCGTTCAAAACTCGATTCGAAAAAATTGGCAAAAATTAATTGCAAAAAAAAATGGTGATTAAAAAACAGCCCGGAGTAATGAAACGGCGCGTAAATATTCCAATTATGGCGGGAACCAACTTCGGCGGTCGTTATTCGGGAGGTTTCCAAAAAAAAATAATTAGTCCTTCGCGCCCAGTCCCTCCGACTTGTAAGTAACTTAATGTCGTAAAAAGAAATTAGAATTTTTTCTTCACAACTTCAGAAATAAAAATTCGTTGTCCCCATGTGGACTTATTTTCACTTGCGTTTAATTGGAGTTTACAGACGCGGCAACTTTTTAATCTGTGGTTATAACTTTTTTTTTAATAAACAGAGGTAACAATTTGTTTATTGGCGGGGCATGAGATGGCTTCAGGGAGTGCTTGCGCCCCATCCCCTATTAAAAACTATTTTGTTTATTTTGTGCGTAATGTCGAAGATAAATTTAAAAAGTGGTCAAGTGTGACTTCAAATAGAGCATCGAGAGTTTGTACAACTTCACTGGTTTTACTTTAAAGTACTACATGTCACTAAGTAGGTATTTAAATTATTTTAGTACACTTTTTGTCTTAGCTTCAATAATACGATTTATTCCATTTAGTTTAAATTGATGTTATGATAAATTAGATCTCTAGCTTGCTCATTCTGCTACCATCAAATATCAATAAATAATTGATGCAGTATGGCAGCCAACGTACCAATTGGAGATGTTCACTTCATAAGCAATGCCTTTGAGTGTTCAGTCCGTGAGAGTCACACGTATCTATGTGGTGCTATACAAAGTTAAATATCCATTTCTAATGACAAATGCTATTGAAAGCTGATTATTTTGGGAACTAGAAAGAGAACCAGATGCAATTATGAAGAAATTTGCGAAGAAAGAAATTAAATGCGAACAAATGTTTGAAGCTACTACCATAAAGGATGACGAAGGAAGCTATGTAGTTAAATTTCCATTTAAAGAAGACAACCCAAAATGCGTTGAAGAGAAATCAAAGGAGATAGCTTCACGCAGATTTAAATTTTTTGAGAAGAAGTTGTTAAAAAATCCATCGTTGTATGAAGAGTACAAAAAGGGATCGACGGATTTATAGAACAAAACCACATGGAACAAGTTACAGATACTGAAGAAATAAAGAATACAAAGGATGTATATCTACCCCATCATCCTGTGGTGCGAGAAGATAGAGAGACCACCAAAGTTCGCGTAGTCTTTGATGCGTCTTGCAAAGGTATTTCAATAATAATAATAATATATTTTATTTAATTTGACAACATTGGTCCACTGGTTAGTATAAAGCAAACTTATCAACTAAGTGTTAGTATTTATTAATAATAATAATGTCATTAAATGACTGTTTACTTGTCGGTCCTAAGGTACAGCAAGATTTACGTCATATTTTGATGAGGTGGAGACGTCACCCCATTTGTATACCAGCGGATTGTGTTCAGATAAACAACAGTTATGAGTTTCATTTCGTAATAGTGCTGACATCTGAGGGGCAATTCTCGTAATTTTTAAGAACGTTCACAGTCTGATCTCTGTCTCAATCTGTCAAAAATACTTCAAATTTCCCTACATTTTGACAAGTTTTTGACATTTGTTTGTCGCCGAGATGAGACTGCGACTAGATTTTGAACGTTTTAAATTAGCAGAATTGGCCTACAGGTATGATCTATCTCATATTCAACTTTCAGCGGCATCACCGATAAAGCGACAGCATTTTCAAGCTTGTATTACGAATATTTTGAATTCGGAGGATAGCTAATTTTATCTTCTAATGGATTATTAATTTTCTTTGGAAGTGAATTGCTGGCCTGGTATTGGGAACCTGGAAACTTCCTGAAATTCGTCCCATTCAATTTCGAATGCAAAGTTCCCGATGTAAAAGGATATTTGTTTCCTAAAACAATCCAAAACAAACTACTTGTGAACTTCAATTTAGGCTCGGATAACTAGGTCCAAATTGTGAACGCAGAGGATCATGCTTCTTTTTTTTTCTTTTCTTTTTATGCTCTCTATTCTGTTCCTTTCTTCTTGTGTTTCCTGTTTCCTATGTGTTCCTAAATCCAGCCACAGCTGCATTTTTTCCTATATTTTTAACGTGTACGTGTAACCAACACTACAGGCATCCCGCCCGCACTACACGTTACTACGATATTAACGCACTTGTGTGTAAGATTGTCGATCCCACCACAGCTTTCGTTACTTGGCAAAACTTCGCAGAAAATATTAAAATTTTTATAAAAGATTATTATTTTGATGTATCTTTATGTTGCCATTTTTGGAAATAGGATGCTAATTGGGACATGCTTATTGTAAGAATTGATATAATTTTACGAGTATTTTTACAGTATTAAAATTAAAGCGTATTAAATAATAGCTAGACTGTTGAAAATGATATTAAAATTCTAATCCCCGGTATACGAATACACAACATGTAGAATTCTATTTTTATACCTTGGTGTAAATGTGGAGTACAAGAGTACAAGTTAGTTCTGTAAAAAAAATAAGCAGTGTTACCTATAACGAATATATATCGAACAATATATCGAACAGAAACGCTTAGCAATATTTCTATTGCTTATTCTTTTTACAAAAATTACACGTTGTCTTATCAAAGTACGTCACATTAGATATTCCTTCAGGCATGCATTACCTGTAAGTCTGCAGCCTTGCTATTTTCCTTTCCAAAGTGATATATTGAGGGAACTGTAATGACTGTACTTGTAAAGGAAAATGTCACGCAAACGGCTGATCTCAACACCACTTTAGTAGTTTCAAAAGTTCAAACTTAGGCCCTTCAAAAATTACCTGAACCAAACGGTTTTTCCCTATTTACCTCTCTAGGGAATGACTTTGTAACAATACTACATAATATGTATATTGTACTCTTGTGCAAAATTTCATGATTCTAGGCCAAGAGATTTGGGCTGGGCGTTGTCTTTCAGTGAATGAATGAATTCAAGATTTTTAATTAGTAGGTATATTTTTGAATGGCTGAAGTTATCTTTTGAACAACAATTGACTGATATCTTACATACGTTTTCTGTCGTAGAAAAACTAAAAAAAAAACAACCAACTTCCAAAAAAACACAACAAAGTGAAAAATAATTTTAATCTCGGAAGTCGGTGTCGTTGGTTCCGCATTTTTGTTTTTTTGACACCGACTTCCGAAATTAAGGTTATTTTTCACTTTTTTGTGTTTTTTTGGTAGCTTTTGTAAAAAAGTTTTTATTTTTCACTTTTAAGTTGTAAATACCCCACACAAATTCAATTATCACTAGTGCATTGAAGAATTGAAGACACCGACTAGAAGAATCATCAAAATTCGCATAGAAAAATGCAGTACATTTATGTTATCTTCTTACAAAAGAATAGATACGTAATGTAATATATATTAAAACCTTCATGAAAGTATGTAGATCACATTAAGAAAGATTTATCAAAATTTGTTCATTAGTTTTTGAGAAAATCGTGGATATACAAACAAACATAATAAAATGACATGCATACGGGTCGAATAGGTACAAAACCTCCTTTTTTTAAGTCGGTTATAAAGTTAGTCATAAACAGCTTTCAACTCTAGTGCTTTATCTAGCTCCTTCCCCCTAATTGGGTAACACACTTTCAATCACAATCTGAATCATTTTGGAAGGCATTGCTAATCCATTGCTTCATACGTTCGAAAGAATTGTCTGCTCAACAACGTAAATAACGCAATGAATGATAATGAACTGTCAAAATTAAGGTAAGTTATCACGGTGAGATTTTTACGGAATCGACCGGCAGATGTTAGGGATTCCCACTATTAATAGCTCACTTCACGCTCACTTCACCTAAGTTATCACGGTGAGATTTTTGCAGAATCGACCGGCTGATTCGAATCGGACTATTTAGCTTGTGATAGTTTAGCATGAATCTCAAAAATACTTAAAAAAGTCTAAAGTGTGTCGAAATAAAGGTCAAGTAGACGGTAAAACTTAGGTTTGTATTCTGGCATCCGCCACAAACTTTGGTAAAATCACGGGCCAGCCTACTGAAGTATTCACATGAAAAAAACGTAATGATGAAACTTTTATGCGGATAAGGATGTGGTTAATTGTTGCTTAATTGTATCGATAGTAATATTATACGCTACTAACAGCCCCGGCGAACTTTGTACCGCATCAGAATCAATAAATACAAAATGTATGAGAAAATTAATTATCTTCTTTTTTTTTTTTTTTGTGTATTTTCCAAGTTTTAATAGTTATTGTCATAAAAATTGGTCCAGCCATTCTTGATTTATAAATCTTGTAACTTGACTTTATTTTATTTATATACAACTAGTTGACCCGGCGAACTTCGTACCGCTTCAGAATGTGAATCATCTTAATTTTTGTGTCCCTGAGTTTTTCCCATGTTTTTAATAGTTATTTTGCTATTCGGGGCGGAGACATATCCAACAAATCAAAGGTCATAAAAATCGGAGCTTCACCTATATCAAATTCGAAAAACAAATATTCGAACGACACGATAATTTTGAGCATTATTAATTATTTACTATCGATAGACCGGTGCAATATATCGACATTTACCCGCCCTAGCCACGTCGACGAAGCTTGAAACCGAGTGCACCTCCGTGCAAGTCGGTTCGAGCGCTCGTGAATAGAGGCTTAACTGCATTGCTGCATATTGCTTACAATTTCAAAGTTTGGTTTAGCATCGCAAATATTTTACACAATTTAATTTCGATATAAAAGAGGAGTTTGTAGTAAAAAGTTCACATAGTATAACATCACACCTGTCTTCCCCAAAGGGTTAGACAGAGCCGTACCTATAGTACACCCACATTACGTCAAAATCCTCTGTTAAGGAGGTAAGCCTTTTGGTTGCCAGCAACCGGGCACAAAGTCGGATAAAACTCTCCGTGGGATGTTACGCCAAACACAGTGCATTTGTAGTGTGTGCACAACGCTTTTAGATTAAGATCATCATTACGATCCGTCTTACGGTCACACGCACTATACTGTATTTGATTGATTATCTTAATTGTTTATTTATTACTTCAAGCCTACGAATAATAAAAAGTCAGGAAGCGTAACTATGAACAAAATCATCGAGAAATTCGGTTCCAAACTTCACTATATTGACAAAATACCTCAAGTATTCGAACGAAAGAACACATATGCAAATAAACCAATCAGCTGAGCTCGCGTAAAGCGTTATATTCCGGCAAGCGCCGTGATTGGTTATGGTGCGCGGTGGCCTTTTTGGTAACGCCCACCGCGGTAAACATTTGCGTGGTGCCATTTTTGACCTTGAGTTACATTTCTTGGCATTTATTATTCGTAGCTTCAAGCACATAAATGTACAGAGGCGGACTTAGTGCCATAGTCATTTTCTACCAGTCAACCTTTGGGTGATGTTAGGTCACCATTAACCACTACAAAAAGAAATACCGACACCCCTCCATGCCTCGGAAAGCACGTTAAGCCGTTGGTCCGTTGGTCCGGCTATCATTCGTGGATCTTTGACAGTCGTTACGGGTAGTCAGAAGCCCGATAGTCTGACAACCAGTCTTACCAAGGGGTATCGTATTACCCTGTAACTGGGTTGTGGAGGTCAGGTAGGCAGTCGCTCCATGTAAAACACTGGTATTCAGCTGCATCCAGTTAGACTGGAAGCCGAAGCCGACCCCAACATAGTTGGGAAAAGGCTAGGCAGATGATGATGATTTTGTCCCACTGATAGGCAACAGTGTAACCCATATTATTCCCAGTTTGTTTGTTATAAAACTATACTTTTTTTGTATCGAAATCACGTTGATATTTTGCAGTAACCGCTTCGTTCAGCTGCCCTTGCATTGTATGTGGACTGTGCTCTCGGCACATTGTCTTGCGACTCGGCTGCCATGTTTATACTGCTACTGTATTAGTCGCTTTTATTTGTTTTCATATCTACCCAGCTGCAGCTTATAAATATAGCTAGTGTAGGTTTAATGTCTTTAAGGATTTCCAGTTAAGACATTGCCTACCTTGATTACGATTACACAAAAAACCTAATTGTTTTGAGTTATATGTGTTTTTAGCCTCTCCATCACACCACATTACACCGCACCACACCAAACTACACCACATCATACCACACCACACCACATTACACTACGCCACACTACACTACACCATACCACACCACACTTCACTGGTACCCACCACCTTCTCTTCGTGGTTGTTAAACCAGTGGCTTATGAATCTGGAGAACAAAATCAACTAAGAAACACTTTTTAAACTTCCCTTCTCCATACATGCAGACCAGTCACATTTTCAAGGTTCTCAATTCAGAACCTCCTCCTTCGGGTAAAAACCGACAGACGACAATATGACAAATTTATAAGTTTCTTTCATACATTTTCTGCTTTATTAACACTTTCGCGGAATCGTAATAAAATTGTTCGTCATGACTTGAGATTTTGATACGGCACAACGTATGATGACGTTCAAAAACAGAATATTATTTACGGCAAGATGTTAATATCCGGTGAATTTTAAAGCAAAAATTCGTTGTATTGTACCTTGTGTCACAACTTAGCGAAAACTCAAAACTTTACTGTCACGTGAACTTTGTTTTTAACCGACATTACACACATTTTAGACATTACACATACAAGCACACCGTGTTTATACGTCCCCCGCGCCTCTCGCGTCCCTTCACTCAGTTCGGCAATGTCGCGGGAGTGGCGAATCGTACCTAATATTTGCAGACAAATAGACATCGTAAGTATTTAGATTATTCTATTATCTTATTATTACTAGGTTGTAAACTAATTCAATTCTATAACTGTAAGTATTGATGAAAATTGTATGTCATGAGTTAATTTGTTTGTTTTAGATAGATGAGCGCAAGAGAAATCTGATGAGAAATTTTGAGGATCCGATGACTCAACCGAGGCGGACCCATTCCAGGATCTGCTGGGGAATTTGTTGCGCTACTTCTTCTTTCAAGCGAAAGCACTAGGAAGTGGTGAAGGACGGGAGTTTTGGGGGACTGTCTTATGTAATTTTGACGTTCGAAAAATGTGCAGCCTAATTTGAATAAATGAGTTTTGATTTTGATTTTTGTTTAATCGTGATGGCAACTTTGGATTGTTTTTGTCTACAAGGTTTTAAGGCTCCTATCACGAAGGAGATGACGGGGGTTCGTTCGCTCGCTCACTCGAGCCCCGTCATCTTTGAACCTAACATGTCCCGAAGACCCGAAGTCCCGAGCTCGCTTCGGTCGCTCTTGCATCCTAAGTTCTCAAGTTCAAGCTTGTGTGTTTCTGGGAATGAGTCTAGTACCTATAATGTTTATTTTTACATTTTCGATAAAATAAAATACCATGAAAAATACACCAAACAAGAAATATTCTTTAAAAAATAATACTACTGTTAGAATAGTTTGTTAAATAAAAAAACGTGATTATAAAATTCATTGAATTGTCTTTCTGTGATATATGTTTCATTCAAGTAAATAGTCGTTGAAACAATAATATTCGAAATAAAAATACAAGGACCAAATATTTTAAGAAACATTTTCTGCGAAACGAAATTCTATGAAATTTCTGTCTGCGAAACAAGTGAACACCCTTCTAATATCATACAACATAATGGCAATTTATTCATTGTGTTATTCTAGAACACAATTTAAACTGAGACCATCCACGTCAACGTGTCGTGAAAAGGTGACAATTTTGTCGTATTTTGACAAATATGTCATTAAGGCACTTTTGAACGAATCACAAAATAATTGAATTAATTCTAGTTGTTCCTTCCAAAAGCTAGTTTCGTATGGAGAAGAATGGGCAAGAAACTCCACTGTTACTCTTTTAAAATGTTTTACAATATTTTTGATACTTATTATAAATGTGAAGTCGATGTACGTAGACTAAAATTAATATACCACATTAAATAAAATAAAGCAATGACTGGTAAATTAACTATGTACCTATAGACACGTGGTGTTCGCATATTTGCGTACAAATATTGTAAAAGTACCTACATGATTTTCCTAAAATGTTAACAAGTAATAATTAAGTGTGTGACTTGAAGTAATCACAGAATGTTATAAAAATTACAATTAAATTAGCAACCAGTTTGATTTTGTCTAGACTCTAGGCTGCCCCAACTAACTCCAAATCCTCTCCCCGTTCTAAACTAGATAATATTACAGCGAAACTCCTCTGACCATTCGCAACAGTACGTACATTCAACAATAACGGGTGATTTAGTGACACCCTCTAAGAATTTAGAGTTCCCCAGGCGAGGTGGACACCCCAAGCGGTTTTGAATTGATTTATTTATAGCGTAGTGAGTACACTTCCTTACCTGGTACACTACTTAGCTTTCTAAATTGAATTGATAGGGTGCCGCTGTTTTAGCCAATTTTCAAGATGATGATAATGTGTTTTGGGGAAGAAATTGGCTTGGAAGATTCATCAAATTATTTAAAGTATGAAACAAAATAATCCACATTAGGAATTTCGCTTATATGGTTGCGTGTTACAAACACTCAATATTAATAATAATAATAAAGTTTTTATAATAATAAAAACTTTATTGCTCAAAAGATTACAGAGATTTTGCATTGGCCCCAAACTAGGCAAGCCTGTATCTTGGGCACCAATATGGAGGGTTTACCATTTAAACATTTATTTTTAAAAACATGCTCGGTAATAAACGTAAAATATGTTTGCTTCAAATTACAATAAGAAAAAAAAACTAAATAAAATCTGTAAATCAAAATTCAAATGAAAGAAAACATAACAATGAAATCGATAATTAAAAGAAAATAATAATAAAACTAGAAAAAGAAAAACGCTATTGTTTTGTTAATGAGTGTGAGATCATGTGTTGTAAATAAGTGTGAGTGTGTGTGATCTTGTGTTGTGAATGAGTGTGAGTGTGTGTGATCATGTGTTGTGAATGAGTGTGAGTGTGTGTGATCATATGTTGTGAATTTGATGGTAAGTTTGAGAGTATTTAAGCGGGAATATGTGTGTGTGAGTCAAACGAAGGAATTAAATATTAAAACATTAATAGTATACAAATAAAATTTACATTCGTATGGGAAGTTTTTAACGTCAAATGCGGTTTGTTAGTCCGTTAGTCGTCTTTGAAAACACATAAAGAAGCCTTTAGTGGCCAATCCGAATCTGTCCGTTTATTTTGCAAGGCACACATCACAGGTTTTGCTCGCTTCCGAGAAATGTGGCTTTGGAAAGCAACATAGTACTTGGACGGCGGCTTTGGAAGTCAAAGGCATGACCAATGTTCGAATTAAAAAATATAGTCGACGAGAGATTTAGATGTTTCAGTGAAAACAGGCAGTATCTTTCAAAAAACGCCATCTGTGCTCTGTGATTTTTTATAAAACATATACGTTTCTTCAGCAAAACATATGCGTTGATACGTCAATTTGGCTACCAAGTATTATCATGATTCTATACGTAAGGAATCGTAATAATGGCCTATTGGTATCGAGGCATCATATTAGGTACTGATAATTTCTACACAGTCCAAATCAGTCTACAGCTGTTTTAAGTGTGTATACGAATATCCATAATTTCAATCCGTCATAATTAACATTACAAACAAATGTGTTTATTTCGAGCAAAACATCACTGCAGAATTACAATACAATAATATTATTACAGGGACGCAATATTGACGTTCGAAAGTACCTTATGTGCCTATTTGAAATAAATTATTTGACTTTGACATAGCATTAAATCAAACCACGTCGACTTCTGGCCACCCTTCAAATATTCATAGGGCAATAAAGTGGTAGATACACCGGCGAATTACCCTGTTTGTGTGAAAGCAAACAGTGGAAACCTTGTGTGAATTATTATTACGTATAGATGACATATGATTGGGTGGGTTGAGCAAGGTGGTGCTAGATAGGACCGATTGTAGAACAATGAAATGTGTGGCTGGATAGAACTATGCCTTACTCAAGTAAGGCAGGGTAGCAGAGAGGGCGTCGGTTTCAAAGCGTTTCATATCTTCACCTACTTTCAACAGGATACACATAAGTTTTTCGGTAGCATTGTTAGATTGGCAATCCAATACATTTTTGACTATATCGAAGAACTGGGTGATTTGGGAAAAAGGGTGGTTTGGTAGAGGATACAATGGTATAAAAATCTATGTGAAAATGACGAGAAGAACCTTCCAAAGAGTTGCGAAAACATCGCATTTTTTGGCCAAAACCATCGCATTTTTTGGTTATAGAGCTACATGCCGCAGTCGTAACGGTCAAACGGTCACATGATGTATTAGTAATAGTATGCAAGTGTAATATACTAAGTATACGTGAGAAACGTATACTATACATTTCCCACGATAGTGCAATAATCTGACCCAATTCTATGTGTCTGCCTTGTCACGAACATCTGTCTCCACTCAGTCAACTCTTCCTAACATCTAAGTACAAGGTTCAGCAGAATAAACGCAAGTCCTGAAAGTAGTTTGGTCATAATTAACTACCGAATCGATTTCAGTAAATTTTAATATAGGTATTTTTTCAAAAATTATGTATTTTTCATACTGACCGCCTATTAAGCCAAGAAAAATTAAACCTTACTTCAAGGCAATAAGACTCAATTTTAAATGCATAAAGTAATGCTAGTGCAACACGATTTTCTTAATAAAAATAGCAAGCTTTAAAAAAATATGTTTTGCTCATTTATTGCTTTTAACTCAATAATCTAATTGGGGTGTATGAGGTCTAGCGTTAATTACTATGTTACACCTTGTATACATCAAGTCTCTGTTTATAATATCAAAATAACAGCTTTGAACTAAATGCATATTAAAGTAAATACGGGACCTACTTATAACAAAAAAAAACATTTTTTCTGTCTGTTTGTTCCGGCTAACCTCCGAAACAGCTGAACCGATTTTGATGACTAGACCGACTTTCACTGGCAGATAGCTGATGCTATAAGGATTAACTTAGGCTACTTTTATTTTTTTTCGTTCCGCGCAAAAAAATAAAACCCAATATGCACGCGGATAAACTCTTTGGCACAGGTTAACCATAGGACAGAGAGCACCTTCTACAACCAATATTCACACACTACTGAGTAGATATCAGTCGCACACATAACACAGAATAATCAAAAGACAAATATTCAGCCAGCTTTAACACAAACCTCATTGATTAACAGAGCACACAGTTGATCTACCGTGCATCGCTCGGTAGCAACAAAAGCGGTATTTGAGCAATACCTACCTATTTATATGGCCTATCTATGTACGCAGGTACCTGCAACCCACAAGGGCCTGGTATCTACAGAACGTGGAGCAACAATGGATGCAGTGTATTTGATCATGATCAGACCCTAATATCGAATGTATTCGTGATCCATTGTTACACAAACATTATTTGGTTAATCTGCAGATGTTTACTCTGCCGTCTAATTGGATGAACCGCTGTTTGGCAAGCTCTGTTGTGGGGATAGAATGCCTAAGGCAAACCATTAAGGGTAATACTGTTGATTGAAGAAATGTGTAGTTAATATTGTAATTGAATGTGGGGATGTAAAAGTTGAGTTTAAGATTTTGCACGGTTTTGGTTTAAAAGTCGATGCTTGACTTCGATCACGAGTACTGATCGAGGTGTCTATTTATAAGATGTTAGATATTTTTAAATTATAAGAACAGAACCAGTATGACAGAATAATTCATGCTATAAGGTTTAATTAAGCAATTACGTAGTACAATACTATTGAAAATTATTAAATTCACAATTAGAGGCGCGACGGGTTAATACCCAATAAAAGTTGCTTTTACTATTAGTATCTAATGTTAATTATATTTAATTTGTATAACTTTAATAATATTTAACACAACCAACTATTTACACTAGGTACTAAATTAAATGACTAACTAACCATACAAATAAGTACAAAACCATTAGTATTTACTTTATAAATTATTAATTTTAGTTCATATTAAGTATGTATCTACAAACTTGCTCCGAACATAAGATAAAAAAAAAAAATTGTATAGGTACTTTAAAAATGTACCGTTGCACCTTTTAGATGTTATGTTACATCAAAAACTTAAAGAAGTCCGAACATTTCGAGGTTTTCCGAGCACCACTTAGTCAGCACAGGTCTTTCGAAGCTGCAAAGGTTTTATACTACTGGTCTGTCCTAACGACATCCTTCATGACTTTCGGGCTTCTGACTACCCGTAACGACTGTCAAGGATCCACGAATGACAGCCGGGTCCAACGGCTTAATGTGAATTACCGTTAACAATTTGAAAACATTCTGCATGTCAATAATACAAACATTAACAGAAAGACAAAGATGATTAAACCCGTTGAACTAGTTAATTTCCTAGGTTTAAAAATAAGTAACGAAACCGAAACGAAATTACAAAAACCGCACCGAGTTACTCAACGCAGCCAATAAATGAATACAAACAAATGCTCAGCGTTATTTAAACTAGTTGAGCACGGAATTAAGAGGAGCAAACATGTTTCACTAGCTAAATGCTCGAGGCACTTTTACCATACAATTTTAATGCAAACGGGGCACTGAACAGTTTTGTATTATAAGTATACAATTTTATTAGCTTACGTGCCAATTGATTTGATGTTTGTTTTTCATTTGCGTTTTGTTGAAATTATTGTTTTTTTAGTTCCGTATTTCTACTTTGAACCTAAGTACTAGCTGTTTCCCGTGACTTCGTTCTTATACTTACGATCTCCGTTTGGAACCGCTGAGTAGTTACCTAAGACACTATCAGTAGCAATGGCTTTAATTTTGAGAGTTCAACATCATTCTTAGCTTTAATGACTGTCGAGCAGACAAATTTTTCGAACATTAGCAATGTCCTTCAAAATGATTTAGATTGTGAGTTGAAGTGTGTTACACAATTCCCTGGTGCCGTTTAGGGATTGAGTTTTCAAAATCGTATCTTAGTGTTTCTCTATACTTGAGACAGATTGGTATACATATGATCGTCTGTCTACCTATACCCAAGTAGGTACAGGTGCAGACCTGTACGATGTAGGTTCTTATGTGTAGCAAGTAAAGTAAGAAAGAAAAATAGGTTTATTGGTCACAGAAACATGTGCAAACAAAAAGATAACTAATTCTAATAACACGATAAAAAAAAACTTTTTAACAAAAAAAAAAAAACAACCGACTTCAAAAAAAAAACACTACAAAGTGTAAAATAACTTTAATTTTAATTTCGGAAGTCGGTTTTGTATTTACGTTTTTGCCACCGACTTCCAAAATTAAAATTAAAGTTATTTTACACTTTGTAGTGTTTTTTTTTTGAAGTCGGTTGTTTTTTTTTTTTTGTTAAAAAGTTTTTATTTTTTACTTTTTATAGTCAGAGTGCATCTCATGTCAATTCCAATAAGCCCAAACACGGCTAGAAATACATGGTTTCATTACGAAGTTCCGGTACCTACCTTCCAGCTTCATCATCGGTTTGATGGTACCATTTTCGTCAGAACCATTTATTTAAATTTGTTTCGTCATAGTCGCTTAACTATCTTAATCGAGATATCTTATCGCCACCCGTGAAATACTTATTATCATTGAAGAGTTCCTGTGGCTATCTGTGGTCTCCTTCATCAGTTCCACTTCACCAAATTATATTTTTTGAATGCAAATGCTTGACATGTTGATGAAAATACCAAAATTGCTATATGTATGCCTATAATATTTGAGGAGTTCCCTCAATTCCTCATGGATCCCATCATCAGAACTGGATTTTGACAAGAATGGGACCAATCTGGAAGCATATCCTTTCAAATAAAAAAAAAAACGAGTGTGCTTATGACCACACGACTGAAGTGAAACTTCTTTCGCTCCATCTGTATGTATATTTCATTTACTAGCTATAAGAGAAAGAGAGAAAGAAAATGTGCGCGCGCACTGCTCTCTCTTGCTCCTACACTGTGATACAGACAATAAGCCTGCAGTGTGCTTAGATATACGGAACGTATTTGGCTATGAGAGGAAGAGAGAAAGAAAATGTGCGCGCGCACTGCTGTCTCTTGCTTATATCCCCCACTTAACTTCCGTTCGCCTTGCCCGATCACACTTTTCGTAACGCTTACGTCACGCGTTCGCCAGCTTACTCCCCAAGTCAAGCGTGCGTAAAGAAGTTTCACTTCAAAAAAAATCCAAATCGGTTCATAAATGACGGCGTACTGAGGTAACAAACTTAAAAAAAAAAAAAATACAACCTAATTGATAACCTCCTCCTTTTTGAAGTCGGTTAAAAACAAAATATATCTATATTCACGAACAAAAAGCAGAAAGAAGTCGACGTCTGCACGTCATGACTGTGACAAGAAGGCTTCCACTCAGCCTAATGCTGTGCTATACCCACAACACAGCGCTGATTTTCAGTGGTTTCCCGAAAAGGACGTACGGAAACCAAGTCAGATCAAATAATTCGTACTTTAGGTAACAAAATAAAATAAAACAAACAGTACTTACAATTTAAAGTCTTAGTTCCCAAAGTGGTCTAGGTGGACCCCCAGGGTTCCACAGGAGACTGATTTTCGAGTCTGTTTTTGTCGAGTTTTGGAAATATGGTAGAATTTCTGGGAACCTCTGATTTAAAGCAACTACAATACTTAATACTAAGTAGAATCTAAAGAGTAATGTCGCCGGGGTTCAATCGTACTGGGTATAATATAACAAACAGATTTATATTATATAAAACATGTGATTAACGTTCAAAACAGTATTTTTACTGATCCGAAATCAGCTAAAGCTTCAGGAAAAATGTTACCGTCATGACAGTAAACTTTAACATTTTAACTTTAACTTTTTTCTCAGTAAATGGTATGTTCAATCATTAAACGTTACTGTTTTGTTTTTTATTGTTTTACAAACATTTCTTCTTACTGCATAAAGTCAGCAAATATTAATGGAATCACTTTAATGTGGTGTAAGTAGCAAGAACATTTTAATATATTTTTCTCATCTGTGGGCCAAAAACTAGCTGATAAAATTCCTAAGACCTATATTAATAATTCATACTATACTCTTACTTATAATACTGACAAAGTTAAAATAGAATTAAATGAAATGAAGCCATGTACCTTAGTAGAAGTAACACAAATTATAAACGGTTTAGATCCAAACACCAGTACTGGAATTGATCAAATTAGTACGAAATCTTTAAAATGTATAGCAGATATAGTATCTAATAATTTAGTAGCATGCATAAATAAAAGCTTTTATACCGGTATTTTCCCAGATAGCCTTAAAGTAGCTAAAGTTACACCCATTTTTAAATCAGGTAGTAGGACTGAACCGGGTAATTACCGACCTGTATCAGTTCTGCCTGTAATATCGAAAATTTACGAAAAAATTATTTACTGTAGAATTAATGAACACCTGAAAGAAATAAACTATTTATATGAACATCAGTACGGTTTTAGGCCTAAATCAAATACTCTGTCAGCAACGATTGATCTTGTTACGAAAATTAAAAATAATATTGATGATAAGAATTTTGTTTTAGGTATATTTATTGATTTTAAAAAGGCTTTCGACACAGTTTGTCATGAAATACTCTTAAAGAAACTTGAAGATTGTGGTATTAAAGGTGTAGCACTAAAAATCATCAAATCATATCTGACAGATAGATATCAGGTCGTGAAAATAGGAAACCACCAAAGTAGTAGTAGCAAAGTGACATGTGGCATTCCGCAAGGCTCGGTACTTGGCCCGCTACTTTTCTTGATTTATGTCAATAACCTTAGTAAAATAAGCCTTACAGCACACATAACTGTATACGCCGATGATACTTGCCTATTTTACTTCGGACCAAATCTGTCGGATTTGATTAACAGAGCACAAGAAGATCTACTCAAATTTAGCATATGGTGCCAGAGCAACCTACTAACAGTTAATGCAGATAAGACATCATATATGTTATTTGCGGCAAAAAACAAAAAAATTCCACAACACCCTCCACTGACCATAAATAATACAATCATTCATCGTTCGCACCAAGAAAAGTATCTCGGTCTACGATTAGATGATAAACTCTCTTGGAAGGCCCATATTGCTTATGTGAGGTCAAAACTGTCGTCACTCACCGGGATTCTAAAGAGAGCGGCAGGATGCATTCCTCACAAAGTACGAATGGCTATATACAACTCTCTGGTGAAATCACATCTGGAGTATTTAATTGAAATATGGGGGAGTGCTGTGAAGTCGAATCTTAAGGATTTACAAATTTCACAAAACAAAGTGATAAAAGCATTATTTAAGTATAACCGGTTGACAGAGTCACGTACACTGTACCGTAACACAAAGATATTTAATATAACGCAATCATACACTTACACAATGTGCATACTAGTACGAAAAATAATGACTGGTGAATTAAAATCAGATGTAAAACTTGTTAAAAAATTATATCACCATAACTTAAGAAACACCAACCAGATTAAATTGCGAAGAAATAGGACTAACTATGGTAAAAAGACTATCACATATGAAGGAGCACAATTGTACAACAATCTGCCAAATAATATCAAGGATAGCAAAACGCTTGCAGTGTTTAAATCAAAATTAAAAAAATACATTTATGACAACATCTACTAAAATAGCTCGATCGTTGTAAAACATACATTACCTACTTTATTTTTACTCAAGCTCATTGTGAAGTGAACTGTATTGTTCTTTATGAGTAAATAAATTCGTTAAACTGAAGAAATTATTTTTTTCAGTGTGGACTTTTGAGACATTCAAGAGGCTGTAGAAGGCCCAGAGAAAATTATATATCCTATTTTACGACTGTATAATATTAGCAATATAATAGCTGTTTCAAATTTGCGACAGATGGCAAATAAAAACAATTGGGGGCTCTAGGAAAAAAAACTCAAAGTGAACGGGTGGGCAAAGTGTACACTAATATTAAATTTCCTAAAGGAATACAAGAACCAACTAAGACTGCATGGAAGCAATAAGGCCTCCTCTGTGCGCTTAAAACTATGTTCCAAGTTGCCTTACATCAAAGCCTATTACCATTAACTGTACTCGTATATGGCTGTGGCAGCGATAACGATCGTCTTCCCATGAACTTACCTACATGCTCATTAATAATGATAACAGCTTGTAAACTGGCAATTTGTATGTCCATGGCAATAGCGCACTTATAACATTTGACCATATCCTTAGCATTTAGTATTCCGCGCGGAATATAAAAATAATAGTTAAACATCTTTTGAATGGTAACCATGAAATATTAATTTGAGAAGCAACCATTTTGATTTGCTAGTTTTTCTAGCACGGGCTTAGTAGACACAAAGTATTTGTCAGTAATCGTGTAGCTCAACTCCATCCATTTAAAAGTCATTGTCGAAATATGAAAAGTATTGAAAGCAATTGCCACTTGTCTTTTAATTTCTACCGTACCTTAAGTTTCAAAGTCCTATAGGTAGGTACATTGTTAAGATAATTCTTTTATTTAGAAACTGAGCTGGCATTCACGCCATGTACGTGCTGACCGCACCACTGCGTCATTGATTAAGGTAGTAATATCGTAGTGGTCATGGTCAATCAGTATCAATAATGTCATAACGCTTCCAGATCTTGCCCACGACTTCGTCAGCGTAAAATTTCTTGTTCCCTCGATCAAACCCATTCGCATCGCCTTTTTTATGGATGGGAAATCATCAAATGACGCCTCCCGCTCTGGGTGGAGCAGAAGGGAGTGTCAGACTCTTACTGACTAAAACCCAACCGTGTTCCTTCCTTAGCTATTTATGTTCCGGGGTAGCGGTAACCCTTTCGGACAATCCCGCTGCCCCGGCAGGCTACGGCCCTTCCCTTATTGCTGACATCTCTTTGAGGCGCGCGTGGAACACGTACGCGCCGTCCGGCACAGGCCTGGTCCTGATCGGACAGAGAGTTACCCATTACTCTCCGCCCGCAGGCCCGCGCCTACGGTGCCCGGGAGTCGTCACGCGGCTCCCGACGCCCGGAGCGTCTCCCGCGGCGGCTGGGACGTGAGGTTCTCTCCCTATATATCTCTGCCTATATATATCTCCCGATATTACTTCGCTTTCACGTTTGTCTTACTTTTTTATTTTTGCTCGGCTCCTATGAGTTTTAATAGCATGGGCAGGCGATGCGATGCGACGGGGTATGTCGGGGGAACAAGAAATTTCACGCCGTTGAAATCGCGTGCAGAAGCTAGTATAAATAATAAAAGCTAATGAGTTTGTTTCAACGCGCTAACCTCTGGAACTATCGGTCGAACTTGAATTATTTTTGCATTGGATAGCCCCTATTCTTGGGGAAGGCTATTTAACATCTCGCTACAACCCTTAGGAGCCGTGCAAAAGGAAAACAAAGTCTGAAAGAAAACTAAGCGAAAACGAAGTTTTAGTACCTACGAGTAGGTGATGGGATGCGACGCGGTGGGTCGGAGAGCGAAATTTTACGCGGACAAAGTCGCGAGCAGAAGCTAGTCCTATCCTACTAATAATCCTACTAATATTATAAATGTGAAAGTTTTGGAGATGTTTGGATGTTTGTTACTCAACCACGCACGAACGGCTGAACGGATTTGGATAAAATTTGGCACACAGATAGTTTATAACCAGCATTAAATTTTGTATACCAACATTTCCACGGGATCGAAACTAAAGCGCGTAAAACCGCGGGGCGCTACTAGCAATATTATAAAGGCGAAAGTTTAATGGATGGAAAGACGTTTGTTACTCTTTCACGCAAAAACTACTAAACGGATTTTGATGAAACTTTACAATAATATAGCATACATTAGAATAATACATACAATACTTTTTATTCCGATATTCCCACGAGATCGACACTTATACGGGTGAAATTGCGGGACGCTGTAAGTTTTAATATGTATACCTAGAAGTAATACCTAACATTATAGGCTGAAATAGTAACATAACATACAGGTATTATATACCAAGTACATATGGATACTTCAAGTTACAAACAAGCCATGTTCAACGCGACCGCTGTAACTTCGACTACACATAGTTATATTATATAATTCGGTGCCGTCCGACAATAAAACGTATCGCCCAAAATATCCGGACGATACATGTAGGACGTAAACTAGTGCGGTGTAGATGAGGCAAAAAATTACGCGAGAGGGCGAGATAAAGAGGAACTAGATGTATGTTACGTAACGAAAGTGGGAATTAAAGGTAGGAATAATAAACAATTGGGAATTAAATATCATCGCACACATATCAACTCGGAAAGGGATCGTAACCGTATCGCCTCTCGCCTCGCCGTCAAACAGGCGTCAACCTACGTAAGCACGTAACCAAAGCGGATCAGCAACTCCGATACATCGAGTAGACTACGGTTAGACGACGCCGCGCTTACTGCCCCTGCCGCGGTGCTGCAGGCAGACCGCGGGAGGGGTGCGAGGGGCAAGGGTGGACAAAGAGACGTAAGCTCGGGTTTGAGAGACGTAAGCGCGGGGACGACGAGTCGTAAGCGCGGGAACTGCAAGTTGACCACGCGCCGCAACGCGGTTCGTGAGCTTGTCCCGAGGCGAGGAGATTACGTTACAATTCCGATTAGTGTGCGTTGCACTAGGGAGTTTAGCATAGCATACAAAGAATACTAAATTTGTGCGTTCAGAAAAGATTTTGAAAAACTTTAGGGGATATATTTAAAAAGATACTTTCTTAGGCTCTAAAGGATTTTCTCATAGGGTATGAAAGTTTTGTGGAAGTTCGATATTTTATCCGTTATTATGAATTATCTTCCTCAATCATGTCTACTGTTTTGTACGATGTCATGAAATCGAGAGTAATGGTGGCCCTGGGCTTGTGGTAACCACCTCGACTAACGAATTGTAGGTCGTGGGTTCATACGCAGGCAGATGCTTTAGTGCCAGTCCACACGGTGCGTTGCGTCGTCGCAATTCATGAATTTTAACGCATTGCCGGCCACACGGGCGCTGCGTCAACGCAGTGGTGCTAGGACGCAGTCGCAGGTAATTAAACCCCTCCGCTTCGTCTCCTGGGCTGCTGTCCGTCGTGTGTGCGTTGCGACGTCGCAGCGCACCGTGTGTACACTATGGTTATTTGTATGTAAAACACCGCAACGGCAGCGCTGCGTCGACACAACGCTGACGCAACGCGCCTTGTAGCCTGGCTCTTACTTTGTGCAAATAATTTCATCACCACTGCTCTCAAAACGGTGAAGATGAAATATCATGATGAAACCGGCATGCCCTACAACTAAATAATCCCAATAATGTGACCCGCACTGGGCCCGCGTGGTAGATTACAGCCCACACCCTCACACAGAGAGGAGGCCTGTTTCCCAGCAGTGGGAACATTATAGGCTGATTATGCATTTAAGAAACCGTCAGACCATGGTATTGTTGTTTTGGAATTAAATAACTTTACATGCACTCACAATAATTTTGCATTGCTCATCAGTCATTAAAGCGCTGTTAAAGCTTACACAAGTCATCATCGATGCAATTCGAAACAAATCGAAATATAAAGTCACGTTTAAAAAAAGAACAACCCACTCCTGAACTCCAAATTCTGGAATTCTCAAGCTCACGTATTCCACAGTCTAGTGAAGCACGTCGGGTTACGTGCTATGCGCGATTCCCTGGAGGCGTGTGACGTATGGCGCGGGGCGGCCCTAACTCAGTCACGTGCTTACAGCAGTATGCCCAGTATTGCCCAGCTTAGCGGTACATGGAATTAACTGCACGTTATTCGTACAGCTTACTGTAGAGTACCAAGGAACAGTGAGAAAAAATTGGGTGTAATGAATTCAATATTTTGATAGAACATCACATACGACAAAAAAGGAGTATTTTCCCGAAAGGATGAGCAGAGGTGCATAATTTGGCGAATTAAACTTTTTCCAATAGACCAATGAGGGATCATATCTTTTAAGTTCTATATATTCCAATTAGGATCTCATCAAAAGTCTTAAAAGAGAGGAACGCAAAGGAGGCAGTGATGTCAGATAAACCCCTGTCACATTTTTTTTTGCCTTTTCCTAATAATATAAGGGTATAGCTAGACCTAACCAGCTGACGCTGTATCTATATTATTATTTGTATTTGTCCTCAGCACTCTGATAGTGATGTCAGGTTTGATAAGGCATAATTTTCCACATGGATCTGACCGAGATAATGCCTAGACTTTAAAAGAGACTGTGATCCACCTATCAAATCAAGGTTTTAAAATATTATTGACGTGTGAAAGTGTTTGTATAAACTTTATTAGAGAAATAAATATATTTTACTTATTATGTGGGATATCAGATTCATCAAGTGCAGTTTTATCATTTACCCCGAAGCCTGCAGCTATCTCTGAAGTGCTTTGTGATGGATCTGCTATCACAATAGCCTTTAATTCTTCATTTTCCACTTTGGTCTCCGGCCGTCCACGGGGTTGGTTCTGAAGGTCGAAATTTCCAGAACGGAAACGTTGAAACCAAAAACACACCGTGCTTTCTTTTGCGACACCAGCGCCGTACACATCATTAATCCTTCGAGTTGTTTCTGCAGCACTGGTGCCACGGTAGAACTCGTTCTCGTAAATATACAGATATTTCATGTTTTCCATTGTGCGGTAACAAGCGACACCAAAGAAAAAAATAATGAAGAAAAAACAAATAAATGACTGCTTTCAAAACTCAAATGTACCAGCTAAATGAATTTGTAAATTTGAATTTGGAATTCTTAACCAAAGAGGAGATATTTCAGATCAAAGTGGTCAGTACCACAAAACGCTAATTTCATATGTAAGGACCTAATACAATATGTTTACCGCAAATAAACGTTTTTTCTTTTCTTTTTTTTCTTATTTTTGTCATAAATGTTAAAACAATTACAAGGTCGAGTATACAACCATTTTTGTTTACGCGCGCGTGTCGGCTCCCTTACAGTAGTAATGTACGTAAAGTCCTGACATGAAACAATACTTAAATGTAGAATAACGATTGTCGTTTTCTGTCAGAAATGTCCGTCTATCTGTCATACGTCTGGTGAACGAAAGGCAGAGATTTTCCTCCGAGAAAATTATAGAATTACAATATTTCAGGTGTGTTTAGTGGATTCCTATATAACCAGGATCTTCAGTATATTCATGACTAGCTTTTGCCCACGGCATCGCTTGCGTGGAGGTCGGGACTCATTCCACAGGAACGTACTACGGGGGTCAAAGTATCATACTTATACTACTACTGTACCGTGAACTTGTACTGTATACTACGTGTGCCATTTAGCTATTATGGCGTTAAAGGGAAAAAGATAGACAGACATAGTTACTTTAACCAACTTCTAAAAAAGAAGAAGGTTCGCTATTCAGATGTTAATATTTTTTGTTTATGTATGTTCGGGCACAACTCCGTCGTTTATAGACGGATTTGCAAAATTCTTTTCGGAATACGCATCTTTTTGTTCGAAAGATGTGTATTCCGAATGTGAAGATGTGTGTTTCCGATGTGTTTGTCCTATTTAAATTTTGTAAAGATCTGATGATGAGTTTCATAGACAGACAACGGAACTCTTCAATAAATGTCAGCAAATCAATCGCGATGGCTGCTATCGCTTTTGTATGCATTGTTTACGCAATCACACAATATCACTCCTGTACCCTCAAAAGGGGTACGCAGATGTGTTCAGTAGGTATACCACGGTACACCCTCATTTCTCTGTAGCAAGAAGTGTTATATGAATTTGTGTGAAGTAGGTACTTAAAACTAAAAAGTAAAAAAAAAAAAACTTTTTTTTGTAAAAAGTTTTTATACATTTATAAATGGTATGGATAGTATAGCATTTCATAGATTTTAAAAATATAATATTTCTTTGTGCGTCTATAATTCAAATTTTATTTAACAAATACATCGAGTTACCTTCGTCTGTCGAATGTTTTTGTCTAGCCAGTTATTTTTTAACTGACTTCAAAAAAAGGAGGTTCTCAGTTAGATTTTTTTATGTTGTTACGTCAGAACTCCGTTGTTAATAATAATAATAATTAATAATAATTATTATTAATATTTAATAATCGATTTGCAAAATTCTTTTTTTATTTGAAAGATTATACTTTTAGATTGGTCCCATATAAATTTCCATTTGTCCTCACTTGGTTAGTCCTCAATAGGTCGGATTCTCATTTCGTCGGATTTTTTTATTAAAATCCGTTCAGTAGTTTGGTTTTTAAACCAAAATTATCTAAAATTCAATTGTATTACATACGTTGGTTTTAATTTAAATTGCAAGATGTTTATGTAAAGTTTTAGTGATCCGAATCTATAAAGCCGATCCACGACGCTACTCAAAAACCAGAATGTAACAGCACTAGTGGTGTCATTGGTGTTGTCGGTCCATACACGACGCTACCAATCACAAACCCGTCGTGGGCTATAGGCCTATAATTAAATTCGAATCTCACTCAAGTTACCACACACAATATTTGTCTTGTGTTACATTGTCCGATTCAAACCTCGATATCGTAAATGATATTTATGGTGGGTGTTTTTACATCATGTATATGAAAAATACAACAAAGATGAAAACGAAAAAAAACACATCTCCAAGCTATTGTTTTAAGAGCGTTTACGACTTACAGTATTCCATACAAACTGTCAAGTCCTTGTTTTTGATTGATTTTAATGAAAATTCATACGCTTAAGCAGTACAAAGGTCTAAAAAGTTAGTTCAGAACATTTTCGAAAAATAGTGTTACAGCCAAATTAGAAATGAAGAATTTCAAAAATGTTCCCCGTATCAAATAAGTATGAAAAAGAACTAGTACTACTAACTAGAACTAGTACAACTTGAAGGAGAATGGCCCTACAGGTTCCATAGTAAAAAAATTAAGAGAAAAATGTATTCTTTGACTTTTAGCCCAAAAATGTATGGACGGTGAATGTTCTGCTTTGAAGCGATTATCCGAACCCAGCAACATTCAGCATCAGCAGCCTTGATACCTACGAAGTAGGCACATACCCACGGGTAAGAGCGCTCATAGTGAGCGGAGTTCTCTGAGCGCTTTGAGCTAATCAACTGTCTGCGAGCGATTACCCGTCTCTTTACGACCTGGCCGGCGAAATTAGATGCGACGTGGAGGTAGGAAAGAAATGGAGAGAGGAAGTTTAATAATAATTTATAGGTTTCTCAAGACTTTTGTAATGTGTGTTTTGTTTCAATAACATTTGCAAGCGTTAGTGGCAAATACGTGGCAAGAAATTGCTTTGAATCAGCTTTATTCTCGGCAGATAAATAGACGATTTAATTTTTTTTTAAACTCTTAAATATCTGATTACCGTGTAAATAACTCTCACAAAAAATAAATTATGGGTGATGAAAAATCTAAAAAGAAAAGACTTCCTAACTTCTTGGTTCCTACAAAACCGTAGAATCAGCTACGCATTCCGTAGCACACACTACGGCATAGCTTCGTAGCTCTACGACGGTCAAAATGTTTTACATTACAACATAATATTTCCTTTGTTCGTAAAAGCCGGCTGTAATTATTTTTTATAACACCTAGATGTCCGACACCGAACTAATTATTTTAATAATACAATAAGAATTCCGGTACTTTCTAAAATAATTTACTTACTTTTTGAGCAAGAGGATAAATGCTAATAATTATTATTCCCAAATATTTTTTTTTTCAAATAAGCGAAATAATTATGTTTGGCGTTATCATGACTTAATAATTGATAATAATATTAGAAATAAACAACATAAATCAGGTAACTTGACAGGAGCCTCTTTACTTGTGAAATACGACCCATCTTACGAGTAAATAATCCTGTACTTTTAAGAACGTTCGCATTCTAATTGTAGGAGTCATGTATGCACGATACATAGCACGGGGGCTTTGCATAGATCAACATTTTTCCGTCGCCTTGCACAAATTATAGTATAACGTGACAGAACACGTCAGCGTTTATAGTCAGCTGTACTTTTTCACACGACATTCATATAGCATTAGTCCCGTGGCATTAAAACGTTTCAATAAACCTCATTTTTGGCCATTCGTGACTTATCATTTCAAGCTAACATTCAAGGAGTGTGCGACCCATTCTTCTTCTTTGCGTGTCGATGGCAAAAGTAACATAAAAAAAAAACAACCGACTTTCAAAAAAGACACTACAAAGTAAAAATAACTTTAATTTCTGAACTCGGTGTCGTTGGGTTCGCATTTTCGTTGTTTGCCACCGACATCCGAAATAAAGTTTTGGAAGTCGGTTGTTTTGTTTTTGTAAAAAAGTTTTTATTTTTCACTTTTAAGTTGTACTTACGCCACAAAAATTCATATAACACTACTTGCTATGTAAATAAGTGACAGGAAGTCATTATCCTACTAATATTATAAATGCGAAAGTTTGTATGTATGGATGTATGGATGTTTGTTACTCTTTCACGCGAAAACTACTGAACGGATTTTGATGAAACTTTACAGTAATATAGCTTATACATCAGAATAACACATAGGATACTTTTTATCCCGATATTCCCACGGGATCAAAACTTACGCGGGTGAAACCGCGGGGCGCAGCTAGTAACATCATAAATGTAAACTAAGTGGCAAAAATACGTAGGTATTATCGAAGCTAACTCAAAAACTACCCAAGCAAAGATAATAAAATCTATATGGGAACACCCCTGAAGTACCAATTATTTTTTTTTTTACATAAATATTACACAATAATTGCTTAATAATATAAAATATCGTTTTTTTTTTGTATTGGCCTAAATGCAGCAGCGCGGATACCGTTCACTGACACAGCCTAGGTCCTCACACGTGTGGGTGACAGGGCATACGATAAAAGATGGTAGCCATTGTCTGTGGAGATACGCCTCGTATACTCCTGAGGTCTAAGCCTACCATGAACTCTCACTTTTGGAGGTTTTTTTTGGGTACGAATTCTATTAAAGCTTTTCTGACCTATTCACCAGCGCATACACTAGCTCAAACTCAATCTGCAAAAATACCTGTAATTCAGCTACATTTATGATTTTTTTTTAAACATTGATTGCCAAGTTGAGATTGCGGCTCGAATCGGAACCTTTTTTGAGTGTGAGAATTGACCTTACGGTTTTAACTAATTTAAAACGTTCAAAATCTAGTCGCAGTCTTATCTCGGCGGCGGGGAGGGTCTGTATGTATGCTTTTGCGGTTGCACAACGACATGCTTTGCTTTGCTCTGCTTGGTAGTATAGATGCAGGCCTACCTTGCCGCCTCCTTCAGAGGTGGCAGGGTGGCGTGGTCTTGAGGGAGAGCGCCACAGTCGTGTAGATCCTCAAGGCAAGTCTGGCGGATGTACCTTCCCGAGGTTGCCACCCCGTTCTTGGTCTGATTCCTTATGAAACAGACGCAACAAAAACCACCAGGCGCCAGCGCATCCTTAGCCCAGTTCCCTTACCCCATTCTTTCCCATCTTTCAGTTTCCTGACCCAAATCTCACAATCCTTCCACACTCCATCCTACCCACATCCCTACTCCTTCCACCTCCACCGTCCCAACATCCACTCCTAACCGCTACCCCCTGTGACTGGGTGGTGGCGGGCTCGCCCATCACTAAAATCAGCTGATGGCGAGTAGGAGTAAGCAGTCACCTGCGCTAGGACCTGCGCAGTTGAGCGCCGTAAGCGGGGATGAAGGAGTCCTGGGGGGTCGAGCCGAGCGGCTCTGGCTGTAATGTGCCCGTAAGGCAACACGCCCCCTTTGGTTCGGATTTCAAGCGAAACGGTGGCCCTACCCAATAGCCGGGGGTAGGGAAATGGCCATGGTGTCCCGTCAGAGGGCCACAGGCGAGGTGCGTGAGGTCCGCTGAGGTCGTTCACGGACGGCCAAAGCGGTAGGTAAAGGTCATGCTGACGGTGTAAGTGAGGGTTGATCAGTTCGTAGGGGGTGGCCCTTTGAACCTTCCACGCCAACCCGATCGAGCACCCGATGTCGCACTGTAAACCAGCCTTGCGCCCCTATATCTCTCTGGTAGTCCTAACGTTCGAGCTTTTTGTTAGTGAGACGTTCCCAGGTGCGGGCTCCATGGAGGGTGGGAAGCCTGAGAGATGAATTTTACAACTTTTAACATGGACAATTTAAGGCCAGTTAAACCACACACTTGAGTGGAGGCGAAAGCCAATGAGACTCCAAAGGGAGGTGCTTGCACTTCCCTTGCCCCTGGTGGCCTTGCAGCTAACACTGCGGGTACCAGCGCGGGTGCTGGTCCGGCTGTGGCGAAAACCGCAGCCAAGACCAAACACAAAAAGTCCCGAAATAAACAAAGGACGTCGGCGCTGACTGGGACCAGTACCGACCCTTCTAAAACCCAGGTGAAGACCAAGGCGACGATTAATACCACTGCCGGTCTGACCCTCCCCACACAGATCCCGGAGTTGGTTAACACCGACGCCGGGCTTCCTGATAGACACCCTCCTTCTCCTTTGACTCCTCAACCCTCCTCCCATCAGGCGGCCATCACCAGTCAAACGGAGATGGTTGGCTGCACTGAGGACACGTTCTCGCGTGCCTGGCAGGTGCAGAAACGCAAGGGCAAAGGTAAAAAAACGCAACAAACCCGATGCCCTGACACCGACCCTTCAGGTCCTTCAGCTTCCTCTACTCAGAGCAAGCAGAGGGAGAGAATGACGAGGAAGGAGCGACGACAAGAACGCAGGCTGCATGGTAAAGGCAGCCGTCATAAACAGGCCACCGCCGCTAGGTCGGCCAAACCGACTAGCGGCCAGCTGAACTTCGCCGCCGGAAAGCGGTCACAGGCAGAGGCCGGTACGAGCCGACCTTCGCCCAGTCAACCGCCAACCAGCGTTCCGGAGGTACAGGCTGTAGGTAACAAGGCAACACAGCGATCCGATTGGAAGGATCAGGCCGCGGCCAAGCGAGCTCTCAACGAGACTTCAACACCTCGGGGAGAGCATAAGCGGCCGCGTCTTGATCAATCCAAACGGATCCCCCAAAGAAGCTACGCCCAAGCTGCCAGCGCAACCCTGGACGTCGCGATCACCTGCGACCGTACAGGGATCCTCAGCAGGGAAGTATCGGATCAGGTACTCGCTGCCATCCAGAGGCAGATCATCCTCGAGGCCTGTTCCCCCAATCAAGACACTCCGGGACCGACGTTCAATGCCAAGCCGCTGTTCGCCGGGGGAGTCCTGAAACTGTGGTGCGGTAACGACCACACCTTAGCCTGGCTAAGGAAGACAGTCTCCGACCTTTCTCTCCCTACTAGCATCTCGTTGGTAGTTAAGAGTCAGTCGGAGATTCAAAAGCGAGCACGATGTGGTATCGTGATCCCAGACGAGCAGGGGGTGTATGGAGAGTCGACCAATATTGGGCGCGCTCTCAGCTACCAGAACCCCTGGGTCGACATCAAGAGGTGGGTACTTCTTTTTGCCGACAAACAGGCAGCGCAATGGTTCGTGGTGATCGGCGTCCCTGTGGACCAGATCCCGACCCTGATGGAAGCCGGACGCCGTCTCTCAATTGGACTGGGAGCGGTGTACGTGAAGTTCCAGGGTCGGAACGGCAGGTTCACCGACGTCCCACAGGGATGGGACCCTGCCACGGGAACCATTGGCGAGGTCTCAAGACAACCGCAAGAACCAGCGGGGGAGTTATCTCCCATCTCAAACAACCCGGAAGCGGCCGCGGATGAACCTGCTCTGGCAGGATCGGACACCCCTGCTGCCGCCACCGTGGACGCCGTCCCTTCATCGGGTGGGGAGCTGGAGGACATGATCTTGTCCCCGGCTTCGGACCAGGGGGGGGATGGCTTCGACGAGGGCGACCTGTTTGCCGGGCTCAAACTGGAGGGGGACGAGGAGGGGCTGGCCAGCGATGGCGTCCCTTTCGTCGGCCTGTAAAGTCCTCCAGGCTAACCTCCACCACAGTCAGACCGCGACGGCTCAGCTTCGCAAGTGGCTGGAGGTTCAACACACGGCCATCGCCTTGATCCAGGAGCCGTGGATAAGGGCGGGCCGCATACTAGGACTCTCCAATCTTGGTGGTAAGCTCCTGGTCACCGCAGATCACGATCATCCCAGATCGTGCATCTATATCACAGGTAACCTCAAAACACAGCTATTAACTGATTTCTGTTGCAGAGATGTCTCTGCAGCAAAGCTGCTAACACAGCGTGACAACGCCAGCGAGATGGTGATCGTCCTCGCCTCGGTCTACATGCCCGAGGCAGAGACGCCGCCCCCGCACGACCTCGCCCGTCTTATAAGCCACTGCGAGAGGTGCGGGTTTGAGGTCGTCGTCGGGACTGATGCCAACGCTCACCATCAACTGTGGGGTATGGACACGCAAAATGAGAGGGGTAAGGCTTTGGTTGACTACTTATTCTCGACTAACCTATCCCTACTAAACACGGGTTCTGAACCGACGTTCGTAACCAGACGAAGCCGCACAATCATAGACCTCACTCTGGCAACAGAGAAAGCGGCGGAAGCTATTACAGGGTGGCATGTCTCCAAGGAGGCCTCCTGCTCCGATCATAGGTGGATCCGCTTCGACATCCAGGTCTGTGTCCCACCTATACAACCACGGCGTAATCCGCGCAACACGGATCGGGCCACCTATACACGCAATCTAGAATCAAAGCTCGCGACATCAAACTATCCGACAACATATGCGGATACGACACAGATTGAAGTACAGGTAAGTCACCTCACTAAATCAATGATAGACAGCTACCTAACTGCCTGTCCAGAGACCACCCCGCGCAGCACATCGGGCAAACAACCCTGGTGGGGCGCTGATCTGGAACGCAAGCGCAGTAAGGTAAGAAAAGCTCTGAATAGAGCCATGAATACATGTGCGGATGAGGACTGGGATAACTATTACGCAGCCAAATCCAGCTACAAAAAATGCATCAGGTTCAGGAGTACCACAGGATGGCGCAAATTCTGTGGTAGCATTGAATCTTGCCAGAAAGCTAACAGGGTAAGGAAAATACTAGCGCAACAGTACACACCTGGGCCCGCTACTCTCCGGAAACCTGATAATACACTAACATCCTCGCCAGAAGAAACGAGACGCGTCCTTATTGAAACTCACTTCCCGGGATGTATCTTCGCACAGGTAGTTGACTGGCAGGAAGTAATTCAGACACCATCAGATAATGATTGGCTACACGCTAGCAGGGTGATCACGTTGGAGAAACTCCAATGGGCCATCCGGAGCTTCCATCCTTTTAAGGCAGCTGGTCCTGATGGAGTGTTCCCCGCTCTGATGCAGTGGGGCGGCACCTCTGTCGCTATAAAGCTGTTGCCTTTAATGAGAGCGTGCCTCGCCTTTAGATACGTTCCTAAAGGATGGAGGGAAGTGAAAGTAATATTCATCCCTAAGCCTGGTAAGGGTGACTACACGAACGCCAAATCCCATCGACCAATCAGCCTGACCTCCTTTCTACTAAAGGCTATGGAAAGGCTGTGTGACAGGGAACTAAGGGATGGCGCTCTCAAGACTATACCGCTACACGGTAACCAACACGCTTACAGCTCAGGTAAGTCGACTGAATCCGCCCTTCATCTGGTAGTCAGCCAGATAGAGGAAGCGATTCATCAGAAAGGCACTTGTCTGGGTACCTTTATAGACATCGAAGGAGCCTTCGATAAAACCAACTTCTCCAGTATCAGCAGCGCCCTCTCCAGACATGGAGTAGAACAGGTACTAACGGACTGGATCACAAATATGCTAAGTAAATGAGTGGTTCGCCTTGAAGGCGAGCAGCAGCTGGCCATGATAGCCAGAGGCTGCCCCCAGGGGGGGGTGCTGTCCCCCCTTCTATGGAATCTGGTGATTAATGACCTCATCACCAAACTCAACGCCAACCGCTATTACACAGTAGGTTATGCCGACGACCTCGCAATCCTGGTTTCGGGGAAGGTGACGGGTACGTTATGCAACCTCACTCAGCAAGCGCTACGTATCGTAGAGAGATGGTGCAGGGATTTTGACCTATCAGTAAACCCCACTAAAACTGAACTAGTCATGTTTACCCACAAACGTGCTTTAGGTCCTTTTCGCCTACCTAAACTGTTCGATACAGAACTCCAGTTGGCCAACGAAGTCAAATACCTCGGAGTCACACTAGACAGTAAGCTAAACTGGAGTAGTCATCTGGACAACAAACTAAACAGGGCTTGCATTACCTTTTGGCAGTGCAGGAAAATGATAGGTAAGAAGTGGGGCTTATCCCCTAAAATTATACTGTGGCTGTATACCGCTGTGATCCGCCCCATGATCACCTACGGGGCTGTGGTCTGGTGGCCCCGGACCAAGCTAGTTACAGCCTCCAACAAACTACAACGCATGCAAAGACTAGCCTGCATGGCGACTACGGGCTGCATGAGGACTACTCCGACTGCAGCAGTTGAAGCCATCCTGGGAATCCCACCGCTCCATCTGTTCATACAGCAAGAAGCGACCTTGGCGGCAGTATGTCTAAACACACTAAATCTCTGGGGTAAGAGTGATACACCACACACCACGCTGCTTGAGGGACTCCACAAGGAGTGCCCCATTACAAAAGCCATAAATGACCGGGTACCAAAACAATTTATCTTTGATAAAAAATACAAGATCCAGCTTCACGAAGATCGCCGATGCGAGGGGTTACGCCCGGCAGAGCTACGCATCTTCACAGATGGATCCAAAACAGGTAGTGGCACAGGTGCTGGAATCTTCTCGGAGGACTTCAACATACATATAGCTACACCTTTGGGGGTCCATAACACAGTGTTCCAGGCCGAATGTATGGGTATTACTCTGGCCGCTTCGGCCATTATGGCTAGGGAAGTTAAGGACCACTCAATCCGCATACTCTCAGACAGCATGGCTGTTCTGCAAGCGCTGAACAGTTACACAGTTGACTCTGGGCTAATACACGAGTGTCACCAGCGCCTCAACCAGGTGGGTAACCTCAATAATATAACCATTCAATGGATCAAAGGACACAGCGGTTCGCTAGGCAACGATGCCGCCGACGAGCTTGCCAGAAGAGGGTCGAGCATGGCACCAGTGGGACCTGAGCCTATCGTGCCACTCCCCTTCGGGTATTTACGCACTCTGGTAAGGAAACGCACTAGAGACCGACATGGGAAACTATGGACGGACCAAGGTGATTGCAGGCAGGCTAGGGAAGCACTTCCCACATTGGATGGCCGCATCTCAAAACAGGTTCTCCGTCTAACTAAACAGAAGCTGCGTATAGTTACTGCAGCTTTAACTGGCCACGGGTCATTTAATAAACACCTCTTTGTCATAGGAGTAACAGACAGTCCGCGGTGCAGGGCCTGCATGGAGGACGATGAGACAGCGGCACATGTGCTACTAAACTGCCCGATGGTCGCCACATATAGGGCAAAGTACTTTGGTAACCCAGGTACCCTACGTGAGACGGTCAGTAACATCAAGGCGTTGCTGGCCTTCCTCGAGGAGCTGGGGTGGATCGAATAAACGATTTTCCCACCCGTACGCAAAATACGCGCATTGACGTGGAGTTGCGGACACCAGCCCGTTTTACCTTACCTTACCTTACCTTACCTTACCTTATCTCGGCGGCAAAAACTTGTCAAATGTTAAATTACACACATTAGTGTCTTTTTTGGAAGTTGGTTGTTTTATTTTCTTCCAAACTTATGTATGTAACAAATTATCAGTATTTTCATCAAAAATTCTTCGAGAAGACTCAAAGTGTTGCATGAACAGGCTAGTAATTCTTCTTCATTTTATCTCCTGGGAATTGAACCCAGCGGGGTAATTGCGTACCACACTTACCTACAGTCAAAATGGCTTTCATTTTTTGACAGTTCAACAACATTCATTGCGTTATTTACGTTGTTGTGCAGATATATTTTTCGAACCAATGAAGCAATGAATTAGCAAGATCCTTCAAATTGATTCAGATTGCGATTAATAGTGTATTACGCAATTAGGGAGCTGGTTGTGGCTGGTATTACAAGACTAATATAAATGGGTGATGGTTAGGTGATGGTCGAATCATCTTTTCTGTTTTAAGTATGGTGGGGTTCACACTCAAGCGGGATGGTCGTATGGCGTAATGAAACAACAAAAATGTTACTAATATTTCTATTTTCAATTTATTGTTTATTGGTTTTCGAAATAAGATTGTCTTCTTTTTATTATTAATAATAATAATTAATTAAGAATTAATAATTGCAAGAGAAATTTTTTCTAATGTCTACTTAAAATTATTACTGACTTAGTTACCAGAACTAATAGTAATAATCGTTACGTTCGGTCTATTATTAATTATTCTCATTTTATTTACAAATTAAAATAATCAATCAATTATTTTTGTACATAGCTTACGTCACAATTTAGTAAGTTTTGTTTTCTTATGAATCTTCATTCAACCATTTATTTACAAGTAAGAAAGATGTTACTCTATTCGATAATAAGAGTACATTTTTCGTCCTATACCAATTTCAGAGTTCACAAATCCAGTTTTCCTATTCTACCGTAAAAAATAATTTAACAAAAGAAATGCGTATATATTTCTAACTTTAACGCTGTAATATCACGAATCTTAGTTCATATTAGGTTGAGTGGTGACGTAAGGTATCGTACATTTCTTCAGAATCTCAATAAGTACTAAAATCTTAACAAAAAAAGGTACTTCTTCCATCATAATTTCTTAATAATTATACTTAAATTGTTGGTAAAATTGTACATTGGATTAAACAATTATATAACATCAATAAATTATACAAATTATAAAGTCTGTCAAAAAACAACACAGTAAAGATTTAAATATAAATAAATCTATGACTAGAGCGTTTATAAAGAATAACGTGTGTGTTCACTGTTTGTGGTAGATCCCATAAATTCCTAGCAGTTATTTTTATAATTACCGAAGTCTAAATTGCACGTTTCATTACTTAAGTCTGTTTATTAAATCTATATTTACAAAATATCTTTTAAAAATATTATTTATAATTCGCAAAATTTTTATGTTTTTTTTTTCGGGTTTTCTATTACTTAAGCTTTGGTGCATAACACCATTTTGGATTCATGCAGAGAACAACCGAAAGTAGTCACAAATTAGTTTTCTTTTAATTTCATTATCGTCAATACTTTGGCCGCATTTTAATTTAGAATTTATTGACGCTTCAAATTAAAGTTTTGGCATCGTGATTTTGTAGCATCGCCTTTCCTAATTATCTAGATCATTACAAAAGTGACAGATAAACAAAACGTTCTATAAGTTGTGCATGAATCCAACCGCGTTGTACTAATTCCATTCGTTTTAGTAACTATGTGTATTTAAACTAACGCCTACTTGTTAATTGAAAGGTGAGTTATTTACAAATGAATCGTTAATACTATTTTGGCTAAATGTCACTAATAACCTCTTAAACTAGAAATTGTGCCATTTCGTGAAAATGTTAATAATCATACAAAATGAACGTGAACACAAAATAAAACAATAGTATACGTAATATAGTACAAAATCCTACCGAATATTATCTACAACTTAGGCTTGAAACTATAATTTCTTACAATTATTTTGTACAGTATCCATATAATGAGAACAAAACGCCTAAAAAATGTATCATTAAATATTTAAACATTAGACTGCGCACAGACCACCGGCAGGTAACACATGCGAGAACCTTGTTCACTTCTAAATAATGAGCAAAGTCAGGAAAATTAATACGTAATTCTACATTTAAAAGGATGCCTCAGTCTCACGTGTTACCCGTCCGGTCGGCGTCGGCGCACATCACATACTATTGTGTGCACGACCTGACACCGGACATCCGGTTGTCTGGGATGCCTCCAACGACTCGCAGCAATGAAGTTACTAACATTAAAACACAGAATATTGATTATTTGCAAGGCACATTCTCTTAAAAATCCTGAATTTCAATTTTTTATTATTCATGTACATATTCGATACTCCGAAAACATTTAAGACGGCGCGCACGAACTGAACGATTTAAGCGACATCTACTCACTGTAATGATATGTATATAATCGATTATTATATACCCTGTGTCTCGAAAAATATATAAGAATCCGTGGAACGTGTATAGACAAACTTAAGAACGGTATAATATCTACACTAAAAACTAGTTGCTTGACTCGAAGGGAGTTTAAGAATGAGATCGGAATGAGATCCTTATTGCTGTGTGAGGGGTTGTGAGGGCGTGCCGGGGCGTGGCGCGCCGGAGCGGCGGTGCTCAGTAGCCGTACCCGGGACCCGGGTACAGCAGAGCCGCGCCGCCGCCCGCCGGTCAGTGCTGCGCCGCAAATTTCATCCGTTTCTGTTTCTGTCGTTGATTACAGAACCACACTCTCACCACGTTTTTCTTAAGGTCCAGCTTCTCCGCGATGGCCGTTATCTTTTCCCCGGACGGCCGTGGTTGCACTGCGAAGTATGCTTCCAGACTTCTCTTCTCAGGCGCTGCAATGGAAGTTCTCTTGCGTTTCTTTTCTCCAGCTGGAAGCACGCTCGGCGCGTCAGGGTCCCGTCTTTTGTTCTTCGCCTGCGCCTCTGCCTCCTCAAGCCACGCCTGCAGTATTGGCTTCAGCGCTATCATGTTATTGTGACTTAGTGTGAGGCTCTCGAAGCGGCAGATGGTGCTCTGGGAGAGGGCTCCTACGCCGGGAAGTTTAAGGTTTGCAAGCGCTTTGCCAACGTCTGCTTGTGTGACGCCTAGTTTGATTCTTCGCTGTTTGAATCTTTCAGCAAAGGCCTCGAGCTCGCGGGGGTCTGTGTCGGTGTCGGGGTGGAGTGCTGCGGCCGGGTGCCCGAGGTGTGCGGGCGGCGCGTGGGAGAGCCCGCCGGCGTGGTGATGGTGGTTCATGACGTGGTTCATGGCTCCGTAGCCGTGCAGCTGGTGGTGAGGTGGAGCCGCCTCTCCCATCGGCGCTAGGGTGGTCATCGATGACGAAGTTAGTGGATCGAGCATGTCCAGACCTTCCATGCCGTGGTGGCCCATCTGCGGACAGAAACACTCGTTAGTTCCCTGTCAATATTTTAATGATTAAGAGGATTATGAGGGGCGCCGTCGCCATTATACTCGTCCGCCGTATTAACTTCTGCATTCATGTTAAATCGTACGTTTTATTGTAAATAAAAGGAGGGTGCTCGGCGCAACAATGGCGCTCGGGACGATATGGAAACATAAACAATCATTGTGCAGATTTGCACTCATTCTTTATGAGAGCAAACACTTGTTTTTTTATAGATGGGGGCGAGTGTTGTGACGTTGATTGGGAGTGAGTGTTCAGCCAATATGCTTAAGTTGTTGACCGGCATTGTTGCCGAAATGAATGTTTGTCGTGTAGTCGTCACATATGCGCTCGCTATAAATATTGCGATGCATCCCCTGTTGGGTCGGACGCTTTGATTTTTTATGATGAAACTTCTTTTGTTAGACAGCTAATCAAATATTATTGTATTCTATGGAAAATTAACGCTAAGGATTTATTAATAATGGTGAACTAGGTATTTAAACGTAAATGTTGCTGATAAATTTAGAACGGCTCTTTTTTTTGAGTTGCCTGGTGAAGTAGTTTGTCTGTGACGGTCGAATGTGTTAGATCCTAGCCATTATAATGTAAGATAAGCAACAAAAAGACGATATGATTCACCTTTATTTCTCCCAACAAACGCACATTTTTTAAAAAGAAAGTTTAAACATACTATGCTAGACGATTGACATTTACGATATATGTCTCCGAAATTGTTCTCCCACAGCTAAGATCCATAATATTCTATAATGCATGCTCCCTAAATATTTACCCAAACTTTTTTAGGACTTGAAAAAAATATTTGCTTTACTGAAACTAAATACTTAGTGACTGACGCGGCATCTTTAAGTGACATTGTGAAAATTAACAAAATTTCGTCTCCACAATCAATAACCCAGCTTCTCGAAGGTCGCGTAGACCGACAGGAAAAAAACAAAAGTGCACTATCTATTACACACGGTCCGGAGTTCATGTCTGCCTGAGTCCCGAGGGCGCACTAACTCACAATTAGGAATCCTCACGTTACTGCAATGTTGCTGCACGAAATATATATTTTTTATAGTCTTCGGCTTTGGGTTCGGTAGGTATAGTTTATTTAGTGTCTTGATTTTCAGGTGCACTGACATTTTGTGTCCAATAGAATAGCGGCTATAAATGACAGAAAAGCAGGTACGGTCACCAAGGAGATTAAGTAAACAGGGTCTTCACTCATCGGATATACTTCGTTGAAGTTTAGTAAGAAGCCAAAGGATAATTTCGAATAAAATTTAATTTAATTAATAGAAAACAAACAGTTAATTTATCAAATTAAATTTCATTCGGAAATATTTATCGGTTTCTTAGTAAACTGCTACTCAACTATATTCGACGACACTGGTTACTTACCTCTTTTGGTGACTGTACCTAAAAAGACCCTGGATCATCATTTTTTTATTTACTTGGTTGGCAAACCAGTCACCGGTGAAGTGAGTTCAAAAGTTCAAAACGAGCTGTCTTTCTACCTGATCACTTCACCGAAGTTCACAAGTACAGAATAGGTTGGCAGTTCTTTAACCTGGTGGTAAATGTTTACCAGTGAACATGGACATCAGCAATTACAGAGACACCGAAGGTACGTTAAAATCACCGAGACGAAGCTACTATGCTAAAATATTCATTGAATTCGACGAATCTCTCCGATAGTGGTTTCCACAGCCTATAGACAAAAGGCAATTTTAGACGCAAAGCCAATGTGCCCTGACTATATTACTCATAGCTGGGCACCGTTAATAAATCAGTTAACTTCTTAAATTGCTAAATAATCCGTCACTAGAAAAGTTAACTTCGTTAAGCGTTAATTTCGGAAGATTTAACGGAAGTTAACGTTAATTCTAACTCGTGATAGAAATTGCATTTTGTATGTCGTTGTATTTATTTAAAAAAATGTTGGTATGTGCTATGGAAGTTTAAGCAGGACATGAGAAATTAACAAAAGATGGGTGTCTTTAGAGTTAGTAATAATAATTATTTACAGATTGTCAGAAGGATTTTTTCGCGTGTGTGCTTTTGGCTTTTAATATTCGTAGGCTTTTGGCAAATATTAGGTACTTACTTAATTAACGATTCTTATGTAAAGTTAACAGAAGTTAGTGAGTCCGTTAACTTAAAAGTTAATCCATTAGGTACTCGAAATGTCAACTTTGTTAATTAACGGTCTTGAATCCAGTTTTGCTATTACCTATGTTTTTAATCGGAACACAGTAAAACCCCCTTTACAGATAGTGCAATCCACGAAGACGCGCCCCACTCTTTTTCCTAATGCTTACAGCACTAGTGAGCAACATTCCGCTAGTGTTTTAGTTTAGTCGATACACACCAATTATTATTAGTGGCTAATTAGTGTATATCGAAAAAACTAAAACACTAGCGCAATTGAAAAGCGATAACCGCTAACGATTAGGAAGAAGAGTGGGGCACATCTTCGTGGATTGCACTATCTGTACAGGGAAGTAGTGCATCCCTGAACAAATCTATTTGCGCAAGGGGCTTTGTAATTAATTTGTAATGTTAGTAATATTTTTATTATTTCACACCCCATTCTTTCTCTTGCACTCGGGATTATTTCTTTCTCCTGTAAAAGAGAAAAACAGATGCAATGCGCTAGTAATGAATGGTTAATTACACCTGACCCAACTTATAAATAAAATTGGCTGACCTGGCGAACTTCGTACCGCCTCAGACTCAATAAGAACCAATATAAGAGAAAATGAATTACCTATCTTCATTTTTATTTTTTCGTGAATTTTCCCCAAAAGTCTGTCCAGCCGTTCTTGAGTTATAAATGGTGTAACTAATCCAACTTTGTTTTATTTATATAGATTACTAGCTGACCCCGCAAACGTCATTTTGCAAAAAAAAAATAGTTAGTAGCCGATTCTCAAACCCCGATATGCACACAAAATTTCATACAAATCGGTCCAGCCGTTTCGGAGGAGTAGGGTAACTAACACTGTGACGCGAGAATTTTATATATTAGAAGAAGATAGTCATATATCTGCTTAGAGACCAGTGAAAAAGCAGTAAAGTTCTATTCTGAGAAGTTTAATGATCGAACCCTATTCGAAGCAAACTCACTTGTTTTTAGTCAAATCTTCCTAGCCTGGGCCAACGGCTTGACGTGCCTTCCTGGGCACGGAGGGCCCGATATGCAATGGTTGGTCACCCATCCATAAACCAACCGCGACAAACGTAGCTTAACCTTCAATCGACCCGTGCGGCTGTTATTATATAGCCACGAGCCGTAGCCCTTGTTTTAGTATATCATCGCTAATTCATGTTTTGACACTTATTCTAACTTCGAAGTGACGTTTAGAAGCTAACATTAGTCAAATCAGTTAACTAATAAAATTATTCAAACAAATTATTTTGACGGTTCATTTTTTCGTTAATTTAAATTCATAATTCCTGAATGTTAATTAAATCCTAACCACATTAGATTCACAGGAGCAACTTATGACTATAATTCAAACATTGCTCCCCTAATATTTGATACACGCGTGTAACAGGGGGACGCACGTATGTCATTGTGTAGTGATGGGACACACACGCTTTTATAAATATCGATAAAATTGTTCATTATGTTTTGAATGTTGGGGTGTCGTCATAACTGTGACTTTTTAATAGATATATTTTTAGTATCAGGATCCAATACTTAAAAAAAAAAGAGTTTTACCCGTGTTTTGTCTGGTATCTTTCTGATCCTTATTGCAAAAAAAATGACTTCATTCATTGAGTCTGACCTACCATAACAATAACCTGCGTATATTCTAGCCGTAAACCATGACATTTTTAGACTGACCTATTGAAACAATAAAGGTTGGTACTATTTTAACGAATCCCATCAAAAACTTATAGTTTTTCAAGTAGGTCAGGTTATGATGACTCCGAAAGGTCGGCGCAATATTCGTGACCGGGCGAGCACGTATCAAAAAATCCATGAATGTGAAAGAAACACCGAGGGCATATAAAACATGCGGCATGGGACTGGTTTGTTCCATATCGTGCTATTGTTTCTATTTTGATCGCATTACTTTCAATAATTAATGTTTGGCCTGATGCCCGATTTTTGTGGCTTACTACCAATATCTGTTATGAAGAATCCTTTTTTTTTTGCTGATATTAAGAACATTAGCATGAAAACGTTTCCATCGTTTAAAATGAAATTTGTTGCCATATCTATAGACACACATATGTACATTATTATCTTCACACTATTTAAATGAACGAGGTAAAAAAAATACCAATATAAACTACGAATACCCATTAAAATTTGGACTCCTACACAGCCATTAAAATGGCATTTCAGAGCAGTTCACTTTTATTCCACATAAAATCGACTATCTTACTTAGCCGGTATCATAACTAACACTTGCATTTCAATCTTAGAAATAGCTTTAAGACAGTCTGTTTTATTCAGGAACCAAGTCGTTTCTGAAATAGCTGGTAAATTGCATAGGTTCACTAGTTCCTTCGCTATTCCTAGATTGATTGAAAAATGATAGGTAGTTATTAGAACAAGCTAGACCCTGTAGGCTTCCTTTTCACGGTTTATAAAATTCAGCATTATTTTTAGTACGGGCCGAACGCCTCAAAATCCAGAAAAGAGTCCAGGTATGTATTTTTTTAAAATAACTCTACCTTACATTTTTATAGATTTCTTGACCTGAACATTACATTGCACGGTACTGCGTCATGTCATTATAGTTCTATAGAAAATGACTGCATAGCCTACATTTTCTCTCCATAATAATTTGATCGTAATAGTAAATTCTCCTTCTTTTATATAATCTGTGGAAGCGAATAAAAGTTCGGAATAAAAAAATGATTGAAAACCAAAAAAGTTTTAACCTTACCTCTTTTAATTCCGTTTTTTAAGCTTTACAGAACGTTTTATTTTGTTTTTCAGTTTTTTTTTCTCATCTCATGTAACGCATTAACACTGGTCGATATTTATTATATTTTTCTCAGACTATACAGTTTTTTCGAAATTCATCGACAAAGATAATTTCCGTAACAATTATAAAAGGTACTTAGAAAAAATAAACGACAAATAATTATTAAATTATTTTAATTTATCGACAGATTCCCCTCCCTATGCAATCTGATTGCAAGTGGATATTAAATAAATTATATGCCTTTAATAGTGATTTATGTCGCTACATTATGATTGGGACAAGTGGCCAAATTTGTCCGAGGGGGGGTCACGAAATACGCGGGAAGAGGAGTCGCAAGTGATAACTATTTGTAGCTTTTATAAAAACAAAATGCTAATACTGGGTAGCGAAAACAGAATAGATTTAATGAATTAAAACATAATGCAAAGAGCCTAGTTAGGAAACTTAACTTAGAGCTCATTTTTACTCAATCTTGCTATTTAGACTGTAGGTACCCGTGTAGAACTAGAAACTCTTTTAAATTACAGAAGTATTGCAATGTAAAACAAACAGAACATTCTAATGATTAAATTAAGTGGACACAAATCAGAAATCATGAGAAATCATTTTTCAAGAGTTCGGATTAGCAATATTAGATAAATAGAAATGATGAAGTAGATGAGGCTCACACCAGATCTGTACCCGAAAAAGTGCAAACAAACCAATTTATTTGAAAATGGCATCTCGCAGTTCAACCGGGCTTCCAACAAAAATCAAGGCGAAGGCCCTTTATCGTATATATGTTGCAGTCAAAAACTCTTAACCAGTCAAAAGTACTATTGACTTGCAAAATCAGTCAAAATTAAGTACTTTTGACTGAACAGGTTGGTCGAAAGTGGTTTTGACTGAAAATTATTGGTTATTAGTACTTTTGACTGACGCTCTTCGTCAAAAGTAGTTTTAACTGCAATAAAGCATCAGTCAAACTTAATAACTTTACAAGAGTAGAATACGGAATTTCGATGCACAAAATATCGATAAATGCTAATACGACGCCACAAAATTGCGAAGCACGTTACTGCGAAAGACCGTCTCTGCGAAGCGTCACTTTGATGCACATTTCCGCGATAGATCTTCACTGCGATACTACTTCACTTCGATGCTCGTTACCGCGAAAGATTTTCACTGCGATACTACTTGACTTCGATGCACGGTAAAGGTATTTGTATTCTCATTCGCTCGCTCTTGCATCCCATGTCATCAACAGAAAAAAAAAAATTTTAAACTTCAAAGTTTCTAGAAAATGGTTAAGTTTGGGGTACGGTGTTTAATAGTCAAATCAATCAGGAATGATGGAAACTACAACCTCATAAAAGATCTAGGTTGACTTAACCTGTAACCCTGTATAATACTTTTTGCATTTGATAGCCTAATTTATGAGAAAGGTTATAGGCTATTTAACATCACGCTATGACCCTTAGGAGCCAAGCAAAAGGTAAAAAATGTTGAAAAGAACGCTAAACGAAAACAAAGTAATAGCGAGGGCAGGCGATGCGATGCGACGGAGTGGATCAAGGGAACAAGAAATTTGACGCGGACGAAGTCGCGACCAGAAGCTAGTTTACGATGGAGACTCTGAACAGAGATCCATGGGGGCGCCCTTATAAAATGGTGCGGAATAAACTCCGCACCTGGGCCCCCCCGCTGACGCAGAGTCTCCGCCCCCAGCTGGTGGAGGAGGTGGTGAGCGCTCTGTTCCCTTCACGGGCGGAGCATACTCCCCCGCCCATGGCTCCGCCACTTGCGGTGCCTGAAGCGGACCACGCGGACGACGACGACATCCCTGAGGTGACCGGGGTAGATCTGAGAGTGGCGGTAGATAGGCTGAAGGCCAAAAATACCGCCCCAGGACCCGACGGCTTGCCGGGTAAGGCCTGGGTCCTGGCCTCGACGGCTCTCGGGCCCCGACTAGAGGCGCTCTTGAGCGCATGCATGGAGAGGGGCCAGTTTCCACTCCGCTGGAAGACGGGGAAGCTGGTCCTCATACAGAAGCCAGGGCGCCCTGCGGACTCTCCGTCCGCATTCCGGCCCATCGTGCTGCTCGACGAGGTCGGCAAGCTCTTTGAGAGAGTGATTGCGGGCCGCCTCGTCGGGCACCTGGTGAGGACGGGGCCGGATCTTGCGGACAGCCAGTTCGGCTTCCGCAAGGGGCGCTCGACGGTGGACGCCATCATGCGCGTGAGGGCCCTCACGACGGGGGACGCGGTGTCCCGGGGTGGGGTGGTCGTGGCGGTGTCACTCGACATCGCCAACGCGTTTAACACCCTGCCCTGGAGTTGCATTGGGGAAGCACTCCGGTATCACCGGGTGCCGACCTACCTCCGTCGAGTAGTCGGGGCGTATCTGACGGACAGAGCCGTCATCTACCCCGGTCGCAACGGGGAATGGAACCGGCGAGAGATGTCGTGCGGTGTCCCACAGGGATCGGTTCTGGGGCCGCTCCTGTGGGACATCGGTTACGACTGGGTGCTGCGGGCCGATCTCCCTGATGGAGTCAGCGTGGTTTGCTACGCTGACGACACGCTAGTCCTGGCGCAGGGGAGGTCGCATCAGGCGGCGGCCGACGCGATGACACGCGGGGTTGCGATAGTCGTGGAGAGGATCCGGCAGTTGGGTCTCGAGGTGGCTTTGCACAAGTCCGAGGCCATGTCTTTTCATGGGCCTCGGAACGGGCCGCCTTCGGGATCCCAAATAACGGCAGGAGGGGTTCACATCGGCGTCGAGACAACGATGAGATACCTGGGTCTCGTCCTCGACAGCCGGTGGAACTTCGTCGAGCACTTCCGACGTTTGGCTCCCAAGCTGGAACGGGCCGGGGCCGCCTTCAAGCGGCTCTTGCCCAACCTGAGGGGGCCAAACGCCTCCTGCCGGAGGCTTTACGCGGGGGTCGTGCGGTCCATGGCCCTGTACGGGGCCCCGGTGTGGGCGCGTTCACTGCGGCGGCGAGCCGCCCACTATTTGAACGCGCCCCAGAAGGTGGTAGCCGTAAGGCTGATCCGGGGGTACCGCACGATCTCGGGCGAGGCGGCAAGCCTCCTTGCCGGACTGCCGCCGTGGGATCTGGAGGCGATAGTCCTCGCGCGCCTGTACGAGTGGCGCGCGGAGGCACTACGCCGGGGGGAAACTCCGCTTCCGCGGCAAATCGCGGCGGAGCGGACCGACCTCCGGCGCGATCTCATGGCGGCATGGAAAGAGCGACTGTCGCAACCCAGCGCAGGGCACGCCGCGATAGCGGCGGTAAGACCCCTCTTTGAGGAGTGGCTAGAGAGGCGCCACGGCGCCCTCACCTACCGCCTGACGCAGGTCCTCACCGGACACGGGTGTTTCGGGAGGTTCCTGCACATCATCGGGCGGGAGGAAACGCCCGGGTGTCACCACTGCGAGGGTCGCCCGGAGGACACGGTGGAGCATACGGTGGCGGTATGCCCCAATTGGGCGGAGCACCGCCGTGTTCTCGCAGAGGCGATCGGCAGCGGCGGCGACCTCTCGCGCCCGGCCCTGGTTCAAGCCATGGTCCGGGGCGAGAGGGAGTGGGAGGCAGTCACCTCCTTCTGCGAAGCAGTCATGCTAGCGAAGGAGGTGGCGGGACGGATGAGGGAGAGGGCCTCACGTCCCAGCCGCCGCGGGAGACGCCCCGGGCGTCGGGAGCCGCGAGACGACTCCCGGCCACCGTAGGCGCGGGCCTGCGGGCGGAGAGTAATGGGTAACTCTCCGTCCGATCAGGACCAGGCCCGTGCCGGACGGCGCGTACGTGTTCCACGCGCGCCTCAAAGAGATGTCAGCAGCAAGGAAGGGGCCCGAAAGGGCCGAAGCCTGCCGGGGCAGCGGGATTGTCCGAAAGGGTTACCGCTACCCTGGAACACAAAGGGCTAAGGAAGGAACACGGGTGGGTTTTAGTCAGTAAGAGTCTGACACTCCCTTCTGCTCCACCCAGAGCGGGAGGGGTCATTGGATGATTTCCCATCCACAAAAAAAAAAAAAAAAAAAAGCTAGTTTACGATGTTTATAGTAGTAGTTTATTTCCACAAAACGGCACTGAAGTGACATCGAAGACATGAACATCGGAGGCGCCGGTGCGCCATCTTGGACGTAGACACCATGGCTTCTCTGCGCGAAGTGACGCAACTATGCCAACTAGCAAATATACAACGTGTAACGTTAAATGCGCAAAACCTCATAAACCCCAATTAGAGCATTGAGTTAAAAGCATAATACAATGACCAAAACTATTTTTTTAAAGCTATTTTTATTAAAAAATCGTGTTGATCCTAGCATTAGTTTATGCATTCAAAATTGAGTCTTATCGCCTTAACATAAGACTTATTTTCTTTGGCTCAATCGGCGGATAGTATGGCAAAATACATAATTTAAAAAAAAAACCTATATTAAAAATTACTGAAATCGATTCGTCACTATGAACAAACTATTTTCAGGTTTTAAGCATATAACGTTACACGTTGTATATCGAATTGAATGAACGTGACGCACATTATTCGTCGTAAATGCAAGTAACTACGAGTTGTATTTTGTCTACATAAACATTAAAATTGCAACAGTGCTGAAAGAATGCTGCAGTGCTGACTTTTTGATCTACTTGGAAATGGAGGTGGTTATCAATTCGACTGAGATTTTCTTTTTGGATTTTCAGCAATATATCTGCCAATTACGGATAGATTTCGATTATAAGTACTTGTTTTTTTGGGAAGAATATAGTACCGAGGCTTAGGCTTCATCAAATTTGATGATGATATTTCATAAAGATATTTGATGAAGATCTTTGGAGATAGACGATGGAACTCTTTAATAAACGATAGCAAATCTCCCGGGCTTGCTGCAATTGCATGTCTATGTATTGTTGATACAATTTCGTAACATAACATCACACCTGTACGCTTTGAAAGGGCAGATGTGTACAGAACACCCACATTTCGCCACTTACGTTATTGTATGTTTGCTACTAACTTCCAGTCACCGTTGTTTACATGGAAACTAGTGGTATACGAATTTGTGTGCGGTATGTATAAAAGTTGAAAAGTGAAAAATAAAACAAACGTTTCTACAGTAAAAAAAAATCAATCCAGATCCAAAAAAAATACTACACAGTGAAAAATAACTTCGATTTCGGAAGTTAGTTGTCTATTTGTATTTTCGTTTTTTGCCACCGACTTCGGGAGTCAATTTTTTTTTCTTTAATATTTTTTTTTTAGTTTATAAAGCTCATCATCTGCCTAGCCTTTTCCCAACTATGTTGGGGGTCGGCTTCCAGTCTACACGGATGCAGCTGAATATCAGTATTTTACATGGAGTGACTGCCTATCTGACCTCCACAACGCAATTACTGGTAATACGATACCCCTTGGTAAGACAGGTTGTCAGACTTTTGGGCTTCTCGTAAAGGCTTATGGTTAGGTTATAAACCGTAAAAAAATAACGTGCAAAATCTCATGGTTCAAGACCCAGTAGTTTAAGGTAATAAATAGCACATATATCAACTCGGAAAGGGATCGTCACCGTATCAACTCGAGCCATTCAGTATTCTTTGTATGAAACTCCCCACTGCAACGCACACTAATCGAAATCGTAACGTAATCGCCTCGCCTCGGGACAAGCTCACGAACTGCGGTGCAGTGCGTGGTCAACTTGCAGTTCCCGCGCTTACGGCTCGTCGTCCCCGTGCTTACGTCTCTCCGTACCCGAACTTACGTCTCTTCGTCCACCCTTGCCCCGTTCACCCCTTCTTCGGTCGGCGAACCGTAAGGCCGCAGCCTGGAATTTTGGGGGCAGCGGGGCGGCAGCGGCGGCGGCGCGGGAGTGGCAGGATCTTATATGCGTACATTTAAATGGACCGGAAACAACAAACACAAATACGCGCGACCTCTCCAAAAGACGCCAAGAGATTAAATGCTTGTTCGATGAAAAACCTATGAACATCGTGTCGTGTGAACGAGACAGAGCTATACTAAGTGCCACTGCAAGCCAAATACGTTAAAGTTCATTCGATTTGCTTGACAAGTCCGTTGAGTATTCGTTTAAACGCATAAACGGTGTACGATTTTTTGCAGTACAAACGACATGTGAATGGTTTTATGTACAATGTATGTGCCACTATTTATTCGTTAAGACGTATACTGCAAAAAAAACGTGCAGGACAATGCCGTGTGAACGGGGCCTTACATTTTCAACTCTCAGACCGCTGCCTGGAATTTTGCGGGCAGCGGGGCGACAGCGGCGGCGGCGCGGGAGCGGCAGGATCTTATGCGTACATATAAATGGACCGGTTTTCGAAAACAGCGGCGCGGGAGCGGGCAACGAGCGGTGCACTCAAGGCAATCGGCTACCGCCCGCGCCGCCGCTGCTGCCGCCCCGCTGCCCGCAAAATTCGAGGCAGCGGCCTAAGCGAGGCGTCGCCTAGCCGTAGCCGTGTCGACGTATCGGAGCTTCTGATCCGCTTTGGTTACGTCTTTACATAAGGTTGACGCCTGTTTGATGGCGAGGCGAAAGGACGTTTCATTTAGTTTTGTACGACATTTAGTGCACATAAGTGAGCTTACGTGATAGTGACAGTATCAGTGGTTTTCCTGTTTTATGCAAGAACAATATAAGTACCGAACGTATTTATTTAGGGTCCGACGTCGCAAAATTTGCCAAAGATGTAAACAACAATAGCCGCTCGAAATTGTAATTTATTCGTGCGACGCAGCAAATAACAATAAAATATGAAAAATTTAAATATATACATTAAAAGTTAAAATCATATGTACCCTACAACACTCAATTTCTTTAAATAATTAAAAATCTAATATCTAGTAAACTAAGCCGTATATGTAAACAATTTTTATGTAAAACTTTAGTCATAAAGTTGTACAAAAATTTATCGTAAGTTGTGTAAATCAATACGAAACAGGTAGTTGCCTATAAGTATTCATAAGGATCACTCAGTTCAGCAAATTTAAAAACATTGAATTACTCATAACTTTTTAACAAAAGGTATTCGTGTTAAGATATTTATTGTACAAATATATTCGGAACATACATTTTAGGATAAAAAAAGATGTATAGAAAAAGTCAACCTAAACCTTTTTACAACGATCTCTCAGACAAAATGGTGTTTGTACTGAGTGATCCAATGATACTGGCATAGATACCTGGAAGTAGCTTTAAATGCCTTGATGGTTTTAAAAATATTGTGACAATTTGTTAACAAATTTTTGAGGTATAAATTTAGTCAGTAGAGTAATTTTTTGTTGAGATTTAGCTCATAGACGTTTTTGCAAAATGTCTGATTTGAGTGATCCACATTTTGGGCAATAACTGAAGACCCTTGAGAGTGACAAATTTTTTACTTTGGGCTATGAGTTTTGAATATTTTTGACTAAATGTACAATCAGATTTTGTCACGAAATAAAAAAAGATCACTCAATCCAAATGCACATGGCGAAAGGCGATACGGTTACGATCCCTTTCCGAGTTGATATGTGTGCTATGACCTTTAGGCTGTTCGTTGTCTACTTGTCTGCCAGTAAACGAATTAATGAATTTAAGCTTTTACTAAGAATATTAATCATTTAATCATTTTCCTATTAGTTTGAATTGAACTCGGTACGACCTTGAATTCGATCTTTTTTTGCAAAACCACTTCTGTATCCTAGTATAGAGGTATGAAGAACAGGGTGTAAAGTTGACTCATACTCTATAGAAAATGGAGAATCCTCCGACCAAACGGGTGTTGTGTCTGGCGGGCAACTGCCCGATGATTATGACGGGCCGTTGTATCTATGCTAGTTGCGCGGTAAACTCTGCTTGCGAGATGCAGAATTTTGTGACGTCAGTATGACGCGTTGTTCGCATGTGGCGTTGTAGATACCGCTACACTAGTTATCCTACTACGTCCCATATGTAAGTCTGTATGGTAGGGAGAAATTAGTGATTTTGTATGTTTGGTAGTCAATAACGCCTAAACGGCTGAACGGATTTGGATGAAACTGGGCACACAGTTAGATCATAACCTGGATTACCGAACGAACGTTTGAAAGTACCACTTACCGGGTTAAAAAGTATCCTATGTTGTATGTCCACAACATAGGATACTTTTTAACCCGGTAAGTGGTACGTTACTGTGTGATAATTATCCGAACTCCACGCAGGTGTAACCGTGGGCAAAAGTTAGTTTTTCTTTGCTGTTTGGGCCCGCCGTTTACCTCAATCTCGCCTGATGGAAAGCGATGGATGAGGTCTATGATGGAACGAGCGTGCCCAGAAGATGCCTAAGGCACTAGAATTGCCACGCATCGACGAAACACAGCAGGCTGCTTGACGCCGAAGAACCTTATAGTATAAGCGCTATTGCTCAGAGGCTCATCACCAAGCCAAACCTCATCATCTTTGCCAAGCCTTTTCGTTGGTCAGCTTCCAGTCTAACCGAATACCAGTATTTTACATGAAGCGGCTGTCTATCTGATCACCTCAAATCCAGTCACTGGGTACCTAAGAGACTGGTTTGTACCCATGATGGCAATAATGTTTTTTTTTACCTACCTACCCTAGCCTATAACTAGCACACAACCTAGACAGCTCGATGGACCCTCATCCATCCATCCGATACGATACGTCGAGGGTTTATAGAATCCCACATACAAAGATGTATGTGTAAAAAATTTCCAAAACTCCGCTTTGATGTCAGGTAAAAATAGCATATACGTTCATGAAAAACAAAAGTTTTACACAAAAAAAAAAAAACATTAAAGCGCACTCCTCCTTAACCCCAAGCAATAAACCCTCCACATTACACGGTCGATTTTTAAACAAAAGTACAAAAAAAAAACTGTCATGAAGGTCCCTTGTGACCACAGCGACAATTGCGCACTAAAATGCTGAACTTACCCTTGTGTTGTTTACCCTTTGGACAAGTTGTTTAAGTTCCAACGTTTGCAGCACGAATAGGGTTATCTTCACTCTCGTATCTTAGGGGGTGGGCTGTGTTAGAGCCGTGTCACAGCGGACTTGTAATGAAAGTGAATCGTGAAATTCTAAAACTTTCTTTAACGCTGTAGAAAGTTAGGTCGGTCAAACAGCTGGAAAAACACTTCATTTTACGGGGTTCAGTTAGACTAATGTTTTAAATTAATGTACCATAAACGCTAAGAAGAAGAATAACTCTTTTAGTGATATTTTTGGTTATTATAATATTTCTCGGAATTCTCGTTAGACAACGTTGATTATTACTAGGTACCACTATAATCTAGAGATCATAAAGAACAAATTAACATGTGTTTCATTAATAGACGCCAAAATTTTTGGTGGACCTAATCGCGGAGCGAATTAGACTATCTCCTTTATATAGGTAACTAACTGACCCCGCAAACATCGTTTTGCAAAAAAAAAAAAAAATAGATAGTAGCCGATTCTCAGACCTACCCGATATGCACACAAAATTTCATACAAATCGGTCCAGCCGTTTCGGAGGAGTATGCTAATTAACACTGTGACACGAGAATTTTATATATTAGAAGATGATAAATTCCCATCACTGGACCCCCCTTTCATACAACATGGAACAGACTTAAAAAATACATTATCCAAATCCTCCATCAAACGCCAGACACTCAGCATACCTAAGAGCAAAAAAGTTTTTTCGGCATTCCCCACGCATTTATAACAAAAGTACCTAATATTATTAAACCTTTGACTGTATTCAAATTTAAAAGGGCAATAATCGAAATATTAATTGAATAAAGTCATTACACAATTGACGACTTCGTTAATGATGAATTACTGACTGATTGACATATGCGTCTCGATTGTAAAAGTAATGCGCATTTTCACTCGCGAGTACGTGTGATGAGAGTGTCAGGGTGAGTATGTAGTGTGCAAGTGAGTGAGTGTGGGTGTGAGTGTGAGTAGTGAGGTTGTGTGGTAATACCATCCATGGATGCCACGAGACAGGCTCGAAATAGTGTGGAGTTCATAAGCAAAATGCTTCCTTTGCGTCTTATTTTGTTTTTTTTTTTAAACCTAGCTTTAATGTAGACTATAAGGAATTGTAAACACTGTTTTTGGCAAATAAACATTATTATTATAGGTACTGTTATACCACTTGACATTTTTATTTTATTTTTAATGTAACCTTTAATACTTTGTTTAAATATAACTGTAACCTTAGTCGACATTTCGCACATTGATAAGAAGAGTGACACTAAACAAAAAAGAAGCTATATCTTCAGTTGAAGCATTTAAAGTTTTTCGAAACAGTAATGACTAGTTTTGCACCAGAAACAATAAAAAATTGGTATCATGTCATGATACTAATGTAAAAATATAACTTATTATTTTTTTTAAATAAAATATAGCATATTTATAGCATATTTTATTTGAAATATAGCTTTTTTGGTTAGTGTCACTCTTCTTATCAATGTGCGATTTGTCATTATTGTATTTTTGGGACATTTTTACTATAATGCATATATTCAAAAAAGCTCGATAACCTGGGTCTAAAGAAAAACCTTGTTTTGTAATAGGAATGGGAATGTAATAAGGGGAATAAAGTTTAAAGTCCTAAATTACGTATTCATTTATACTACTGTAGCGAGAAAAAAAAATCACCACATTGAATATAAAAGATTTATTTTAAGAGAAAAAAAAACGGAGGTTTGTTACTTGACAATTGTTGATATAAAAATATTAGGAAAGAAAGCGGAATTAGGAGAGTTTATCAAATTCAGGATATTTTTTTATAAAATTTAAAAATCGAATATTGCTAATTTTAACCAGATTGTAAGCTAGTTAGAACAGATTAAAAAAAAAACCTTTATAAAATAAGTACATTAGCTAAGTTGTCCTGAGATAAAAAAGGTCAGGAGCTTAAGTATTAATAAGAAAAAATGGTAAAAAAATGGGAAAAAATGGTCGATCGTAGTTTCCTGGACACAGGCGAAGGTGGTCACGAAGTTCAGCAGCCAACGCCGCGCGGGACTCGAAGTACAGGAATACTCCGCAGCTAGGTTGAAGTATGCAATAGCTTGTGACTCGCAAAACAGTAGACGATCCGGTATCCGGGAAAGAGCAAATCGCCCTTTTTCACGGGCTCTACACCAGGTTTGGGGAAAACGTTACAACATAATATTATTGTAGTCAGCTTATGATGCGGAAAGGAAAAAAAATCAACTCCAATGCGGCAGTCCAAACCGCCTTCAAAGAGTTCATTGATTTTCGCCCCCATGGTTTTTTTAGTAAAGGGATCAAAGAGATGGCAAAAGTGCATAGATAACAACAGTGCATACTTTGATTAATTAAATACCTATATTTTACAAAAAAAATATTGACTTTATATTCCTCCCGTACAAAACGCCAATTTTATATGTAAGGACCTAATATTAATATACTGTCATGTCAAAAAAACGAACTCGTTTGTAAAAAAAAACATTAAAAACAAACAGTCATTTGTAAAAAAAAAAAAGGTTTTAACCTAAGAGGTGAGGTTTTAACAATCACAGTGGTGGAGTTTCAGTGTTTACAGTCCTTTCAAATTTTATATCACAGTGATAGATCGCACCTTTAAAGTAAAACCGTTACTAAAAGAAATTATAAAATTTTACAGGAGAGCCAATATTAGTAAAAAGTCGCTGTTTTTTGTCAATATAATCTTAGTGCAGGGTTCTTTAAGACATTTAATGAGTTCATAATAAAACAACATTTTACAAAAATGACAAGTTTATGTTGCAGTTTACGTATATTTTAAATAGATGGCATTGATAACTCAATTCATGAAAATTTTCGTTTAGTAACGGTTTTACTTTAAAGGTGACACACTCCGTCCTTCGCGCGCGAGTTGTGCACACGCGTGCGGCCGCTGTGTATCCTTGTGTCATCACGCGCTGCCATAGTGTAATTGCCTACCTCACAAAGATACTTTGGTTGTTAGTGATGGGAAGACTGTTATCGATACCACGATACATCGACCTCTGCGCTAGCCATGGAGCGATTTGTGACACGTTCAAATTCTGTGGGTAAACGCCCTCTGGAAGGACCTGTTGATACCAGTGAGTGGAAAATACCAAAGTTTGCTCTGCCTGCTACTGTTACAAATAAACCTGATCCAGTCAAAACCTCAAACCGGTTCAGTGTCCTTCGCACTAATCAACCCCAAGAGTCGGACGTCTTTGCTGCTCGTCTCAAGGAAGCCTCTACTCCAAGGAAAAAATCAGGTCATATCCCACCTATTATCCTACAAGTACAATCTGAGTGGACTCATGATCACATCAACAATCTTGTACTGAAGCACGCCAAAAACTTTGATCTACGATACAGAGGTAACAACAAAATTGTAGTTTCTTGTTATAGTCCAGAAAGCCACCAAGCAGTAAAAGATGGTTTTCGAGCTGCTGATCTAGCATTCCATACATTTCCGCGGAAGGATGAGAAAAAATACAAAGCGGTAATCTTCGGCCTACCCGCCTACGTAGAAGATTGCTTAGCAGATGAGCTTGAGACCCTGGGTTTCAAAGATGCGGTTGTTCGCAAGATGAAACTGCCTGATAACAACAAAGGCAGTGGAGTTTGTCCTCCCTTCTTAGTACAGCTCCCAGCAGGTAGCGATTTTACTAAATTTCAAAAAATAAGATACCTTAGCAACTGTACAGTGCAAGTACGCAAGTACCAAGCAAGAAACCCGTTTGGACCACAATGCTTCAGATGCCAAGGATTCGGCCATTCTTCAAGAAATTGCAATTTAAGTCCACGTTGCGTCAAGTGCACAGAATCTCACCCTTCGGCTGACTGTCCCAAAAAGGACAGAACCAGTCCGGCACAGTGCTGCAACTGCAAAGGCAACCATCCAGCTAACTTTCGACAATGCGTCGAGAGACAAAAATACCTTAAACTCGTCCAGAACCGGCAAGAACAAATAAAAGCTACTCAAGACGCAATCAACACGAAAAGCAGTCATGTTGACGGGCGAAGCTGGAACACTGTCGCAGCAAATACAATGGGATCAAGCACCACCGGTGCTCAACCTCAAATTGGAACGCAAGATCAGGCCACTGCTGACATGTTAGCAATACTTATGACAATTAAGTCCATCAAAAACCAATTTGTAACCTGCAACAGTATGATGGATAAGGTAATATTAATCCTGACTCACCTTGGGCAATATGTTTAATGGTAACAATTTGCGTATCTTATACTGGAATGCCGATGGTATTCGCACTAAACTTACGGAACTGCTTGACCTGTTAAGTGATTTATCCATAGATATTGTAGCGTTGTACGAAACTAGAATTTCTCCTCGTCTCAAGCTTGAAACTCCAGGCTACAATTGTTATAGGCACGATAAAAAGACTAATGGTCGCGGGCAGGGTGTGGCGCTATTGGTCCGGAGTAACATTATGCACTCTCTTCTTCCCACTCCAAACACGTACACACACTCCCGAGTTTTGATGCGTTTTACCTTTGTCAGTATTTATTGATTTACAAAAACAAAAATACGTGTCCATTATTTTCCAATACTCTAACCGGACTAAATAGATTTTCAATTTATTGATGGTGGAAACTAGCCTATTACCGAAATGTGCAGCCCTGCCATTCTGTACTTAACTGACAAAAAACTTATCACATGATGAACGAATTTCATTAATTAATCATGCCAATACGCGTGAAAAAGAATACCTGCGCTTCCAAAAGACTACCTACACCTCCAAAAGTTAGTTGACATTTTTCCACTTCAGTTGTGACACACCACATTGTGATTTAAAATTCTATTGATCCAAATGTTTGAACTGCTTTAACGTTGTTAATGACTAATTTGCCTAAAAGGCTAGCCAGATGATTGACTAATTCAACTACACACACACTAAAAATAATCAAGTAATTCCTTAGGAGTACTCGATAATGTTTTTGCTTTAAATCATATAGTGGCATCACAGCTGAATTAGAAATATGTCAACTAACTTTTGGAGGCCACTTTATGTAATAACTCATATGTAAAGATTTGAATAAACAAGCCATTAATATAATTATGACCGATAAAGTCCTTTCAAATTATATAAAATAATCTCACCCCGATTTTAAACAAATATCTATAAAATACATCATCGGAACTATTGGGCACCACTTTACAAGATCCCAACTACCCCAAACAACTACATCTACAGATTACCGACATCCAGGGAACCCCAAACGGCTACCGTTTGGGTTCCGTGGGCAATAAAGAACGCATTACGTGGCATACAACCCTCCTTGGAAGGGGAACGAGAAAAATTGCAAATACATTCGTAGTGTGTTAGTTTATCATGTTAACTCTATTATTTATAAATTTTCTTCTTGTATAGTTGTGTTTTTGATGTGTGGGGGATATGTTTAATTGTATTAATTGCACTTATAGCTGAGGATAGGCTTTTGGTGGTTTTATACGAGCAATGATTAGTGATATTAGATATAGAGCTGTTACAACCATGGGAGTACTTCCCTATTTTGTATTATACAATGTGTTAATGAAATAACCTAAAACCTGAAACTAGTTTGTTTAGAATCGGCAGCAAAATCGAATACAATCATTTTTAATATGGGTTATTTTTTTTTTTCAAAAAATAATTATTTGTCATGCCGTGTCTAATATTTTTTAACGACGCTGTACGCTACTGTCCAACGCAAGGAAAACAAACAGCGCGGGCGAGGGTGAGGAGAGGGGGTGCTAGAGCTGGCGACAAGGCCGGGAAGTGCGCCGGCGGCGATAGAGCTACGAATCTGTAAGAAGTAGCGCGACAACAACATTTACAAATATCTTTTACTATAATTTTTGAAAATAAATAATTATATGTCATATCAATTTATTAATATAAAAATCGGTTGGGGTGTCCGAGGTTTTGGGTTATTTCATTAACACTTTGTAGACTAAGAACTATAAGCAATTCCAAATACACACATCAAAAGTGTCTAGGGATCAACATATATTTTTGCAATAACTTTTCTCCTGATTGATATTAATTAAAATTTTCTTTAAGGATTCATCAAATAAAGTGTTTTCGTTTGTCACAGTAACGATAAACCAAGTCACCTTTGCATTAATAAAGAAATTTGCCATTTTCCTAATAAAGGGATTTTTGACATTTGAACCACTAACACAAAAGTTCGAAAAAAAGACTGAAATAACAGTTTTCTCTAAAATTTTATTGGGTAACTTAAACAATTAATAATCCGTGTTTCTACCGCGAACACTAACAACACAAGAACATCGGTTTGGCATACTCAAAATGAGTTCATCCAAATCACGCTGTGGAATGGCCGCCCATGTTCGTTGCAACAACAAAAAAAGGTCTTCTTGCGACTGGATACCCTCCATATTCGGCAGAGCTCTTCTCTGTAGCATATCCCATGCATGCTCAATCGGGTTCAAGTCTGGCGACTGACAGGCCAGGGCAGGACATTGATGTTAGCTGCGGCGAGAGTCTGTCTTACAACTCTTGCGGTGTGCGGTCGTGCATTATCATGCATTAACTGAAATAAGGGACCGATTTGCACTTGTAGAGGAACGATGACGTCTGATACAATCGTCTCAGCATAAATTTGAGCGTTGAGGTTGCCTCTAATCCAAATCAACTCAGTTCTTCCGCCGATCCAAATACCCGCCCATACCATGATGGTTCCACCACTATAAGGATGGACTTCCTGGCAGGATTTTAATCGCTGTTGGCGTCCAGGGGTTCTCCAGTGTCGTATACGTCTTGTATCCGGTCTCATACCAAAACGAGACTCATCAGAAAAGCACACGAAACGCCATTGTTCTTCTGCCCAATTTCTGTGTTCAAGAGCCCATTGATATCGAATCCTACGATTGTGCATTGCTATAGGTGGTACCCGTAGCGGTCTTCGGGAATGAAGGTTCACTTCATGCAAGCGGTTTCTGACTGTTTGGTCGCTAATTAAGTTCCCTGAAGAGTGATGAAGCCTCACGGCTAACATCATGGCGGTTATTGTTGGAGCTCTTCGAGTTAAGATTTGAATGTATCGGTCTTGTCTCCGTGTGGTGCAGCGATACCGTCCTCCATGGCGCTCAGCCACGGTACCAGTGCTTCGGTAACGTATCCAAAGTCGACTGATAACACTCTGACTTGTATTCAGAGCTAAAGCCACAGTACGTTGCCGGGAACCAGCTTCTATCATTCCCACGGCTCTGAGCATTTCTTCCCTGCTTAAATGACGTCGCCGCTCCATAATAACGTTGGTTTTAATCAGTAGTAGGGAAACAGTAGCACTAATAATGTCTTCAATGCGTTGTATGTTTTTATAGGGAAAATATTGACAGCTGATTTTCATCTTTTACTCGAATTTGATTCACAGTTCCTGATTCAAATTATGAAATGCACCAAAAAGGATCCATATAAATTTATAAAATCATAAATTTATTACAAGGCCACATCTCAATCTCAAGAAATCCGCATAAAAATGCTTGATCCCTAGACACTTTTGATGTGTGTACTTTTGAACACTTTTGAGTCACAAATGACGATCTAAGACCCAAGGTTTCGTTTACAGAACTTTAATCTTATATCATCTGTTACCATCATCATCTCCCTAGCCTTTACCCAACTATGTTGGGGTCGGCTTCCAGTATCACCGGATGCAGCTGAATATTTGTAACCATATAAATTAATGATTAAAATAATATTTGGGTTAGTTTTACTGTTACTGTTAGCCCGCATTATTCCACTGCTGAGCAAAAGCCTACAATAATAATAAATTCATTTATTTCTCATCACAATGTTGTTGTGGCCAGGAGGTGCTTAATCTAAAAAATAGGCATTTGAGAGAGACTGGTACCCAAAAAAGGCATAAAATACCTGTGTTACGGGTCACCAGGCCTCCTAAGATTTACATAATAAGGTAAACGCAGGTATTAACGACCCCCCTAAGGCAATTTTAAAATCAACCATATTTTTTTAGTATACTGGTTCCTCTAAAGATTAATAGTTTAATTTTATATGCTAGTGTTATGTATAAAAAATGTATTTACTGAATCAATTACATATAAATAAAGGATTATCTTGTAAAAAATAATTTAAAATGTGACTTAGTCGATTGTTGCAATTACCGACCCATAAAAACGGCTGTGAAGCTATTAACGATTTTTATGCAGCTATTCCCGATCGTGTATGAGAGGAGGCCTTTTTCCAGCAATGGAATGTATATAAGCTAGTGATGATGATGATTACCGATCTTAATATAATAAAACAAAATAAAAATGCAAATACTTATTAGTACTTTTTTATTATCGTTATTTTTAATAAAACAAATTAGTACTTCTTAGTAATACCTATGAACTAAATAATTATAAACATTTAAATTAATCAACATAATACTATTAATACACATATATTAATTTAAGGATTTCAAACTCCAGGACATTTCTTTATGCTATTGAGATCATAATCATTTTTTGAAAATTATAATATTAATCATCACAGTCATTGGTTCGGCGAGTTGCGTTTCACTGTATACTTTTCGCCGCTTTTGTGGCTCCATACTTCTGGAAAAAAATATAATTGTAGGTATGTTTTATGTTGCTTTAGCCAAGAAGTAGCATTTATTAATAGGTACCTATTATGTCATAAAAGTAGGTGAGAAACTAAATAATCTATATACGAACGGTAATAGCTTCTTATAGTTGCTATTGCCGACCGTCATGGGTCGGTAATAAAGTATGTAAGTATAAACATAAATTGTATTACCGACTCATAAAAAATGGTTATTTTAATTCAATTGACCTTCAGACTATAAAATAGATTATAATTGATTAATGTCACAAAAAATATGAACAAATGCACACTGTTTTAAACACAAAAACAATGATTTAATACTGTAACTATTCAATATCGATCCTCGAAAAATATCCTAACTTTGGTTAAATTGACAACGCTAAATGGTAAAAACTAGACAAAAAAGTTTAGTCGCTAATAGATTTTTATAAAGACTGATAGCTTAGATTTAAACTGGTCCATAAAAATATTTGTGTCAGTGTGATATAATAACATAAAAGAAAAATAAAACGAAAAGTTACGTTGCTGCCATTGCCGACTTATGGGTCGTTGATAGCTGCCACGACTTACTGATGAAGCTAACACCATCCCATTTTAATTTAAAGTTTTATCGTTTCAAATTACTTTTTATTAATAAAATGTCGTAAGAAATCAGTAGGCCAATTCTGCTAATTTAAAACGTTCACAATCTAGTCGCAGTCTCATCTCGGCGACAAACAAATGTCAAAAACTTGTCAAAATGTAGGGAAATTTGAAGTATTTTTGACAGATTGAGACTGAGATCAGACTGTGATCGTTCTTAAAAATTACGAGAATTGACCCTCTGGAGTTGACACATAGATGAATACATTTAGTAATTTAAGATAGAGTATAGACGTCATTTGTTTGTATAAATGTCTTAAATAGAAAAGTCATGTACTTACTTGAAGGAACAAGGGAACAGTACGACACGTCCTGCATCCACGCTGCCCCGTAGTAATTAACGTATTTTATCTCTTTTTTGGACAGCTACTCACACTAACGTAAAAGTATACGATGCTCAAGGAATAAACGCGTGTGTAACTTTGCCTACTTAAAGCTAGAATAGTTCTGGAAACGTAAAGATTTCGAATTACTTTTATAGGTCGGTAATAACTACAGTTTTTCGATGGGTCGTTGATAGCTGCGTTTACCTTATATTATGTACATCAATCAATGGTACATCAGTTGAGCTGTATTTCTAGGAATTACTTTAGATTCATAATTACACTGGGGCGCACACATAAGATATCTTTCAGGCAGATTAAGTTCAGCTGCATATGCAGTAAGAAAAATAAGGTAGTTGACAGTTATAGCCACAGCTAGGTTAGTATACTTTGCTTATTTCCACAGTGTTATGTCTTATGGTGTTCTGCCGTGGGGATCGGCAGCTGACATAGATTAAATTTTTATTTTACAAAAGAGGACAATCCGTGCAATCTATAAAATGGGTCCTCGCGAGTCCCTTCGAAACGAATTCAACGAAATTGATATAGGTACTAACTCTGCCTTCTCTTTATATTTTAGAAAAGTATTTTGTATGTTCGTAAAAACTTAGGACTTTTCAAAATAAGAAGCGATTTCCATAATATAAATACACGTAGTAAAAATGAAATTGTAATACCTACATTTAGATAACTAAAACTAGCAAGTCATTTCTTATAAATAGCATCCGTTTTTATAAAAAGTTGCCAAAGCCGGTTACAAAACTTAGCGATGGAAAGTTCAAAACCCTCATCAAACGTGTCCTTATCAAAAAAGCATATTTTAAGATTAAAGACTACGTTGAAGACAAGGTAGTTTGGCAATAATTCCTTCTGCACATGTGGCTTCCCTGGCATCTCATTAACGGCATAACTACGTAAATTTCTATTAACTGCTTTCAAATTACGATGTTTATTTTTCGCATACTTCTTTGACATAATCTTTTTATTATTTCACATTATATACAGACAATCCTAATTTTTTTATTCTTTATTAGTGGTTGTAATGGTAATCATATTACTTTGTTTTAATAGGTTTTTATATTTTATTTATACTTTTGATAGATTCTTGTTTTGTAAATGTGAGGACTTTGTAAGCCCTGTAGACTTTAGATCTGTAGACCATTTTTTTATTTTATCAAGTATTTGGTACTTGTTGACAGGCCTACGCTGTCCTCCCATACCTACTGTAATTTGAAAACATTGTAAAAGCCAATTATGTATTTTTAAAAGAGTAACCGTGGAGTTTCTATCCGGTTATTCTTCATAGGAAACGAACAATTGGAACCGCGCACCTAACTTCTGACGTTTCATAAGTCCCCATAAAGGTTTATGTCTCCTCTCTCCTCTACCCATGACTTCTAGCTTTTTCGATCCCGGGCTAATGTGGGACACTGGTAGTTGGTTTTCTACAGCTCATACTGCTAACGTCTACGGGGTCCGCGACGCCTTCTGGCTGTATCAGGGCTCCACATAGTAGTTATTTTGGCCCACAACTCATTATACCAACCTCCTTACATTACATTAAAGAAATCTGTACAATGATTTTCAGGGCGATTGAAATATCAAACGGAAAAATTTATTCAAAAAATGTCTCATGACACTTTTTAAACCAAATATTACCAATACTAGTATTTCTAAGGATGGAAGGATTTTTATCTGCCATGGCGCAACTATTTTTTATTGAGCAGAAAATGGCAATAAATAATTTATTAGGTCGACTTCTTCTTTATACTTTCTTTTATTTGATTTTTTTTATCATTTATTTGAATAATCGCATACCACGCCACACGGCAGCTTGGACAAGACGATATTCTGTCGTCACGGTACCAATAACGTGAAATAGCTATAAGACCGAGATCTAAAAACGCTACTTATCACTTTGGCTAAGATTTAATTCTGCCACTGTCACACAACTGTCTATCTACAACTGCAAGATAGGACAGGAATATGTCTTATTTACAGCGCGTGCTAAATAACGTTTATAAGTTTCAGCCTAAAGCTCAAGGGTCCACCCTTCTCTTTACATTTCTTAATCACAATAATCCGACTCCTATTGATATTACTCCTACCCTCGAAACAAGCAATTCTATACGCCATTACAGTGAATAGTGCATAATATTAGTTCATTTTTATAGCACAAGGCACATATTTCTTGCGTCCTCAGCCCCTGCGGTCCCCAAGGAGAGAGCCCCATTGGTTCGAAAATTTCCTACACGCATAGAGAAATGCATTTGTTATTATTATTTATGTTGTTGTCTTATTTTTTTCGGTGAATCGATCTTGGGATGGTATAGAAAGAAAAAAATGTTAATTCAGCACAAACAAAAAATAAAAACATATGGTATGGATTCTTTTGACGAGTAATTTAAAAAAGCCATTTGCAAAGTGCCTAAAGAAATCTAAATATCTCCTAGCACTTAATTCGGTATCCTGAAGTCATCATCTGCCTAGACGTTTCCCAACTATGTCGGGGTCGGCTTCCAGTCTAACCGGATGCAGCTGAATACCAGTATTTACATGGAGCTAATGCCTATCTGACTTCCATAACCCAGTTATTATGTAATACGATAAGACCCTTGGCAAGACTGATTGTCAGAATTTCGGGCTTCTGACTACCGGTAACGACTGTCAAAGACCTACGAATGACAACCGCGACCAAATTAAACTCGGTAAGTAAAGATGGTCACCCATCCATGGACCGACCGCGACAAGCGACTTAATCTGATCAATCGTACGTATGGCTGTTATTGCTTGGAACTTAAGTGATTTAACAAATTTTCTAAAAGAAACATTAAAACCGTATCTTTGCATCCAGCCATTGATAAACCGCATCCTAAAAATTATGATGCATATTGCCGAAATCACCATGAAGGTTGGTTGCTAGGGTGTTTTATGAAGGGTAAGCAGGCGTGAAGCGGCCGAATTTGCGAAGAATATGAACGACTTTATGATACCACCTTAGTTTTATTGATATTAAACTCGATTTTGTATGATATGTATGGATTTTATCGAGAGGGCGTTAGTTTAAGATGTCAAGGGGCAACTTATGTGACTCGATTGGTTGGACTGGGGATAAGTTTTACAGTTTTGAACGTTCATTTCTCTTTTTCAGAAAACAGGAACTGACACGACATGCCGATTGTCCCAAATGAGGCCTTTCAGCTATTCAAGGCTTTCATTGTATCTCCTAAAGCCTTAGTAAAAAAATAATGAATAAGATGTTTTTTTTTTGGTATCCAAGAACAAAATAATAATTATAACATCTCAGATCTAACAAGAATGCCGAAGTTCGGAACATGGAAGTAACAAAAAATCTTTGTACGCAAAAAAAAATAGAAGGTAGGTATCCATTCACAGAATAAACAGCCTACAAATGTTACCACTGCTGGAACACAAGCCTCCTTTATATCGGTGGGATAGGATCATAATCCACCACGTGGTCCCAGTGCGGGTTCCTGGATGTTATATATCGCTCGAAAATTGAGTAAAATTTTTGCTAGAACGAAGCCTTTGCTGTAAATGTTTTTCCTTCACCTTCACCGTATTGAGAGCAGTTCATTCTTATTAAGTAACAATTAGATATAACCCACCTGATGTGGTCTGGCATTGTGTGGTGAAGGGCCCCCTACCCCATGATGGTACACCATGTCATGCTTCAGCTGCGGCAGTGGGGGCCCCGGTTGCGGCCCTGATTGGTGCTTGCTGATATCCACCGCAGCCAGCGCTTCGGCCCTGCTCAGGAGACCATCGTTGAGGCCCCCAAATAGGTCACCCTGGACAAAGAAGGTTGGACATTGAGACTGGCTGAACGATACATAGGCATCTGTACCGCCGCCGACGAGGAAGCAACTGGCTAACGACTATTTTCTCGCTCAAGAAAGGAACGATAGATGCCTACATCTACACGTGACCATGTGTCAGTAAATGAGATACTGAGAGATATGTGATCGCTCACTGTTCACACCGCCGACGAGAACTATCTCTCTACTAGTTTTTCACAAAGAAAAAATGAAACTTCTAGTTGCCATCTCTACTCGCTTTTCGCTTACTGTCGGCCGTGGGGCAGGTGCCATAAGCATGTATATCGTCTCTTGTTTTCAACATGGCTCCTCGCTGGCTATTTCTGTAAGACGGGTACTGCTCACTTAACCGTTAAATAAACTTTACTGACTTGATAATTTCGAATGTATATTTAAACTTCCACTGAGATCAAGATTCATGCTTGGCATCGCTCTAGAATATTGTATGGGCAGCAGTGGCGAAGGGTGAATTTATGACAGAGGTAAGCCGGATCAAAAAAAATATGTCAATAAACCGTTTCATTATATTTCAATGATGAATTGACTATAGAGTGGTTGTTCTGAATTTTCGAAGGGAAGCCGGCGGGAATCGTGTTGTATGATACCTTCGCCACTGATGGGCAGTAAGGTCTCATTTATAGTACGAAAATAACTAAGTTTCATTTTGATTACATGGCTAACACAGAAAAGGTTATCTAGTCTTAAATAATGTATAAAATATTGAAGAAGAATAAAGCAAGCAAACTAGAACTTAATATTAATATTATTAGGAGAAGCGGTAAAATTTTCAAAATTGGGTCCTTATTTCCATTGAGGATTTTCCATTCAAACCCAATTGAGCAATTATTCACCTGTTTAAACTACTGCAGGCATATGCAATTGGCAAAAATATGTAATTAGAATAATTAATTAAATAATTGTAAAACAATTTTACATACAATTTTATTAATAACAAGAAGAAGAAAAATTCAGCAATAATAAAAAAAATACAAAGCTACAAACGGTTCTATTAATCTACTAGTATTTTATTTAAATGTAAGTGGACATTCGGCCGCGTTTATCAAGTGTACCCGTTTAGTTTAGCTAATATGTGGCTGACATGCATACTACGTAAATATTGTATGTAATGTAGTTTATAATTCATGCGTTTACTTATACAAAGTTAATAGAGTCAACGGTAAAGCGTCGCGCATCCTGCGAGAATTATTTAACGTTCTTAAATTAATCTGTTTTAGTGAAATAAAATACATATTTTGGCCTCAACTATAAGTACGCTTATTAGAAGGTGATCAAACGTTTAGCGCTGTATGACATAAAATAATACAATACAATTTTTGTTTAACTGGATCTAAAAAAAAATAGTAGCGGTAATAGGTTAGTTTTCACCATCAATAAATTGAAAATCTATTTAGATAGAGTATTGAAAAATAATGGACAAGTATTTTTTTGTTTTTGTAAATCAATGAATATTGACAAAGATAAAACGTATCAAAACTCGGGAGAGGGGGCTCGTGACGTCAGAATGCACTAAAAAATTATACCAAGATGTGACGTATTGAGAATTATAAAAGCGTTGTATCTTCGTCAATGTTGGTTTACGTAACTAAAGAAAAAATACGGGTCAAATATTTTTTTGATAATCTAACTGACGGACTATTTAGATTTTTAATTTATTGATGGTGGAATCTAGCTTATTAAGTTCTACAGCTTTAGAATCCGCATTTTGTACCTTCGATATTAATACGTAGTTAATTAAATTTTCAAACGTGCGTAATTTGCTGTTGGGCCATTCAATAACATAACCCTTTACTGCAATTGAATCGTTTGAATAGATTATTAACATTTACTATTCCAACCCCAACATTCCGCCAAATTAAGTAAATTCCTCATGCATAATATAAATGAATTTACCAAATTATCACACTAAAAAAGAAACAGACCCTCCGTATTTACATTACACGGAAAATTAATTTCGCCACGAGACGACAAAAATTAACACTCAACAAAATGTAGTGAGACCTTCACCGGCACTAATTTGATACGCAATATGTGGTACATAAATAAATAAAATACAACTACATAAGGCGGCCGCGGACAGGGGTTTTTCCCGGATTATTTTAAATAATTTATGAGAAATTCTGACCCATGAGTTACTCCGAGACTTGTTATTTTGCGCCGCGTTTACACTCGCCCAGATCCCGGACCCCGGACCACGGACCCGGGATCCCGACTACGGACTTGAAATTCAATTGGTCAGCGTAATTGATATTTGTTGAATACGGATGCCATTTTGTAGGATTAAATGGATTGCTGATTGCAAATATGCGTATTTAAATTAACAGGTTTCGTTTTTAATCACGTTTACCTAAATATGCGCTGTTTTCTGTGGAGCGTGATTTGGAACCAACTGCGCCTTCATAATACGAATAAATATGAGTTGAAATACTTTAACCACCACGCAGTTCAAACGGTACTAATTTTCTAATTATTTTTCGATACAAGAAAAGTATAAAAAGTTTTAAAGTTTCAGTATATAAGTTAAGACCAGGGACGAAACTATGGCCCCGATTCGGTTGTTCACAAACTAAACTAAATTTAAGTTCAGTGCATCTTTTTCTTTCTATTTCAATATGAAAAGGACAGACGATAAATATTAGTGCAGTCCCGTCAAATTAGATAATCCATAGACAAGTTTAGACGTGATTAAAAAATTGTCTACTAAAAATACGTCAATTTATGTTAGCCGCTGTATAATTGGACAGGACTAAACTAATATTTATCTTCTGTCCTTTTCTTAATGAAATAGAAAGAAAAAGATGCACTGAACTTAAATTTAGTTTAGTTTGTGAACAACAGAATCGGGGCCATTTTTAAATTAGCTTTCAAGTAACCAATTAATGTAGCTATTTATACTAACAAACCAAAAATTAACCGTACTAAAAACCTATCATCAGAATTAACTTGAACCCAGACAATTTTCCCTAAAACCATTTAACATTAAAAAGTCTGAGTCCATTCCATAAGTCAAGTGTACATGTAGCTTGAGGCTGGAGTCTCGATAGATGCGCGCTGCGCGGCCCGACTTCCAAACAGGCAGTTTTATGGCGCCAGACCTCTTAAACCGCCACTAGTTCTCCGCTTTGCCAATGCCAGTACGTTTGGCAGTCGCAAGCACGTCTGCTAGTTTTATTTGGCAGGCCCCCGGTGATTTTGTTTGCATTGGAATTTTGTGGGCTTAAATCGATTCGGTTTTCTGTTGGCTCTCCGTGTTTTGATACGATAATGGAAGTGGTAGGTTCGTAGGGTGGTGCCTTTTTAAGAAAAAATAAAATGTTGATGGGAGTTGTAGGTATTTTGGCTTTTCGTGGATAGTTAAGGTGGATGGGTCGTTTCTTATATGAAGCTTTAGATAACCAATAGGTAATCGTATATAAAAGCGTTTAAAATTTATTGAATCAGATTTGGTTTTTTGCCATGATATATAACCTTCTGGTTATCTATATTATTTATAAGTATTAATAATTTTGTAAATGTATTACTTTGTAAAAGGACCAACATTTTTATTTATTTATTTATTATATTAGTTTTTTTACTTATAGTATAATAATTATGTTGTGTTGTATATTTCTTTCTAACGTGGAAAGTATCGAAGGATTTTAAGTTCAAATTGAACTAAGTAATAAAGAATCTATTTCATTCATCTACTTAGAACAATTTACTTCAAAATACTGTTCTAGATTTGCTTAGTTTACTATGAGAATGAAAATGGGAGTTCTTATCAATAAATCACAGGTATTTCCACTTAAATTATTAAGAAATAAACAAAGCAGTTACAGACTGCTTTACTTTTTTACTCACAAAAAAAACCTAATTAACCCATCAACTGCGAAGTGTCCGAAATTCGACATCGAAAATATAATACAGAGCAATTGAGCGTGGGAATAGAAGGTTGTTCGCATGCCCTCACTGAAGCCATTACTTCGCATAACCCCTCATTGTAATTGCTAACAAGTGCTCATTTGATATACGAAGCGTCGGGTAACTTGTCGCCGGGGTACCGACCGGAGAGGGTTAGGTGTCAAAAATTGTTTTATTTTATTAGAATGCACTTGGTTTTCGAGTTCATTATTTACGAGTTCAATGTTGCGAATTCTATACTATTTGAAAACAATGCCCTGAATGTTATGCATGAGTTCTATTAAATATGAATTAAAGCATATTTCATGAAAGCAGTATTTTAATGAATGACATAAAATATATCAACAACCGTAATTAAGCAACACGTATTTAGTCTATGACACACCTCCGCCGTGATTTCCAGGAATCAGAGGCGCCGGAAGTAGCTGGTCAAGGTGGCGCATCCATGTGCATCCACTGTCGGTTTCTATTTCATAGTGGAGGTTTCCCAGTCGACGGGTCACTGTACCAAACTCCCACTTCCTACCTGATACAGAGTAGTTGCGTGCTTGCACCCTGCTACCGACTGCAAACTCTCTCACCCCTTCTCTTCTGTCCCTATGTAGTTCCTTTGGAGGAGATCTAATCTTGGCTGCCAATCTCGTTCTTACCTCTCTTCCGAACATGAGCATATAAGGTGAGTCGCTTGAGATGACTGGCGTAGCCCGGAGGAGACTTCTAACCGTACGGACCTTGTGCAGTATCCCAACACTCTCCCCCTCCAATTTGTGCAGTGATCTCTTAACCGTCTGGACAAATCGTTCAGCTTGTCCATTAGTTGCGGGGTGGTACGGTGCAATCGTTTTGTGAATAATTCCATTTCTAGTTAAGAACGTCTGGAATTCTTGAGAGACAAATTGCCTTCCATTGTCCGACACCAACGTGTAGGGTAATCCAAAGGTATCGAATAAGTCGTCTAGTTTCTGAATACAAAATGCGCTCGTCGTAGTTTTTGTAGGGATTATTTCTACCCACTTGGTAAATGCATCTACTATAATTAGAAGTTGGTAGCCCGATATCGGGCCTGCAAAATCGATGTGTATTCTTTGCCACGGGCCCGTTGGCTCTTCCCAGTGATGCAGAATGGCTTTTGGTGGATTATTCTGGTTTAAACGACAAGTTCTGCACGATTTCACTTTGTTGTCGATATCTTTATCAATGTTCTTCCAGTATACGAAACTCCGCGCAAGAAGTTTCATTTTCAAAATCCCGATATGTCCCGCGTGTAGTTCATCTAAGATGCACTGGCGTAGATTACGTGGAATTATAACTCTCGTGCCTTTTAGGATGCAGTCATTCTGAAGAGTTAGTTCATTATCTTTATATCCAGATTCCCTAAGTGAAGTGCCTGAATGGAGTGTTTCGAGCAATTTCTGTAATTCTGTGTCTACTCTTGTTTCTTTTGCTATTATTTCCGGTGAAATATTAAATGTATTTATCTGATTCAGCTGAAATATGTAATGCTGATCATGTTTATTCTCATTAATTTTCTCAACGGGAAAACGTGAGAGGTAGTCAGCGTTGGAGTGCTTTAAGGAACTTTTATATTCGATATTGTAGTCAAATCCTGATAGAAAGTGAGCGTAGTGGAATAGCCTCATAGTACTCAAGGCTGGTAAGGTTTGGTGCGGGTGAAAGATTGACGTAAGAGGTTTATGGTCTGTGATTAGAGTGAATTTCCGGCCGTAACAATAATGATAGAATTTCTTTAAACCCCAGAAAATAGCTGTCGCCTCTTTATCGATTTGACTATAATTCTTTTCGCTGCTGGTCAGAGATCTAGAAGCAAATGCTATTGGTCTTTCTGAGCCATCTGGAAGTTTGTGACTTAGAACTGCACCAAGTCCTGTAGGTGAAGCGTCTGTGGCTAGAATAAGTGGTTTATTCTGATCGAAGTGTATTAGTATTCTTTCACTTATTATTTCTTTTTTATTGTTCCTCAGGCTTTCTTCACATTTTGTAGACCAATTAAATTTTGCTCCTTTCTTCAAGAGTTCATTTAAGGGGGCAGTGATGGAAGCTAGATTGGGTATAAATTTATTGTAATAATTTGCTAATCCTAGTAACGTTCTTAGTTCATTTACATTAGTTGGGCGTTGTGCATTTAAAATAGCTTTTATCTTGTCCTGATTTTTATGTAAACCCTCTTTGTCTATTGTGTGTCCCAAGTAATTGATACTTTTTTTGAAGAATTGGCACTTTTCTTTATTAACACGAAGATTGCTGTCTTTAAGTTTATGCAAAACTTGTTTCAATCTGGATAATAATTGTTCTTCTGTCGAGCCTTGTATTATTATATCATCGAAGAAGCACTTAATACCGTCGAGGCCCAGTAGTAATTGGTCCATGTATTTTTGCCAAAGACTTGGTGCTACTTTGACTCCAAACATAAGTCGGTTCACTTTAAAAGTACCTTTATGTGTACTTAATGTTTGCAGGCGGGAGCTTTCTTCATCCATCACCATGTTCAGGTAGGCTTTCGTGATGTCTAAGGTGCAGAAAAATTGTCCGCCGTTCATTTCAGCTAGGATGTCTTCAATTATTGGTATTGGGTATTTTTCGTCTTCTATCATTTTGTTTAAGGTGATTTTGTAGTCGGCGCACAGTCTGATGCTTCCGTTTGGTTTCACTATTGGGACAACGGGAGTGCCCCAATCGGAGTGATCAATCTTTGTAATAATTCCCAGTTTTTCAAGTCGGTCAATTTCTTCATCTACTTTAGATCGTAGGGTATATGGAATTCTCCGTGGTTTGATAAAAATTGGTTGCGCATTATCTTTAAGGGTCAGGTGGCCGCGAACGTTTGGAATTTCGCCTAGGTTTGTACTGAAGACGGTGGGTTCGTACTCTTTAAGTAATTGTTCAAGTTTAAGTATTTTCTCACACGTATCAACCGATTTCATTTCAGCTAGTTTAATGTCAAACTCCTTCATCCAGCTTCTACCTAAGATTGGTTCAACGTCTTTGTTAATTACGTATAGCTTTCCATAGAACAATTGGTTTTTAAATTTGCATCGAACAAACGTGACACCGATGGGTTCAAAAACTTCGCCTGTATACGTTCTTAGTTTGATGCTCGTGTGAAATATAGTCTTTTGTTTATGTTAAGCTTCTTATAATCCTTAAGTGAGATGGTAGAGAGTGTTGCACCCGTGTCAAATTCCATGTTTGTTTTCTTTCCTTCAATTTCGATAGTTATAATGTATTTGTCTAAGATTTCACTCTTTACGAGGTTGATTTCTGCGATGCTGTCGGTACTGGTGCTGCTTGTAGAGTAATTCAGCAAATTCGTTTCATTGCGTTTATGTCCTTGAAGGCAGACTCGGGCTAGGTGTCCTTCCTTTTGACACTTCCGGCACGTGCTTTTTATGGCTCCACATTTATTTGCTTTGTGATCGTCTTTTCCACAGCGATAACATTTACCTTTAAGTTCTCTTATAGAAGTCGGACTTTTAATTGAATTTGCTTTATTCGATGCGGGTTGTAGTTCATTATGGGCTTTTGAAACTATATTGATCGTGTCCAATGGTGGTTGATGGATGGATGTAGATATGGTCGAATTTTCATTTTTTCCCATTTCCACAGTCGTGGCCGTATGAACTAATTCTGAAAAGGACGCTGTTTGTTTCGTTTGAAGAATCTTTGTGCGAATTTCTCCATCTTTTAATCCTCGAATAAATTGTAAAGACAAAAATGAATCGAGAGTGGGTTTCAGACAATGTGCGCACTTAAATTCACATTTTGACGATAGTCTTTTTAGTTCTGACGCGTAAACAGCAATCGATTCATTGGCTTGTTGTAGCCTTGATATGAAAGTGTGCTGTGAGGCCCATATGCTAGGTTTTGGATCGATAAAATTGTCCAAAATATCAGAAAGTTCTTCATAGGTCTTCTTGATTGGGTCATCTGGTGAACACAGGTCGTAAATTCTTTCATGAATGTCAGGTGGTAAAGTGGACAGCAGGGTGTAGACCTTCGTTAAGGGTTCCGTAATATTGTTGAGCATCATGTAAACAGACAGTCTTTCTATAAAATTTTTAAACGATTCGTTTGCTTGAAACGGTTGGAAATTGAGCCTAGGATCTACTTCACGATGAGCGCTCGTGATTTCACATGCATGATGTGTGGATGGTACGTTGGGTAACGGCTCAGGAGGTTTGGAAAACGTGTTCATCAGTCGTATCATTTTTGTACGTAAATTTGTATAAATTTCATCCACTTCGTACCTGTAATGGGTTTCAATTTCAATGTATTCGTCTTCGGTCTCCTCCTCTATCTGTAATTGTATCTTTTGCAGTCCTTGGTAAGTATTTTGAAGTGTCAGTAATCGTGTTTCTATTTCTTCTTGTGTAAATACATTTTGTTCTTCTTGAAATACGTTATTAGTTTTTGTTAACAAGCCGCGTAGGATGGCTCGCGAACGTTTTGCTTTCTTTATATCTAATGGCATCGTCGCCAGATATTAAATATGAATTAAAGCATATTTCATGAAAGCAGTATTTTAATGAATGACATAAAATATATCAACAACCGTAACTAAGCAACACGTATTTAGTCTATGACAAGTTCTTTGTTACTTTTTGTTTAAAACCAATAATAGTAGACGCTTTGAACTATAACAGTTTTTTTTAGTTTTTGTGCTAATAAATCTACTGACAATAGGGTTTTTTTTAAAATAAAGTTATACTGTTGATTACACCAGGTTATGGACGATCGTGATCATAGCCATAAAAGTTACCAAGTATTTTTTGCTCACCAAAAACCACTCAAAGACTGCTAAAAAACTAGTGAAGAGAAAAAAATCCATTCCACTTTGAACGAATCACTGTTCGAATGTCAAATTCGACCTAAATAATAAATTAAACAATTCTAAATAAAGCAGAAGCGTTATTAAAAGCGCTCTAGATACTTAACTGCCGTCGAACCAGACAAAACAAAATGCTACACGAATATTTTGTATTTCCACTTGGAACGCCAAAAATAAAGGCTGGCTGTCTACAGGCTGCGATCGCTACAACTGAACAAATTATGAATGACGTTTCTGATTGTATGAGATTTTTTGGAAAAAGTCTTTTAAATAAGTAGGTATCTAATATAATCTGTGTATACCGGTTGACTTTTTTATCATCAGGACAAAGAAGGGTATAAAAGGTGAATGGCTTCCAGTCTAACCGAATGCCGCTGAATACCAGTATTTAACAGTAGCGAAGGGTGAATTTATGACAGAGGTAAGCCGGAGCAAAAAAAAGTCAATAAAACGTTTCATTATATTTCAATGATGAATTGACTATAGAGTGGTTGTGTTCTGAATTTTCGAAGGGAACGACTGCCTATCTGACCTCCACAACCCAGTTAAATACTGGGTAATACGATACCCCTTGGTAAGACTGGTTGTCAGACTTTCGGGCTTCTGACTACCCGTAACGACTGATAAAGATCCACGAATGACAGCCGGGACCAACGGCTTAGCGTGCTTTCCGAGGCACGGAGGGGTCTCGGTATGTAAAGATGGTTACCCATCCACAGAATAACCGTGGCAAGCGTAGCTTAACGTATCGACCTGTGCGGCTGTCATTATTTAATCACGGGCCCCCTTGTTCCTATTTAACAATTAGGTATAATTAATTACATAATTATTCTGTACTAATATTATAAAGCTGAAAAGTTTGTTTGGTTGAACGCGCTAATCTCAGGAACTACTGATTTGAATTGAAAAAATATTTTTGTGTTGTATATTCCGCTAGCGGCCCGTCCCGGCTTCGCGCGGGTGGACATTTATTTTTTAAACATTTTATTTTGTTCTTGCAATTAAAAAAGTCTATATTAATCAGTGATAATGTAGCATTCAAATGGGGAAAGAATTTTTAAAATCGGTCCAGTACTTTTTGAGCCAATTCGTTACAAAAATGCTTACATACAGGGGAGCTATTCTATAAGGATACAGCCTTGCGGACAGCGCTGTCACAACTGTCAAACCCACCGCGACAGCGCTGCCCGCAAGGCTGTATCCTTAGAGAATAGCATGGCAGATCTTTCCACTTTATAATATTAGTATAGAAGTATAGATTTATCGAGGAAGGCTATAGGCTAAGTATATAACATCACGCTACGAAATTGCCCTTGACATTATTTGATTTCATAGATTTAAAATAACTCCGCAAGGCGGCCGGTCATGTCCCGAAGACGCAGACTGCAGTCGAAAGGGCTGTGTGGTTCTCTATCACACAGCCCTTTCGACTTTTCTATTCTTCCTTTTCAATGAAGGAGTGGTAATTTTACCTTTCCTAAGCAACACATTATTGTTTTCCGACACCCACGTAATTTAATCTTCTAATATATAAAACTAGCTGACACCGCAAACGTCGTTTTGCAAAAAAAAAAAAATAGTAGCCGATTCTCAGACCTACCCGATATGCACACAAAATTTCATAAAAATCGGTCCAGCCGTTTCGGAGGAGTATGGTAACTAACACAGTGACACGAGAATTTTATATATTAGATTCTCGTGTCAGAATGTTAGTTACCGTAGTTAGTTTTGAAAACGACGTTTGCGGGGTCAGCTAGTATTTTTTATAGTTTGAAGGTGTATTTATTTTGCTGTAATGCCAATAAACGCATTTTTCTTCATAGTCCGTAAATAAATTACTGACCAAATAAAAAAGAAAACATTTATTTTATAGAGTTGTTTCTATTCTCTTTAGAAATCATCTTGTTAAGAATAAATTAACTAACACGCTCCTATAAATTAGATCCTACAAAAGACAGCCTAATTTTATCATCATTCAATCGACAAAAGTTCACTCATTCGCTCAGTCATTCAATACTCATTCGTATCATAAAATAAACCGATGAACTAGCATAAGTTAATCAATTAGACACAACGTTCAAAGGGGAGCAAGCAGGGGTCCAAGCCTAATTCAATTGTGCAGTAGGCGCCCTTGTCAAACAACAATTATTACTGTCGCAGTTTCCATCGTAGGTAATTGTCATAGTAGATTTAATGAGAGGGAACTTGAGAGCTTATGTTAAATAGAAATTTTATCTTTTATTATTCTGAAGGGCAATTCTCGTAATTTTAAGATGTTCATAGTTCACCATAGATCTCAGTCTTAATCTGTAAAAAATACCTCTAAATTACCCTACATTTTGACATTTGTTTGTCACTGAGATGAGACTGCGACTAGATTCTGAACGTTTTAAATTACAAGAATTGGCCTTCTGATATAAGAGGACGTGGGAATTATGTGGATTTGTTTTTTTGGATATATTTTAAACTAGCAGCGCCCAGCGGTTTCACCCGTATAAGTTTCAATCCTGTGGGAATATCGGGATAAAAAGTATCTTATGTGTTAATCGTAGTTATTAAATATCTGTGTGCCAAATTTCATCTAAATCTATTTAGTAGTTTTCGCGTGAGAGAGTAACTAACAGCCTTTATAATATTATTGTGATAATCTATCTACCTAATATTCATCATCGTCATCATCATCATCATCAGCCGGAAGACGTCCACTGCTGAACAAAGGCTTCCTCCTTAGACCACCACGCCGAACGACAATCCGCCACTTGCATCCATCGGTTGCCCGCGACTCTCACGATGTCGTCGGTCCACCTAGCGGGAGGCCTGCCTACGCTGCGTCTTCCGGTTCGTGGTCGCCAGTTCGCCACTCAAGAACTTTTATCTAATATTACCTAAGTATATAAAGTTCTCGTGTCACAGTGTTAGTTACCATACTCCTCCGAAACGGCTGGACCGATTTGTATGAAATTTTGTGTGCATATCGGGTAGGTCTGAGAATCGGCTACTATCTTTTTTTTTCAAAACGACGTTTGCGGGGTCAGCTAGTATTATATATTTATAGTAGGACAGTAGGATCTACCCCCTAGGGTACCATCAACATATATCGTTACATTAGTTTATAGTCTGTGGCTGACATTAAATATAACTCTTTCCCCCTTATTACAAAACAAGGTTTTTCGTTAGATCAGGTTTGCACCACCTCGTGCCAGTTATTGAATTAAGAACCTAACGCTTATAGAAATGCAGGTCTTTATGCAAAACTGACAGCTTAGTTCGGCGCTAAGTTGTCATTTTAGTATTAAGAACTGCCTAAATTGAAATAAAGTTTGAAATACAAATACTGGCTCAAAGGTTTAGGCTAGAACTAAAGTTAGATTTCGTTTTGTAATAAGAGGGAGGTATAAAAAGTGTTATGACATATATTTATATCTTCTCACATAATCCAATGATTACAGTGAATTACATCAAAGTTATCAGTTTTGCTGTCATTATGCACTCAAAAACTTCAATTTATTTATTTCCTACTTCGAAAATTTTATTACTGTTTATTTTACGAATAGTAATGACATGCCTTCTAATACTTATTCAATTTAAGATGTAGGTATCTCAGAATCTTGGACAAAGAGCAAATCATACTTTTGCAAATAGGTTCACGGTAAATATTGCAACAGAAGGAAATCAAAAACACCCCCACCTAGCTCACCTACCCGCAACTTAACCATAAACGAGTTTGAAATAGAAAAGAAAACTTTTCTAAATATCTGGTTTTATTATTTCTATATATACAGAGTCAAAATGAGTTTGCAAGGCTGAACTGAACAATACAGGTTATTGAACGACATTGAACGAAGAAATAGAAAATCTATCTGTTTCCCGCGACTTTGTCAACGATGTATTTTATATTTCATAATTTTACTTTTTAATTTTTAATAATAATAATAATTTAATAATATTTTTTTTTATTTATGCATTTTTTTAATTATTTATAACATAAATTATTATTAAACCTCCCTATTAACCCTTATATATAAGATCACTTCGTTGTGCGTCTGTCTGTCCGTCTGTCAAGACAATTTTTCTCAGGAACGCCTGAAGTTATGAAGTTGAAATTAATATCAAATACTCAAGGCTGCAATCCCTTGAAGCAATGAAAAAATCAAACTTCTAAGTCAACGCAATCAAAAGATACGGCTGTTTATGTTACGTTTATGCCGCATATTTTGACACTCGCAAGAGAATCAAAACCTATAAGGTAGGTACTTTCCGTTGAATTAGAATCATGAATTTTTTCTAGGTCAGCGGAAAGTAAATGACTATGTAGCACAAGTAAAGGAAAAAATCCGAAAACCGAAAATTTGTAGTTAGGTACATTAGAAAAAAAGAGGAAAAATATTCGAGACATGATTCCCGCGATAAACTATTTACATACCTACAAATTTGTACGGAACCTTCGGTGCGCGAGTCCGACTCGCACTTGTTCGGTCTTTTTAGAGTTCCGTACCTACCCAAGGAGTGACAACGGAACCGATTACTAAGCCTCCATTCGTCCGTCCATCCGTCTGAACGTCCGTCCGTCTGTTTGTTAGCGGACTGTATCTCATGACCCGTAAAATGTAGACAGTTGAAATGTTCACAGAATTTGTATTTCTATTTTTCTTCTCTCTATCCCCGCTATATCAACAAATAATTAAAATAAATAAAATTAAAGAGGGCCTCCATACAAGAAACCTTTTTTTCAGTGTTATTTGCCGGTGGTTGACCGGTTTTTTAAGACAATTCAGGGTAACAAAAGACAGACAAAGTAACTTTCGCATTTATAATAGTTAGGGAGGCGAGGTAGCTAAATGGCGTAATTCAACGGCGCCGTCGAGACCTATCAAAATCGAAAGATAAAATGATTTTGAAAAGAAAAGCTCGTATGGTAAAAACCATTTTAGCGGTGGGTTTGGCGTGTACGGTTTTTCAAAAATGTTAAAAAAAACAGTTACTTGGGCATTCTCGAGCGCGTCAGATATTCATACTACGTTTGCCCCAAGTGCCTCTGATAACAACGGTATACTAATCTGCCGGTTTGCGTGGTGGGGGTAGGCATATAAAGTAGTCAAAAATGCAAAAAAAAAAAATTTAGTCGAGCGCGTCAGATTTTCGGAAGGGGTGTTAAGTAGGCCCCAAGGAAGCTCCCTTTAAAAAAACTGACGATTTCGGCGTGACGATAAGTTACGATGAATTTTTGAAAATGCAAAAAAAAAAAGTTTTTTTTTTTTTTTAGGGGAGGTTTATCTCGGTATCCTGAAACCATATTTCCTTAATCTGACAAAAATGTTGGTGGGTTCTCTTAATCTGATCGAAAAAGGTTTTTTGGTTTCTTTTTTTCCTTTCTTTCTCCTTGATAAAACGGGGAACTTAAGAATGACAATAAAGCGATAGATACAACCAACGTAAAAGTAGATGAAATGTAGTACGAATTGTATTATTTATTGTATAAAAAAAATGAAATGAAATACAAATTGTATTATAATTGTATTGTTATGTATGACCTTTACATTTTTGCTCAATACAATTCATCAAAGTTTCCAGCACATTCGAGAAATATACCGTCGGGTCTTTTCTCTCTCTTCAATCGTCGTTATACTGAGGGCACATAGGTCTACGGTAGGGGACCATAAACATATATATATATATTAGGGTGTACCGAAAATTCCCTTCTACCGCTTCTTTCCCCACCATCAATGTTGCGAAATAAATGAAAAATACTGGTAGGACGGCATATTTCCGCGAAGCGCTCAGTCTGTATTACATGTTTATGGCAAATTCCTCTTTTTTGCTTCAATTCTTCACTTCGTTTTGCTTACGGTACGTCCAAAAAACAATTTGAGGATCAACAGGCTATTGAATAATATATATGAAACTGTACATGTTAATAATACTTTTGTATACAGATACGCGTAGCTTTTTCCGAATCCACGAAAATTGTCGAGAAGCTTTAGAAAAAAAAAATTTTGTGAGATATAATAAAAGTCACATAATTTAATTATGGTTATTTCATATCAATTTTTTTTAACACCCTCAGTTTTCGACATATACTCAAAAAACCGGGAGTTTGAGTTTTTATGATGCTTCAAGTCAAAAAGTTTTAACTTTGCACAAAAATGTAAAGAGACCTTTTTTGTGTAAAATAAAATTACCTTTTTTGTTTATTTAAACTTTTTTTTGTAAGATGAATCGTTCGCGACTTATATGCCGCAACGCGTTTTTCGGAAGAAGAAATGGCTCCTCCACACTTCTGGTCATGCGGAAACCGGCAGATTTTGTATTTTTAGTGAGTTTTAGATTATATTCTTCAAAATAAAAAAATATAAAATCGCGCTCGAGAATGCCGGATTAACGTTTTTTTTTTACAAGTTCGCGACCCTATAACTCGGCGGCGTCAAGGACTTATCGTCAGATTAGTTAAATTTAGTCTTAAAACACTAAAATCGACCCCCACTATCTTAATCTGACGCGCTCGAGTATTTCAGACTATCGATTTTTTTTTACTAATCTGATCGTCTATCCTAGGCGCGCGTCACTACATATAGAGCTAAATACTTTACAAGGTTGTTCTATTAGGTCTAAGGTATCTCTCATATCTCAAACTGCCACGCTCGAGTATTACCGAAAATTCCCCTATTCGCCTCCCTAACTATAATAGATATTATGTGGGTACGATCCCAGACATGCGCTTTACTTTGTACAAACTTTAAAAAAAAAAATTAAAAAAACTTTTAACAAAATACATTTATTACTGGTTTTTAACTAACAGACTTAAAAAAATAATAATATGTACAAGTATATAAAAATAATCAAAGGGCATCAAAAATTTCGTCCGCATCGCTGTCAACAGGAATCGTGCCCAAAAGGCTGGCAGCATTTATTTATTTATTTATTTAATACTTCAAGCACATACACGCCACGCGCGTTTTTTTTGCCACGTTGTATGGCAATGCTGATTCTTTGGCCTATTTTTAGCCCTCTGGTCACGTTAAGAGTCGACCAACCGCTTCGCGATGTCTCGAAATACTAAGTGGGCACTTGGGCCCCATGGCCCTAGTGTTTAAAAAAAAAAAAAACTTTAAAAACTTTTCAAACTTCACTTTGTTTTGTGTTTCACGAAATGTGTCCAAATAAACTTTTTTTCTTTCTTTCTTTCTTTCTTACAAACTATTTCATCACCACTGCTCTTAGAACTGTGAAGAAAAACATGAGGAAACCGGTATGTCGTAAATAAAAAATTCAAAGACTTGTGATATCTTCCAACCCGCACTGGGGCCGCGTGGTAGATTACGGCCCACTCCCTCTCGACGGTCTGTGTCCCAGCAATAGGAAGTATATAGGCTGAGTATATTATTACACATATACCTACTACGAGAAAACGCTCTACGGAGCTGATTTTTCCTGGAGCTAGTCTAGTATGGTGTCACGTTTATTTACTGTAATATTTATTAATAAGGATTTTTTGCAGTATTATCCCTTTACTAATAAACGTTGTATAGCGGCTGTATAGTTACACAGCGCTTTGCCAACTTCTTTCGAAAATCAAATGAAATTACTGACTACTGAAAGAGAGAAATCGGTGTGTAGGTAACTGAGTATTTTATTTTTTAATTTTTATAATCGGATAATTTAAAATTTTAAAGTATTGAATGCATCAATGTTAGTTTGGTTTGGTAATTTTTTTTAAGAGGGGCCCCTGGCTAAATAAAAATCAGGTTAAGCTACGCTTGCCGCGGTTGGTCTGAGGATGGGTGACCATCTTTACATACCGAGAACCCTCCGTGCCTCGGCAAGCACGCTAAGCCGTTGGTCCTGGCTGTCATTCGTGAATCTTTGATAGTCGTTACAGGTAGTCAGAAGCCAGAAAATCTAACAAACAGTCTTACTAAGTGGTATCGTATTACCCAGTAACTGGGTTTTGGAGGTCAGACAAGCAGTCGCTCCATGTAAAATACTTTTATTCAGTTGCATCCGGTTAGACTGGAAACCGACCCCAACATAGTTGGGAAAAGGTTAGGCAGATGATGGTCTGTTTTTTTTAATTTATTTAATACTAACAGTGCTCCCGCGATTTCACCCGCGTTAATTTGAGGAAAAAACCGACTATACCTACTACTAAAATATATTCCATTACTATAAGATTATTACTTAGTACGCACGGCTACACATCAAGCTATACATAACCAGTATAAGCTGACTTCTGATTGTACGAAAAACCTATATAATGCGAAGTCAGCTAAAACTGTAAATGTATAGCTTAATGTGTAGCCGTGTGTACATTACTTTAAGAAGCTATTTTAGGTACATCACGCTATGTATATTATTATATTATCTATATTATTATTTTTTTAATTTAAAAATTATTATTATTTTCTCTCTCTCTCTGTCTCCCGTTTTTGCAACAGTTTTTATTGGTGCGACGCTCCTATTGCTTGTAGCGTGATGTTATATAGCCTATAGCATTCCTCGATAAATGGACTATCCAACACAAAAAGATTTTTTCAAATCTGTTCAATAGTTTCTGAGCCTATTCATTTCAAACAAACAAATCTTTCCTCTTTATAATAAAGAGTAGAAGTGTAGAATTACAATTTGTGTTTTGGCTACGATGTGAAAATGAATGACATTATTACTGAATGTAATTTACACGCTTGCATGCTGGCAGAATACAATAATTTTTACGCTTTAAAAATGTCCCTTGTTGAATAATGTATTTTCTGGCAAATAAATAAGTATTTTGAATTTAAACACATGATGTTCTAAAAAAAATCCTTCGAGGGATAGAATAATTTGTGCAGGATTCATGAGAATAGTTTACGAGTGGATGTTTCTATGTTTCTTACACGGTGTATTTGCTTTTACCCATCGTATCTTAATTTAAAACTGTTTTAATATACATAGGTAACTTGTTCTGTTATTTCACCACCATTAGAGTAAGTAGGTAAGTAAGAAAGTAAGTAAGTACGTTCATGTTGACTAAACTAGCAGCTAATTTCATACATACTTATTCAAGCGATTTCATTTTTAATATGTGAGCTTATTTAAACTTTAATATAACAGGAAGTTTTTTTTATATGTTATATGTCCCTGGAAGTATGGATCAAATCAAATAAGGGCGTGGGCAAAGTCATTTCTAAACTTTTTGATCCTGAGTATGTTGGTGAATTTTTTTACGGTTTAAAAGTTATGACTAACTTTTTTTATTTTCAATCACTTTGCATAGTGCTCAAAGAACAAAATCATTAAAAAAAAAAACTACCAGGAACTGTCAATTTAAGTTTTTTTGGTAGCCCTGATAGTTTTTTTAATGATTTTTTTTTGAGCACTATGTGAAACGATTGAAAAAAAATTGGTCACAACTTTTGAACCGTAAAATAATTCTCAATCATCAGTCATTCTCAGGATCAAAAAGTTTGGAAATGACCTTGCCCCGCTCCTATTCGATTTGATCCATACTTCCAGGGACACCCTGTATTTTGATTTAATTGTATATGATTTTTATTCATTTATGTTTGACAGTGGGTGTTTTTTATGTGAAAGTAATGCAAAAAAATACAGGCAAATTAAATTCTACATGAAACTATAATTACAAAATAATCGATCCCTATTTCAACCCTCAGATGCGACCGACCGACTGATCACTAAAAGCTGAACGCATTAGTCCCGGTCTAATCCTCGCTATTATTACTCATCAGTAACGCGTTTTAGGGTTAAGAGGCGGCGTGATCCCGGCTGACTGTATCAAATGTCACAGAGATATCGCGACCGGTCGATTACACCACCCGAGTACTGTCGGCGACACAACGGTTGCGTTTCGCACATTTGACACAGCCAGCAGTGTAATTTACAAATTTAACTGGACCTTTTTGGCGCAGCCGTTAGGCACCCATTCCTGCTTAATTCAATCGGACTTTTTACTCTTTTTATTTGATTTTTATCTAATATACCTATATTTTGCTGTGTGCCTTTTAGTCTGCGCTAAATACTTAAATATATTTTCTTTTTTTCTTTCTTCTTTCAATTTTTAAGAACGCTCCCAATCTGTAAAAATTATTATATTTCTACATTTATTAAATTTGATTGCCGCTGAGATGAGATTACAACTAGATTTTGAACATTTTTTATTACGGAAGTAGGCCTGCAATTATAGACATTAAAAAGTTTTGTAAAAAGGAAAATGCATTTTTTTCCTGAGGCTTTTCTGTAAGCTAACTTGCAAGTGCTGATTTACGTTAGGTTTTATTATTTAGTTATAAGATGAAAAAAACAAGCAACACTATTTATCAAATATGTTTGTTGTTGTTCGTGTTTTGTTCGCCGGTTGTCCCTGACCAGTGCTGGGGCTCTGTCTCGCATAGGGTCGTAGCATTATGCTGAGCGATGGCCGTTGTGCGTGGATTTTACGCATATTTTACCCAAATTTGTTCTTTCTCTGCGTAAACGCAAATAAGTAAACATATTTACTTTTTTTTGTTTCTAATATTTTTGTAAGTTTTATTCATACCCTACCACAGCACATTAAATAAATAGTTTTGTTAGACACAACTGAATTAATTCATTTCTATGAATTCTATTGAAAATTTAAACACGTAACACACTACACTGTTTGCCCTATTAAATAAACATGAGTGTTATTCATTTCAATTTCAGTTGAATAAAGAGTTGTTGTGTTTGAATTGTTTGCTCTCAGAAATAAATGAAGACTGACATCTGATGAAATTCTGTACCTTCTACGCACCGTCACGGGAGGAAGACATGCTTTTAGGTTATTTAAGTGTACTGTAAAAGTGTGGGTAGTGAGGAAAGTTTAAAACACAGGACGACTCCAACGATTTAAACAATCCTTTAATTTTGTTAAAACAGCTCACAAACACTATTTTTTGCTGCATATCGCGAAAATCCGTCCATTTTCGTCGGAAGCACTTTACTCGGTGAGTGTATATGAGTCGTTGCGTCTGGGATTACGCGATGTGCACTTAGTACTTCAATCAGTGGGGGAACACGGAGGGTAGACTAACTCCGGGCCCGACGTAAAATATACAAATTATTTTGATAATTATTATGTATTATTCATGTATTAATTGTGTGCGATCTGCATTTTGGAATTAGCTGAAGTACAGCTACAGTACCCGTTATTTGTTTTGTGCAAAAATTAAACCGGTGTATTATTGAAAATGTAGGTATCTTTTGAATGGGGTTCAGACTTAATAAGTAATAATAATAATAATAATATATCATTAATTTTCTCTTCCCAATAAGTGGTCTTAAAAAAAGTGCAAACTTAGAACTGCAAAACTTTTCCCACCTTCGTGAGAGACTGGTGCCTGAAGTAGGTTTTAGGAATAAAACCTGTGTTACAGGTCACCAGGACCCTACCTCGGTAAGATTTTTGTAGAAATGACCAGGAGATAACAATAACAAGTAAAACGAAAAAGTTCAAAAAACAAAAACATCTACTAAATTAAAAATAGTACAAATAAAGAAGTAAGCAGAAACATCCAAGTGTATTGATTAAAATGATATGTGTGTGGGCGTATGAGGTGTATACATGAATGTGCGAAATGTGAATGATTGTAAGTGAGTGTATATATGTGATTGGCGAGTGTTCAGTTTTGTGTGAGTGTGTTGCGAGATATGGGTGGGTAACAGCTATGAAGGGTAATTAGGGCTTTGAACCTATTTGGGTACTATCAATAAGTCCTCGGTTTTTGGTAATCAAGCGATTTAAGATATTTTTTTAAGGCTTTATTGCAACTAGACTTTGTTTCAGGATAGATAAGTGGCGATACCTTAGTGAAAATGAACGCTGGGGTAGACCCACAGGGTTCACGTGTCTGTCTAAGTCCGCAAGCCCACGTTCGAATGGACGTAAAAAAAAAATCGCGGTGGGATGTTATCGCGCAGTGGATTTTGAACTAAAAAACACACTGTAAAGCTGGGTTCACACGGCATTGTCCTGCACGTTTTCTTTATATTCGTTTTTTTAACGTACAATGATCCGGGTGTTCATACGGTAGATTTTCATTCATTTAAAAAACGAATAGCAGCAGTCTTCACACAGTTGTCACAGTGAATAGACGTCTGTGATGGATCCACGCTTGGTTGTACTTTTATATGGTATAATCGAAGGCGCCAACGGTTTCGTCGCCGACAGAGCAGAAGGTTTTGGGTACATCCTATTAATGAAGAATCAGGGCGTACTAAACTATTTGAGAAGTTATATGATAAACTTAGAAACGTTGAATAGTTTTTTTAATCGTTTTATCCCACAAAATGGGCTTTTGTTCCACTAAATAAATTAATAATTCGTTATCTTTAAAAGATTCGTCAACCATATTGAAACAACAAACACAAATACGCGCGACCTCTCCAAAAGACGCCAAGAGATTAAATGCTTGTTCGGTTGCTGTTCGATGAAAAACGTATGAACATCGTGTCGTGTGAACGAGACAGAGCTATAGGTACTATGTGGCACTGCAAGCCAAATACGTTAAAGTTCATTCGATTTGCTTGACAAGTCCGTTGAGTATTCGTTTAAACGCATAAACGGTGTACCTACGATTTTTTGTAGTACAAACGACATGTGAATGGTTTTATGTACAATGTATGTGCCACTATTTATTCGTTAAGACGTATACTGCAAAAAAACGTGCAGAACAATGCCGTGTGAACCGGGCCTTACATTTTAAACTCTCAGGCCGCTGCCTGGAATTTTGCAGGCAGCGGGGCGGCAGCGGCGGCGGCGCGGGCGGTCGCCGATTGCCTTGAGTGCACCGCTCGTTGCCCGCTCCCGCGCCGCTGTTTTCGAAAACCGGTCCATTTATATGTACGCATAAGATCCTGCCGCTCCCGCGCCGCCGCCGCTATCGCCCCGCTGCCCGCAAAATTAAACGCGTAACCTCGGCGGATATTACGGAATTCGCGCTCAGGATGCAGACCTCCACCGTAGGCGCGGGCTTGCGGACGGCGAGCAATAGAAGGAATTCCAAGGTTGCCTGAAAGAGATCTCAGAAAGCGATATGTATTTTTGTGGTGTACAATAAAGTATAATTATAATGAGCAGCTCGCCGTCCGGTAAGGATCAGCGGTGCTATTCTGTAAAAAGATCACCGTGATAACTTAAGTGAAGTGAGTTTAAAGTGAGCCGTCATTCCACCTGATGCTAGGGACTGACACTAGTTACAACTCACTTTAAGCTCACTTCTCCTAAGGTTTTACGGTGAAATTTTGACAGAATATCACTGCAGGCCCGGGTTGACGGCGCGTTGTGTTTCACGCGCGCCTTAAAGAGATGGCAGCACTAACTGCCGGGGTCCGCTAGGGCCGATGCCTGCCAGGGTCGCGGGTTGTTCGAAAGAGATACCGTGGCCCTGGCATAGGCAACTGAAGGAACACAGGTGAGTTTTAGTCAGTAAAAAAAGGATGCAGACGTCCAGGGCAATAACCCTGTTACTACCTTGCTGACTGGCTCATATTTTTTACCACAATATGAGAGGCACGAATCTTAGGTAGCTTATCATAATCAGCCTATAATGTTCCCACTGCCGGGATACAGGGGGGGGGGAGTAGACCGTAATTCACCACACGGACCCAGTGCGTGTTGGTAGACGTCACATGTCTTTTATTTTTTGTTCTAGGACATGCCGGTTTCCTCACGATGTTTTCCTTCAATGTTTTTAGAGCAGTGGTGATGAAATAATTTACACAAGGTAAAGCGCCTGTCTGAGTTCGAATCTACGACCTACAACTACGGTTGCAAAATTACGTAATTTTACCGAAACCGCTGGTAAAATACGGTAATTTTACCGTAATTTATATAAATTACGGTAAAATTACCGGTGGCATAACATTCTAAATTTTAATTTATTTTAAATCACGCGCGCGTGGGGTTACAAAATCAAAATGCGACATTGCTGGCAAGTGCGCTCCGTCAAGTTGTACGGCAAAATGCGATAGATTATAGATTTGTTTTAGGTATTTTTCTGTTTTTTTTTTGTCATTTAAATTGTTGATTCTGAGAACTGTAGTTACTATAATACCTACTAAATACAAGTAATTTTCCAAAAACTAAAATTTTAATTTTTACTGGCCTTGCACATAACATACCTACATAATATATTATTAAATCGATGACGTGGTATAATTCATATTCATATACATAGTGAAAGAGTCACTCATTCATTACCGTATTTATGTTTTTAGAACGTAAAACTACGATTTTTACCGTAATTTACCGAAATTTACGGTAAAAAACGTTTTTTTACCGTATTTTACCGTAGTAATTTTACTGCTTTACATCCCTACCTATAACCAGTAAGTCGCGACTATTACCACTGAGGCACCACAACTCACTATTTTATGTATCTGCTCACTATTTGACGATAATAGGTAATAGGTAATACGGGCTGGTGTCCGCAACTACACGTCAATGCGCGTATTTTGCGTACGGAAAATATTATTCCTATTTGACGATACAAGAATGTGATTTGACAGTACAGACGCCTGAACATCAAGCTACCCGAAACTGTCAAATTTTCCTAATCAACTTTGAACCTTATGCTCTAGCGATAAAGTTGAAAATCTATTAAAGAAATTTGACAGATTGTAATAGCTTGATGTGCTGGCGTCTGTACATCATTTACCTAGCCTTTTTCCAGCTATCTTAGGGTCGGTTTCCAGTCTAACTGGATGCAGCTGAATACCAGTATTTTTACATGGAGCGACTGCCTATCTGATCTCCATAACCCACAACCCACTTATTGGGTAACGATATCCCTTGGTAAGGACTGGTTCTCAGTCTTTCCTGTTTCTGACTATCTGTAACATCTGTCAAAGACCTACGAATGGCAGAATGACCAAATTAAACTGGCAATAAAACTCAAAAAATATTTGCACCTAATAAATGTACAAGTGGGGTTATTTATTAATGAGGATAAAAATATAAACATTGGATAATCTTCTTATACTAAAGGCCTGATTTTTCAGTACCTAGACAGATAATTTTTATCTGACGAATAAATGTCGGGTCGGCAGACTAAAGCACATAAGTAAAAAAGTTGCTTTATTTTTCTCTGTACCAAAATCATTAATTTAAATCAATACATCGGCATACTAAATTAAGTACAAAAGTTATGTTCACTTGTTTCGTCCTTTTTCAAGTTCCAAGATCCGCATGAATCTTGAGACGTTACAAAAGACATAAGTTGAGTTCTGAAAAGTAAGACTTTTTGACTTATGTTTTACTGTCATATAAGTATGTCAAACTGTCATATATATTCTTCAGTTATTTAAAGCTTATCGTACTCTTGAAAAATCAGCCATAAATTAACTAACAAGCTATTAAAATAAAAATATAATAACCTAACCCTATTTATATGCAGCAAAGGTACAAGTTATAAATAAATAATGTCGCTAATCAAACGTTAGTTTTTACAGACAATTCGTGGAATAATATCGAAACGTCTTATTATCCGCAGTTCGGGTGTGTCCTCCAACGTGGCATATCACGACATGTACTAGGGTCAATTTATTTTCAACTAGTTCCATGAAATCTCATGATTTGCTTCATAAATTAGTTTTTGGGTTACACCTGACCGACTGTCTGAGGTTCGAATTGAAAAGGGTAATCACTGGATCAAGTTCATATGCTATGCAACGATGCATTAGCAATAATTTTATAGTATCATCATCTGCCTAGCCTTTTCCCCACTATGTTGGGGTCGGCTTCCAGTTTAACCGAATGCAGCTGAATACCAGTATTTTGTATGGAGCGACTGCCTATCTGACCTCCACAATCCAGTTACTGGGTAATACGATACTCCTTGGTAAGACTAGTTGTCAGACTTTCGGGCTTCTGGCTACCCGTAATGACTGTCAAAGATCAACGAATGACAGCCGGGACCAACGGCTTAACGTTCTTTCGGTCTCGGAGGGGTCTCGGTATGTAAAGATGGTCATCCATCTACAGACCCACCGCGGCAAGCGTAGCTTAACCTGATCGATCGACCTGTGCGGCTGTTATTATTTAGCCACGGGCCCCTCCAATAATTCTATAGTATGTAGGCTAGGTATTATCGTTGGCCCCGGCTGTCATTCGTGGATATTAGAAGCCCAAAAACCTAAGAACCAGTCTTACCCCTTGGTTTCGTATTACCCAGTAACTGGGTTGTGGTCAGACAGGGAGTCGCTCCATGTAAAATACTGGTACTCAGCTGCATCTGGTTAAACTGGAAACATAGTTGGAAAAAGGGTAGGCAGATTATGTTTTAAATGATATGATTACTTACAAACTTATAAATAACTACGTAACATGTCACGAATAAACTGCAAAATTAAAGTTTTTTTTTTCCGAACGTCGGGGTTTTATCATTAACTTTTAAGGTGATTGCGCAGTAATTACCGCGAAATTCAAATTTTCATACGTTTTTTACAATGTGCAAGTCAGTGTCAGGTTGTATCTTGATCAAAATATGATTCGCGACTATAACAGGAACTTATTCACAGAATTATAGTCATTAGAATCATTAATACATCTTTCTAAGTTAGATTTGTACCACGAGAAGAAATCTCCTAGGGAAAAGTGTTTATGGTACAAATCTCACTTATAAAGATGTATGAATGTTTCATATGATTATAATTCTGTAAATACGTAGGTACCAGTTATAGTCGCGAATCAAATTTTGATCAAGATACAACCTGACACTGACCTGCACATTGTAAAAAACGTAAGAAAATTTGAATTTCGCGGTCTACCACTTCCCATTCACCTTAATATCGTAAAAAAAGTTCTGTCGTATTCTATTTTGTTCGATATTTTTATCCGAAATGTTTTAAAGAAAGTAGTAGATATTGTAATGTTTCTTTAAACAACCAACACACACATTAAAGAGTTAGTCACGTAATTCACACTAATTGAACGGAAATCAATATTACTGATTCATGGAACCGGTTTTAAAGAAACTTACCTACTGTACGAGTGACGTGTTATTACGTCAGTCGTGACAATTTCACTCCAAAGTCTAATCAACTATCTATAAAATAAAATATAGGTTTAAGTCAGACTAGTTCTACGAAAACATATGTTTTAAATTGCAGGTTCAAATCTACAGAGGAAAGAAAATATCAAAGTGGATACAAAATTACAATTTCTGCAAAAAAATATAATCGCTTGGCAGTATAAGAAAAAAATCAGAAGAAGTTGAAACATCTTTGGCCAAAGATGAACGCAAGCGTATTCGCTAGGCACACCACAATGCAACCTAGAAATGAGACAAATAGGAAATATTTTGAGTTTTTTGACGGGAATTTGGGACTTACGTTGTGCCTCGGTGACCATGAGTTGCACATCAACGATGCATCTTCCAATATCCGACTCTGGAAAGAAAAATCATCGTTCTTAAAAACACTTGTTTTTTGCATGCACCTTTTTTTTGTAGACAACACCAATTATTCAGAACCGAATTATTTATATTTATTATTATTATATGTATTCATGCATTTTGATTTGAAAAACATTTTAAACGGAAACTATATTTTCATTAAGTTAGTTTGATAAGTCAAGTTTTACGAATTAGTGTTTTTACGTCTTCGTCATCATTATTTATTTGTAATCAAGTTTTGAATGTCGATAATCATTAATTTTGTCAATAATTTTATAAGGTTTACTATATGTTTACAGATTTATTTCTAATTGGGTAAGTTTAAAATTAATGAAAAGAGATTTTGTAATTCGTCATTTTGTTATTGGAAATAGGATGCCCTCGGAAGAAGCTGATTATCATTTCAATGGCATTTACGCAAATCCTTTACTTTTAAAAACCTCCCAATGCATCTTATGCACATAAGTACATACGCATTGTGCAAGGCGGAGATGACAACACGACCATAAATTAAACTGCGTTTATCTAATGCCATTCCCGGTCTGCATACGAAAATTCAGTCAAAGATATCCAATAATTTAGTCACTACAGCCAGTAAAAGAACAACCCATACCTAGTTGGCCTATCAAGACTATTTAGTTTATATAAAAAATTACTTATTTAACATCGATGCTAGGATTTATAAAGATAGTTCCAAAACACTATTCAGACACTGTTTTCATTTATTTTCGTAAGTCTTGCTGTCTCCGCATTGTTTATCAGGCAAGAACTGAAGTATACACCTACACTTAGAGCTACAAAACCCGATTACCGTAGTGTCCCGTGTCCAACACAGAAAATATAAAAGCGTACACGAAAGACTACTACTAAAAGAAAATTTATTGCCGTCGCCCGGGATTAGACTCACTCTACACGAGATTAAACGCGGGACCTAATAAACAAACAACACCTTCTGTTAATCTGTTTGAACAAGACTACTAAGAGACACTACTAAGGGTATCTAACTAACTACAACGTCTACATCGTATCTAGATTAAACGTCAAAAGAACCGCCTCTAAAAGAAAAAAATCCTTCATTTAGCACTGCCGTAAATAAAGACCACATAATCAGCGTATAATGATCCTGTTGTTGGGACACAGCCTCCTCTCAATGAGAGGGAGTGGGCTATAATCCACCACGCGGGCCTAATGCGAATTGTCGGATATCACAATCATGTATTCAAATTTTTGATTCTAGTTTATGCCGGTTTCCTCACGATGTCTTTCTTCACCGTTTTGAGAACAGTGGAAATGTAATAATTTACACTAAGTAAAGTGCCTACAGGGGTTCGAACGCATGACCTACAATTCATTAAGTCGCGTCCACTACCACTGGACCAAAGAAAAAAAAAAAGAAGATAAGAACGAATTTATAATAGTATATAGACAAATAGGAGAAAAAATGGGTAGGGTAAGTAGGTATGTAGTAGTATTTTTGTATTTTTGGTTTATAAAATTCTAAGGCTTTTAAGACGCTGACACGACCAGCGCTGCGGTATTATTTTTTTTAAATATCGCAGTATTATATTAGGAGCCTTTTTGTCCTCGTACAGGCCTTTTTTTATTTTCTTTTATTGGTTGTTTTTAATGCATCTTTGTTAGTTTTTGTGTTTGTATTTCATGTGTGTGTCCCAAAGTATTTTTCTTTCTTTCTTTTAAGACCTAAAGCACGGCCACTGTCAAACTGCATAGACAAAAAGTCATGCGCGATGACACAACACTTGCAATAGATTTCAAAACATCATTATACAACGTGTAACGTTAAATGCGCAAAACCTCATACACCCCAATTAGAGAATTGAGTCAAAAGCATAATGCAATGACCAAAACTATATTTTTTAAAAGCTAACTATTTTTAAGAAAATCGTGTTGATCCTAGCATTAGTCTATGCATTCAAAATTGAGTCTTATTGCCTTAAAATAACAGTTAATTTTCTTTGGCTCTTTCGGCGGATAGTATGGCAAAATACATATTTAAAAAAAAACCTATATTAAAAATTACTGAAATCGTTTCAGTAGTCAATTATGAATAAACTATTTTCAGGTTTTGCGCATTTAACGTTACACGTTGTAGGTATATTTACAAAAAAAAAAATATCAAGACCCCCTTTTATTTGAACTTTAGGTATTTTATTTTTGTAATTTGTCACTTAACTGTCTACCTATTTACAGTTCATGAGATAAAGTCCGCTGATTGACAGACGGCCGGATGGACGGACAGCGGAGGGTCTCGTAGGCATCCTTTGGGCCCGAAACCCTAAAATGGACCATATTTCGGAAGCAAAGGAGAAAGCTCTTTTCATATTCATACATATTGTTACTCAAAACTGCAGTACCAGCCTATCACTAGAAATAGCATATCCATCGAGATGTCCTTAATAATTCAAGTTATTGTATCTACTTTCTACTAACACTACAATTCAAGAGTCCTTTAAAATCTAACTGTTCCACTAAATGCATTCAATAAAACGGTTAGCCAGCACTATTGAATATTTTAATCAGCAAAGACCGCATCGGCAAAGCACGGCCGCACCCAAAATAAAAAATAAAAATTAGACAACTAAGTAAATGACCAACTTAGCGCTGCTTAAATTTTCATTTGGTTAACAGGCGTGTCTGGTTGCATTCGATACGTGAGTAATGGCTGTTCGTCGTTAACGTTAATTTGTTGGACCAATATTTTCGTTTATTCTCTTAAATAATCAACGAGTTTACTTTTATAGGTACATTATTAGTCATTGGCATGTTTGTTTGACTTTGTAGTAACGAGGTAATGAACGAGACTAATGTGATTCGTGCTGACTAGAGTCAGGTCTAGAATAGAATTAATCACACATGAAATGCATTAAAGGGTCAATGATTAAACATTGTGAAGCCATTACAGTACCTTTGCTCAGTCGTTTAGCTCATTATACCATGCATTATTAGTGCAGCGTGTTCGAGTAATGTCAATACAATTTAGTTCAGAGTCATTGCACGAAGAAACGATTATTCTAATGATCATTCGATCACACATTGGCTAAGTCCAAGTGCAGTTAGCCTGATGCCCCTTAGAAACAAATGGTTCTTAAATAACTGACTGAATTTGTAAGAGCCAGTTTTAAAATATGGGAAAATATTCGTAATGCCATTTCTGTAACATGGTGCAACGCAAATAAAAAAAGACGCGTGAACAATGTTCGTGACAAATATGACCTAATATAGCAATATGATTGATGGCACTCTGTCAAGTTAAGAAGGACAAACAAAGCATTTACCCTAACACGTTCGAGAACTTATATTTGCTAGTTTAACTAGCCAACGACAAATTGCCATCGATATTATGTACTTAGGGGGTTAAACTTAAGAATTGATGACTGAGCTGTCACGAACGTAAGCCTTGAAGAAAGTTCAAAATGGACAGCTAACAGACTTAAAATAATAATAATAATATGTACAAGTATATAAAAAGGTGGGGAAATAATCAAAGGGCATCAAAAATTCGTCCGCATCGCTGTCAATAGGAAACGTGCCCAAAAGGCTGGCAGCATTGCCACTTTGTATGACAATGCTGATTCTTTGGCCAAAAAATAGGCACGTGAAGAATCGACCAACCGCTTGACGATGTCTCGAAATACTAAGTGGGCACTCGGACCCCATGGCCCTAGTGTTTCTACTCCAAACGGCTCAAACATATACCTAAGTTCCAAAGAGATTGGAGTATTTGCGCCGTTTGAGGTCTTCCGCATCTGCAGCAGCTGCTCCGCTCGTGCTTGGAGAAGGGATGGCGCAAGGGTGTCGACACACGTTGCATCCCACACTAAAGGCCTACCCATCTTCCAAGGCATTATGGTCATTCCGTCTGGTCTCTTTCCATCGTCGCGTGCCAAGCCATTGGGTTCTAAAACAGCTGGCACCCCGGCGGTGACAAGAGCACAACGGATGATGTCATTGATGCTGGCATGCCGTGCTATTCGTCCTGCGCTTTTACTGTAGGATAGGCCATGGTGTCCGAGGCAGTCGACATCTTCACCACATTGGCAGCGATGCCGAGTCACGCAAGGGGCGCGCCCAGACGCAGACAAGTAGCGAGCCGAAAGGTGGTGTCACCCAACAAAGTGCCTATGTTGGGTGACGGTAGCGCCTGAAGCCAGAGACCCGACTCCCACTCACCCACAGCCAGTATGCGGGCACCCTCAGCAGTATTGGTGGACGTATTAATATGAGTATTCCGTACCAACCTGCAAAGCGGCGCATTCCACTTGAAAAGGTGCAAAAAATTTTTTTTTTCTCAAAGCCTTTCGAGTGGGGTATCAAAATAAAGGGTTTTAGAAGATGATTACAAAAATAAACCACTTACCTATATGGTTAAAAGTAATTCGAAGTGACAAATCGTAAATAACACTTACTAAATCGTCTGCGAAATCTTTCATATTTGTAAAGTAAAAAGCTGGAAATAGAAAAGTAACTAAAACAATTTTATTAAAAACTCGACTGCGGTATAAACTTTAGTTAAAAAAACTGAAAAGCTAAAAACAAGCTCATTTTAAATTAAATAAAAGATCGAAGCAGGTGGGACTCATTCCATTTTTATATTTTCAAACTCAAATTTTCAAATTATTTCTTTTTTCAACATATGTTTTTTCCTGTATCGAAGTTGAAAAAGTGGTCAAGACCTGATGATGATATTTTAATGACTGTTAATGTTCCACATTTAATCTTTTATCTTTAAATGTTGAACATAAATCTTTATTAAAATATAATTATAATCATCAATGTCTTCATTAACAGCTACAACCAATACAAGGCTTCAGTCTCAACTCAATCAAGTGAAAGTATCAACGCAGACTGTATCGCGAAATATGACCATCTAACGCTTTGAGTGACATCTTCCTGTTGTAACAAGGCCTTTAAATAATTAATACCCAGCCCTTTGCCTCGGCTGTCTAATGGCGTGACTAAATAAGGGAGGCCGACCCTCCCCTCTCTCCCCTCACTGAAAACTTTTAATACTGAACGTTTGTTTTAGGGCAATTTTGAGTGCAGGTCAAAGACCATCGATAGATGGGTTCCGTTTTATGTAAATATTTTTGGCTTTATGGCTTTTTTTAGTGAGTGAAATTGTTGAGATAAAAAAGATTGTGAAAATGGCAAGTCTGGTGATTAGTGAGATATGTGTTGTGTTTAAAAAACTTATAATAATAATCACCCCACCGCCACCACCGCATCGATCAACATCTATCGAGGCTTTCGTTAGGCGGTTGGATCAAGGGCCTGATTCAAAAGGCAGTACTTCTTGATACGGCTCGCATTGTGAGGAGGTTTCTGTCTCTGGAGCCCTAACCACCGGTACCTTGGACCCTGCTCCCGACATAGGTGGATCACTATTTTTTTATATTTTTAAATGTTTTTTATACCTACTTAATTTATGGTTTAAGAAATATTTAAAATGTAATTGGATAAGTTTATTTTTATTTTATTTTTTGTTGTATGTATGTATTTATTTATTCCTATATTTTTTAGTTATAATTTCTTTTTGTCTAATTTGTTTTCTGTTATTTCACCTACTGTGTATTGTCTCTGCATCACCCTGAGGTAGACTGATAGAAAATGCCCAAGGCATTAAGTCCGCCTTTGTACAGTTTTTACTTGTGCATAAAGTTTTAATAAATAAATAAGTATTTAAAAACAAATAAACATAATAATAATCAGCCTGTATTAGAGCAGTGGTGGCCCAGTGGTATCGGCACCGACTTACGAGTTATAGGTCGTGAGTTCAAACCCAGGCAGGCGTTTTAGTTTGTCTATTTCATCACCACTGCTCTCGAAACGCTGAAGGAAAACATAGTAAGGAAACCGGCATGTCCTAGAAACAAAAATTTGAAGACATGTGGACATCTACCAACCCGCACTGGGCCGACGTGGTGAGTTATGGTCCACTCCCTCACAAAGAGGAGGCTTTTGTCCCAGCAATGGGAAAATAGGCTGATTATGTATTATGTGTTGTCCCACTGCAAAGCTTTTCCTTTTACCACTCAACTCGATCCTGCGCAAATATGGACCAATCCCTCACATACACGTCAAATTTTTCCCGCCATCGACGCCTAGTAATAAAATAACTGATAATTCACAAAAATGGATTCCAATGTTTTATTTTTAACGAATAGCTTAGGTTTTGCTAGGTTTAAAAAAATTGTTTCACTTACGGTGATCGAACGTTTTTTAATTATTTCTCTAGGCAAATTTAGTAAGATTGTTTCTAGAATATACATATAGGTATGCTTTAAAAACTGACAAAAAGCAAGCAGATTGATGTGATTTCTATGACCTTTATCAAAATATATACTAATAGATCCTCCCATAACGAAAGATACTGCTGTATTCGGTTAGACTGGAAGCCGACCCCAGCATAATTGGAAAAAGGCTATGTAAATTGTTTTGATCCCACAATGAAAGAAAATGTCAAAAAATATAAAAATTTACAATAAAATATAAAAGTAGATAAGTAATATAAAATAAATCCGTCGTTAAAGCAGCCAGAAAGAATTACCTGAGCAACATCTGCGATATTTCACACGAAACAATAAAAAAGTATCTCTCGAAACTCATTCTACAATTACAGAAACATAATAGTCTCGGAGAATTCAATCTGACACGACAGAATGAGCCTTAAATTCAACGGACTTTAACACAGACAGAGATAGGAATACTTAAGCTGTTGAAATCCAATACGAGCGAAGAAGATGACTATAAGATTATGATAATGATAAAAATGCCCGATGAGGGTGGTGGTACTTACGACCAATTTAAAGATATGTATTTAATGTTAGGAGCGGAGTTTTCGGGAGGGGTATAAGAGGGATTTGAATTGATAATTGGGGTGCACTCTATCGCTTCGGTTTTTAGGGATTTTCCTATTCGCGTGTCGAGTGAGAACTTAGTTAGGCTTTTAGCCGGCAGCGAAGGGTTATTTTTCGAATTCCGTGTGTACGGAAATTCGTCGTGCTTAGTACAGGCTGTTTGCTTATGTTTTACATAGAGGGTGTTTATTTTCTTTTATAACTCGTAGTGCTTTGACTACTTCTAAAATACTTACTTTAGTTCATTTCAGTCTTACCAAGGGGTATCGTATTATGCACCAACTAGGCTTTGGAGGTCATATAGACAGTCGGTCCATTGTCGGTTCATTCGAGTACAGCTTCTGTATCAATTCCAAATACATGGTGTTTATCATTTTGTCTCTGAAACCATTAAAATGTTGTGATACTAAGCTTTGAACTCGCGTTGGAAAACCTATTCTTTCCACTAAATATCTGGGTTAAGATGTTGATTATGTAGATTACATAAATTATAAAAAAAACTGTGCGTACAAAGGAAACTATTACAGAAACTTTTCCGTGACAACAACCTAAAGTACTACCTACACACATGTACACAGTCCGTTACCCTGTTTACTAGAGCAAGCATTTACCGAAATCAAACGCATACAGCGATGTACACTGTACATATCTATTATATCCTCCCCGGTTAATGCGAACGGGTAATCAGCAGGGAAGCTATAACAATAACGGTTAATGAGTTTCATTAGAGACGCGCCATTCACTCCGCGATACAGTCCTGGTTTCTACGGATAAAGCTCGCTACACGCAGTGCGGCTAAATGTCTTTATATTGAGTACTTTATTTTGAGTTTAGGCCTTGTAGATTTTATATTTGTAGACCATTGTCTATTTTATTAAGTACCTGGTACTGGTTGTCAGGCCTACAGTGTCCTCTCTGACCTATTGACACTGTAATTCGAAAACATTGTAAAAGCCATTTATTTTTAAAAGAGTAATCGTCGAGTTTCTTGCCGGCTCTTCTCCATAGGAAACGACCAATGAGTTTCATAAGTGCCCACGTAGGTTTATGTGAAATTAAATATTTTGATTTTGAGTACGGAGCCGGGTTTTTTCAACCTTAAGGGTCGATTTTTCAATCGTCAGATGAATTTTATCTGAGGAAAAAATATAGCGGTTTGACAACTTTTGACGACTGAAAAATCAGTCCCTAAGGACTGAGGTCTGAGTCAGTCGCACGACTAATCGTGCGACTGAGAGTGTTTTGCTTTTTTTTTGCAGATCATTTGACTTTTGATATAAATTAATACACATTAGCGACAAAAAAGTTAGAACTTGTGTTAATAAACTAAGACGCTATACAATATTGACATATAGGTACAGTCAACCACACATAAATGTTAACGAATTTGCAACTGACAGCGCCTTTATGACGTTGCTGTGATGGTTTTTCTAAATGCAAAAACCCTTCGTAAGTTAGTCAAAACCTAAATCTACAATCAATAACCTCATAAAACCCAAATACACCGAATTCACTAACTGAATCAATTCCTGGAAATATATGTATCAAAAACTATCAAAGTTTGGAAGCCTTATGTTTTATTATGGCGGAGAATATCAATAACGATAGAAATCCTAGCTTACAGAGGGATCCAATGTGCTCATTGAATATTTAATGTATTCGCTATCGTGTACAAGTTGCGAGACGCTTTTGATATTTTAACTTACTGTCTAATTGCACGTTTGAGCTCAATTTATAGCCGCATTTGCACTGCTTTTTACTGCTTGGTTTAATCATTTGCTCAAGACTTGAGGATGAGATAAGTATGAACTGCATTCTTTTTTTTATTATTATTCGATATTACGATTAGATTTCATACAGGGTCCCATCGACGCGCTAACTGAAATCATGAATTTAACACATGATTCTAGACCCCAACTAGCGTAGAATTTTTTCGTCGGTAATCAATAAAAAAAGCTGTTAGATATAAAAGTGCAATACTTACTCGGTCAAAATTTATGGCAGAGCTAATTTTTAGCTATCTTGAGAGGAATTTCGAGTATGAGTATGGAGGAAGACCGAAAAAACCAAGCATGAACTGACATTTAACAACCGAATACCTCAAAATTGACTTGGAGACGATACAAACTGCCTTGTTAGCCACAAACACTTATCAATTCAAAGCCTCACACGACATTCATATATGTCATCGACACCACGTTTTGAAACCATACAATTATTACCGGCTTAGCTGCAGAAATATAATAATTGCACACCTTGAACATGAACGTATACTGAAGTAGCCGTGATCAATTATTCAACGCATTACGCTCGTCAAAAACAAATAAATAGCACTATTATTCAGTGTTCTGGTCTAGCAAAAGGCCGATCACAAAGGACGTATTTTTTGCTTAGAACCAAAACAGTGCAGTAATGTTATATGAAATCTCATTGTGGCAGCAGCCTTCACAACCCAGTTACTGTTTAATACGATAAGACCCCATACCCTAAACGGAACATCCATTTAAGTACAAACTAAAAGCAGTCCCCCAAAAACACTAATATAATAATTACGGGTTTCTTCCTCCCGACTTTTAGTCGCGTAATCGTCAATCGCGCTGTGAGTGTCCCGCCTTACGATCCGCGTTAACGTTACATTAGCGGTTAACTGTAACGGTTAATGCTACAGTAATTGTTATTGCCGATGCCGTTACTGGTGCCGTGTTTGGCACTACGGCACTTATAGTGCTATCCTGGTACTTTTACACTTTTCTTCTATGTATTTTGTAAGTATGTAATTATGGTTGGTATAGTGTAACTACCTACTGTATGGACTTTGTTAGACTAATTTGGAAATACTCTGGCTAGTACCAACCGATATTAAGAATATACTAATAAAGAAATTCTTTTATCGGCATAAACACAAACCATGCTTGTGCAGACTTTGATTTTCCCTATAATCGACTATGGTGACGTGTGCTACTTTGACTTGAATGCGGTTTTGCTGGATAAGCTCGATAGATTGCTCAACAATGGTATCCGGTTCATATTCAACCTCAGAAAATATGACCATGTGTCGAGCTATAGATCAGAGCTCAAATGGATGCCCATTCGCCAAAGAAGAAGTTTGCGCGCTTTAACGACGCTTTTCTCCCTTCTCAACTCTCCCACTCCTCCTTCTTATCTCGTGCCTCATTTCCAATATCTATGTTCTTCTCACGCTAAGAATTTGCGTTCTTCTAACAATCTTCTCCTACTCTGTCCTTCTCATACTTCTGACTTTGTTCATTCTTCCTTTCATATCCAGTCCATTCTTCTTTGGAATGCGCTTCCTCTTGATATCAGGACGGCCACCAGTCGGTATGCATTTAAGCGGAAATTGCAAAGTTATTTTCAACACAAGTAGAGTAGTGTCATCTCAACATCTCTCTCCCTTGAATTTGTATATATATATATATTTATATATATATCATTAGTACATATTTATATATTTAGTATAGTATGTATGTGTATATAACCTATATATGTATTTGTGTATCTGGTTTTAACAGGTTTTTTTTTTTTCTTCATTGTTCCTCTCAACTTAAACACCTGCCATCTAATCTCTTCACCACCCTTGGTTGACTGGTAGAGAATTCCTAAGGCATTAAGTCCGCCTTTGTACCTTTTTGTGCGAAAAGTTTAAATAAATAAATAACACAGGTTATAGAAAAACTCTGGCTCCAGAGCTAGGTTAGAATATCTATCTGTATTTCAGGAGTCATTGGCTTCTTCCAGTATGGTTACAAAACAAGCTTTATGCTATGCAGCAAGGTAATCCTATTAACATTATAAACGCGAAAGTTAATCTTTCACGCGAAAACTACTGAACGGAGTTTGATTAAACTTTACAGTATTATAGCTTATTCATCAAAATAACACCGACATTGAATACTTTTTATCTCGATATTACCACGGGATTGACACTTATGCAATATCGGGATAAAAAGTAGCCTATATGTTAATCCAGGGTGTCAGCAACTTATATACAAAATTTTATCAAAATTGGTCTAGCCGTTTAAGCGTGAAGAAGTAACAAACATATAAACACACACACACTCACAAATTTTCGCCTTTATAATATTAGTGTGATAATGTATACTATACTTACCTTAGATGTTATTATACCAACAAGCCGTGCGCCTGGTGGGGTTTCCCATAGGCAAAAATGACGAAAACCCATACAAACTTTCATCCCATAACTTCAAAAATGGATGAATTTTCAAAAATCCTTCCTTAGTTCGTACTTTCGTTATAAAAGGAGTTCACTTGCAAAACACATGAATGTTTTTTTTTAACTAAGTATAATATTACATTAGTCAAGAAAACCCTTTTTCATCGGTATTTTAAAGACTTCAGTGTCCAATTGTCATCGGGTTCGAAATCTCAGAGAAACGATCGGAATTTTATATCATCTTCAAGTTTGTCCATAGTAGTTGTCTTTCATCAAAATTATACCTTACATTTAGTAGTTAGGTATTTACTTAAATATTCGCACGGATTTTCGTAATACGAACTAACCATTTTTGATGATAAATGTCAGCAGTAAATAAAACTTAATACCTAACCAGGCACTTAAGTAAAAAATATTTAGAAACATAAAAAATACAAAATTATAATACATATTTTAAAATTCTTCATTGATACAAAAACCCATTGAATAGGTCCGTTCTGTATTTGTGTTAACCCTTCAATTACTGCGGGTATAATTGCTGCAATATAAAAATCGAGTTAATTAAGTTTCGTGCTTTAATGTCACTTGCAATACATACATGTTTGCTTTTAATTATGTGTTGTCTCTTTGTAATTAGGAACAGGTAAAGGAATAATTATGGTTACACAGAACATATTATGAAGTTTTTTTTAACTTCATATAATTACGATAAGCCACAAAATAAAAAACAAATTGAAAAATAATAATTTGAATGTTTTTTAGTCGTTTGCGTATGTATATGAGTTAATGTCGATTGGTAAAGTTGCTACTGTAATTGCTGCCAAATCCAATTAAAACGATTTTTTCCTCAACCGTAGCAGTCTACATTAATAGGTACCTACTCTTAATTGTACAATTATAGTGGGAAACAACAACAAATATAGTAAAATCATAATTTAAAAGCCAAAGAATTTAATCATATTCTATTCAACAAGGCATAGCAACAAAGACATAATTATTATTATATATACCCATCAGGGCCGTCTTTACCCGGGGGTGCAAGGGGTGCGTGGCACCCGGGCGCAGGGTCTTAGGGGGCGCTAGCCAATCGCCTACACATACCATGCGTAATCAAACCTCGAAATTGAAATGAATAAAAAACTGCTTAAAGTACCTAGATTACAAAACAGACGATATCATAAAAAAGTTTGTCGACTTTAAAGCTGGATAAATTAAATTTGTTGTTTGAAAATGTACCTAATGTTATTGTAGAGTAAGTTTTTTTGTTAGCCTATATTGTTCCACTGCTGGGTAAAGAGCAATTATTAAATAAAAAAATATATACAAAAATTGATTCTTAGGTTGATTTTTGAAAAAAAAACCTATATTAATCAGTGATAATGTAGCATTCAAATAAGAATTCTTAAAATCGGTCCAGTACTTTTTGAGCCAATTCGTTACAAACATACATACAAATCTTTCCTCTTTATAATATTAGTATAGATACCCTTTTTCCGCAACTAGCCACGAAGGCATATTACATGCTTTTTACACTACGTAATAGCAAATTTATCAATAAGTATCTAAGGCATACAATTTACGTAGCGATAGTAGCGACATAACGATGTCATTATCACAGCAGGTAACAATTACAACGGGTAGGTAGCTTGTAACTATAATTTTGACGCCCCGTAGTGTTATTAGGTTCGCGTGTAACCTATTATGCGTGATATGAAGCTGTCTATTAAAAGCATTGTCTAATAAGATAATATAATTTGTAACAGAGCTTAAAATTTAGAAAATATAGTAAAATTCGACAACAGCCTGCACCCTAATCGCGTAGCACATTATCAATCTCAATCTTACATCATTTTGAAGAATATTGCTAATCAATCCATTGCTTCATATGCTCGAAAAATGTGTCTGCTCAACAACATAAATTACGCAATGAATATTGTTGAACTGTCAAAATGCATCAGTGCATGCAGTGCATTGCTACTGATAGTGTGTTACGCTATTACTCTGCTGTTTTCTATAGAGGCAAGTTTAATAAATATGTTGTAACTTTAAAAGTGTGACTTGAATGCACAGTCGCGGCTGAAGGGTTAACATACAGCCATTATTTAAGTACTACTCGGATGGTGAAACGTCGTACGCTGGTATACCTACATTGCGAGCGGTATTAAGTCTCTGCTTACTGAAATAATTATAAGCCACTTTATTAGCTGTTGATATTAAAAATATTTTAATAAAAATCCTACAGTTGCTAATCGTATTTTTATTAACTACAGATAATATTGATAATCCAAAAAATGTAAATAAAAAAATATATATATGTTCAAAATCATTGTAATACGTAAAGAGAAAAAATAAATTGCCTAGGTAGTAAAATAACCCTTTGGTTTAATTTAAAATCATCAGAAGCTTACTGTTAAATATTTTTTTTTATCGAACTGTCAAAATGCATCAGTGCATGCAGTGCATTGCTACTGATAGTGTGTTACGCTATTACTCTGCTGTTTTCTATAGAGGCAAGTTTAATAAATATGTTGTAACTTTAAAAGTGTGACTTGAATGCACAGTCGCGGCTGAAGGGTTAACATACAGCCATTATTTAAGTACTACTCGGATGGTGAAACGTCGTACGCTGGTATACCTACATTGCGAGCGGTATTAAGTCTCTGCTTACCGAAATAATTATAAGCCACTTTATTAGCTGTTGATATTAAAAATATTTTAATAAAAATCGTACAGTTGCTAATCGTATTTTTATTAACTACAGATAATATTGATAATCCAAAAAATGTAAATAAAAAAATATATATATGTTCAAAATCATTGTAATACGTAAAGAGAAAAAATAAATTGCCTAGGTAGTAAAATAACCCTTTGGTTTAATTTAAAATCATCAGAAGCTTACTGTTAAATATTTTTTTTTATCGAACTGTCAAAATGCATCAGTGCATGCAGTGCATTGCTACTGATAGTGTGTTACGCTATTACTCTGCTGTTTTCTATAGAGGCAAGTTTAATAAATATGTTGTAACTTTAAAAGTGTGACTTGAATGCACAGTCGCGGCTGAAGGGTTAACATACAGCCATTATTTAAGTACTACTCGGATGGTGAAACGTCGTACGCTGGTATACCTACATTGCGAGCGGTATTAAGTCTCTGCTTACCGAAATAATTATAAGCCACTTTATTAGCTGTTGATATTAAAAATATTTTAATAAAAACCCTACAGTTGCTAATCGTATTTTTATTAACTACAGATAATATTGATAATCCAAAAAATGTAAATAAAAAAAAATGTATATGTTCAAAATCATTGTAATACGTAAAGAGAAAAAATAAATTGCCTAGGTAGTAAAATAACCCTTTGGTTTAATTTAAAATCATCAGAAGCTTACTGTTAAATATTTTTTTTTATCGCGTCGCGGAGTCATTATAATACTATAAAACTGAATGATTTATTTGTGCATCTCATAAGTTATGCTTGTATTTATGTGAATAAATTCTATAAACGGAGAAACACTATTTTTAATAGTTGATTGCCAAAAAATACCACAAAAAAATAACACGAAAGCTCGGAAAAAATCACGTCCTCAAAGCATAGCCAACAGAAACAGGAGTAAGTTCGGCGCACGAAGCAATTCAGCGCGTTTGGGCGGGCTCGATCGATAGAAGGCGTGGCCTAGGACGCTGCGTGCCTCATCTGCGCTCCCAGCTATAATTGATTGACACAAACGAACTGACGGGCAGACGCTGCGTTCGGCTTTTTATTGCAGAACCACTGGATTTAATTTGTACGCAGACTTTTTAGGGTTAATACCTAGACAGTTGCGTTTTGTTTTTTCGTTAATTTTTTGTTTTATTTGTTGCCAGAATATACTGATGTTTTGTAATCGTTTTAATAAATGTGAATTTGTTATTTTGGAATATTATATTAAATTGTTCAGAGAGTATATGTTTGTTTTAAGTTATTTTTTTGAACTAAGAGTTTCAAATCGCGCGTTGTCGACGCTGCTAAATTTGGAAAAGGTACATTATTTGCGATTGCATCGCTGCAAACTTACGAGAAACGTGCTACAGACGCGCGGGAGCAACTCTCCTTGCAAAGTAAACACCGCGTCCACGGAGCCTTAAAAAAACTTGGTGTGTTTATCAAAAAAGGGATGATTTTCTATTATTTATATTGTAAGTACATAAAAGGGTTAATGTTTAATTAACCCTAAATAACATAAGTAAAATCCTTACAATATTATTTCAATAAACTGTCGTAGTAGCGAGTATTAGTGAATATATACAGGGTTATTTGTAAAACACCAGCAACCTCTTAAGAGATCATTGTACTCATCATTATGAACAACTTTTACTATGGGACCAAACCTGAAATCGCGAAATAAAAATCAGCTGTTCCCTACATTTATCTTCGTCTATCTCGTCAAAATGTAGGGAACAGCTGATTTTTTTTTCGCGATTTCATTATCTGTACTAATATACTAATAATATTATAAAGAGGAAAGATTTGTTTGTAACGAATTGGCTCAAAAAGTGCTGGACCGATTTTAAAAATTCTTTCACCATTTGAATGATACATTATCACTGATTAATATAGGCTATTTTAATTGCAAGAAAAAAAATGAAATGTTTAAAAAAAAATGTCCACCCGTGCGAAGCCGGGACAGGCCGATAGTAATAAATAAGCTGTAAGAGCGCATTGACCTTCTACTTAATATACTTACATAACTAAGTACAGTCAGGGAAATAAATTGTTAAGCACATTATCACCCTACGTCAATTCGAGATGTTATATCCATTTCATAAAACTGACAAAAAATTACAGTTGTGATTTGATTAAACGGACAATTTCAGCTGGTGGTCAATTTGCTAATCAAGTTACTTAATTCGGTGTCGAAATCATTAGTGTATTTTGAATGACTCTCACTCATAAACTCATTATTTTTCCTAGAGAACGCCACGTGCTATTTGTGATTTTTGACCCCCGGCAAAACAGAGGGGTGTTATAAGTTGGACGTGTGTATATGTGTGTCTGTCTGTGCCATCGTACTCCCAAACGACTGAACAGCTTATGATTTTTTTTTTGTTTGAAAGGTGGTTCTTAGCTACCATTCAAGAAGATCGGTTCAGCCGTTTCAAAATTATCAGCTCTTTTCTAGTTTATGAATTGATGTGAGCATCTTCCACAAGTCTGATTTTGTCGAAATTTGGCATTTCGTTACTTCAATGATAGTAGAAGAACATGGTAACATTGAACTTACTGCTGCAGCATCACCTGGAATTTTTAGGATACCAAGCTCCCTTAACTTACAGCAGAGGTATCGTGTTTGGGCTCCACAGAATGGTCTCAATGAATAGGTTATAGATTGATGGTGACCAGGGGCTGATGATGGAGTAGGAAAGAGTAATAAAGAAAGACCGGACAAAATGGTTCCCACGGCCAATAACAACCAAACTAAAGTCATTAACCGTCACTTTTACAGGTTTATCCTAGTTCAGGTAGATCCCATTATTAATACCTACCACTCTAGTTTAAGACTTAATATTGTAAATATATTGCAGCATTTGATTAAATAAAAATAAAGTATAACAAGGCAAATTTCCGTGGTGTGTCAATTTGATAAACAAATAATTTCCCCGACTGAACAAGGAAGCTCCGAGGCCTCTCCCTTATTAAAAATGCACGTGTAGTTACTAGTGATTAGTGCCGTCTATTAAGACGCCAGACGACTGATCGCCGTTTGATAACGGTTATTAGAAGACACTACGCATTACACATGAAAGCAGAATATGAATTCCACTATTACCTACCGATTTTCCACTTGCATTCGTAGGAATATGTGATGTTCGCCACGCACTGAACATCGTGAAGTATAATTAGCTGCAATTACTTAAAAATTAAGTCATTTTACGATGGTCTTGTTTGTGAAAAAAAATTAGAAAGATCCGGAGTTACCGACATAGCTTGCAGAGAAAGCAAACTGGAGTGGCAGTGGGCTGGCCGTGTTTGTCGAAGGACCAATGGCCTGGACCGATGACCCAAAGAATGTTGCTGGGACAGGTTGGATGCGGAAGGCGGAGGTCCGGGGCTATGTCCAGCAGTGGACTGCTATAGGCTGAATTGATTGATTGAATGAAAATGTGATTGTTTATTTGTCGGTAAGTAGAAGAAAATGGCGGCAGTCATTCATAATAATTTAATAATCACGCATGTGTGTATTTTTTTGATGAGGTACTAAATAAAGTGAAACGAGACTGCGAGATCGATGACCATTTTAAGTATCCCTTTAATAAGTGAATGTTATTGTACAGTTGGCTCTGTGATGAAAACCTTGACGATACTACTTAGAACCGTTATGTGTGATTGATTTAAGATGTCAGGAGGTGCTTAGCGTTTTTTTTAGTAAACTAGTATCCGTCACGCGAAGCTATACATTTTGTAAATAAAGAACTTCTATTAAGTTACGTAGCGACAATTCAATCAACAACAAATGATCCCAAATTAATTACTAAGAAACTAACGAGCAATTTCACTTGGTCGGGTTAAATTTTAGCGACATAAAGCGCTGTAGACTTTTGTGGAAAGCGTCTGACTCATGGAACGTAAACATTTATTCCGCCATTTTGAAGTACCTAAATATTGCTGCTGACTCTGTCAATGCTGCAGTAACGCAAATCAAATCAAATCAAATCAAATCAAAATATTTTATTTCACATAAGCCTACAAGGGCACTTATGAAACGTCAGAAGCTAGGTGCACGGTTCCAATTGGTCGTTTCCTATGGAGAAGAACCGGCAAGAAACTCCACGGTTACTCTTTTAAAAATAATTGGCTTTTACAATGTTTTCTAATTACAGTAGGTATGGGAGAACAGCGTAGGCCTGTCAACAAGTGCCAGGTACTTGATAAAATAAAAAATGATCTACAGATCTAAAATCTACAGGGCCTACAAAGTCCTCACATTTACAAAATCAAAAACTCAAAAAAAGATAAATAAAATATAAAAACCTATTAAAACCAAGTGATCATAATTTCCATTACAACCACTAAAAAGAATTGAAGGATTAGAATTGTCTCTATATAATGTCAAATAGTAAAAAGATTAAATGTCAAAGAAGTATGTAAAAATTAAATAAAAATCGTAATTTGAGAGCAGTTAATAGACATTTATGTAGTTATGCCGTTAATGAGATGCCAGGGAAGCCACATGTGCAGAAGCAATTATTGCCAAACTACCTTGTCTTCAACGTAGTCTTTAATCTTATAATATGCTTTTTTGATAAGGACACGTTTGATGAGGGTTTTGAACTTTCCATCGCTAAGTTCTGTAACCGGTTTTGGCAACTTGTTATAAAAACGGATGCTATTTATATGAAAAGACTTGCTAGTTTTTGTTAATCTAAATTTAGGTATCACAATTTCATTTTTACTACGGGTATTTATATTATGGAAATCGCTTCTTATTTTAAAAAGTCCTAAGTTTTTGCAAACATACAAAATACTTTCTAAAATATAAAGAGAAGGCAGAGTTAGTATATCAATTTCTTTGAATTTGTTTCTAAGAGACTCGCGAGAAGAGAACGCAGAACGCAGATGCAAAATACTCGGAATCAAGTGACGACAGTAACTAGATGTGTGTGTTAACATAATTATATCCCTATATTAAAATAAAAATCCGGTTAGACTGGAAGCCGACCCCAACATAGTTGAGAAAAGGCTAGGCAGATGATGATTAAAATAAAAATCATTAGAAAACTGTGTTTTTTATTTGACCCAAAGGTTGCGACCCCATGAATGTGTATTTACAAAATTTATAGCTTCTCGTGACGGATACTTTTAGTAGGCCGCGACTTTGTCCGCGTAAAAGTCTTGTTCACCACTTCCTAGCATCGCACGGTCTGTCCACGCTCTTACTTCGGTTTTGCTATGCGTTCTTTCTGACGTTTTTCTTTTTGCCCGGCTCATAAGAGCCTTCCTCAAAAATTGGACTATTCATTGCAAAAAGATTTTTTCATATCCGACTGGTAGTCCCAAGGTCCCAAGCTTTATCTATACTAATATTATAAAGAGGAAAGATTTGTATGTATGTTTGTAACGAATTGGCTCAAAAATTTTATTTATTAATTTACCATTTGAATGCTACATTATCACTGATTAATATAGGCTATTTTAATTGCAAGAAAAAATAAAATGTTTAAAAAATAAATGTCCACCCGTGCGAAGCCGGAACAGGCCGCTAGTTATTAGTATAAAGATCACACAAAGTTTGGCCGCAACTAGCCGTCCTCTGGTCGTTGCGGCCAAGTGCGCGATGCGTATTGGGTTAAAATAATTTACTTGGTCGTTGGGGGCAAGCTGTTCTCAAGGCCTCGTACTGCGCGAGCTCCCTGACAGTTTATATCTGACCTTTAAATCAGAACCGTCCACGTAAGTCCTTCCAGGTTATCGATATATCCGTTCGTCGTTTGACCATGTGGTAGGTACCTAATTTAATAAAATTATGTTTAAATATGAGGAGCAATGGTGACCCAGTGGTAACTGCCGCTACTTACGTGTTGCAGGTCTTAAGTTCGAACCTAGTCAGGCGCTTTACATTATGTAAATTATTTCATCACCATCTCTCAAAAAAACACAAACAAACAACAATGGCCAAACTTGCGACCCAATGGTCCCTCTTAATGGCAAGCGACATCGTGGCAGGCCCAGACGGAGATGGCGGGATGAGCTGGACTCTTTCAACAAGAACTGGTCCTTAGCAGCTTTTAACAGAGAGGAGTGGAAAGAGAGTGGAGAGGCCTTTGCCCTGCAGTGGGACATCACAGGCTAATAATAATAATAATCTCTGAAAACGGTAAAGGTAAACATCGTGAGAAAACCGGCATGTCCTAGAATCGAAAATTCGAAGACATGTGACATCCACCAACGCGCTCTGGACCCGCGTGGTGGATTACGGCCCACTCCATCTCACAGAGAGAAGGCCTGTGTGCCAGCAATGGGAACATTATAGGCTGATTATGTATATGTATGATATTATGTATATGTATGATATTATGTATGTGTATGATATTATGTATGTGTATGATATTATGTATGTGTATGATATTATGTATGTGTATGATATTATGTATATGTATGATATTATGTATATGTATGATATTATGTATGTGTATGATATTATGTATGTGTATGATATTATGTATGTGTATGATATTATGTATATGTATGATATTATGTATATGTATAATATTATGTATATGTATGATATTATGTATATGTATGATATTAATATGCCGAACCCTTTGAGGAAGATATGCGCGGCGTTATGTCAGGTTTACTTGTGTAAATAAATCTTCTAGTTCACTTCATCATCATCATCTAGCCTAGCCTTTTCCCAATGTCATTTTAAATAAAAAAAATATATATATATGTTTATATTATACAAAAGGGAGCTACGTCTGCCAACAAACTGCTGTGCAGTTTGGCAGAGGTAATTATATCTTGTAAAAAATTATTTCGGTGATAAACGCTTTTTCATTCATTTTTTTTTTTTTACCTCCACAACCCAGTTACTGGGTAATACGATACCCCTTGGTAAGACTGGCTGACTGGCTTCTAGATCACTTCTACAAGTCAATTTTTTGGACAATATTTAAAAAATTAGAAAGATTTTTCAGGCTACTTATTGCGACTCGTACAGAAAGATCACAAACTAAAACGTCGTGGTTGTGTTCTCGTTTTAGTACCTAGTAGTTACTTCAGATATGTTAAACTTACTTATTAGTTGACAAGCTTTGTACCCGATGGGATTTTCCATCGAGCAGTTCCCAGGAGCCCGGGAGAAAGTGTTTAGAAAAAACGATGCCAGAATACCCACAATACAATTTAGTTTAACTAAAACAAAAGTCTAAACACCAACTTCCGCGTTTCCAAGTTCAAAAATGACGAACTACTATCAATTCAAGATTATTCGGAATGAGGTAAAACTAGCAAGAAATGGTTTCTAAACCTTTCTACCGAAATCAAACTTTCAAAAACTACAACTCAAAACTTGCCTTTAAAACAAATCATTTTCAAATTCTCATTAAGACACCTAATTTCGTTTTAATAAAATAAACAGCATTCTACAAAACAAATGAATTACTAGACCATAAGATAACATTGATAACTGTCCAGTCGGCCACCAAAAAATCATAACATATGCGTGTCATCCAAGCCAAGGGGTGCTTATAATGGCATAGATAATTATCAAACCATAACTACCTGCAATACACTTGACATAATGTTTCGAGCACCGGAAGTCGGGGTGAATCCGGGTAGCGGTCACGTGACCGGCCGGCAGCCATCTTGTTTAACTACGTACTTCCGGTGTGGGCGCACTGTTTGCAAACATTTGTAAAGCCGCTCTATTGATTCTCTGCTTTCTTGTTTTCTTTATAGTGGACAGGGTTTATCGTTTTCTATCGTTGGCGGTACATATTTGTAAGATTTAACAGACACTAATAGTAATTTCTCTCAACTGATGTATTTAAACTAATATCGATGATCGAAAAGACAGAGCAACTGCCTACCTCACTTCCACAACCCAATAGAGATATTTAAGTAAGATTCCGTAAGATATTGAAGGTCAAACAGGGGTTGGGTTATCGTGTTAAACAGTAACAGCACTGGATAAGACGATACCCCTTTAAGACTAGATGTCAGACTTTTGGGCTTCTGACAACCCGTATCGACTGTCAAAGATCTACGAATGACAGCCGGGACCAACGGCCGAACGTGCTTTCCGAGTCATGGCCGGAAATCAATATCATCTTCCAATTTGAAATTTATTTAAGTATTCCAGAAAAACCCAAATAAAATAGACCAAAATACTAACATCAAAAAGATGCAAACTACTTACTAAAAAGAAGTCAGTCCAAATATATGTACTTAAGTCCACTCAGCGTCTCCCCATAACTTCAAATCCTATCACCACTCTAAAATCCCGGCACCCTATAAAACCATAAAGCAACAAGAAAATAAACTTAAAACCAAAAGTTCACAAAGTTCTAAACCGGTTTAAACCATAACGGGGACGGACGACTGCAGTAACGGATGAGACCGGATTAGGAAACCAAATCTTCTGAAGTCCTGACCGAATCGATCCCGGCCCCGACAGTTATGAAAAGGCGGCATTTGAGAGAAGAAAATATAAAAGCCCGTAAGCCTCCTCCCGGAAAACCTCGGTGCGTTTTCAAAGAGAAATATTTTCTTAGATACCGCACAAGTTTTGTGACATCCCTATGTTTGCACTCAACTATATTAACTAAACCTTCTGCGGTTTAGATAAGATAGAAAGTCGCTTGTGTTGGGATCTTCAGAGGTTGACGTAAGCGTGTGATCGTATAGCAGGGGATGTCAAGCCGGTCTTGTCACCGCCTATCAATATCAGCCCTAAGTGATGTATGGGGTGGCAAATGCCTTAAATCGATATATTTCGTTCAGCAGCTAGTTATAAAAGTTTGGACAAGTTTATTGGTTATATTGACAGACTGTCGACGCGAGGTAAGTCCGTTAGAGGATATTGACTGGTGTGTTAAGATCCTTTTACTTTTCTGTATCAATACTATATGTATAGGTTCTTTGAAGAGCTTTTAATTTATATGATTTATATTTTGCCTTTTTGGGAAAAGAGAAGTTCTAAAAATATTATTTTAACAGCTAAAAACAAAGAACAACGGCTTACACTTACTATGGCAAAACTCCATGAGAGTGTGACAACCGAGTTTTTGATGCCAGCAGACTTAGCATGACTTGAATAGAAATCGCTTGTCTGCCCTTCTTGAAATCTCTTCGTCCCCAGCACGAGGTCACATCTGTTCATAATCTGCATTTTGAACTTAGTAGTACGAGTATGACCCGCAATGGACTGCTAAAAGCTAGTGATTTTGACGGCGACAACTGCTTCATACCACTTCATAACCCACATTCAACATTTTGTCAAAACAAATCAGAATCACGAACACTCAACTGAAAGTTAATTCACATTTTTTACCGTTAATTAACTTTCAATTCAAACACGTCAAACCGCTCCACCAAATTAATAAAAAATCAACACAAAAAACATACACAGATAACAAATAGTACTTGCAGAAATGAATGCAACCACTTCGACCACGATTGACTAGACTTATTAATACAGTGTCCGGTATCGCGTGCGCACAACCGGACGTGGGCAACGGTAGCGTCGGTGAGCGCTCGCTGGTAATAATCTAGTAGGAACCATATCCGTGGTCAGGACATCATACATACGTCATGGGAGGCGGACATCACATATTAAACGTGTGGCTACCGCATTGTAGAGGCAAAACAAAGGCCTCGATTTTGCGATGCAACGACTAAATTTCAAACTATGAACTATTGAGACTAAAAAGCCACGAAAGAAAAAAGAATTCCATTCAAAACTAGGCGAAAACATGCTGAAGACCACAGAACACGGTACGCCTCGGCGGCCGCTGCCAGAGACCATACTATTAACATTTTTTTTTTATACAAAATCAAAATTCATTTATTCAAACTAGGCTGAGATTTCGAAAGTCAAAATTACAAAAGACAGTCCCCCCAAAACGCCACCACTTCCTAGTGCTTTCGCTGGGAAGAAGAAGGGGCGCAACAAACTCCAAACAAACCAAGCCAATGTGTCGTCACCGTTCACTCATAGACACTGCCTGTGACAATTCTAACAACGCCCTGTGGCAGGTTGTTTGCACTCAGTTGCGTCAAATTCAGAGACAAATATTATAGGTGAAGGCGTCTCCGAGTCTCTAGTCTCTGCCTGTCGAAACTTATACATGACGTTGATCTCTAAACCGTCAATGTCACTACACAACAGTGTTTAGTTTTAAAAGTATGTGTAGTCATTTATTACGCAGCGGTCATTATATATCAAAGTATGGGTTGTATTAGTGAAAAGCTTGCTATAGAATAAAAACTGCTTTCAAAACGAAAACATCTTGGGAAAATCGGCATGTCCCCTCATCAAAAAGTTCGAAGACATTGGAAATCTACCAGCCCGCATTATGCCCGCGTAGAGGATTTCCGCCTACTCCTCACAGAGAAGCTGTCTGGTCTGTGCTGTGTCCCAGCAGTAGGACGTTATAGGCTGATGATGCTTATACATGGGATTAAATGACTGTAGAGAAACATAAGGACGTTACTGACAATGCAGAACTCGTATAAGCTTTGGGCTGGCACTATTGAAAGTGGTTATTTTGGGTGGAGAAACTTTTCCGTTTAACCCATATTTGGTGAAAAGACCGACTACTAGAATAATCTGTCTTCTTCTTATTTTCTTGTCGACGGTACTTTAATTTGACTCTATATTGTTTGAGCTCAGTAGGCCAATTCTCGTAACTGAAAACGTTCAAAATCTAGTCGCAGTCTCATCTCGGTGACAAACAAATGTCACAAACTTGTCAAAATGTAGGGAAATTTGACGTATTTTTGACAGATTGAGACTGAGATCAGACTGTGAAACGTTCTTAAAAATTACGAGAATTGCCCCTCTGAAGGTGGTCACGTTGATTGCGGCTTCAGTGCCATTCTTAAGTTTGTCAAAAGTGCAAGTAAGTGGCATGGTCTTATCAAAAGTACCGCACCCGCACTGGGGGATGAACGGGTCACTAATCTCCCATGTCGTCAGATTCTATTTGCAGCGACCTAGTTGAGTACGCAAACGAAAGGTGTATCTTCGCCAGACTTTTGGAAGTAAACTTGGAATCGGGGCAGAAGATGATGGCGATCAAATAGCAATGTGACCTACTTTTTTAATTGCAAGTAGTCCAATACCTCAGCAAGAACACGTGTCAAAAAATCCTAAGAAAACTTAAATAAAAAGTACCTACTGCTACTACTTCGATATTAAAACAAAAAAAACAGTTAGAAATCCGTGTGTGATGCGTGCGATCGCGTGCGTGACACCGGAAGGTACATCCACAAATCAAGCACATGACACACGTGCGACTAATTGTCGCGTCGGCGAACGATACTATCGACTGAAGGGCACTTCAAACGACGCGGGTGTCAGGGGCGCAATATTATAGTAACATAATCGTTATTTTGTTTTCGATGATTTTATTTTGCCCCGACTTGAGTCCTTCATTCATTTAAAGTGGGGTAAAAACTCTTTGCTGGAGTCTGTGGTTCCCGATTGCTGTTACTTGGGATTCTTCAAGTCTCGAGTGAAGAAGCTACTTCTAAGAAGCATACATTGGCCTCAGAAGTTAATAATAGGCAACAACGTGACGAATTTCGCCTCTATGTGCGCCGAACATATACTGCTATGATGCAGAAAAGTGTGTTTCACATGGCTCCTGTAATCTTCAATAAATTACCTAAAGAAATAAGGGCAATGGATACTGTCTTATTTAATAAAACACTAAAGAGCCTCTTAGTTAACAAATGTTACTATAACCTGAACGAATACTTAAACGATAATTTTTCCAAACTCAAGACCTCACGGTGACATCAAGTAATAGAACAATAATTATATATGCATGTATCTTTTAATAATCAATCTGTTAGTATATTGTAATAATTCTCGAAATGACATTGTAATAATTCAGTATAGATTATGTATATAATCTATACTTTAAGAAGGACATTTAATTAATTTAATTCAATTCTATTCTATATTACTCAATTTTATTCTATTCAATTCAATCCTAATATTGACTTGAATAAACCATGACTCTGTACTTTTTGCATGCCTTACAGTAGAAGCACTTGAAACATGTACCTATATTAACAACACCAATGTAACAGTGTTTTCTGCAAAAATAAATAATTTGATTTCCCAATCCCAATACCAACCCGCACTGGAGGAGGCCTGTTTCCCAGCAGTGGGAACATTATAGGCTGATTATGTAAGCGAGTACCATCGGCTCAAGCTGATGTGGTATCAGTTTCAGTTTGTGTTCATTTAGGTTTTTTATTCGGCATCTTTCAATCAAAGGGAAACGCCGAACCAAACTGAATCAAAAGTGAAAAATGAATTCATTAGGGAACCGATCCAACGATGTTGGACCGGCAATAAGAAACCTAGAGAGTAAGGACAAAGTGTGAAATCTTGTTCTGATTCATTCTTAGTTCGGGCCTCGAACTAATCTTATGTCCGAAAGTCGTCGAAACGTGCGTAACTTTGGCCAGGACTACAGATTTCGTGCATAGGCAGGAGACCCCCTGAACCGCTCTAACAGTTGGTTAGATTCCCAAAAGGGGTCAAGTGTGTGTCCGTTATTTATCAACACTATCTACAGATCTTTTGTGAAGTTTAATGCAACAACCAAACTAAAATTAAAATGTAGCTGTCTCTTACTAACAGACAACGAGAGAAAAGAACAATGACAGTTTAAAGCTGTCAAAATATCCTGGTTATGTAAACTTCGATGGTGCGGCATGATCTAAAATTAGTACCTAATTTTCTAGACTTGTAAGTTGTATGAGAGGATTATGGAAGGTTTTACTTGTATCTATATCTTATTTTACAACGCTTTACGCGAGCGCAGCTGATTGGCTTATTTGCATGTGTGTTCTTTCGTTCGAATACTCGAGGTATTTTATCAATGTAGTGAAGTATAGAGCCGAATTTCTCGTTGGTTTTGTTTATAATTACTTACCTCTGTCATAAATTCACCCTTCGCCACTGGTCATCGGTATAGTTGAAGTTTAGTAAGGAACCGCTGGAAGTTTTAAAATAAAATTTAATTTAATTAATAGAAAACAAACAGTTCATTTATAAAATTAAATTTCATTAGATTTCTTACTAAACCTCTACTATATCCGACGACCCTGGTTACTTATCTATTTTGGTGACTGTACGTCCATGGTTGTAACAGCTCTATATTAAATCTTAATATCTAGCGTTCGTATTTCCGAAGATACACAAAGATTCCCGAAGCGCAAACTTTTCTTGGGATTCCTGTGCTTATTTAATGTGTAACTCCAAATCCATCCTTAACTTTAGCATTTTATTCTGTTAAATTGTTTCGTAATGTGTTTGTTCTTTAACTCAACATTACATTGGAATTGTTTGTTTATTTACTGAAGGGCTATACATTTTTTACCTTGAGTAAAGTTTATTGACCTAAAATCAATAGCGCCCTGGAGATTGTTACTACCCGCGAATAAGGCTTAGCTTACACTGCAGTTGGCTTATACTGAGCACCGATTCCGATAAAATAAAGGTTATTTACCAAGTAAAGACACAACATTCTACGTCCCTACCTCCAATGTAAACTTCGTAAGTAATTGATATGGTTCGGTATCTGTAATACCTATATTTGAATTAAGAATTTGCACTATAAGATACCTTAATTACCTTTTTACCCCCGACAAAAACAGAGGTGTGTTATAAGTTTGACGTGTGTATCTGTGTCTGTCTGTGCCATCGGAACTCCCAAACGGCTGAACCGATTTTGATCATTTTGTTTTTTTTTTTAAAGGTGTCTTGATCGAGCGTGTTCTTAGCTATAATTTAAGAAAATCAGTTCAACAACAACAAATTTAACTTAGATTACATTACACTAAAGTAGATAACCGATTAAGTGGCGACGGAATGTAAATTATCTAAGACTAGCGGCCTGTCCCGGCTTCGCACGGTTGGATATTTATTTTTTAAACATTTTATTATTTTCTTGCAATTAAAATAGCCTATATTAATCAGTGATAATGTAGCATTCAAATGGTGAAAGAATTTTTAAAATCGGCCCAGTACTTTTTGAGTCAATTCGTTACAAACATACATACAAATCTTTCCTCTTTATAATATTATTAGTATATTAGTATATTAATATAGATTATGAACACTGCACTATAGTCTCCACATTTACTCAATTATGTAATTTTCTTTATTTTTTATTCAGAAGACAAGAGGGCCTAAATGCTTTCAAAGCATTTCGTATTTCTACAACAACTTTCAACAGTCCAACAATCCAATACATTTTTGACATTTCCATCTTCGCTATCGCTAATAGAATGTCATTTTGTCTAGATCTAAGATTAGTCTCTAGACTAAATCTTTCGGTTCAGTTTCGATTCACCCACTACGGCATTAAGATAAATTCCTATTACGAACATAACTCGGTTCAAACCCAGGCAGGCGCTGTGTGATTTGTATAAATTATTTCATCACCACTGCTCTCAAAATGGTGAAGGAAAACATCGCGAGGCATATACTAGAACCAAAAATTGGAAGATCTGTGACATCTTCCAAGTCGCACTGAGTCCGCGTGGTAGATTACAGCGCATTCCTTCTCGAAGAGCTCTGGCCTGGCCTGTGTCCCAGCAGTTATAGGCTAATTATGCTAGTTAAACAGGGGAATTATTTTTGTTAATCTCCGAAATTTTGTAAATCTACAACTCCTGAACACGTGGAAACGGGCGAAGCACTTACCTATTTAATATGAAAACGTAAACATTGCTGAAAATTAACCTGTGGCCAGTGGCGGATTTGCCCTAAGGCTCAGTAGGCCCGGGCCTAGGGCGGCCAGATATTAGGGGCGGCTAATCGTGACAAAAAACTCACTGATGATAACACAGAAATAACTCAAAGGACCTAACTCAACGGAAATAACTTAAGGGCCGCGCATATCATGGCGGGCCGCACTGCACCGCATCGTATAACAAGAATCTTCATAATATATCACTTTCATAGATTTTATGTGTGTCTGTGTACCTACTCCCGCCAGTAACTGTTAAACGAGCTTGCTTTACGCAGATTTTTTAAAGAAATTGGATTGCGATGATTTAATTAACGATTTTGCTGCGCTTAAGTGCAGACGAGTTTTGTAACACATTATAAAACACTTATTATATATTATCTTGTATGAGACTAAACCTATAGTTAAATAAATAAAACCTAAAACAGTTTTAAATGTGTTATTTAAATGTGCAATTATCCCTGAAATCTCGGAAAATATTACAAACCTATAAGTAGTTTACTAAATTTCTGAATCGATTTCGACAAAAGTTGGCAATAAAGTAAAAACATCATTATTTAGTCCATATGATGGGTGCTGAGAAAGGTGTGGTTGGTACTTACTACATGGCCTGGGGCCTAGGGTGGCCAAGTCTGCAAATCCGCCACTGCCTGTGGCCGCCAGTGTTTACTAATTCAGAATATTTTATATATGTCAAATAAAACTAAGCTTTTAAGGGTGCTGTAATAAATGCTGTGTGTGTGGACACACCTGAAACAACGGATGAATTGAGTGAATGATGCTGTGATGGGATGAACTTTTTATACTAAATTAATTAACAAATTAATTAAATAATTTTAAAAAAATACACTAAAGTATCTAAATAAACCGGCCAAGTGCGAGTAGGACTCTCAGGGTTCCGTAACCATATTCTTTAATTTCTTATATCTTCATTTAAATGTGATATTTATTTTATTTTAATTATTTGTTGTTAGTTGTTCACATTCTGTAAAAAATTCAACTGCTGTCTACCTACTATGCTATCAGAGAGACAGACGGACAGTGGAGGCTTAGTACTTGGGTTCAGTTGGCACCCTTTTTGGTACGGAACCCTAAAATACATGCTACAAAAACCCCCAAATAAATTGAAATAGGGGTACATTACATATAAGGATGATGGGATCATCGAAAGATTACATCACAAATATACAACGTGTAACGTTAAATGTGCAAAACCTCATACACCCCAATTAGAGCATTGAGTTAAAAGCATAATACAATGACCAAAACTATTTTTTTTAAAGCTAAGTATTATTATTAAGAAAATCGTGTTGATACATTACTTTATGCATTCAAAATTGAGTCTTATGGCCTTAAAATAAGACTTAATTTTCTTTGGCTCTATCGGCGGATAGTACCTATGGAAACATACATAATTTTAAAAAAAAGCTATATTGATGGAAATGACAAGAATCAGCACTTTGGGAACGTCAAGTCCCTCAAAACGCCCGCCCTTCACCACTTCCTAGTGCTGATAACACAGCTGTGTAGTTAGAAAAACTTGATTCTTTACATTAGTAGGGGCTTCCAGTCCAACCGGATGCAGCTGAATATCAGTGTTTTACATGGAGCGACTGCCTATCTGACCTCCACAACCGAGTTACTGGGTAATACGATACACCTTGGTAAGACTGGTTGTCAGACTTTCGGGCTTCTGACTACCCGTAACGACTGTCAAAGATCCACAAAAGACAGCCGGGACCAACGGCTTAACCTGTTTGCCGAAGCACGGAGGGATCTCGGTATGTAAAGATGGTCACCCATCCACAGACCAACCGCGGCAAGCGTTAGCTTAACCTGTTCGATCGAGCTGTGTGGCTGTTATTATTTAGCCACGGGCCCCTCATTAAATTTAATTATTTGCCATATGTCAGGGAGCCACAAGTTTTGATTATGTCGATTTATTATATAATGTCGATCGCTATAAGTGTAGGGGAAGACCAAAGACACGATAGCTGGACTGTGTGAATGATGATATGGTTAGAAAGAGGGTGACTACAGAGATTACGACAAATAGAGAAGTATGGAAGAAAATTACATGTTACTCCGACCACAAATACATTGGGATAACGGCACAAGAATGATGTATGATGATGCCACGTCAATATACCAACAAATACAGTGAAAACTATACTCAAGCATTAGAACGGGACTCCTAAATAATATAGGCACAAATCTCAAGTCAACGCGAGCAGGTAGAACGAGCTACAACAGGTCTAGGAATGGATAAGAATAGGAAACAATGACCTGGTTTTGATGTTGTCCTATTTATTACTGACCCCTACATTCCCATTTTAGCAGACAACTGTAAGCTATTTGTGCGGTTCGTTCAGTTTAGTAGGAGAAATGAAAAATTACTGGACGAGTGTGTACCTATTCTTCTTCTAAACAAATACGTACACATACCTATATAAATACAATACCAACAAATACTTTAATGAAGCGTCTGTAATGTCAAAATAACAGTTTTTACTAAGTGCATATGAAAGTTTAACTGTTTGTAGTTTTTAGGTTTTATCTGTTTGTCCCGCCTAATCTCCGAAACAGCTAGACCGATTTTGACAGGATTTTCACAGGCAGATAACTGATGTTATAGGGAGTAACTTGAGCTTTCCTCCCTATTTGCGTTAGGAGCTATGTGAAAATAGACTATACATAATTGTTATGTCTATATTATAAGAAGATTGCTACGTGTTTATTAATGTATGCAGGTCCCCACTACCACCACATTCAGTCGCAATAAAACAGTCATAAAGCATACACGTATTTTAAGTTACCAAATTCCTGCTAATCAAAAACCCACCTTAATCAAAAGAACAATAATATAGCAGAGACGTTATGCCATGTATGTGTTGTAGAGATAGCGAGGCATAAAGACTCGCGTCTTTATCACAGATCCATTACCTCCCTGTTCCACGTATAAGATGAGAACTATTCTAAGTCCTAAATCAGGTCTTGGTCTATCCGTCGGTTCATCTGTTAAGGCGTGAAAAGGTAACAGATAGACGAGACATAGTCACTTTCGCATTTCGAGCTCGCGTCTTCTTTTTACGGAAATTTAAATTCGACTGGTCGACACTTGACGTGACCGTCTGAGGGCTGGACGTTCTTTGGTCAAAGAATTAGCATTGCCATTCAACGTGGCAATACTGCCAGTCTTCTCAGCCAGCGATTCGGACGAAAACTTCGACGCTTAAGTGTCCTTTTGTTTTTGTACTTATTTTTATAGTTAGTCATTAAATTGTCATACATTGGAAAAAGTTATGATATAAAAGTTTTTGATAGCGTTAGAATATTCCGCGCTATAATATGATTTTTAGATATAATTATAGTTTTTGTGTGATGTATGGAAGATTTTTCCTAAATGCTCATAAGCTGTATGAAATAATAGCAGAGGCCCTTCGTGAGTAATATGTGACCAGAAATATCGAGCTCTTGGAGATTGTGTGCATTTAAATAAGTAAGTACGTCTTTAAATTTGGCCTAACCTGTCACGACTAGTCCTCTATATTTGTACCACTGCATGCTGCAACGACTTGATAATTACGAGTACCCTCTATTCTACTAGGTTTTCAATACACAGCTTTGCATTGTAGGATTTATATCATAACTAGCTGACCCGGCAGACTTCGTACTGCCTCAATCGACATAGAAAAGACCTAAACTTTTCTATAAATTAATTTTAAAACAAACAAAACGAATCCGTATTTAATAAAAAAACATTTTTTGAATGAAGCATGAATTGTTATTATTATTTTGCAATAAAGTTCAAATTGACTCTACATTTTATTTAGAAAACGTTTGTATGGAAAATAGAAAAGGGCTGTTTTTAGGGTTTTCCCGGGAATTATTAGATTTTTTCTCACCTTTTAAACCTTCTTTAGATCTCCACGAACATTTCAAGATCAAGATAAGATAAATCCGTTCAGCCGTTCTCGAGTTTTGGCGAGACTAACGAACACCAATTCATTTTTATATATATAGATAAGTCAAAGTCGTTCTGAAGTCTCATTAATTAATTTAACATGAACACAGGTAATGCAAAAAGTTCGAAGACACGTGACATCTACCAACCCGCACTGGGCCCGCGTGGTGAACTACGGCCCACTTCCTCTCACAGAGAGACCTGTGTCTCAACAGTGTGAACATTATAAGCTGATTATGGTACAAGCAATGGAACTGCAAACGAAGATCTCAGAGTGATTATTTCTAAGAAATAAAATACTTTATCCAGCTTGGGCACTCTGCACTTAAGCAGCAATCACAACAATCACAAACCCGCCAGTCCACTCCACAATAATCCTTAAATCACTAAACCTAAGTGTATTAACTCTCACACTCAAACATTGTAAAATGGATGCTATTTCAAATAATAACAGGGTCTATATTTCAGAGTAAACAACAGAGGCTGGCAGGCACGCCAAGGGAACTTTCAAAGAAGTAAGAGACCAATAAAAGTTTGTCCAATCAAGTGGACGGCTAACAGCAAATAACATTGGGAGTCACCAATCGTTACGTGTAGCAGACCTTAGTAGTGGACGACACTTCTTCTGGTCGATTAAAGATGGTTGGTCTCTTGTGACTTTTTTTGAAGTTGGGACAACTGATATTTTCTGTCTTATTAGAGGCAGAATATTGTATACATTAATACTACGTTTTGGAACTTTAAGTCAGAAGGCGATACGTATGGGAAAATTATAAAAAAATATGTCTGTTAGAGGATAAGTAGAATAGAACTTATCAAGAGAGAGAGAAAGCCGGCGTAGCTACCACTACGAGGGAGAATCAAGACAAAATTGCCTTTCTTAAATCTGATTATTCATTAAATTGATAAGACTGACGTATAAAATAAAAATAATATGAGTAGCTACTTCATATTTTTGTGGAACAGAAAGTATAAACATTTTTCTATAAAAAAACATAACGAAGTTACCTCCAATTTGCATGTATTTTCGATTTGTACTTAATATGCTAAATTGATTAAAAGGATGATGGCGAAGAAAAAAAATTGCTATGTAGAAAGGTCACTATGAGCAAATAGCAGGTATAAAGCTGCTATTTCTTGGCCACTGAATGCATGTGGATTCAGGTACAGGTTG